>CM067173.1:62746699-62789403 GCA_034093135.1 Erigeron breviscapus
AAATTATGACGTGTTGTGCGCAATTATCAGGCGTCTAAGGGAAACAGGCCAGGTGAATGAACCGGAAACAATAGCCAATTACGCCTACAACGAATACCAAACAGGGGAGATACAAGAAGGACCCGAACAGAACATACACACTAGACCATCAGCCACGGAACAAAGCTTCCCAGACACACAAGGGGACCCCTACGATGGAGAAGTAAAGAATCTCCAAACGGGATCCGCGGAAGGCAGACCCGACTAAGGAAATCAGACTCAACGCCAGCCCGGACGAAAAACAGGAACGGGAGAAAAAGGAAGAGACAATGATAATGCATCCTCCTCACCCGAGTCGGAACCTATAAACATGTCACATCTAAAGAATATGAACACCCCATTTACCATTAACATACGGAACCACCCGATACCAGTAAATATGAAGTATCCCCAGCACCTAGGGTACTACGACGGAAAGGGAGATCCAGATGACTTCCTGAAGAAGTTTATCGGAGCTGCAATAATCCGAAGATGGGACATGCCAACCACTTGTCAGGTTTTCTCCTACTCCTTAACGGACGATGCAAGAGAGTAGATCGATGGCTTACCAGCTAACACAATAGACAATTTCGAGACACTAAAGAGCAAGTTTCGATCACAATTCAATATGCAGAAGAAACACCGAAAGACACATGTGTCGGCACACAACATAAAGCGACATAGCGAAGAAAAATTTAGGGATTTTATCGCAAGGTACACACATGAATCCCATGAGATAAGTGGACTGTCGGAAATCCAGAGGATATCAAGATTCATTCACGGGCTACGGGCAGTCGAGTTAGTCGAACACCTCATGACGAACCTGCCAGAAACATACGATGAGCTAACAACAAAGGCTCATGTTTGGATAGACGTCAAAGGGACGACCGTGACAGAGTACACCCTAGGCAAAAGGAAAAGAGATCCGATGGATAGCGGAACCAAAGGCCCTGTCGAGAATCCTAGGTGGGGAGGCAAAGCTAAAGAAGGAAGGAGAATAATACTGTTGAAACTAACAAAGTCACCAAAGGACATCCTCGCAACGGAACGGGTAGCGCAAACATTTCCAGCTCCACCCAGATTAAAAACCCGAAAAAGGGATCGAGGGAAATATTGTGCATTCCATAAAGATTATGGACGACACGAATCTGTGTCGAAATCTCCAGCAGGCCATAGAGGAAGCAATAGCTGCAGGAAAATTGCAGCACCTTGAAAAGAAGATAGACGAAGAAACAATAAAAGCGGGAACAAAAGACATATCGAGAGACACTTCGCAAGAACAAACCCCCACAATGAGAAAAGGACCGCCAATTGAAGAATGGAGCCACCATGATGGAAACTAACAAATGAGGTCAGGAAGAGGCCAGAGTCAAGATAAGTACTGGCTTGGCCCCCAAAAGGAGGAGCTACGGATAACAGTAGAGGATGAATTACAACCGTCCGACCCTTCGAAATAGATTCCAACGTGGCTGCACCGGCAGATGAGAAAACCGATACAGTTATACCAAGGTCACAACTTGCTCCGTAAGGAGATACACCCTCCGAAGAAGCAAGCGAATTCTTTCACAAGGTAGAAAAGACTCCGAACAAATACGGAGCAACAAATGAAAGCTAGAAGTTAGGAACTTTACTATTTAATGTCCTCCTGCCAATTATTTTCACGAAAATAAAAGCTTTCAAAGATCGATCGAAAACAAAAACGCGCGTACTAATAAAATATACATGTATAAGAAAAGACTTTATGAGAAGTTAAGGGGACGCCCGATAACACTTCCATAAAGCAACAACGTCATTAGACGACTTCCATGAGACATCAACATCATAAGGCGATTGTCATAAGAGAAAAGCACGTCATAAGACGACTACCATGAGACATCCACGTCATAAGGCGACTGTCATAAGACAAACAATAAGCACGTCATAAGACGACTGCCATGAGACATCCACGTCATAAGGCGACTGCCATAAGACAACTATGAGAGAATATTCACCAAAACAAAATAAGAGGCTGTCAGAAAGAGAAGAATTTAAAGAACCAAGTGATAGCAGCAATATCCAGAAGCATCAAAAGAAACAATAAAGATTGTCCAACAAACAGAGAAATCTTTGAAGCAATCTATGAAGCAGTAATTTGCATCAGCTGAGTAGGGGACGCATCAGGATCTGAAGAAAGAGTGCGAAGATAGAAAGAATTCATATCCTCAAGCTCACTCATAACTTTGTTTAGAGGACCTACAGCATCCCTAACAAGCTCCCCACCGTTAAGAGTAATACGACCTTCCGCAGCAAGAACTTACAGACATGGGGAATAACCTCAACAATGAGCCGCCTATACTTCTCCTTCAGATCAACAAAAGCAGAACGATCCTCCCCCAACAATGCATTCTTGGCAGCCAACTCCTCCTTCAACACATTAACTTCATCACCTTTAGCTTGCACTACCTTCCGAGCACACTTCAACTCCGCAGTCAAACCGCTCACATTAACCTCCAACTCTGACACTCTAAACTCTAAAGACAACTTTTCTGCTTTGAGCTTATCAATTTGCTCAGACGACGGACCACCATCCTCTGAAAATTTGCGCAACTTTAAATCCAATACATTCCCAACTATGGAAGCACATAAGGAAGACTGATTGAACAACTCAGAAAGCTTTGCCAAATACATGCCCATCAACTTTGGAATCCACTCAGAAGGAGCAACAGATCCGATGCTATGATGACAAGATTGACCATCAGGAGCTTGGAGAAAAGGGTTAAAGCCTACAAACACTACAAATAAATAAGACAAATAAAAAAATCTGAAGAAAAGACATATAAATGCATACCGATATTTTCCCCTGCATTCATGGATCGTCTCGCTCTTTTCCTGGACGAGGGAACACCGGGCCTCTTCGCAGAAGTTTTCTTTCTGCTCCTAAGACGACCAGCAATGGTGCCCTCCTCATCAATAGCCTGATCGCAATTATCCCCACTGGTAGGGCAGTCAGACACTTCAACAACAGGATGAGAAGTTGGGTCATTTAGAATGGCCTCGCCTGCTTAGCAGATTGCCTCCAACCCGGCGCGATCACCGGCCTGGACATCAGAATCCCCGGCAGAGGCTTCCGAACCTGAAGCCGCAACAGATGGAATAGCTTTCACGATAAGATGAGCAAGGGATGATTGCCTATTAATCATTTGTTTGAGCGCCATTACTGCAAGAGGAATAACAACAGGTGACGCACAAAAAAAAAGAAAATAGAGAAACAGAGGAAAGCCAACGACATACAACGGGCAAAATCCTAAGAGCAGACAAACAACAATATCAGAAGGGGAGTTGATCAAACAAGAAATATAGCCAAGAAGTCATCGCTACTCCCATCCCACAAAAGTAATAATAATAACAAGGGGAATGAGAGCGGGACAACGCCATCTAAGGATTGCAGAATCAGGCAATAAGACACATTCAAGGGAATACTAAAATAGGGTTGAGAAGATAACAGAGAAATCTGGATCTAAAGACCCCCACTGATCAAAGACAATACTAGGGTTTCAAGTTGTAAAGCTCAAATACATCCCTATTCATCCTACGATATGAGAAGAGGATTTGAAGAATAAATCAAGCAACATACCTTTTCAAAAGGATGATGTCAAAAAGGAAGCAATGGAGAGAGAGCGGAGAAGATATCGCCTATAGGAAAGGTAACAATTTAATATTTTGAAATTATACAGTGTTAAACAGATATGGAGTACTTATAGCTAAGGTTGGTAAACAAATCCTAACCGTCCAATTAAAATCTGGAGATAAGGACTTAAACGTCTCACAAAGTCGGCTTTGACTTCACGTATTTCGTTTACGACGGACCTCCGAATCTGGTAGGAAAGTTTTTGAAGTCTAATAAGACAGCCTACAGATAGCCTCTCCAATTAGACTGGGGGCTTGATGATATACCCTATACGGAGCTTTACCTCCGTAATCGAAGAAGATACCTTCGAACAGGTAAAAATGTTATACGGAGCACCACCTCCATACGCAGATATAATCCCGGAGCACCTATGTTAAAGTTACGTAGTTCTAGAGGAATATACATAAAATGAAACATATACGCAGCCCGTTATTATCATAAATCTTCCTAAACGATAGAAGATATTCTTAAAAGAGGAGGAGATTTACCCTAACTCTCTTACCATCCTCTCCAAGTTTCTACCCTCTATATAAATAGAGGATGTGCCACACGGCAGGGCATCATCATGTTCGATATATTAAACCCTAATGATATTCAACACATTCGACCTCCGAATCCCTGACCCTCACAAACAAACCCTAAAGTCGACCAATCGGCTTAGACCAATACCAACAGGCGTAAAGCGGCTGACGGCCCTTTGATCGAAAGGAAATCGCCAACAAAACACCCAAAACCCCACTTACACCTTCGGTTGAGCCATAGTGCGATTATTTGATCAATCACCCATCTTGTACTAATAGGTTCTTTCTTCAACCCTGGTGGACAAGGAACAAGTTCCCATACATTGTTCCTTTCGAACTGGATAAGCTCTTCTTGCATTGCTTCTACCCAACTTGGATCTGCCATAGCCTCGTCAATCTTCTTCGGTTCAATCAGTGATAAGAATGTGACGTTTAAGCATTGCTCACTTGTGGCTCTTCTAGTCTGAACCCCACTACTTGGATCTCCAACAATCTGTTCAATTGGATGTGGTTTTGTCCATTTAGTGTATTGACTAGGATTGTGAACGACAATATAAGTGCAAGTCACCTGGGGAACCTCTTCAGTTGTTGCATCTGGAAGAGGATCAGCCCAAACTACTTCATCATCCTCATCAGAGTTAGTGAGGTCACGATTTTCATCATGAAATTCTCCAGTTGAAGGCATTTCTTGAAGAACTGGAGGAGTTTGAACTAGTGCTGATACTGGGGTGGCACGTACATCTGATCCAATCACCAGTTTTTGTGGTAAATTAAAACTGATGGAAGGATAAAATGAAGTGTAACTAGAGGCTTTCTTCTGAACAACTGGTTCCACGTCATTGTGACTGGAAACATTTTCTGGTGCATTATCTGACTGATGAACTGGGTCAGATACACCAAAATCAACTGGAACAACTGGAGAAATATCAAGGTTGGGCCTTTTATTGATTGCATCATTTGATTCATCAAATGTAACATGAATTGACTCATGAACCTTTTGGAGTATATAATTGTAAACTCTAAAGGCTTTTCGAATATCTGAATAACCCACAAAGACACCTTCATCAGCTTTTGCATCAAATTTCCCCAGCTGACTGGAATCATTTAAGATATAAACTGGACAACCAAATACATGGAAATAACCAATATTTGGTTTACGATTCTTGAGGACTTCATAGGCAGTCTTCTTGTGTCTCTTGATGTAGACAGACCGGTTTTGGGTGTGACAAGCAGGTTGCAACTGCCTCAGCCCAAAAACTGGTGGGAAGACCAGATTCAGATAGCATACTTCTGGCGCTTCTATCAGTGTACGATTCTTTCTTTCAACAACTCCATTTTGCTCTGGAGAGTGAGCTGATGAGAAGTTTTGAGAGATGCCAGTGTCAGTACAGAATGATTCAAGAGTTTTGTTTTGAAATTCTGTTCCATTATCACTTCTTAACTGACAAACTTTTCGAGTATATTTGAGTTCAATTCTCTTGATGAGAGAGATGATTTCAGCAGCTACATTACTTTTGGATATGAGGAATACAACCCAACAAGATGATGTCGTCATTCTTACCGATGAGGGTCAGGAGGCTACTTCTCAAGTACTACCGATCAACTTTGCCGGGCTTGCCAAGGTCAGATGTTCTCTTGTCTAGCCTTTTGTTCATAGGTTCTTTAGTAACCCATATATTCCCATCTGTACTTATGAGACGGTTTATGCGGTGTTTGCAGGCAGTGAAAACAGGTGACACCATATTTGTTGGTCAGTACTTGTTTACAGGAAGTGAAACTACTTCTGTTTGGCTTGAGGTAACAGCAATGTTTTTGTGTTATGGAAACAAATACATCGTGTGGGTTGGTATCTAGACATAACATAGTATGGAATTGAATTTCCGGAACCAGTTAGAAATCTAGATGTTTGGTATTCTAGTTGTAATAAAGTTCTCTTATAGTAATCAACATCAATGTAGAACACAAATAAAATTGTACGTGAACCGTTTTGAAGCAAATAAGTTCTTTTGAACTTCATATAGTTTATTAACGATTGGGATTTTACATGAGCAGGTTGATAAAGTTGAAGGGGTTGATGTTGTTTGCAAGATCAAGAATTCTGCAACCCTGGCAGGAGCACTGTTCACTTTGCATGCATCTCAAATTCATATCGATCTGCCTACTCTCACCGATAAGGATAAAGAGGTGAGCATGTTTTACTATAAAAAATATTATGAAGAGAGTTTGATGCTGATACTCAAATCAAAGTATAATAGGGCCTTTAGAGGTGGGTGGTCAGTGTTTGTTGTAGAATGTATATACCTGCACCAGTTTTTTGGCTTAGAGCTCTTTCTTGGCAGTGTCATTAAATTAAGTGCGGCCCTTTTTCATGTGCATTTGGTGGTCTATACAATTGGTCTACATTCAACAAATCAACACTTACTAAGTATTTTCAAATAGAGCCTTTAATGACAGATATTTTCAATTTCAGCACATCAGTACATGGGGAGCTAGAAATAAAATTGACTTCCTCTCTTTATCATATACAAGGCATGCAGAGGACGTTCGTGAAGTAAGTACCATTTGTTTTAAATTATGTCTGAATTCTGTTAATGCTTATCTACTCTTCATGTTATCTAATATTTTGTGTATTGATGTCACATCATTTTCTGCAAATGCAGGCACGTGAATTTCTTTCTAAGCTTGGTGATCTTAGTCAAACACAAATATTTGCAAAGATTGAAAATGTCGAGGTGATTGTTTTTTCTTGGATGGTTCCTGATAATACCAATTCTATGTTTTTGTATTATTAAGAGAAATTGAGTTTATGTTGGAGTTTTTCTGTATTGGTTTCTTCATTTTTATTTGCATGGTTTGACCCACTTCGATGAGATCCTTCATGAGGCAGATGGTATTATCCTTTCCCGTGGAAATCTTGGCATTGATCTTCCACCAGAGAAAGTTAGTTATATTGATCATTGTCATTCATCCTTATTGTAGATCTTTTTATAGTTAATTATTTTGGTCGCACTAGACATGTATGTGGCTGTTTTTCTGTTTATATGATCTATGATAAGTACCCCTATGTCACGAAAATGAAACATTTCTATTTTGGGTTCCTTACAAAGGCCACATATCCTTTTCTAATAAGGTTCTAATCCAAGTTTTTTCATTTGCCCAGTTATGATATTTTATCTCCCAGATTTCTTGGTTATTTTATCAAGTATCATTATTTGGTAGTTGATAAATAGTCAACTATCGATCTCATTATGTGGCGAACATTGTGTTTTTTTTGATGGGGCAAGTATTAATTATCGAGTATGTGTCATAGTTCTTAATTTATTTATTTCAATAATCTTAACTTTCAAGTAGTGCTTCCGTTTATTTTATAGAGTGCTATGATATGCTAAGTGATAAGAGCACCTAGATATTCTCTCATACATCTTTAATGCTGATAAGCACTTTCCCAGACCATCTTTTTAGGTTGAGTTACATGACTAATAGTATATTCTTTTTGTAGGTGTTTTTATTCCAGAAAGCTGCTCTTTACAAGTGTAACATGGCTGGAAAACCGGCTGTGGTTACACGTGTTGTCGATAGCATGACTGACAATTTACGGCCAACTCGTGCAGAAGCAACTGATGTTGCAAATGCTGTATTGGATGGTGAGTTGCCTGTTTCAAACTGTTATGGTATACTTGTAATCAGGTCTTAATTTCCATATGTATGTGAAATTGTGAATCCAGCAGTTTGAGAATCGTATATGGTTTAATTTTGTAGGTCTTATATATGATCTTGAACAGGGGTGGCAAGATGGTTGGGACAGGTGGTTTATTAACATGTCCAAGTGGTTTGGGCCGGGTTGAGCTGAACCACTTACACTAAATCTATTACGTTTATGAGTTTTGTAAATAAATAATTTGTTGAATCATTTAAATAGTTGTATTTTTATAGATAGTAATCTCGATTGGTTAGCGATTTATGAAGTTCCATGCCATATGATTAGAATTTTGGATTTCGACCCCTTTGACCAGTTTCCTTTTTCATTAGATCTTTGTAGCTTTAACTCGTTTAACCCATTAGATATTTTATATTACCCAAACCAGTACATTTGTAAGTAAATGGATGTCACCTTCTAATCTAGAATCTTGGTTATTCTGAATTGCTGAAGCTTCTTTTCTAGTACTATAGTTGGATGGTACCCATTAGACAGTCCCAGGGATTGAAAATGGGAGGGATGAAGGGTTGAGTAACATGTTAATTGGGTTTGAGTAAAAACTTGCAGTTGTCTGTCAGAACGGTTTGACTGAGTCGCCAACATTTTTTAGTCTCTTTATATTATTTTGTGTATGAATTAATGTATTAGGCACAGGCATTATTCCAAAGGATAATTGATATTCAGTTAGCGTTTGAATGATATACAACGTAGGACATCATGAGCTTTTGACGACACTTAATTGACTTTTGACCAATTTGATGCATTTCATCTGTTGCGAATATTCTACCTTTGACCCATTCCCAGTAGAATACAACCATGATTCTTCCTTTTATATATCAATGAGTTACATTGGCAGTCTCTAAGTTCTGCCAACTACCCACAACCTAGTCCAACGACAGCAAGGATGAACTGGCAATGTTCAGTTGTGAAGTACTTTCTATAGTGTATATGCTTTGTGTTAAATTTGGATCCTTAATAATTCATATCATCAATTTACAGGGAGTGATGCCATTCTTCTCGGTGCTGAGACCCTTCGTGGGTTATACCCTGTTGAAACAATATCTATTATTGGTAAAATTTGTGCCGAGGTAACATTTCTCATAGTCGGCATTTGAATTTCGTTCACTTAATAGATACACTAGTTTCTCTTGTCATTCGTTTTTACTTTTATTTGCTGAATCTGTGCACGTTATCTCTCACAAACAAACAACCAAAATATATCTGGTGAGATGCTAGTCATTGTAGTGTAGGTAGATGATGGTCCAACCGCACATACAGATTTTAATCAAGTTGCATCTGACTTTTAACTTGTTTGTGTTGTCTTTAGTAGTGATGGTGATTTCAAACCATTTACTTATGAAATGGTCAATTAGGTTCTTTTTATAATCATAACGGTTCAAATAATTTTTTAGTAAAACATGAACAGGTCAAAAGGGTTGAAAGTCACCCGAAGTCTAAATAAATACATATGTTCAAATATAAAATAAAAATATACATGTCTATTACATATGTTCTTTTATAACCATGTTAACTCATTCACTATCTATAAGAAGTGGACACAAAGTAATTTGCAGGTCAACTGAACCCATACTAAGAATGACCAGTTTTAACCCGAACCCGTTTTGAATTGTTAGCCAAGTCACCTAACACACATCTTGCAATCTATGATCATCACTCATCAGCCATGTATTTTACTATTTTTGCTGGTAGTACTTACGTTATCTGTACTCATGTATGCGGGACACAAAACATTGTGGATACATCAATGTTTGAATGATACTTGCAGGCAGAGAAGGTTTTTAATCAAGACCTGTACTTCAAGAAGACTGTCAAATATGTTGGAGAACCAATGACTCACTTGGAGTCGATTGCATCATCTGCGGTATTTAAATAAATCATTTTTAGAGAGCTCATGAGATTGTTGGTTTTGTTATTAAGGTAAATCTGATCTATATATTTGATGTGTTTCTTAGGTACGTGCAGCTATTAAGGTGAAGGCATCTGTCATTATTTGCTTCACATCTTCTGGAAGGGCTGCAAGGTATATCTAAGGTTTACACCCACTATATTTGCCAGAATTCCTCTACCTGTCTTCTTGTTTAGATATGGTTCATTGTCCTCTTCATGACGCACTCTATTTTTATTTCAAGCAATCTCTTCGATTGTGTAATGTGGGGATGCAGGAAAATTAGTGGGTTGGGTAACTGTCAAAAGAGGTAACTTTTAAGTGTGTGACAGAGCGGGTAGGCTGTCCTTCAAACTTATGATTCGCTGTTTGTGTTCTATGATACATAATTTGCTAAGTTTGCTTGCAGAGACTATCCTAGGGCAGTTATCTAGTCCTATCTCCTTTAATAGAGCAAATTTTAGTGTATTTGAACATGCTTTGGATGGTATTCAACCCATTCGACTTGTTCGTGTTAATTAAATCCTTTGGGTTCATTCATTTGACCCCAGCAGAGATAAAACCTAACCTAAAACGAGTCATCAGTAGTATATGAGTCGAAATTGCCTTTTTTTCCCTGAACTAAAAGTTTTGCTTGCTTACTCTTGTTCAAGGCACGATCTCTAATATATCTATTGATTGCAGATTGATTGCCAAGTATAGGCCAACAATGCCAGTCATATCAGTTGTGATTCCCAGGCTAAAGACTAATCAATTGCGGTGGAGTTTCAGTGGTGCATTTGAGGTACATTTTACTATTTTAGTGTAATTAAAAGCTTGTATCCCATATTGTCCAGGTTTTCCAGTTATTCATTTCCGCTATCAGTTTTCTTGGTGTAACATTTCATTTAAAGAAACTGAAATTCCGATATAAAAGCTAATGCTTCATTTTTATGTGTGAAATGGCCAGGCAAGGCAATCGCTTATTGTCAGGGGTCTTTTCCCCATGCTTGCTGATCCCCGACATCCTGTAAGTTCTTATCATATGCTGTTTACTTCTTTTTCTATAATGTATCTAAACTTATATTCTTTTTTCCCCGAAAGAGTCAAGTTTACCGTTTTTATGAGTTCCAAAGTCATTGAAAATCAGGATTCAAGTGCGATATGATGTTTTGGTTCAAATGTAGTTTTTCCATTTTACAAATTATGTTCGTGTTTCTATTCCAGACGTAAGGATGATGATTCAAATGTAGGTCCCGTCTATTGGACATAAACTCAAATGAAAAATAGGACCTACAAAAAGGACCCAAGGCCTTTGAGTTTTAAAAACTTCTTACTGTTGTAGTTCATTGGTTTAGAGATATAGTTTTAGTATACAATCAAAAGAGCTCTTGCTAATCTTCAAAATTCTAACTCATCTGGTGCTTTAGAGTTGTATGTTTGGCTTGTGCATACACTAGATGAAACAGTTCAAAAGTTCTATAATATGACCCGTCACTTTCTCTTTTAAAGTTTGTGTCAAAAAAAAACAAAACAGAGAGAACATATTACGTTCTTCCATAAAGATGCCAGCAGTCTGTTCAGTCACCCCATGTAAAATGTTCCCCTTTTTCTGGTAAGATAGTAATTTTGGTTTGCATATACTTGCACAGTAGTTACATTCATTTCTGGTTGCTCCATAAAGTTTTCACGGATTTATCTCACGTAAAATAGTTTATTCATATTTTGATATTAATAAATGGCATCTTTGACCTAGTAATTTACTGAATTACTGCTCATATATGTTTTCTTTTAATCCTTCTTCTGTAATAAACTTTAGCTTCTAATTTGACGTTGAAATGTAACCTTGAATTTATCATGCAATGAAACAGAGTACCAGGATCATAGCTTCTTAATTAGTTAGACCAAGCTTCCATCCTCTCCAAGTTCGGAGTTTTTTTTTTTTTTTTTGGCCTTGATAGACTATTTTATCCTAATAAATTTATTTTTAGGCGGAATCTACAAGTGCAACTAACGACTCGGTCCTAAAAGTTGCACTTGACTACGGGAAGACTTCTGGGGTGATCAAGTCACATGATCGGGTTGTTGTATGTCAAAAAGTTGGAGATGCTTCCGTGGTCAAAATTATCGAGCTCGAAGACTAGGGCTAGGAGGCTACCAAATTGTCATCTATGGTCTAGTTTCCGCACTCCCAAGTTTTTATTTAAGCTTTTGTCATCCTAAATTTTGGAAGTAGGCGTTGGATATATCGCCACCAAATGCTAGGAACACTTGATGTTATAACATCTTTACACAAAATACTTGACTGTAAACAAGGCTTAATGTTGGCTGTAGCATATCAGTGCGACCGGGAAATCAAATACTTGTACTAATGCTCCTTGCCATACATTTGTGGGCATGCATATAATTTAATAAAAAATGGTCTTTGGTGCTATTGTTAAAATAAATAATGTGTTTGTGTCAAACTTATAAGGTTTGACATTGTTCAGGGACTGTTTCTGTCAAGTTGTATTGTGCAGGTACCAAAGCTGTCATTCTCTCATTGTCTTCCTCTATATATATACTGAACGATTGGGGCTAGGGTTACGGCAGTTTTGTGTGTGTCGTTTGTTCTTTGTTCTGTATTCACTCTGCTTGTCATTGTCTACAGCCGACTGTTTGATCTCAAACCTTTTGTCTGTGAGTCTGTATTGATAAATTGTTTAGGGTTGCACACATTTGTGGACAACCTAGTCTTTAGATCTGCACACACGATTGTGGACAGATCACTGCTATCGAGTATGTAATAGATTCAGGGTTCATCAATAATAATAAAATGCAGTATTTTTACATGGTAAAAGAGCGGCAAGGTTACGATTGAAGATCTTCTTTAGGAAAAGTTTAGGGTTTCATTGATTCTGGGGTTCGTGATTGTGTTGCTGTTTTGTTTGGGTAATCTTGTTGCTGATTGAAGATTGTTACCGTTCAATTTAGGGTTTCAATCTTACAAACCCTAATCCTTCATTTTCGTTTCCGTTCAAATTGATTGTTCCTAATCAATTTTCTGTAAGTCTTCTTCTCTCTTTACAACTGGTGGATTGCCGTGTTTTGCGCATAGGATTTTACGGCTGCCTTGACTTACTTCTTAAGAAGCAAGGAATCCTGGTAGTAGTTACACTTGTGTGATCTATTAAACTCCAGTTGGTTTTTAAATTGTTAATTGGATTTAATATGAACTTTGATAAATATTTCTGTGCTACTTCTGGTAAAAAATGGGATAATGTGAGTCTTGGATGGATTATAACATCTTTACACAAAATACTTGACTGTAAACAAGGCTTAATGTTGGCTGTAGCATATCAGTGCGACCGGGAAATCAAATACTTGTACTAATGCTCCTTGCCATACATTTGTGGGCATGCATATAATTTAATAAAAAATGGTCTTTGGTGCTATTGTTAAAATAAATAATGTGTTTGTGTCAAACTTATAAGGTTTGACATTGTTCAGGGACTGTTTCTGTCAAGTTGTATTGTGCAGGTACCAAAGCTGTCATTCTCTCATTGTCTTCCTCTATATATATACTGAACGATTGGGGCTAGGGTTACGGCAGTTTTGTGTGTGTCGTTTGTTCTTTGTTCTGTATTCACTCTGCTTGTCATTGTCTACAGCCGACTGTTTGATCTCAAACCTTTTGTCTGTGAGTCTGTATTGATAAATTGTTTAGGGTTGCACACATTTGTGGACAACCTAGTCTTTAGATCTGCACACACGATTGTGGACAGATCACTGCTATCGAGTATGTAATAGATTCAGGGTTCATCAATAATAATAAAATGCAGTATTTTTACATGGTAAAAGAGCGGCAAGGTTACGATTGAAGATCTTCTTTAGGAAAAGTTTAGGGTTTCATTGATTCTGGGGTTCGTGATTGTGTTGCTGTTTTGTTTGGGTAATCTTGTTGCTGATTGAAGATTGTTACCGTTCAATTTAGGGTTTCAATCTTACAAACCCTAATCCTTCATTTTCGTTTCCGTTCAAATTGATTGTTCCTAATCAATTTTCTGTAAGTCTTCTTCTCTCTTTACAACTGGTGGATTGCCGTGTTTTGCGCATAGGATTTTACGGCTGCCTTGACTTACTTCTTAAGAAGCAAGGAATCCTGGTAGTAGTTACACTTGTGTGATCTATTAAACTCCAGTTGGTTTTTAAATTGTTAATTGGATTTATTTGCTATTTGCTACTTGAATATTGTGTGATTACCTTCTGTTTAACGTTTGCTTCATGGCTGATACAACTTTGATTAGTAGTCTTTGATATTAGTAATCCTTTACATCTTCATGCCAATGACACACTTGGTACACCTTTAATATCTTTCAAACTCACTGGAACAGAAAATTATAGAGTATGGGCCACTGCAATGAAATTAGCCTTGCAAACTAAAAACAAATTAGGGTTTATTGATGGTACTGTGGTAAAAACTGCTTATGCTACTAGTAATGTGCTGTCTCAACAATGGGAAAGGTGCAATGCTGTTGTGTTGTCTTGGATTTTAGGAACTATATCTCAAGAATTATATGTCTTCTGTATTTTCTGATAATGCTTCTGAAGTTTGGAAAGAGTTAAGTGAAACTTATGATAAGATTGATGGTTCTATTATCTTTAATTGTATGCAAAAGATTAACTGTATGAAACAAAATGGATCATCATTGTCTGAATATTATCCTAAACTGAATGCATTATGGAGAGAATTTGATACTTTAACTAAACTTCCTGCATGCACATGTGAGGCTAGAACTGAAGTTCAAACTCATGACAAATTGATAAAACTCTTCTTCTGCTAGTGTGTCTGGTTCTGCTTTGCCTTTTACAAATGAACAGGTTCAGAAACTCATTAGCTTGATAAGTGAGAAACCTTCTGGAGGCTTGCATGCTAATATGGCAGGTATACCTACTTTCTTTAATTATAATGTGAGATTTAATATGAACTTGATAAAAATTCTACTTCTGCTAGTACTTCTGGTTCTGCTAGTGTGTCTGGTTCTGCTTTGCCTTTTACAAATGAACAGGTTCAGAAACTCATTAGCTTGATAAGTGAGAAACCTTCTGGAGGCTTGCATGCTAATATGGCAGGTATACCTACTTTCTTTAATTATAATGTGAGATTTAATATGAACTTTGATAAATATTTCTGTGCTACTTCTGGTAAAAAATGGGATAATGTGAGTCTTGGATGGATTATAGACTCTGGTGCAAATCATCATATGACTGTGAGTTCTGTTAATATGATTAATGTTGTTGATGTTTCTGAATTAAATCTTACTGTTGGTCACCCTAATGGTACTTTTGCTAAAGTCACTCAAATTGGCAATCTTAAATTAAATGATAATGTGATACTAAATGATGTGTTAGTTGTCCCTGATTACTGTGTCAGCCTACTTTCTGTTCATAAATTGATTAAAGATAACAAACTATTTGTTGGATTTGATGAGGAAAAGTGTTATGTACAGGATTTGAAAAGAGAGAAAATATTAGGGACTGGTAGTGAAAAAAGTGGTCTGTACATCTTTGATAATGACTCTAGTATTATTGGTAGGTGTAATAATTCTTTGATAGGTCAGTCTTATAAAGTTTCTAAATCTCTGTGGCACAGCAGGCTTGGTCACCCTACTGATCATGTGCTTGCTGTTTTAAAACATGACTTAAAACTAGAAAACAATACCTATGTGTCTCCTTGTCAAATTTGTCATAAAGCTAAGCAGACAAGAGAACCTTTTCCCTTAAGTGAACATAAAAGTTTTAAAGTTGGAGAACTTATTCATATGGATTTGTGGGGCCCTTACAAGGTCACTAGTAGAGAAGGGTTTAAATATTTTTTAACTATTGTTGATGATTTTACTAGGGCTGTATGGGTTTATTTAATAAAAACCAAAGATGAAGTGTTTGATATGGTTGTTTCTTTTGTAAATTTGGTTCAAAATCAATTTGATATAAAAGTAAAAACTGTTAGAACTTATAATGGAACAGAGTTTGTAAACAATAAGTTAAGTGGTTTTCTTGACACTAAAGGAATTATACATCAGACTACCGTGGCTTATACACCTCAGCATAATGGTATTGTAGAAAGAAAGCACAGACATTTGCTCAACATTGCTAGAAGTCTTATGTTTCAGGGAGGATTTCCTCTAAATTTCTGGTCTGAATGTGTATTAACTGCTACATATCTTGTTAACAGGTTACCTTCCTCTGTCTTAAAGGGTAAGTCTCCATATGAACTTGTTTATGACAAGAAACCTAGTCTTTCCCATATAAGAAACTTTGACTGTCTGTGTTTTTCAACCATTTTAAATAATTCTGATAAATTTACTCCACGAAGTGAAAAATGTGTCTTAATTGGTTTTTCAAGTGTTAAAAAGGCATATAAATTGTTTGGTCTTGAGTCTAAAACTGTTTTCTTTTCTAGAGATGTCAAATTTTATGAAACTATATATCCTTTTAAGATGAAAAAATTCATCTAATTCTGATGCTTTGTATGGTATAAAACTGTCTGCTGAATTTGATCAATTAAGTTTTTTTAATAATATTGACACTGACAGTCAAAGTAAACCCAATGATGAAGGGAAAGACACTACAAATACATCTAGTGGTGATGGCAACAATCATGCAAACTCTTGTGGTGGCCTGGGTGCACCTCAGAGTTCTAATGACACTGCAACACACATAGATGAAAATGTAATCCCTGAGGGTACTAATGATCAAATTTTAAATGAAAATCAAGTTCATAATGGGCAACCCTTAGAACAGAATGAAGGGCCTAGTACTGTCTTAAGAAGATCTGAAAGAACTTCCAAACCTTCTGTAAGACTGAATGATTATATTGTTGGTTCTAGTATAAGATATGGATTAGATAAGTTTGTTTGCTATTCCAATTTGAGTACTAATAACTATTGCTTTGCCACTAATCTAAACAAGTCTGTTGAACCACAAACATATAATCAAGCTATTCTAGATCCTTTATGGGTAGAGGCAATGAATAATGAACTTGAAGCTTTATATAGAAATAATACATGGATTATCATTGATTTACCTAGTGATAGAACAACGATTGGATGCAAATGGATCTATAAAATAAAGAATAAAGCTTCAGGGGAGGTAGAGAGATATAAAGCTAGGCTAGTTGCTAAGGGATATAGTCAAAGAATGGGGTTTGACTATGATGAAACTTTCAGTCCTGTGGTTAAAATGGTTACTGTAAGATGCTTGATAAATGTGGCTATCAATAAAGGTTGGAAGTTGTTTCAGTTAGATGTTAATAATGCTTTCTTATATGGTGACTTGGAAGAGAATGTGTATATGGATTTACCTCTTGGATGTTCTGACTATGGTTCCAATAAAGTATGTAAACTTGTTAAATCTCTGTATGGTCTTAAGCAAGCCCCAAGGCAGTGGAATGCTAAGCTTACTAGTGCCTTGGCTGAGCATGGCTTTGTTCAAAGTAAGTATGATTATTCCTTATACACTAAGAAGACTGATATTGTCTTTATTGCTTTATTAGTATATGTGGATGACATTGTTATTACTGGTAATAATGTGGATGAAATTGAGAAGTTCAAACTGTTTTTGAGTCAAAAATTTTTAATCAAAGACTTGGGTTCCTTAAAGTATCTTTTGGGAATTGAAATTTTAGAGAACAGTAAAGGCTTATGTATGACTCAAAGAAAGTATTGTTTGGAACTTTTGCATGAGTTTGGATTGTTGGCAGCTAAACCTATAGCTACCCCTTTACCTGCAAACACTGTTCTAAACAATAAAGAAAAGTATGATGATAAGTAAGTCATAGATATTGGTCAGTATCAAAAGTTGGTTGGCAAACTCATTTATTTGACAAATACTAGACCAGATATCTCTTATTCTGTGCATTGTCTTAGTCAGCATATGCATGCTCCTTTGCAATCTCATGTTAAAATTGCCTTGAGAATTCTTAGATATCTCAAAAACAGCCCTAGTTCTGGAATACAGATTCAAAAAGGTAGTAATTTGAAGCTAAGTGTGTATGCAGATGCTGATTGGGCAAAATACCCTAGTACTAGAAAATCTGTTTCTGGTTTTTGTGTTTATCTTGGAAATTCTTTAGTTTTCTGGAAAAGCAAAAAGCAAGCAACTATTTCAAGGTCCTCTACTGAGGCTGAATATAGATGCATGGCTTCAGCTACCTGTGAAGTTATTTGGATTTCTAATATTTTGTCTGATCTAGGGTTAACAGATTTACTTCCTGTAAACATGTATTGTGATAATAGCTATGCAATTCAGTTGGCTGCTAATCCAGTTTTTTATGAAAAATCAAAGCATTTTGAAATTGATGTGCATCTTATCAGAGAAAAGGTAAGTTCAGGTATGATTCAGACTATAAAAATTGATTCCTATGATCAAGTGGCTGATATTTTTACTAAAGGTTTAGGAGAAGCTCATCATAAAGATCTTTACAAAAAACTTAATATGTGTGATATGTTTAAAAGGATTTAAAAGCTTTCTTTATCAACCTTATAAGTTTGAGGGAGGATGTTAAAATAAATAATGTGTTTGTGTCAAACTTATAAGGTTTGACATTGTTCAGGGACTGTTTCTGTCAAGTTGTATTGTGCAGGTACCAAAGCTGTCATTCTCTCATTGTCTTCCTCTATATATACTGAACGATTGGGGCTAGGGTTACGGCAGTTTTGTGTGTGTCGTTTGTTCTTTGTTCTGTATTCACTCTGCTTGTCATTGTCTACAGCCTACTGTTTGATCTCAAACCTTTTGTCTGTGAGTCTGTATTGATAAATTGTTTAGGGTTGCACACATTTATGGACAACCTAGTCTTTAGATCTGCACACGATTGTGGACAGATCACTGCTATCGAGTATGTAATAGATTCGGGGTTCATCAATAATAATAAAATGCAGTATTTTTACAGCTATTCTGGGACTCATCTTATCTTATGTAGTATATAATAAAAAGTTTTTAGTGCATTCTGATCTTTCTTATGTACTGTACTACTAGAAAGAGGCAATTTCCTATTTATAGTGATAGTTTCATGATTTCAGTTGGTAAATGTTAGGAAGTAAGCTAATAGGTATCTAATTCCCCTTCTTCTTGACACTTATATACATATTTTGGTTAGGGTTGGCAAGGGTTGTGTATTCTTGACCTGGTAACTTGAGTTTTTTTGAGCGAGGTTGGGCTTGTGGGCCATGAAGTCGACTAGTGAATTTGATTTCTTTTTAATAGTTTCATTTATATGTTATGCGGGTTGAGTCTCCAGTTAGTAGGTTGTGGGTCAATGTTAAAATTTTTGACCAAAATCTTATAGTGGATTGGGTGAGACCATCAACCGTCAACCCACAAACCTGAACCTGATTGGATTCATGTAGCTAAGAATCTACTTGCAGTAACTAAATTATTTTTCTGACATAAATGAAATTAAACTTAACTTTATGAGAGACTGACTCGTAAAGAAAAATGTTAAAAATGGTAGATATATGGTGCTTGTTCCTGCTCTATGCAATTTTAATACTAATAGAAATACATAAATGATTATTTGTGACATTGGAAATGATATCTCCTCCTAATTATACATGATTTTGGCGTAAGGATTTATGTAGCATGAGTTTATGTTTATGAAATAAAATCGAACAAGAATTCCATTCTTTGAATACCCGGAGAGAAGACCTCATCATTTGTTATATATATATATATATATATATATATTCATATTTTTTTTGAGAAAGGATTGATTTTTATGTATATATATATTTAGAACAACAATATATTAATAACAAATGGCATCTAGCAAAGTACTAAAAGCCAACATAAAGATACACAGTTAAAATTACAATTACAGGGCCTAGAGAAACATCAAAACGACATCAAAATCACTACTACAAAAAAAGAAGTGGGTTTTGGAACCACTCCTCCCGTGATACACACATCTTTCGACACGTGGTAGTAACCCACAAATAGGACTGAGAGACAATAAAATCGAACAAGAATTCCATTCTTTGAATACCCGGAGAGAAGACCTCATCATTTCGATGCTTCCAGATCGCCCAAACCATGCAAAAAATAATAGCTTCAATGCATGCTTTCTTGGAGCTCTTAATATGCAAATAATCAATGGAACTTAAAGTATCCCCCACGTTTCCAAGTGACATAATGGGTATACCAAGCCAATTAGAAATTAGGCTCCATAACTTATCAGCCACCCTACAAAATGAAAAAAGATGATTGACAGTTTCTTCCCCGTTTGAGCATAATGGACATAAAACCGAAGGAATGTCAATTCCTTTGTTAGAAAGATTACATAGAGTAGGAATCCGGTCACGAATCACTCTCCAAACCAAAATATTAACCTTCTTTGGAACAAGATTGCTCCATCTAGAACCAAGTTGCAAATCGGATAGCGTTTTATCATCAATGAGTAATCTAGTTTCTTTAACCGAAAAATCAAGAGAATCTAATACACTCCACCGCCACCTATCCTCACTATCAACCAGAACAACATGGCTTAAGATCGAATAAAGATCCAACCATTCAGTCTCCTCCACCCCCCTCTAATAGGCCGACGCCAATTGTGAGTAAAAGAAATACCATTCCAGCGATCCGAAAGCACAACATTTTTCATTTGTTCAAGGCGAAAAAGTCGAGGGAACCTTACCTGTAGCGGGACATGTCCATACCATATATCATGCCAAAAACCCGTCGATCTTCCATTCCCAATCTTGATCTTCAAAGAGTGAAGCGGAACAATATTTTTTTGGTCTAACTCAACAGCTAACTTTGACATTTGATGCCAAGTGCCATGTTTAGGCCCATTCCCGTCCGTCCAGGACCAAAAGGATTTCAGCTTATAAAGATTTTTAAGAACCTTGACCCACAATGCATCCGGAGAATTTACAAAGCGCCATCTCCATTTTAAAAGTAGACCTTTGTTCAGAGCATCAAGAGAACCAATACCAATTCCACCACACTTTTTACTAGCAATGACATGATCCCATCTAATCCAATGCATTTTATTTTTACCATCCTGACCACCCCAAAAAAAATTGGCTCGCATAGATTCAAGTGTTTTCCTAACCAAACCCGGCATACAGAAGAGGGACATATAATATGTACCCAATGATCCAAGAACTGACGAAACCAAGGTACACCGCCCACCGATAGATAGAACATTAGCCTTCCATTTCGAAAGGCGTTTAGAGAATTTATCAATGACAGGCTTCCAGGAGTCAAATTTAGACAAAGTGTTCCAAATCCGAACCCCTAACCCCAATACCATAAAGTTTTGACTTAAGTAAATTAATGTTAAGTCCCGAAGCCAAATTAAAACAAGAAAAAGCTGTCAAAATATTTCTCAAGTTGTCCTCGGACCATTCCCCCATGAATAAGACATCGTCAACATAGATAAGATGAGAAAGAGATAACTCACCAACCTGAATTCCACGAATATCACCAGCAGCTTTCAAATCTTCCAAAGCCACATGTAAACCCTCCATAGCTAAAATAAAAAGAAATGGGGCCATAGGGTCACCTTGACGAATACCTCTTTCCAACACAAATTCATTGGTCGGGCTACCATTAATAAGAATAGACGATTTGGCAGAGTATAGGCAGCCAGATATCCAACTGATCCAACGCCGGCCAAAACCCATAAAAGACATGATAGATAGGAGATAACTCCAATTAAGAGAGTCATAGGCTTTAGCAAAGTCAAGCTTCAGGAACAAAGCTTTTTTCTTCTTTCTTTTATAAAAAGCAACAACTTCATTCAAAATAAGAGGCCCATCTAGAATATACCTTCCTTTAAGGAAGGCCGATTGAGAAGAGCTAACCACCGTGTCCAAAATCGTGGACAACCGATTTGCCAATATCTTGGAAATGACTTTATATTGAATACCAATAAGACTGATAGGTCTGTAATCATCCACAGTGATGGGGTTAGGAACTTTTGGAATAAGAGTAATGAACGAAGACTTACATCCAGGAGGAAGAAAACCTGTTTGTAAAAACCTGGTCACGAATTTGTTAACCCTACCCTATATATATATATATATATATATATATATATAGGGTAGGGTTAACGTGAGAACCATAAATATAGAGAGAACCGTGAGAACCACTAGTTTTCCTTCCTCTCTTTTTTTTGTGTGGTTTTTTATTTTTTTAATTTTTAATTTTCATTTTTTGAAATTTTTTTTTGTAAAAATCATATGGTTACGTGTTAAGAAAACGTATGGATACGGTACGGGCGTTGCCCTCATCCGTTCTAAAGGGGTTGTCACCGGACGCATATGAGAATGGTGTGGATTTGATGGGCGGTGATCCAAGAGATGGTGACGGTTGTTACGGTACGGGCGTAGCCCTTAATTCTAAGGGCAAAGCCCTTAGAGATGATTTTTCAATGGTTCTCACGGTTCTCACCATATATGTTGGTTCTCACTTGATCCCTTCACTATATATATATATATATATATATATATATATATGAATATAATATATTATAAATATAAGAAAAAGTTCATGAGAACCATTAAAATATAACTTGATATTAATATGTGAATCATATATGTGAACAAATTCGTTCACATATGAATAGATTAAGGTTTTCTTATATCACTCATGTTCATATGTGAATAGTTCTCACATGAACCTTACCCTATATGAATATATAGGGGATGGTTATATAAGGTTTTTAGGTATCTAAGCTTAGGTGTGGTTTTTTAATTCATAAAATATATGGGGGCCAAACATTTATTCATTAAACAAGAATTATCAAAAAATTAGTATGTGAGGGGTTTCACACTTAAGTTTTGGTGTCGGACAACCTTATATTCACTTTTCCCATATATATATACTAAAAATTAAAATTTTGACTTCCATAGTATATATATTTACTATCTAAAA
This sequence comes from Erigeron breviscapus, assembly GCA_034093135.1. Classification (NCBI taxonomy): domain Eukaryota; kingdom Viridiplantae; phylum Streptophyta; class Magnoliopsida; order Asterales; family Asteraceae; genus Erigeron; species Erigeron breviscapus. The sequence goes on from CM067173.1 coordinate 62,769,406, forward strand.
CTAAACCTGGAGCATATCTAAAATTGGTTTTTTGCAAATATATATACACAAAACATAAAAAAGTTATTTACAAACACATGACATATATTTTCTAAAGATATATTAACCAAAATAATTGATGCTAAATTAATAAAATATATGTGAAATTTTCATTTGAAAACTAAAATTTATGTGAAAACTGGCCAAAACACACGGTGATCTAAATTTAACACAATGTGTTTTTATTGTGTTTTCTAAAAACACAATGTGTTTTTATTGTGTTTTCTAAAAACACATTGTGTTAAGTTTTAAATCACAGTGTGTTTTTGATAACGCGTGAAAATCAAAAAACTGTTCAAACACACCGTGATATGAACTTAACACAATGTATTTTCTAAAAACACATTAAAAACACATTGTGTTAAATTGAGATCACAGTGTGTTTTACCCAGTTTTCTAGTTTTCACAAAAATTTTAGTTTTCAAATGATCACTACCCATATATATAATACATGAATAAGGAGATACATATCAAGCTACAGTCTTTACGTAAAAAAGGAAGCTGACAATATTAGAATCCTGGAAAGTATTTGTCAGCCTTCCAAATATTCTCTTTTAAAAGTCCAATTCAATGCTTGTTAACGGACACATTCAATCCACATTTCAATTCAGTCAATCAATCATATTCAATCAATTCACAATCATTCCACAATCACTGCCACCTTAGGTTCGCCAAGAACTTGTTAGGTTCACACTGAATTCTCAGAAGTTGCGGTGGTTGTGGCCCTTAATCTTAGTCGTCACTGAGCCAATTAATTTAGGTTCAAACAATACTTTTACTAATTTTATTCATATTTATTTGACATTTTGTCTTTGTTTTATCTTTTAGATGCTGAACTATAGTGAATGGATAAAAAATTCAAGAAAAATTGTGGCTTGTATACTAATACAAATGAATGATGAGTTTAGACGAGGCTTAACTTGTATATTATTTCTCATTTGTATTCATTGTTCATCCGTGTTAGTAGAGAATTATTAATACATGTGAATGTACATATTTTAATTGTAAATTTAGATTTTGGCCAATTAAAGTATTCTTTAAAAATTTTAGAAATTTTATATATCTATATTTTAGTTAAATTTGGTTTTGATGTTTGAGTAACAGGTATTTTTGGGCTGCTTTTTTCTATAAATAAAAAAGGAATAGAGACCGGTTAATTAATAACAAACAGGTCTTTATGTTTTTAGAGGGAACTTATGATCAAGGCGGGAATAAAGAATAGAGACCGTTCTTTTGAATGAAACTGGTCAAGAGAGACATGTAGTCATAGAGACCGGTTGTTTCACCGGTCTCTATAGTCCAAATAACCGGTCTCTATAGTAAAAATTTGTACTGTGAATACGGTCTCTATAGTCCAAATAACCGGTCTCTATAGTCAAAAACCGGTCTCTATAGTCCAAATAACCGGTCTCTATAGTCAAAAACCGGTCTCTATAGTCCAAATAACCGGTCTCTATAGTCAAAAACCGGTCTCTATAGTCCAAATAACCGGTCTCTATAGTCAAAAACCGGTCTCTATAGTCCAAATAACCGGTCTCTATAGTCAAAAACCGGTCTCTATAGTCCAAATAACCGGTCTCTATAGTCAAAAACCGGTCTCTATAGTCCAAATAACCGGTCTCTATAGTCCAAATAACCGGTCTCTATAGTCAAAAACCGGTCTCTATAGTCCAAATAACCGGTCTCTATAGTCAAAAACCGGTCTCTATAGTCCAAATAACCGGTCTCTATAGTCAAAAACCGGTCTCTATAGTCCAAATAACCGGTCTCTATAGTCAAAAACCGGTCTCTATAGTCCAAATAACCGGTCTCTATAGTCAAAAACCGGTCTCTATAGTCCAAATAACCGGTCTCTATAGTCAAAAACCGGTCTCTATAGTCCAAATAACCGGTCTCTATAGTCAAAAACCGGTCTCTATAGTCCAAATAACCGGTCTCTATAGTCCAAATAACCGGTCTCTATAGTCAAAAACCGGTCTCTATAGTCCAAATAACCGGTCTCTATAGTCCAAATAACCGGTCTCTATAGTCAAAAACCGGTCTCTATAGTCCAAATAACCGGTCTCTATAGTCAAAAACCGGTCTCTATAGTCCAAATAACCGGTCTCTATAGTCAAAAACCGGTCTCTATAGTCCAAATAACCGGTCTCTATAGTCAAAAACCGGTCTCTATAGTCCAAATAACCGGTCTCTATAGTCAAAAACCGGTCTCTATAGTCCAAATAACCGGTCTCTATAGTCAAAAACCGGTCTCTATAGTCCAAATAACCGGTCTCTATAGTCAAAAACCGGTCTCTATAGTCCAAATAACCGGTCTCTATAGTCAAAAACCGGTCTCTATAGTCCAAATAACCGGTCTCTATAGTCAAAAACCGGTCTCTATAGTCCAAATAACCGGTCTCTATAGTCAAAAACCGGTCTCTATAGTCCAAATAACCGGTCTCTATAGTCAAAAACCGGTCTCTATAGTCCAAATAACCGGTCTCTATACAAAACCGGTCTCTATGAGAGAGACATGTAGTCATAGAGACCGGTTGTTTCACCGGTCTCTATAGTCCAAATAACCGGTCTCTATAGTAAAAATTTGTACTAGTGAAGAAGTTAAGAGTCCGATACAACTTGATTCAAATCTGTATGTGTGGTTAAACCCCATCATCTACCATTTGATTGTGTGTCACAGAATCAGCAAATAAAAGAAGATGAGGGGCAAGAGAAACTAGTCTATCTATGAAGTACTACTGGAACGGAATTTAAATTTTACCAACAATTGTATATACTTAAAAACATATAGATATATACCCTGAACGACTGGACGTAAAGTTAAGTAAAGCCTTCAGAGTAGAAGATGTGGTATTTACTATTCAAACTCACTAGCTTTATTATTTAATTTCGATCATGTTCCATGTGAATGGGACGATTAGGATTATGTTTAATCTCTAACCAGTCAAACTAATAGATTATCTCTAACTAGTTAACTAAAAGATGATTTCAAACAAAAAACAAGTCAAATAGACCAAAACTTGCCAACGTGTTTTTTAAATAAAGTAAGAAATTCTGTAACCATACAAGTGATAAGTCATTACAAGTATATTGGCCTTTGCCATCATCATAACTCGTGAGGTGTTCTTTGTCCACATAGTTCCATTAAACTATATGCCCAGTCAAGGAAATGTTCCCACAGCACCCACTCCAGGTAGCCAATCCTTGTCTGCCACTTTCTTTAAGACCATGCTTGGGCTCAATGACCCAAGGTCACATTGAGTGTTCGATGCCAACATCGTATGAATCTCCAACATCCAATTAGGTTTGTCCTTTATACAATCGTTTTCTATCAGGGCCCTAGCAACCTTTTCGCTAGCCAACTCGGTGGTGGGAGGACAACTTAAACCATATTTTACCTTTCCCAAATCAGATGGCCTCAAACCAAGCCATTTAATTCCCGGGGTTACAAGATTGTCGCTATCAAATGATTGACTCTCGGAGCCACATGTGTAAGTAGTCAATATTTGTATCCCGAATGGATCACAGTCCATTAAAGCCAACACCGGCAAGCGATTGTTGAGTTTTTGAGTTAGTCTTTTCAAAAAATAACGGGTAGCCATATCTGGCATACCACTACCGGTTATTATTATACAGTGAACCTTCCTGTGAAACCTCCGTTGAATTAATTCTGCATACATTGATTCTTTTTCCACTACAAGTATGAACCTCGCCTTACATGAGATAATCTTAAAATCATACATAAAAGGCGAAATTACTTTTCCCAAATCCTCACACTTCAATAGATTAAATAACCTACCATTCTCCATAATTTTAAGGGACCCTATCACTAAACCCTTTGGGGCAGCTATGATTCTCAAAGAGAGTCTAGTGGCACCGAGAAGAACACAAACATCTTCGATTAGCCTATCACTAATTGATTGTGATTTAAACGAATTTATAAGCTTGTAGTATAAACCTCGTTTAGTTACAAAATTATTTTCCTGGTTTATGACAAGTAAATAATTAACAAGATCAAGCAACTTGTCACACGTCATGTCAGATGGCCTCCGAAGCTTCCAATCCTTTGACTTCATGCAGACCTTACCTGATAAATAGATTATGTTTTCTTGATTTCTATCAGGAATACTCACGTCTCTTTCTTGGCAAAGTACCTGGAGGTTTTCCAATCCAGATTTTACTTGAGCAAGACTAAGATGACGGACTTGAAAATACTCGGGATCATTCATTCTGACAGCTACGTAGATTAAATCGCTATGTCTAAGTGAATTATGATTAGGATAAAGATTGGATGAAACCCTAGCTGCTAAAGAATTGGGGGGAAAATAAATGAGGCTATAATAGGTGTTGCCGGCCACACGCGAGAATATATTGAAAAATTTACATACCAAATTTTAATTAAATGCGTATATACTTTATAAAAGAAGAATTAGATTATACATGTCCGGTAGTGTCACACCCCGTTGTAGCGGAAATACAGGGTTAACAAGTAATTGCGTACTAATCAGAAGGTAAATAGAGATTACATCCATTAATCCAAATACGAGTTTATTACAAATATAATCGTTCGGAAGTGGACCCCAATACACGGATACAAACTATCCTCAATTGGAAATGGGCCCACCAAATACAAATATAACATATGGACTGCTAAGTACAATTAGGACTAAATAAAGCTATAGTCCTCAGAGGTCTGACGCTAATTGTACGTCCAATGTTCAAAAGATGGCTTCAAAATGCCATATACGCTTCCAAATACTTACTGTTGGTTCTTTGAAAAGCATGAAATTTGAGAGGATCAACTATCGAAATAGTTGGTGAGTTTACAGTATGTTTGACCAAATGTTTATTCGTCATTGATACAACACAATGACCTATATTTATAAAAGACCAGGCAGTTAGAATACAACATCTAACAATACTTTTATTTCAAGATAGTCAGAATACCACATCTGACAGCATATGACAGTCAGAATACAACATCCGACAGTATCAGTCAATATGCCTCGCACAGGTTTCCGTTCTAAATGGGTGCGGACCTTAGCCAAGACAGTCAGGATACAACATCCGACAATTTAACCAAGACAGTCAGAATACAACATCCGACAATTTAACCAAGAGGGGGAAACATTTTAGTTTGTCAAACACAAAGAAACATCTTAGTCAGCCATCACACGGCAATTCAACGTCATTTTATCCAACATTTAATAAATGACACGTATACACATTTTCGACAGCCGTCAACATGGCAAAATTTAAGTCAAATGATCTAAGTATCCAAGTCACATGGCATACTCACAAAAACAATCATTTATTTAACAAATAGTGTATACAACAGTGCATGCTTTTCAGGCCCAAAGTAAAAGGAAAAGGGCGCCATAAACTCACCTTAGCGATCTTAAATGCTAAAAGGTATAATGTAGCTCGAGAAGATCCACAGTCAATTCTCCTGGTTATCCAAAACCTATGATATCATTACCAAAATGAGGATCAAATCCCTTGACGACGAGTATCCTATGTACCACTACTTAGCTATAGACCCTAGAATGCCACGACCAAGTGTGATTTAAACTTTCATTTTATTTAACTTTTTGTTGGCAAAATCAATGAAATTTTCATTTTAAGGTAGTCTAAAGTACCATTCGATATTCACCAAGTCCCAACATTCAATTTGCCAAAAACTAGAAATGTCAAACATTCCAGCAACCTAACACTGCGCCGCAGTGGGAAAAGTTTCACCCCACTGCGCCGCAGTCAGCCAACAACAATATTTCTCCGAGGGTTTACACTGCGCCGCAGTGAGCTATATCCAAGCTCACTGCGCCGCAGTGGCCTAAGTCGAGACCAGACCAGATTATGGACACTGCACCGCAGTGGGGCTAACCCATACCACTGCGCCGCAGTGGCCAGGTTCTGCAGCCAGCACCAGCAGTTCTAAGTGCAGAAAACCCACCCAAAAGCCCTTTAACTCGACCCAATTCAACCCGAATCGATTTGTAGGAGTTTGTAACTCAATTTGAAGCAAAACTAAACATCACTAACCATAATCACACATAACCCAACCCATAATTTCATCCATAACATCATTTAATCTTCCGAAACGACCAAATCAAACCCAAAACCCTATTTAAACCCTAAATACAATTTAAATTGTTTTAGGCCATGTAAAAGCTCGAAATGACTAGAAAAGAGTAAGTAAACATAAATAGGCGTAAAAGGGATGATTTAGACTTACCAAAATTCGTTCTTGAATTAAAAGGATGAAGATGGTGATAATGATGCAAATACCAAATAATAGCTTTAAAATCCTTCAATCTTTCCTTTGCAAAAAATCTGATTTAGAAGAATGATAGGGAGATTGAGAGTATTTGGAAAATGTTTGAGTGATTTGTGTTGTGTTTGTGTGGTGTGTGTGTGTGTTTGTCAGGGAGAAATCAAAAGGGGTGATGGGGGTGATGGGTGTTTCCCTCCCAGCCTTTCAAACAAAATTAAGCCCATGTGGCTTCTTTTTGATATTTTTAATACCCTTAATTTGGTAAAATGCTTACGATTAATTACCGTTTGACCTAAAAGTCAAAATATAAGGTAAAGGTATTTTCCCCCGTCTCATTTTAGTCGAGGCAAATAAATAAAATTTAATAAACTAAACTCTTAGAAATATTTCGTTTAGACAGTCTAATTACTGTGCTCAATTATAACATTTAAATCTTTATTTAACGTTATTTTAAGACTCGGCATTCGTCTAAATAGCTAATAGTCTACGTCATATGGATACGTCCAATTGAACCATATCAAATGTTCAATTAACTAATAATTTCCACGTCATAATCTCTAAATTAGACGAAATTATAAATAATGATCGAGATTAGGACTAACCCGTTGTTAATAAATTACGAGTTGTCACAGCATCCCCGACTTCTAAGGATTTCGTCCCGAAATCAAGTCTTGCTTAGTAAAGAGATGGGGATACTTATTCCTCATATAATCCTCACGTTCCCAAGTCGAGTCTGGTCCGTGCTTTGAGTTCCAACGAACTTTGACCAACTTGATACGACTTCGTCTAAGCTGTTTGAGCTGTTGGTCTATAATTTCAACAGGCTCCTCTACAAATTGAAGAGAATCATTCACTTGCAACTCTTCGACAGGTACAACCAATGTTTCATCAGTCAAACATTTCTTAAGATTTGATATATGAAATGTGGGATGAACATGTTCCAGCTCTTGGGGTAATTATAAGCCACGGAACCAATCCTTTGAACAATTTCAAATGGTCCGATATAACGAGGACTAAGTTTTCCTCTCACGCCAAAGCGTGCAGTGCCCTTCCAAGGTGACACTTTCAACATAACTTTATCACCCACTTGAAACTCAAGGGGTTTCTTCTACGATCTGCATAGCTCTTCTGGCGATCCTGAGCCGCCTTCAGCCGTGCCCTAATTTCAACAATCTGGTCAGTAGTCTTCTGAACCAACCCATACTTGTACAACGACGCTCACCAGCATCTAGCCAACAAACAGGCGATCTACATTTTCGTCCGTACAAAGCCTCAAAAGGCGCACATTTAATGCTTGTGTGATAGCTGTTATTATATGAAAACTCAGCTAACGGCAAAAAAGGTATCCCAACTACCTTTGAAATCGATAACACATGCCCGAAGCATGTCTTCTAACGTCTGAATGGTACGCTCACTTTGCCCGTCCGTCTGTGGATGGTAAGCCGTACTCAAATTCAACTGAGTGCCTAAGGCGTCTTGAAAATATCTCCATGATTGTGAAGTAAAACGACCATCGCGATCCGAGATAATAGACACAGGAACGCCATGAAGTGACACGATCTTCTCGATATATAATTGAGACAATTTCTTTATTTTCCAATTCTCCCGTATGGGAATGAAGTGTGCAGACTTCGTCAATCGGTCAACAATGACCCAAATAGTATCGTAACCCTTCAAGGTTCGAGGAAACTTTGTAATGAAGTCCATAGTAATCTGTTCCCATTTCCAGTCAAGAATCTGGGGTTGCTGGAGCAGTCTAGAAGGCTTTTGGTGCTCTGCCTTAACCATTGAACAATTTAAACACTTTGACACATACGTGGCGATATCTCTTTTCATACCAGGCCACCAATAAAAATCCTTTAACCCATGGTACATTTTGTCAGCACCAGGATGGATTGAATACTTAGATCGATGACTTTCGCTCATCAAAAGTTCTCTAAGTCCATTATACTTGGGAATCCACACTCTGCCCTTGACATGTCGGATCCCATCGCCATCCAATTCAAATAACCGTTCGGCATCCCACAATGCTTCCTTCTCAATACGCCCTGGTTGTAAGGCCTCATTCTGATCATCTACAACTCTATCCCTTAATGATGAGCCAAGGTAAGAACTTGCTCTTGTTATGACAGATAGTGAAATTCTATCTTTTCTACTCAGCGCGTCAGCAACAACATTTGCTTTACCGGGATGATATTTGAGTTCACAATCATAGTCACTGAGTAATTCTACCCATCGCCTTTGTCTCATATTCAGCATTTTCTGATCGAAGATATGCTGAAGACTTTTGTGATCTGTGAATACCGTACACTTTGTACCGTACAAATAGTGCCTCCAAATCTTTAAGGCAAAAACAACCGCTCCGAGTTCAAGATCGTGGGTTGTGTAATTCTTTTCGTGGGTTTTTAGTTGTCTGGAAGCGTAAGCAATGACCTTACCCTCCTGCATAAGTACACATCCCATTCCCTGAGGTGATGCGTCACAGTATACCACGAAGTTTTCAATTCCATTCGGTAATGCTAAAATAGGAGCATTATGTTAGGACCAGTTCACCTGGAACTGGCCAGTCACCAGTTCACACTGACCAGTTCACCAGTTGCATCTGGTGACCAGTAAACTGGTGACCAAGAAGATTTGTCGAGAATATATTGAAGTCCAGTTGCACCGTACAGTTAACGCAACTGAAGACTTCCTCCAGTTGAGAACTGACCAAGTTGAAGAACATTCCAGTTGAAGTCGAAGACAACAAATGGAAGAAAGAGAATGACAATGGCAGCGAAGCCCAGTTGACATTCTAGTCAGTTACAAACTGGAGACCATCAGTGGAAAGCCCTTACAAAGCTTTACACTGATTACGAGGAATTGACTTGTATACTCTATGTACCTTTACCCGGATAATAAGCCTTATCTTATTATTTAAGTATTAAAAGGTACATAAAGGTGGTTGTGTAAAGTCACTTTAACAGGTGCTAGATGCGAAGGCACAAAAGAATAGGTTTGAGAAGGCATGGGTAAATTTCCTAAAGGGCAAGATTCAACATAAAGAGAATCTGGAGCAAAGGCTGAATATTGACCCTGAAGACACTCAACCTATTTCTCTAGTGACCAAAAGAAGAAGAACTGGCGAAGGGCCATCTGTTTAAGTTCTTTCTTCATTTTATCTTCTTGTAATTTGTTGTACATTCTGTTGTAACTTGTGAGATGTGCCCTGGCTTCAGCTTGGTTCCTTTGTTTCATTTTCTTTCGTTCTTTAACACTATCACCAAGTCTGGCCAGTCTTCTACTGTCACTATCTGAAACTGGAGGCAGTACATCAACATTACCAGTCTCAAGCATTTCCATTTCAGTGGCCGGCTGGGCTTCATCAGTTACTTTGCCCTTTCCCTTATCCAACACATTCCCCCTTACACTAGCATCACCAGTTTGCTCACCAGCATCAGTACTGGTAGCTAAGCTCAATTCCCTTCTTGGTACAACTTGTAAGTCCCAACTTGTTAGATGGTACTACTGAAGACACCTCTATGTCGATGGTGGAGTTACTTTGCAATATACTTACTGAACTGGAGACGACCAGTTTCAGAGGTATATACCAAGTTCTAGATAGATTACTTATATAAAAGACAATAAGTAAAGAACAATGCAATAATACAAATAACTTGTAAACAATCTTGATGAGACAATATGTAGTTTTCAAAGTGTAATTTATTTATTGATATTAAACAATTACAAGGTTGATGCGGAACCAAGATAATACACGAATGTAAATATCCTAACAACCTATGAAATACAATTGATCTATACTCGGAATTTCTCTTCAACAATCGAAACACTTAAAGTAGTGAAATGTTCCTTTTAGCGATTGAGAGAATATTGCACAAGTTCACCAAGAATATTGCAGGTTTGCAAAGTATGAAGTTATTCGTTTGTGTGAGAAGTAACTTGTGAAATAACTTCTGAGAACGAATACTTGAATTCTTGGTTGTGCAATGACTTGTATTTATAGGCAAAGTTAACATTGGATGTTAACTTTAGCCGTACAAATGTGGTTGGAAGCATTTAAGGAATAGCATTTAATTCCTTAAAAAGTGTTGTAAAGTCGCATGTTAAAGTGACTTTACACAACCACCTTTATGTACCTTTTAATACTTAAATAATAAGATAAGGCTTATTATCCGGGTAAAGGTACATAAAGTATACAAGTCAATTCCTCGTAATCAGTGTAAAGCTTTGTAAGGGCTTTCCACTGATGGTCTCCAGTTTGTAACTGACTAGAATGTCAAATGGGCTTCGCTGCCATTGTCATTCTCTTTCTTCCATTTGTTGTCTTCGACTTCAACTGGAATGGTTCTTCAACTTGGTCAGTTCTCAACTGGAGGAAGTCTTCAGTTGCGTTAACTGTACGGTGCAACTGGACTTCAATATATTTCTCGACAAATCTTCTTGGTCACCAGTTTTACTGGTCACCAGATGCAACTGGTGAACTGGTCAGTGTGAACTGGTGACTGGCCAGTTCCAGGTGAACTGGTCCTAACAAATTCCCCCTATTTGTCTAGAAATATAGTCTAAGTCTTTTCTAGTTCTTGTATCTATACAAGTGTGAACTATAGAGACTTGTTTGATTTAAATCTATCTAAGATATCTAGGGCATTTTTATAGATCAATAAATGCCTTAGGTTTTTCTTTTGTGTTTGTTAGATTTTAATCCTTTATCTACCTTGTGGTTACAAACTGGTAACTTCTTTTATACAAGGGATGAAATTTACACAAGTTACAACAGAATGTACAACAAATTACAAGAAGATAAAATGAAGAAAGAACTTAAACAGATGGCCCTTCGCCAGTTCTTCTTCTTTTGGTCACTAGAGAAATAGGTTGAGTGTCTTCAGGGTCAATATTCAGCCGTTGCTCCAGATTCTCTTTATGTTGAATCTTGCCCTTTAGGAAATTTACCCATGCCTTCTCAAACCTATTCTTTTGTGCCTTCGCATCTAGCACCTTTACCATCTCGACCCATTCACTGAACCCAAATTGCAACACACCAGGACCATCAGTTCTCACTAGTGGCCCACCAGCATACTTTACTTCAACTTGAAAGACCTTGGTGCCTGGCTTAATTGTAATATTGACATTAGTGATAGTACCACCATGTCTTCTGGTTGACATGATCTGGGAGTAGTAGTTTCTTGCTTCAGTTTCATTAGTGATTTTAATACTCCCAGCACCAGCAGCCAGTACGGCGGACTTAATGTCTTCATTTGTTACCTCGCCAGTTGGTTCAACGAATGTTCTAAGATCAGCATCCCTGGCAGCTTTGGTCAGTGGTCTTCTAGGTTGTGGAATTCTTCTTGGTGGATTCATCACTTCTTTCACAACCTTCTTTACATTGGCAATTCTCTTCAGAATCCCACTGGCCCTTAACTCCTTAGCCCTCTCCAAAGAAATGTTCAAGCTTCTGGCATCAAATTCAGCCTCATCCTCATGATAGTGTCTTTCCAGTTCAACATCTAGCATTTCATTTAACTGGTCAACTATCCTAGGATCATTCTTAACACTGAGATACTCCTCCTTAGTGATACCTAGAAGATTCCTGATTATCATCGAAGTTCATCACATAATTATGACCTGCAATGAAATCTCTTGCCATTTCAGTAATCAATAACAAATAATTAATTACTCAAATAAACATAAAAATTCATATGCAGTCATACACAACTAAAATTATCTCGATAATTTAGTCAAAAACATAAATTATCCCTGTAATTTATAACATAACATAACATATAATTGCCTAACGTTTTCGTAGAATCAAGTGGGCTCCAAATTGAGGGTGTAGAGTCAATACAGCAGTCGGAGCATGTGAGTACGATGGAGATAGCTCAAAAGAATAATATGAAGAAATCTTTCCATTCCGTGGAATTTGATTCATGTGACATTTGACAACCAAACGCGTCTATGGAACATTCCCTCGCTCAAAAGACACATGAGAATTAGGGGATGATCCTCTACTTTGATTTGACTTAGCAGGAGAAACTGACTGTATAGAGGACTTCCTAACTCGGTTGTTGATGGTTCTTTATGGACCTTTGCTACGAACTCACCAACCTTGTGTTGACTATGCTTAGTACACTTTTCAGGTAATCAGGTTCTCCCAGGGCGTGGAGTGCAGTGCTCAAATTTATTCTACTACCCAACTCCTGTTGAAGACCCTTCCAAAAGTTAGACGCAAATTTCGAGTCTCGATCCGCCGCACCAGCCCTTGGTGCGTCGCATATCGGGGTGTACCAAAAACCAAACTGGCCAGTGGTGCGCCGCACCTCCCACATGTGCGTCGCACAAACACTCCAGAAACTTTATATCCTCAGTGGGTGCGCCGCACCAGCCCTTTGGTGCGTCGCACCAGGGGTGCAGACAAGCAACTAAATTTTACACATCTCTACCTCAGCTGGAAGGCAAGTTCAAAGAAAGAGGAAGATGGAGCATCAAACATCGACTGTTGACCTTCCTCCTATCTCTGGTGATGCTGCTTTAAACACCAGACTTCCTCCAAGAAGTGTCTTTGAGGAAGGAAGAGTGATAGAGAATCCAGCTGGTATTTTCCTCACATCAGATGGCAAATGTGGTTTTCACGATACTCTTTTGAAATTGAACATCTCGAAGGTGCAAAAAATGTACTGACTGATTGCTTGACACGTGATTTCCAAAAATAGTAAGCAATAGTGTACAAAATTTTCTATAAATAGCATGTCTCACTACAAATGACATGTTCAACTTGGTCAGTTCTCAACTGGAGGAAGTCTTCAGTTGCGTTAACTGTACGGTGCAACTGGACTTCAATATATTTCTCGACAAATCTTCTTGGTCACCAGTTTACTGGTCACCAGATGCAACTGGTGAGCTGGTCAGTGGAAACTGGTGACTGGCCAGTGATGCACCTGCTGAAATCATCTCTCTCATCAAAAGAATTGAGCTCAAGTACACTCGAAAAGTTTGTCAGTTGCGAAAACAGATGACATGATTTTTGAAAACTTTTTACACATTGCATCATCAGTTGAACCAAATATAATGTCATCAACATAAATTTGTACCCGTAAGATATTACCTTTTTCTTTCAAGATAAATAAGGTATTATCTATTGCACCTCTGTACATTCTTGGTTCCTAACATTAAACCATAAATATCTCTTTTACGAGGAGCAGTCAACAATATCCAATCATCTGGAATAACAAAACCCGGTTTCAAAACGAATGCAGCTTTGTCGTTGAAGAAAGCTGAATTTCCTCGGTCACAAATTTGTGATACACTCATCAGATTATGAGTAAGTTCTTCCACGTAATTGACATTCTTTAAAGTAAGTTTTCCATCGACGACATCACCTTGTCCAGTGATTTGTCCGCCCTTGGAACCAGCAAAATTTACATGTGGTCCATCAAGTGCGTAGGTCTTCATTTGAGTTGGTCACTTACCCCTCTGTGATCCTGTATCTTTGTGGCATTACAATGTCATGGGAGGGTTCTCCTGATCAGCCGGTTTTGATATGGTGTTGTGAAGGTACCATTCTTTGTTGCTTTTTCTGTTGATTTTTTATTTTGTTTTCTTCGTCTAAACTTTTGATAAAACCTTTGAACATAAACAAGAACAATATAGATCTAGTAAAGAGATGAAGATTTATACCCTTGAAGAACTTGGTTTTGATGATGGAAAAGTGCAGAAAATTCGTGGCTTGAGATGCTCCAAAAACCCTTAATCTAAGCTTAGAACAACCCTTAAATATATCTTGAAATAATCCTTGTTTAATCCTTAACAAACCCTTATTATTATCTTAGTTTAGATTTGATTTTTGTCTTTGTTTTTCTTGTTTCTTTGGGCCGAAATGAAGAGAGAAAAAGGAAGAAGAGAAGGAGTTTTTGAGAGAAAATATGTTTGAGTGTGTGAGAGTGAATGTGAAGTGTGAAGAGTGTGTGTGAGGGGGGGGGGGGGGGTACGACCACAAGGTATAAGGTAGGGTTTTTTCTATCTTCTTTTTTATAAAAAGTGTGTATGTAAGTATGTATATGTATATATATTTTAAGTGGGTATTTGTTTTGTAGGTGTAACATGTATTTGCTTGTTCATATAAATTGATTAGTTGTCTTAGTATATGTACATGTATGTGTGTCGTGTATGTGTACATATATATGCATATATTTGTATTTTAAAAGTTGTTACTTAATCCATTTATTCATAATCTTGTATTTATATTAGACTCGTACATATATACTTATTATTGTTCAAGTTCCACATCATACCATAAAAGCGAATCTCTGGCCACTAAATTACTAAATTGTATCAATGAAAACAATTTGATCTCAACCGATTTACGCGTGAGGAATCACCGACCTGTCACCGCTGACTTGATTCTTAAAGACCTTCTCACTTTAATTACCAAATGTCTTAATCTTAGTGCTTGTTTCGATTGTGAGAGTGTATCTGAACATGGACTTTAAATGGTGTTACTAACAATGTATCATTACAATAGTTAAAGGAAATCCACAATCAACATTATGAAATACCAACCGACATAATCAGAATCACTCATTTCACTTGAATCAGAATCAGTTTCATATTTAGCAAAGTTCTGTCTTGAAATTCTTGATGATTTCTTTTCAACTACCAAGGCCAGTGGATCTGACTGAACACTTTCTTCTTTCTTCTTTTGGATCCTCAGAACATCATCAACTGAGCCATCAACCTTAGATTCAGGTAAGGCTCAGGTGTCAAATGAAGAATCAATTTTGTTAAGGTTAGAAAGTCAATTTCAACTATTGGCTAGACAAGTGCAGAGTTGTAATGCACGTTTAAAAAATGTTGAAACTCCTCCTCTTCAACCAAAACAAAATACAAAACCCTTTTCTAAGCAAATCAGGCAAAAATCTGAAAAGAAAAAGGTTGAAAACATTTGATCGGGTTTTGAGATCCGCATTAAGTACATCACATCACACATAAATGTGTGACGGTTTACAGCCCACAAACAGTAACCAACTTGCACTTTTGTCTTCGTTATTCAGATTCTGATCATGCAGGTTGTAAGATAGACAGGAAAAGTACCACAGGTGGGTGTCATTTCCTTGGTGGCAAATTAGTTTTTGAGATTCCACTTTTGTTTCCACTTTGTTTTTGGTAGATTCAATCTTTTTCTCAGTTTCTGAATTAAAAACATATTCTCGTTTGGTGTGGGGTGGGGGGGAACTAAGGGACATAATTCTGTCATTAAAACTATCATGGCTACGACATATCCTGTATAAACCTGAATGACGGATGGAAAATCCCAAAGATTGGGATAACTGTAACATCCGTGACTTTTGACCGTTTGACCTTACGCACAATTTAACTAACGAATTTAATTAACGACACAATTGAGTTCATTTTTAGACTTAATGACGTACGATATGAACACAAGTCCGTCAATCATCAAACACCAACTAAATAAACTATACGTACATACACTTAGGAGGATTCTACTTTCTTCGAATCCTAGATGCTTATATATAGGGTCCTTGGAGTGTTTTTTGCTGATGTGGCGCTGACAGGGACTAGTCTTTGGTGGATTAATGCATACCATTGGAGAGCCTCTTACAGTATATGAATCTCTAGAATTAAATATGACAATGGTCCAAACGGCTTAGAGTATAATAAGGATCCGATATACTTAATGGAAGTTGATTGGGTGGAGGGTTAGCCGTTGGTACACCCTGTATACATACCCGGTCAATAACTAGAGAGTATATCAAATTGAAATTAACTAATGAAATTACCTCCTGAGTTTATACACGCATAAACTTTACCTTTACTCATAAAATTCCCGCAGCTTCTTTCTACGAATTCGTAGTTTTCTTTCATATATTCAATCTACAAATCAAAGTCAAGTTCTTGCCTTTATATCCATTTCGACCTAATTTCGGGTTTTAGCTCAAAGAGAAGTTTTGGTAAGTCTAATTCAACCCATTTACTTCCCAAAGTTTACTTTCAGCTCTGAATAACGTTATTCAAAAATGATGATGATGATGATGATGAAAACTTTCGGATCCGTTTCAGTAAGGCTACCGCATCCTACGATTGTAAACGATGTTTTAACGATTTGGATTGATAAGAGATGTTTTGATGATCAAAGATTAATGTTTTTGTGTCAATTCGATCGGTACTTAAAGAGTTTTGGCAGCTAACGCAGAAGGAACTGGTAACAGTCACTCTGTGCCTTCTCACCACACTGAGCCGCCGGTCGATGATGTTGTTATTCCCCATGCTAATGACTCCAGTAGAGGAGTTCAGACCAGAAGAGCCTCCAGTAATCAATGCTTATACGTTAGTTTTCTATCTTTGATAGAACCTTGCCTTTTAACTATTTTTTTCTCCAGTAGGTTTTAGTTATTTTTATCAATGGTTAAGATGATTTAACTTCATTCTTGATTTACATAATTTATTTATGGATTTTTATGTCTTTTAATTACTATTTAAATTCAATATTCATGGAAATTCTTAGAAATCATCACTAAACATTTTGGTCAAAAATCCCAGGCCTTTTAGGAAACTTGTATCCATACAAAATCATATCAATTCAACCTCTCTTGTGTCTTGCTTATTTTGAGGGTTTTATGATTAAAAATCGTTTACCGAAATGGTAATTTTAGCCTCATTTTCCAAGTAATTCAAATGCGTCAATATGGATTTCCATCCTTATTTCCTTATTTCCAGAATGTTCATTATATTTTGGTGTCTTAAGTCGTGATAGTGGTGGTGGTGTGATAAGTGCAAATTAAAGCTTTCGGTTAGTGCTTATATGAACCGAATTAGTGATTTGTAGGCTTGTCTTTGCCATTTAATAACCAAGTTAAGTTTTATAACTTTTATTTGACATATTCTCAGTAGGTTTATAATACTTTTTGTTACGATATTGTTGGAGTTGGTTAGAGTTGCAATCTAGTGACTTTTAGCTTATTTTGTTGTGAAGAACTTTTACTTGGAATTTTCTGTTTTAACACTTATTTTCATAAAATGTTGAGTAGTCATTCTTGGTTAAGTTGAATTATTTGGACGTTGGTGATTTTTATACAGAGACATATATGTGTCCTCTATTTATGTGAATTTTTGCTAAATTTTTCAGACATTGTTTACTACCTCTAAAAATTACAAAACCAAAGTTGGTCAGAAAGCTTGCTGCTGTGCGACTCAATATATTTTATAAAAGATTTCTATGATGGACATTTAAGAAAAATCTCCCAATTTTATTTTAAGTTAGGGACACTTTGAACTCAGTTCACACCAAGTTTAAACTTCTGAAACCTATTAGTTAAGAAATTAAAAATCGTCAAAGTTGACTCAACATTAAGACAAAAATCCAGTTTTGACCACTTTTGGTAGAAAAATCATATCTTTGGTTTGGTTTAATGTTTTTGAGTGATTCCAGTTGGAGGTTAAACTTAACTCTTTTATCTACAACTTTTATTTTGAAAGTTTTTCTTGAAACGGCCCTCACATGCCCAGTTTATCCGTCCAAAGACAGAAGAATAATTTTGTCAGAAGCATTTGGGTCCAAACAACACACCAATGACCATTCTTGCTTTATTAACACTTGAGTTCATCATTTACAAGATTAATACTTTATTTTTATACCTCTTAACATCAAATTTCCAGATTATTATACCTCTTTTAACATATTTTTCACTTAATACAAGTTCATCCATCTCATAGTCCAACAACAAGATTCAACTTTCTTAGATCTAACATGTATTCATTCAAATCAACACTTTTCAATACCAATCTTTATAGATCTATCTTTCAACAACATAAAAACATCTTTTTAATGAAAAATCTCAGAAATATATTCTTCAAAATATACAAAAACATATAGATCTATAAAGGAAAATCACTTTAAAAGCTACTAATCTATAACAACACTTTTGGGTCTTAAACTTGTTGAATCCTTGGATCTTTCTCATAGATTTCGACATGCATATGCATGAAGAGAAAGATCCTATCAACTTGCCTTCATCAAGTGTATATTACAAGAAAACAAGAAGAAAACATAAACTTTTGATAAAACCTTTGAATATAAACAAGAACAAGATTGAATCTAGTAAAAAGATGAAGATTTATACCCTTGAAGAACTTGGTTTTGAAGATGATTTTGGGCAGATTTTTCGTGACATTCAAGACCACCAAATGACTCCATACTTGACCTTAGATGATGAATTAACAAGAAAAGTTATTATTACAATAGTTTAGATTAGATTTAAGCCCCATTTTTCCTTGCAAAATCCGAAAATGGTGAAGAAAGTGTGAAGAAAAGTTGAGAGAAAGTTTTAAGATGTGTGTGTGTTTGTTTTGGTGAAGTGTGTGTGTGAGGGGGGGGGGGACGGCCAAGGAGTTAAGGATAGGGTTTCTCCCCCTTTTTTTTTTTTATTTAAATTTTATAAGTGTATAAATGTATAGGTTAAGGGTATATATGTGTTGTAAGGTTAATTTGTATTAGTTTGTAGTGTAAGTAGATTTTTATTCTAGTATGTGTATACATATATATATGTCATGTATGTAGGTATGTATGTATATATTTTCGTGTTTCTCATTTGTTACAAGGCTCATTGGTTGTAATCTTGTATTTATATTGGACTTGTACATATATACTTATTATTATTCAAGCATTCTCATGTACTTAAGGAGTTTTAATTATTTTTAAGGTGCTCATGGTATTTTCATGACCAAATGTAATTTAGTTGGCTTGATGATTCAATTTGTTGGATATTTCGTAAGATTTATTGACTTTGTCACAAGTTGTGAGTCTTACATTATTATTTATATAACTTGAGTTCTTGAAATGAAGTTTTTGGTTTATTGACATTTCATCAAGTTCAATTAGAACTAGTTTATAGCTTGAGATTGTGTTGAATGATTATAGTTATTATTCATGGCATTTATAAGATAGCTAGTCACCTACAATACTTCATTGAACTAGAGGCAATTATCACCATGCCGAAATGTCTAGAAGGCCAATTCTCTTAATAAACCTCTAGGGATAGATACCTAGATAAGTCTAAGTAAATTGTCCTAGTCGAAAATTGAGGGTTGTTACACTTGGTCTCATTATCGAAACTATCGTGGATGATGACTTCAGTCTGGCAACTGGTCAGACTGTAGAATGTAAGGCTATAAATAATAACATCTTTACAAGTCCCAAGGTAACCTCGTAGGGTCTGACCCCAGCAATGCAGGTTTACCTTGATTTTTGCAGGGCAAAGGAAAGAGAAAATGTTGGTGAGGAAGCTGTCCCTTCTTCGACGCACTCTGAGTCTGACACTCAGTCTGCTAATCAGGGGGACTAAGGTACACATGCTTCTAATCCCTCAACTCCTTCCAAATCTATTTCATCTTCATCTCCTTCTAAAGAGGGTGAAGGGTTGGCCACATCATCAACCACCCTAGCCACACCCTCATCCACTCCTTCCAAATCACACTCTCAAGGACCCATTGTTGAGGACTTAGAGCATCTCAATGTAATTAAAAAGAAAGATCAATAAAGAGAAATCTATCAGCTTTTGGGGTTGACAAAGCAATAACTATAAGATTGAAAGTCCCCCTTGGTGCATTGAACGTTGTGGAACGTTCCGTAGCTGACTCTGCCACCCAAGCTGATAAGCCCAAATCACATCGCCCAT
>CM067173.1:62798251-62816342 GCA_034093135.1 Erigeron breviscapus
ATAATCTACACCACCCGACACCGCCTTTACCACCAATAGTCGCCCCCACCACTACATTGTAACCGCCATAACCACCACCACATTGCACGGTACCATGCTAGTTCCCTTATAATACATATTACTCTCCTACTTTATTGTCACAAGTAAGGCAAAAAACTAAAATACTTATGATTTATTATTACTTCACCTACTTCCTTAAAATGATGTCCCAAAAATATATCTTTAAAGGAATAATCTACAAAATAAATCTTTTAATTCATAAAATAACTAAACTACCTCATTTTACATTAATTACTTTTAAATCAATAACTTACGCTACCCGTCACCGCCACTGCCGCTTTGCACGGTTTCCCTCTAGTAGTTTTAAAAGTACCTTCTAAATCATAATCTTATTATTTGCATCAGTCGTAATCTGACAATTTTTATAATATATCATAAAGTACTAATAGTACTGTAACTATCAATTTATTTTGTATTTACGTTCTCGGTTAGCCACATACAACGTACGAGGAAGATGGAATAAATTAATGTTACTATATATGTACCTATAATGACACCGGAGGATAACTTTTTGGTTGGTGGATATGCATCATGATAATGAGTACAAGTGAAGTTCAAGCCGTATCTGTAACGACAGGAACCTCCATTAGCCCTGCATCTTGCGCATTCTTCCTTAACTAAATTGAAACCACGAAACAGAAAATTTCATCATGTTAAAACAAATATAAAAAACATATATATAGAGAGAGATATATACATTATACATACCAGCACATCCATCTCTTAAATAAATGTTTCCTTCAATATCCGGGGACTGGTAACACTCGGTTAAATACCCATAAGTACGATTAGCCATAAACTCGTAATAACCAGAATTAGCGAAATCACAACAACTTATTTGTTGGAAGTCAAGGTATGTAAGAGTCCAAACAAGTGTTACCGGAACAACCCCGTTTAAATGCCTTCCTTCAACATACAAATTTGCATCCACAAAGAAGGCAGATCCACAAGATGAACCTCCTGTGTACGTTGGAATATAAGCATATTAAACATGTAATAATTACGAGTAGTAAATGTAGCAGAAAAATAGATCACGTATAACATACAATTAATAAACATAAATAATACTCGTAAATAAATGATAAAACCTATACGTACCTCCTCTATCCAACCGGGCCGTGAGCTCCACTGTGTATGACGTTAGATAGTAATAGTTAGGAATCGTTGTTTCGCAACAAGTGATACCAAGGCAGTTGATTTTATCTCTAGCATCAATATCATTACGGCCGCAAATGGTGGAACAACCACTGAGGGCTTTCCCTTTGTGTGAAATGACGACATTGCCACAGCCCTCAAGCACTAGTTTGTTTCGTGATTGGGTATACCGGAAGGGGCTCCGATCATCAAGATCCACACTCTTTATCTCATGTAGACTACTACTACTACTACTACTGCTATTGACAACATATTGGCAATTAGAGATAGATGTTGGCGTGTTAACTGTGACTGTCCTATTTACCAAATCAATACTCACGACTTCAAGGTGGTGGAGTGCAGCTGATAGATGTGGTGTCGACGAGTTGCAATCAATAACGTACCATTCGTTGAGAGCACAATGTGCACCGACGCCGAATGGGAATGGTATGCTCACATTTCCACACGTATCACTGCAACCTGGCTTGGCAATGTGCGGTGCACTTCTTGCAGTTGATGTATCATATTATGAGGAGGATGATGTGCTCATGAGATTTACCAGGAGACCGAGAGTCGTCGTCTATGCTGCTTGTTGTTTTAAAGCTTTTCCAATGTAAACGAGTTTTAGAGAGGTTTTTTTTAAGCGATCAACATGCATGATTACTTAGAGACAACTGGAACATCGGATTAATAAAACCAATACTTTTCCAAATTTAACTAATTAGAATATAAGTTCTTTTTTGGACTTTTTTTTTTTTGGAACATTCTTTTTTGGACTAACAACTTCCACTATCTAAAGCTATTAATTAACCAAAACCTTCTAATCTCCGATTTGTATTAATAATAGCCGTGAATAAATACTCCTAACTGAAACCCTGTTGTCAAGTCTATGGAAGTACACACACTACCAATTACTCCTAATGTGAATACACAACAAATCTGCTTAAATTTCATGACCGAAGAAAACCTGAATTGAAAACCAGAGTTATTTCTAATATGGCGTGATAAAAAGTAAAAACTTAAGAAATAGCTATTAGTTGATTGAGTTGAGCCATTGGGTCTTAGCCCAGTGCTAATGAAGTTTTCCACTAAGTAGTTTTTTCTGGAGGTAAAAGTTCGAATCCTGTCAAATGTAAAAATTTAGTGAAGGGGTCTTAGTTATGTTATACCGACTAAGACTAGGAAAACGGACCCTATAGGGCATAGCAAGAAATCGAACCTGAGATGGATGCACCAATTAATATCGAAGGTGTTAAGGCAATTATCCACCTTAAAAGAA
Organism: Erigeron breviscapus; assembly: GCA_034093135.1. Taxonomy (NCBI): domain Eukaryota; kingdom Viridiplantae; phylum Streptophyta; class Magnoliopsida; order Asterales; family Asteraceae; genus Erigeron; species Erigeron breviscapus. The sequence goes on from CM067173.1 coordinate 62,800,725, forward strand.
AAGTTCATTGCGTTGAGAAATCTTTGTGCAAATCGAAACTGGATTCAAAAGTCAAACTTTAAATAATTATAAATTTAGGAAGTTGAGAGAAAGTGATGGCCAGTCGACGTAGCGCCACGCCAAGTTTGAACATGTAGCTAGAGAATTTTGTTAACCACTAATTCTTTTAATTCATCTTGCTATCTTTACTACCAATCATCATCAATACATATATCTTTGGTGGTATTTGTTTTGTCAGCATCATGTTGACTTGTGGTGATTAATGGATATTTGATTGATCATTATTCATTTCAAAAAAAATATATATATCAATACATTTTATAGTTATAGACTTATAGACTTAAAGTCGGTGCATATGATATTAAGCCAAAATATCCAGGGGTCTCTATAAGTTTAGTTTTTGGGAGTGAATAAAAATGAGATTTGAAACCCATTATTCTTGATGGGTTGAATTTTAATTAAATTGATGGTCTTGATTTTCAATTTTATTATAAAGCAACAAACCACGCACTTTGAATGAAAATTAAAGTGGTTGTTTGAGTATTGGGCTTATTAACAATAAAATGTACCTTTGTAAACCCATAAAGCGTTTATAAGGCGTCGTGTGAGGGTTTAGGTGTGTTTGGGCTCAATTAGTTTTGGCCCAATGTTTTCATAAGGATTACGTTTTGGGCTCAATTGGTATCCTGACATTCCTGAGTATAGTTTGTCATTGATGTATTGTTAATGACTCGAAGAAATGAATCCAAAATGAAAAGAAATAAAATCATACAATTAGTCTATACTTCACCAAAAATCACTTGTAATGTCCTTTTACAACTAATTTCTTGTTCATCCACTTCCGCTTTGAAGTCAAAGTTTTTCACACAGCTATGAAGAAGAAATTGAAGTTCAAGGAGCACAAAAACGTGAAGAAGACAAAATATATGATGGTCTAAATGATCTGAACACATTGTCCATAATGAAACATATATAACTAAAGATCACATCTGAAATGCAGTGTAACAAAAAGTATAAAGTATAAACTATATACGAAACTAGATGATCTAGTAGAAAATTATGAGAATTAGCATATACTGTATAGAAAATTAGGAGAATTAGCCTAAGCTTTTACTGCTTTGCCTAGATGGACTAATTAACAAGAGATGTCGGATCCCCGAGCAGATTTTCCTTGTGTCATTCTGTTTCAATCTGCAGCCCTTGAATCACTGATATTGCACATTTTGTTGTGCATAACGTTTTATTTTATTACCATAATACCATATATATATATAGACGCCAAGCCTGTAATACAATATGAAAATTTAATCTAATAACGGCAAAAACATGAAATGAAAACCATAATGAACGTATAGTTATTGATACCGTATTACCTATGAATTTCTCCATTCAAATTTGGTAATTTTGATGGATTAAGGCTTACATAAAGTCAAATTACATACCATTTACCTATATGACGATCGATATCTAAGGATTAAAACCTTATGCATCATTGACTAGCGCTATCATCAAAACTCAAGAATATTGATGCTGATTCACACGTTGGTTGGAACGACAATTCCTCCCCATATATCGTGGGTAAGATATTCGTTTGAATCGTAGATGGAATGTGTGATGCTCGTATGGTTTCCAATTCCATAGCTACTTCTCTCATTGTTGGTCTATTTTTTCCATTGTGATTTAGGCATCGAGTTGCAAGGTTAGCTGCCAAAAGAAGCTCATCCCTCGTACCTTCTACAATCATTGTTGCATCAAAAGTAGACATAACACGTCCTTCTTCCATAGCCAACATGAAGTACGTAGCCAAACTTCTGTGTTCTCCAGATCTAGTTAGAGAAATTGGCCTTTCTCTAGTTAAAAGTTCAACCAAAACAACTCCAAAGCTATAAACGTCACTCTTCTCGGTAAATTGGCTTGACAAAAAATATTCAGGATCTAGGTAGCCGAACGTACCTTTGACCAAGGTGGTCAAATGAGTTTGATCTATTGATACCATCCTTGAAGTTCCAAAATCTGAAACTTTGGCCCTGTATTTATCATCCAGAAGTATATTAGTGGTTTTGATGTCCCTGTGGTAAATTGGAATGGAAGTGGCTGAATGTAAGTAAGCAAGTGCCCCTGCAACTTCGGTAGCTATTTGTAGTCTCATGTTTAAAGAAATTGGGAACCCAACAGTCTCGTTGTGAAGATGTTCATATAAGGTACCATTTGGAATGAATTCAGAAACTAGCATAGGAACGTCTGTCTCTAAGCAACATCCCAATAGCTTAACCACATTCCTATGATTTACTTGTGAAAGAATGACGACCTCATTGATGAATTGTTCTAACTGGCTTTCATCAACTAGTTTTGATTTCTTCACCGCCACAATCCTTCCATCAACTAACATACCCTTGTAAACGGTACCTTGGCCTCCTCGGCCAAGTATCCTGTTCTCATTGAAGTTGTCAGTAGCCTTATCTAATTCACGTGATGTGAAAAGTATAGTTTTTTCAACTAAAGACGGTTGAGCCTCTTCTTGTTGTTTTAAAAGCAAACCACCATTGCGTTTGAAAAACTTCTTTCTTCGTCTCTTGTCTTTTGTTTTTTTTATAAGTTTGTACAATCCATAGCTGAATATAACAAGAAAAACTATACCCATGCTAATGCTAACACCTGAAAGAAATCCAATATAAAATAGAAAGTTAGTCTAAGATGGGTCCTAAATTTCATTTTCCCGTATTTTTAAGCGATTGTCGACCAAAATATATTCATCTTTAAACTAATGTTCTGATTTTTGAAATAATGATTTTTCCCATAAAATAGTTAATGGTTGTTTGGTTCACAAAATATTTTAAATGAATTGAAATCTGTCAAAAGAAATGAAATTTCATTTGAAGTAATTGAAATTTGAAAGGTTTAAAATCTGTCATGTGTTTAGTTTACGGAAGTCAGTTGAATTTAGTTAAAGAAATCTGAATTTAAACTATGTCAAAAGACATGAATACTTTTGATTAAAGTCTTGACGTCATATAAGATTTTGATATTGCATCTAAAAACTAATTACTTATAATACTACTCCCTCCGTTCCATTTTAAGTGTCTTAGTTTGACTTTCAAAGTCTTTTCCTTTTAACTTTGACCGTAAATATTTTTATATGTATTTTATAATAGTTGATCAAACTTATATCATTGAAAAATATATTGCAATCAATAACGTACCATTCGTTGAGAGCACAATGTGCACCGACGCCGAATGGGAATGGTATGCTCACATTTCCACACGTATCACTGCAACCTGGCTTGGCAATGTGCGGTGCACTTCTTGCAGTTGATGATAGTACTAATATTAATGAAAGGATGATGATGATAAGCAAATCGTAATTAGCTTTTGATAAGCTGAACATTTTATTAACAAACGTACCAATTACTAATACTACTACCAGAAATTATATGGAAGGAGGAGGTGGTTTTTGTTTAAAAAAAATGAAATAATGTTGTAGAGAAAATTAATGCAATATATTTTTGTATGATGATAATGTGGTTGTTTATTTGTATATGTCGATCAGTATTATTGTAGGAGGAATGTGCTCATGAGATTTACCAGGAGACCGAGAGTCGTCGTCTATGCCGTGCATGATCAATCCAATTTTGGAATTACGTGGCTTTTTCAACTATATATTATTGGATTGCGACTTGCTAGGAATTAATTATTTGTTTACCCAGTATTATTTTTTCAACAATTAATCTTTCTTGCTTCATTTTTGCATAGGTGTCTTACACTTGGAGTTAGGAGACTATTTAATAGTACTTTTATTATATGGTTTTTTTCATTCTAAATAGAGGCTTTATTGTTATAAAGACTTTTTCCAAGTATAATAGTAAACAAAAGTTTTAGAGGTTTTTTTAAGCGATCAACATGCATGATTACTTAGAGACAACTGGAACATCGGATTAATAAAACCAATACTTTTCCAAATTTAAAAAGTTTGTGCGGGGAACTCAGGTCCCGCCCATACTTTGCACAAAAGAGTGGCAACATCGCAAAATGGTGCTAGAACTGAAGAGGCATGGTAAAACACGCGTTTGGGGAATAACCCGGGTCATCAAATTCAAAAGTTGGCTATAACTCGGTTCTTAAAAATCCAAATCCCGCGTTTGGAAAAAATCGAGCATCAGAATCCACAAACTTGAATTCAGTAGCTAAGATTACTATTTTTACAAACCAAAATCTTGACTACCATTTTATAAAAAGGTAAAGGAAGGAATCTTGTTTTCAGAAACACATAGATCCCTATCATAAACCCGTAAAGGTTTTTGAATACATGGTTTTGTATATTGCTCTTTCAATCATGTTCAAGTTATTCTCGTGTCTAAAAAGATTATATCTTCAATCATTTATTTTTCTAAAAACCTCACTCTATATATCGAGTTTTATATATTATTGCAACTCCTTGGAAGTACACACTAGCAATCTACTCCTAATGTGAATACACCAATAAGTTCGCTTTTTTTTGGGGGAACTTTTTTTTTTTTTCCCAGGGACCAAATAGAAGGAAAACCGGCCTCTATAGAAAATGATTAATCCTCCTAAAAATCCTTCCAAAAATCCTTCTTAAAACCTTCAAAACTTGACATTGATTCACTAATTTTCTTACCTAATCTTAATATCTGATCTCTTCACATGTCAATATCTTGTGATTAAAAAGATTTTTTAAAATTGATTAGTTAGGGATATATCATTTCCCAACCTTATCCCCTTGTGTAGTCAACTCCAACACATTTATTTGACTATATATACAAGATTACTACAAAATCCCACCAAAGCGGAATCGAACACGTACCCTTATCAACCGCCTATTTGTGACTATTGCTAGATGTTAAATACCCTAATTGATCTACGACTTTATGAAGGAAAATCTAGGAGTAAGTTCTAATTGGTGTAAAGTATAGTCTTCTCTCTTCCTGTCTGCAATTGTAACATCCGTGACTTTTGGCCTTTTGACTTTACGCGTAAATTGACTAACGAATTTATCTAATGACTTAAGTGGCGGTATGGAACTAAACGATGTGAATCGACGATTAAATTTAGCTAGTAATTGAGACCGGGTCAACCCGTGGATCTTACCCACACCCATGACCCACCCAAGACAACCCAACCCTATCCCCACTCACCACCCACTCATTTCATCCATACATTCATTCTATCCTTTTTTTTTCTCTAATTAAACACACACACACATTCTTACATCTCTCCCTCTTTCTCTCTAAATTATCACCATCATTTATTGTTGGTTGTTATGGATTTGAGCTAGAATAATCATCATCACCATCTCCTTATCATCCTATCAAAAAGTTGGGTTTCAAAGTTCAAGAGTTCATCATTTCGGGTTAAATTCGGGTTCAACACTTTGAAGCAAGATTTGTAAGTCAATCTCCTCCCAAATCAATTATTTTATGTTTGTAAACTTGTTTCTAGTAAGACTTAAGCATTTTTGGGTCACAAGTCGGGTCAAAAGCTCAAATGGGTCGACTAGGGTTTGTATTAGGGTTTGATGGGTCAAAAACCGAATTTCAACAAGATTTAGATGTTTTGGGTTGTTAAATTGAAGTGGGTTACGTATCTTGATGATCATTTATGCTTAATTATGCTTTGAATCGAGTCTTGAAGCTTCCCCAAGTCATTTTGAAGTCAAAAATTAGGTTAAATTGGGTTTTGGGTCGTGTTCTTGACCACTTGATGCTGCTGCTGAGTTCTGCACGTACCACCGTCCCAGACGGCCCTGGCCACCGTCCCAGACGGTGGTCTACATTTGTGACTTTCACCGTTCAGCTCCTTTCCACCGTAAAACAGAGCCTGAGACCGTCTGGCCACCGTTTCCCCACCGTAAAGCCTTGCTAGGCCACCGTCCCACACTGTGGCAGGACCGTCCCACACTGTGGCCTGCATTCTTCAGTTTTCTGTTTTGAATTCTAGCTCGAGTATGGCTGCCCTTGGATCGTTTCCGGCTGTTAAGCAAACCCTTTCTTAACTCTTATAGTCTTGTATACGAGTCGTAATCATTGTTCAAAGTTGAGAGACAACAATTACACCAAATCAAGGGATTAACTTAAGGAATTAATACATATATGTTATACAATGATAAGTTAGGGACACGAGACAATACTTGAGCGACTCTAGCTCATTCTAAACTAATTCTTGACTCCCCTAATGACCTTGACGAGACTCGGGAGTCGGGCAAAGCCCTGAATTGTACTTAAAAGCTTAGTTAAAGTCTTAACTTAAATTTTATAGTTGTACTATAATAACTTTTGTCACGAAGTGACTTGTGGACGACTTTAGATTGTTACAAACTACATCCCAACTTCTTTAACGACTTGGTCGAGTTTCGGGAACCCTTCAAGTGACTTGAGTCACAACTAAAACACGAAGTAGGGTTTTGACACAAGTTAATAATGTGAATAATATATGTGTAGGTATTAATGCATATGTGATATATATTATAGGTGTGGACTTGTGACGCGCGTTGAACGCTTATAATTTCATCTTAGCTCGATCTTAGCTTCATTTGCCGATCAAGGTGAGTTTCGTAAACCTCTCCCTACTCAATTGAGATTCGGGCTGAAAAGTGTACACATACGTGCTTGTTTGATCGTTTGGTTGATTTGATTGACGGCTTATTGATTGTATGATTTATTGTTTGATTGATGGATGGTTTGATGACTTGATGGCCGCACTTATGATAAGCATTATGACTTTTGCATACATACAGTACATGATTTGATATTGACATTACTTGTGTTCATTCATTTACACGTAATTGCTATGCAACGTATACTTATACGTCATTTGGTTGATTATGCATTCGGTTTTGGATGATTTGTAGTATGATGGAATGATTGACACGTTTGATTGACCTTGCACATGATTGTGATAGATATTATTATTATTAGGTTAGGCGTGCATACATGGAAGTCGGTTATGCCTTCAAAGGGTTTTAGATGTGGTGGGAAGGCTGCGGGTGACCCTATATATAAGCATCTAGGACTCGTTGGAAGTAGAATCCTCCTAAGTGTATGTACGCATAGTTTGGTTGTTTGGAAACGTTATGGGTATCTCTATATCCACGTTATGGGTATCTCTGATGTGACCAATTTATATAGATCGCCCACATCATTATTGGCCTTTTTCGTATGTGTTTTGAGTCAATTTTGTATGCATTTGGCGCGTTTATGGTGTTTGTTAGTGCTTTCAGGTTCTTAACAGGTTGTGCGTCCATTTGGTGCATTTTCTGACGATTTTAGGCTAAGATGTTGATCCGAGTGTTCGAGAGCTGTTAATAAAGAAGAACCAAAGATTTCAGCAAGTTTGAGCTGCGCCGCAGTGGGAGTATTCACACCCCACTGCGCCGCAGTCACTGGTGAGAAGGCCACATGAAGTCCAGAAGAATATCAATGCGCCGCAGTGGGAGTGCACCAGCCCCACTGCGCCGCAGTCAAGGTCGAGAAAAAAAGAAATAATTTCCAGAGGATTACCATTGCGCCGCAGTGGGAGTATTCACACCCCACTGCGCCGCAGTCATCATAAGAACAGAATTCCAGGGATGTTCCACTGCGCCGCATTGGGAGTGCACCATGCCCACTGCGCCGCAGTGAGTGCACGGGGAAATCAGGGTTTCAGCTTTTTGCATCAGATTTTGGGGAGGTATAAATAGAAAAATAAACCCTATTTCCCAAGTTATCAAATTTTCTTTCTAGGAGCTGTTCTACAGCGAATTCTTTCAAGGATCATCTCAGATTTCATCATTGGATTCATTGAAGATTCAAGAACATCCATCTAGATCGTATCTAATTTTCTGTCTTGCAATTTAAATTCAACAATCATTGGTACAATATGTTCTCTTTCTATTTCGTTTGCTATTTTCAATTTAGCATGAGTGGCTAGATTTTTAATCATCCACTTTGATGAAACTTGACGAATGATATGATTGCAATATTTTAATTCAAGAGTTGATTCAATTATCGTTGTGTCGTGATCTTTATCAATTAATTCCTTGTGATTTATTCTTTTGATGTTGATGGTTTATGTGTTCATCGTTAGTGGTACTAGGTGAATATGTTTATCGTTGCAATTCGATTGTCTATGGTCGGTTGTCACCGGTTCATGGTATGACGGTGAATGTCAAATCTATAATAGGAATTAATCGGTAAACGTGTTTAGAAACGGTTGGTGGTACCACGTTTTCATTCACATAGGCATAATTGGTAATTGGATAATCAAGCAAACTAATTGTTGGGGAGATTTCTAGGCATTGGTGGTACCGGCTTGGGTAATTAAACTAGCAACTTAGGTGTTTGGGTGATTTGCGAGCGGTTGGTGGTACCACGCGAGCATTTTTTTATCCTTTCACGATTATCTTGTCAACTCTAAAGAATTTGATCTTTAACGTGTGCAATCATAGCTGAAGTCAAGTGGATTCGAAGTGGATGATCTTTATTTATATTGTCTGAACTTTCTTTACTTTTAATTGTCTTGTCATTTCAATTTCTCTAATTTCAAATTGTCAAAGTTAGGTAGCAATTCGGCTACGGTTCCATCCTTTTTCTAAAACCACTTTAGCAAACAATTATTTCAAAACCAATCCCTGCGAACGATCTCGGACTTACTACTTACTATACTATATGCGATCAGGTCCACTGCCTGAAAGTGTGTAGTAGTCGGTTTTTAGTGGGTACTTGTTTATAAATTTTACAAACTCGATTTACACATCAAGTTTTTGGCGCCGCTGCCGGGGATTGTGTGCCGATTTAGTTGTTACTTTAGTGGTTTGATCCTTTCTCACGCGTGAGGAAGTTACTTGTTTTATTAGTTTAGTTTTCTTTTCTTATCACAGGTGCATTTGACGTGTTTGTGTTAGTTGTGTGTTTGCAGGTATTTCTTTAGTTGATGAACTTGCGTTCTTCGGGTCTCCCTTTGAATAGTCCTTTGTCTACTCCGAGAAGACCAAAAGGGCGTCGGTTTAACTTCACTGAACCCACAACACCAATACAACACCATTTTCACCTATAGCTAAACCCACTCCTGATTCAGACGAGGAAGGGTTCTTTTTAGACGAATTCTTCAATTTAGAAGTTAAGCAAGAAGAGATGGGTGACGAACAACCAAGGGATCCAAATGACACTCGCTATGGCGAGAGGGTTCGAACTATTCCAACCAGCCGTGGCTCTGCCATTAGACCTCCGGCCATTGATCACACTTTCAATTTGAAAGGAAATCATCTCAAGAGTATAGAAGAGCAACAATTTGATGGAAAAAGGAAATGGGATCCTTACCAACACTTGGATAGGTTTGAAAAGTTGGCTCGGCTTTATCAATATGGTCAAAATCAAATGAATGCCGTGAAACTTGAGACATTTCCCATCTCAATCACCGGAGAAGCACTTGATTGGTTCAATGATCTTCCAGAGAATTCAATCACTACTTGGGACCAACTTAAGGAGGCTTTCATTGGTGAGTTTTATTCACTCAGAACTCAAAGAAGGTTGGAGAATATGATTAGGTCTTTTGAACAAGATGATGGAGAAGATGTTGTAGATGCTTGGGTTTGTTTCAAGGAAATGTTGAGAAATTGTCCAGGTCACAATTTGACTAGGGAACAATATGTGGAGCTATTCTTTGATGGGTTAGATAAGAAGTCTAAACGAGAATTGGGATATGCTTTTGGGGGTAGTTTCAATAACATTACACCCAATGAAGGTTATCGGATCTTGGAAGACATGGCAAAGGATAACTCAACTATGGATGATGAAAGGTTCTTGAAGAATGAAAGAAAGATGAAGAAGGGCACTAACCAAGGGAGAGTTGCTAAGGCTGAAGCTAGTAACGATTCAGCGGTTATTGGAGAGATTAAGGCGCTATCTGAGCGCATGGATAGGAGCTTTACTGCTCAAGAGACTAAGTTTGGAGCACTTGAGAGGGATGTTAAGGTCTTAGAATCGTCAATTTTCGGATAAAATTTTTTTTTTTATTTAAGATTTAATCTAAAAATATTACGAAATATTAAGTATTAAACTTTATATTAAATAGAAACGTGTCTATTTAATATAATACTTTATGAACAACTAAAATAGTTGGAATAAAGGAGATATTTAATTAAAGTAAAGGATACCAAATCTTGAAGTATTATGTCTAAAGCCTTAATAAGATTACATTTAAATTTTGGCAATTTAACGACAACTAATTAGACTAAATCACGGACTAAACATCTGACGAATGATGATTAAATCTATCTATATTATATAATAAAAACACATGCATGTCGACACCTACATAAAGCAGGAAACAAAAAAATGTTAGTTGTAATGCAATTGGGCTTTTCTTTTTATATTTTTGTACTCTTTTTCAGCGTGTTTGCACTCCACTGTCGGCTACATTATTTCATCAATCATATAGAATATAATAATAATACTGTAATATATTATATATATGGAACCTCACATACACACTCAGCACACACTTAACATATACAGAACCACACACTCTCTCTCTCGTCTCCCCTCCTTTTCAAACATACACACACCTTTCACAACACACACACTCTCGTCTCCTCTCCCTCTCTACTGAAACCACACACGTACACGTACATGTATATATACATATAGATATAGATGGGGCTGTTATAACCATTGAGCTTCACCACCTTTCTTTCTCTAACCCTTTAATCGGCCACCATCTTCCACAACACTACGGTTTTCACCACCTACATACACCACACTTACACCACCTTTCCTCTCTCTCACTCTCGTTCTCACTAAACAAACGCAGAACGACCCCTTTCGGCTCTTCTCCTCCAATCATCAACACAACCACTCTACACTGTACTACTTCGAGATGGTTGTTGTTATTGCTCGACATGATTTCTGTTGCTATTATCCTACTGTTGCTGCTGATCGTGTGCTACCATTGAAGCTCTGTTTTGAAGTTATCACTTCGAACCACCACCTTATATATATAGGTATAGATATATATATATACGGTTACCATTATATACTACTGATGATGTATAGGTATATATATATAGGTATATATATATACGGTTACCACCTTTATACTACTGATGATGTCGTATTGCTACTGCTGCCACCATTTTGTTGGCTGCTAACTTCGCTGCGGTTTTATTGCCAAGAACTCATCACCGAACCAGACCACCACTACAACCGATCACCTTTTTGAAACTACAACTGCTGCTGCTACTTTCACGACCATCCAGCCACCATGCACGAACACCCTCTCCTTGTGTTTACTACCACCAACCGCGAGTGCTGCTGCTAGTTCGTTGCCAAAAGCCACCATGAGTCACCACCTCCTTGCCACCATGCACGACCACCACCTTCTTCATCATCACCATCACGACCAAACATAACCACTTAAGTATATATTATATAAATATATATATAAATCATATATTCGATTTTTTACCATCAGTAATTATAGATATATATAATATATACTTTATATATTTCTTATATATATATATTATATATATATATATATATATATATATATATATGTGTGTGTGTGTGTGTGTGTGTGTGTGTGCATACTATATATATATAGTATGTATATATATAAAGTAATACATTTTAAATGTATTTACAAAATTGTCGGATTAATTTATAAGATTTTCTAAATTATTTTATTTAATTATTAAATAAAATATGTTGTTTAAATTAAATAAGTTATTTAAATAAAATAACTTGTATAATTAAAATACACATAAAACGTCTTATAATTATTATCCGAATAAAATATATCATGATAATAATTGATGGATAATAAATTACTAAATAAACCTTAGTATAAATTATGTGTTAATTATACTTTATATGTTTTTAGATTAATTTGTCACGAGGATTATCTGCTGTTCTTAATTGCCATTACTTGCTACTACCAACAGGTGAGTTTCCATATTCCCCTTTTCAAACTCTTTTATATACTGGGGCTGAGATACATGCAAATAAAACTGTTTGTTATACTTATATGTATATTTACAAAATTATATATATTATATATATTTTGTAACTCCACTTTATTTATTTTACCTTCGGGGTAAAATACAAACTCTTTACTGTTATGATGAACACAAGTACTCCAGAAATGTATATATGGTTGATTCTAAGTTGCTCTGTTCACTCAAAGTCCTCACTATCATGAACGATTAATTATGGAAACATAAACGTGGGTATATTGAATAGTACTATTGGGGTAGGCACCCCATTCGTGTTGGTCATACCAACTGTATACGGATGCTTTATATTTGGAAAGCTTAGGGTACCCTGAACAAGGTACTCTCCGGAGGCAAACAAACACACACTTGTCTAGTTTCGGTTCATGAGCTTAGAACTTGTTATATACAGTATCTACTCTTTTATTCTATTTGATCCATTGTGTGATCAAATAGTTACTTTAAATCTTGTGGTTCATACTCTATTATTTTGATTAAAAACATATGATACTCTTTGCTGATATTGTATCATAACTACTTGACATTGCAGTATGGCAATGGTCACACTTTGCTATTAAAACCTATGATACTCTTTGCTGATATTGTATCATCACTACTTGACATTGCAGTTTGGCAATGGTCACACTTTTCTATTAAAACCTATGATACTCTTTACTGATATTGTATCATCACTACTGAACAAATGATATTTTGAAAACTATATTTTCTATATGAAAAACTTATGGAACTCACCAACTTTATGTTGACGTATTTTAGCATGTATTCTCAGGTAACTAGATGATAATCTGTATGGGACAACTTTCCGCTGCATACAACATACTGGACTATGGCCTACCCTCAGACTCTAGTAAAGACTCGTCAATTTGCTAAAGTCTCTTTATCCACTGTTTAATATTATTTAATATTGATTAAATGTTTTGAAAACAATAAATTTGTATTATAAACAATACAAATCATGTTATGTATAAATTGTATTTTAAAAACGACAACGTATTGTGTCGTTCAGTATATCTTGTGTAATGAATCCATGTACGTCATACCCCGTCTGGGGCGGGTGTGACAGATTGGTATCAGAGCATAAGTTATAGTGAACTAGGTTGCAAATTGACGGACCTAGACTATAACCTTATTTGACGGACCTAGACTATAACCCTATTTAGAAATATCCGCTGCATAATCCTACTTGTTATAATCATTACCTGACTACTTGTTATAATCTTTACCTGACTACTTGATATAGGATGCTTTATGGTAGCATATGAAAGTATTTAATGAATTTAATTCAAGGCATTGTAATATATAATCACAATAATGACTGCAGCATTATTATGATCATATATTAGAAAATCTTAAATTAAATGCGTTAAATATGGAAGTATGATAGTATAAAGACTTAGAATTAATATTTTGATTTTACATGCAAATAATATGTATATATATACATCGCATGCATACCTGGGTTTAATTGATATTATATAATGCGTAGATTCGCATGTATGGATGTAGAAAACATCTGGAATTAACGGTTTTATACTTTGATGGTAAAATGAATTTACTACAATATCTTATTTGCTTATATAACGTAAGCAATGACGTCAGATGAAAATAATTTTTCAAAATGGCCGACAACAAACAAGATATCTGGATCTTGATGGAACAAGATAAAGCAGGATGGCTTTATCAGAATATTTTGATATGAACAATAATATATAAATTTCGCAATAAAGAAAATAGAGAAATGGACATACGAAAATCACCACTGTTTATGTAATCATACTTTATAGATTAAGTATTCCTGAATCTATGAAGATCACACATTTATCTATTCACTGCATACTTGTTAGTCCCATGATTAACCCAATGATCTTTTAAATCAATTGGACAATCAAGATCGTACCCTTCTAACAATAATTTCTCTATGACCTTTGAGAAAGTACTACAACCCATTCTTCTCCCCGGCAACCTTACAATACGACTTGGCCCGGCATATGTTGGCAATGGATACATGGAAAGAGAAGCTGTACAACAAACGGAGGTCCATCCTTCTGTACTCCACCCACGACAAGTCCTAGGTATCCCTGTGCATGAGCATACCGGTGATGGCATCTCTGATATGTTCATTTCTTCCCCAAATACTACCAGAGTATTACTTTGTTTCACAAACTGGTAAGGCTTTTTCGACCTTACGTTTCTTTGGACTTTTGAGGACGATACTTTTGTGGACTTTTTCTTACGACTATAAAGCTTACAAATATAAGCCCATGAGTCTTCTACGTGCTTCTCAAACTCTGGTCCATGATTCATTATCGTATCAACAGGTTCCACCCTGTTCGAGGTTGAGACCTCATAATATGAGTCACCAATCGGATTTGGGTATAGTGTGGGCGAATCTGACATTGGACGTTTGCCCGGTGCCCTGTTAACTTCCTCGGAAGATTCTAGTTGGAATAATGGTTCCGGTTGAAATGTTGATTTCAACTGGAATGTTGCTTCTGGTGTATCGAAAGAGAAATTTTGATATAAAGGGTTCATTGGGATTGGAGATGAAACTCCATGATGTACTGTATCACCAAGGGTTGGTAACGATGCGCTGACATCTCCTGTTAATGGTTCTAAATGTGATGATGGTACTGTATTTTGGAGAAGCCAGTTTTGGCAAAAATCATCGATTGATGTTCCCCATTCACCAGTACCAATCATCTGGTTTTGCCTTGCGTCCATGATTATATTGAGTTCTTCTTATCTACAATAAGTTTTTGTCAGACAATTGACATAACAAATACATAAGAAACATTATCAACAATATTATTCTGATTTAAAAACACATTCTGGACAACTTAAGATTGATTTATAAAAATTTATAACAGATTCTAAATATTTCTATAAAATCCCTTGATTTCAAGAATTAGGAGTTCTGTCAGAGCTCGACCCTGACATGTTACTTCCCCAGCAGCATCTCTTTTTCTCTTAAGAGGTGGAATATTGGGTTTTTCTTCTTCTTCTTCTTCAGATGGCATGGCAAAAATAGACTTCTCCCTTTGAGAGAGGTTATCTTCGTCTTGCTGAACTAAGGCTCTTGCAAACTTTTCGTCTTCTTTTATTTGACGATTCACGAGGATAGATTCCTCCTCTTCTAAAAATTTAGATAAAAGTTTTGCTAACTTTTCATCTTCAGAAGTTTGTTTATCAAAAAGGTGGACATCTTCGTCTACCATCACCTTGTAATCTTCAAAGGAGATACCTAACATCACGGCCTCCTGCTTAATTCTTTTAACCCTATTTTCTTCAAGATCTTCCAGATCCTCTTGAACCATAGGCCTTTTGCCTTTTGGATCGCTCGAAGAGGCACCGGAATTTTTCATTGTCTTATGATAAATCGGTGGAACAATATTGTTAATTAAGCAAACATGAATTAAAAGATAAAAGTGTTATATAAACATATAAAATAGATAGTATATTATCTAAGATGAGAAAATAGCTTACCAAAGATGAAGTCGGAGATCTGTTAGAACACAAGCTGGCTATGAACGGAATAACTTAAGACAAATTGCAGAAGAAGAACTAAACAAATAAAAGAGATAAAGAAAGAAGATTTGGTGTGCATTTCCCTTAAC
>CM067173.1:62817342-62840656 GCA_034093135.1 Erigeron breviscapus
GGCCGCCCACCCCCATACAAAATACAATTCTCCTTCCTTTTTGTTTTAAGAATGTCGACATATCAATTAGTGTTATTCCAACCCAACTACACTTCAATTGTTTTCTTTCTTTTTTTTATTATAAACCAGCCATTTTCCCAACTAATTGATTCCTTCTTTTTTTGTTTCTAATCCAGCTCCCCCACGTTCAATCAAAGAATATCACACCTCCTTTTTCTTTTTGATTAAACAAAAGGATGTATACAAATTGCTCTTCTTAGCAGACCCCTTTCTCCTCCAATATAAATATAGATATAGAATAGACTTAAACCACACCACCATTCTCTTCTTCTTTCTCCCTTTCGATAACATGTATAGATAATTGGAGATGATAGCCTCGCTGCAACACCACCACCTCTAAAACAGCTCAACACTCCCACGACCACTTCCAACCATCCACACCACCATCTTACGGTATATATATAGATATATATATACATACACCGCATATATATATATATATATATCACAGAACTCCATCGCTCCATTGTTGCTGCTACTCCTGTTTGAAAATTCATCCAGCCGCCACTTGCTATTACTACTCTTGTAATTGTTCGCTACTGCTAGGGTTGCAACTACGGAAGCTATTCGCTGCTGGTCACCACGAACCCTACTGCTACTCATTTTTTTTAGTACTGCTGCCGCTACCAACTTTCTACACACGACCACCATTAATGGTTACTGCTGCACGAAAACAGCAAGCCGTTGCTGCCACTGCTCTACTACTGCTGGAACCATCATCACCACGAACTACTACTCGTTTTTATTTAGAACCAGCCATCAAACAAGCTAGGGCTGCTGCTGGCTGCCACTACTTCCGTTCGGTCATCATCACCTTCGACATGTTGATGCTCGTGTAACTACTACTACGATTGCTATGCTTTTAGTCTGTTTACTACTGCTCGTTTTAGTACAACAAAACAACTACTGCTACTGTCCATTTGGTGCTACTGCTGCGGCTTGCAACCGCTGCTACTACTCGATTACTGTTAGCACCGAAGCCATGCACCACCTTTCCCACGAACCACCACACTACGGCTCCATGCACTACGAGCCACCATCTTCTTCTAAATTATATATATATTCGTAAGTTTAACCATCATTTTTTATATATATATATATATATACATACACCGCATATATATATATATATATCACAGAACTCCATCGCTCCATTGTTGCTGCTACTCCTGTTTGAAAATTCATCCAGCCGCCACTTGCTATTACTACTCTTGTAATTGTTCGCTACTGCTAGGGTTGCAACTACGGAAGCTATTCGCTGCTGGTCACCACGAACCCTACTGCTACTCATTTTTTTTAGTACTGCTGCCGCTACCAACTTTCTACACACGACCACCATTAATGGTTACTGCTGCACGAAAACAGCAAGCCGTTGCTGCCACTGCTCTACTACTGCTGGAACCATCATCACCACGAACTACTACTCGTTTTTATTTAGAACCAGCCATCAAACAAGCTAGGGCTGCTGCTGGCTGCCACTACTTCCGTTCGGTCATCATCACCTTCGACATGTTGATGCTCGTGTAACTACTACTACGATTGCTATGCTTTTAGTCTGTTTACTACTGCTCGTTTTAGTACAACAAAACAACTACTGCTACTGTCCATTTGGTGCTACTGCTGCGGCTTGCAACCGCTGCTACTACTCGATTACTGTTAGCACCGAAGCCATGCACCACCTTTCCCACGAACCACCACACTACGGCTCCATGCACTACGAGCCACCATCTTCTTCTATTTTTATTTAGATTTTATATTTATTTATAATAATAATATAAAGAAAGATATCTTATTCTTATTATATAATATAATATATATATATATATAAAGATTATATAAATCAAATATATATACTTAACTGCCATTAACGATCGTTATAAAAAGTATTACAAAACAGATCCATTTTCTGACGACCGTTAAACACCGTTAAAGTTTCTGACATTTTCAGTCCTAAACCGTTAGATTTTCTGACAGTTTTGGTCCTAACCGTTAAAACTGTTGATTTAAACATGTTAATGATTTAAATTGTTTATTAATAAAAAGAAATACATTTTAAATGTATTTACAAAAGTTGATGGATAATAAATCACTCAATAAAACCTTAGTATAAATTATGTGTTAATTATACTTTATATGTTTTAGATTAACTTATCACGAGGATTATCTGCTGTTCTTACTTGCCATTCTGCTACACTAAGGTGAGTTTCCATATCCCCTTTTAAATTCTTTTATATGATTTAATTCGGGGACTGAGATACATGCATAAAACTATTTTATGTTATCTATATGTATAAAACTTTGAAGGATATTTATATATATGTTATATATACTATGTGAGTTTCCATATTCCCCTTTTCAAACTCTTTAAATACTGGGGCTGAGATACATGCAAATTAAAACTTTTATTATACTTATATGTATATTTTCAAAGTTATATACTTATATGTATATTTACAAAATTATATATATTATATATATTTTGTAACATCACTTTATTTATTTTCTTCGGGGTAGAATAAGAGTTAGATAAGCGGCTGATTAATTCTAATAACACAGAAACTTTTTACATGTTTCTCCAAATCTGGTTGTGTTGACCCTGAGTTATAGTGGCTTGATTGAGAATCAGATAGTTTAACATCTATCCCCCAAAATAAGTTTTCTTTTCTTACCTCGGCTCCACGTTTCTTCAAAAGTTATTATAATCATGAATATTAAAAAAAGTAAAATTCGCATAATCTTTAGCCGAACACCCCTAAAGCACTATTTATCATGTGATATGACATGAACAACCAGCCCATTGTGTGAAGATATGCTTGTGAGATGTGACTTTTGACTTTATATTGTGACGGATATAAGTATTACATCGTCAAAATAACTTACTTTCATGAACGTACATGGTACAATGTTTGACTTGCTTTTGTCCACTTGATAGGGTCGAAGATGCAGTTATTCGTTACTTGAACAGGAAACCTGCCACAGTAAGCGAGACACCTGCAAGCACGTAATTGAGCTGTTCCCATGGGTATGCATATCTTTTCTCCCCAACGTGTATTGAGATAGATTCAGATAGATGAGAAATAGTTCCAAATGTGGTCACAGGAATCATTTCTGATCTAACTAATGTAATCCAATGTGTTGCGCGCTATTAGATCTGATTTTATGTTTGTTTGATCTTTTCTTGCTTTAGCTGATCAACTTTCTAGGAGTTTCTTTTTATGGTAGTTTTCAGAATAAGAGTTAGATAAGCGGCTGATTAATTCTAATAACACAGAAACTTTTTACATGTTTCTCCAAATCTGGTTGTGTTGACCCTGAGTTATAGTGGCTTGATTGAGAATCAGATAGTTTAACATCTATCCCCCAAAATAAGTTTTCTTTTCTTACCTCGGCTCCACGTTTCTTCAAAAGTTATTATAATCATGAATATTAAAAAAAGTAAAATTCGCATAATCTTTAGCCGAACACCCCTAAAGCACTATTTATCATGTGATATGACATGAACAACCAGCCCATTGTGTGAAGATATGCTTGTGAGATGTGACTTTTGACTTTATATTGTGACGGATATAAGTATTACATCGTCAAAATAACTTACTTTCATGAACGTACATGGTACAATGTTTGACTTGCTTTTGTCCACTTGATAGGGTCGAAGATGCAGTTATTCGTTACTTGAACAGGAAACCTGCCACAGTAAGCGAGACACCTGCAAGCACGTAATTGAGCTGTTCCCATGGGTATGCATATCTTTTCTCCCCAACGTGTATTGAGATAGATTCAGATAGATGAGA
Source organism: Erigeron breviscapus (assembly GCA_034093135.1). Lineage (NCBI taxonomy): Eukaryota > Viridiplantae > Streptophyta > Magnoliopsida > Asterales > Asteraceae > Erigeron > Erigeron breviscapus. The sequence continues at coordinate 62,821,194 of CM067173.1, forward strand.
AATAGTTCCAAATGTGGTCACAGGAATCATTTCTGATCTAACTAATGTAATCCAATGTGTTGCGCGCTATTAGATCTGATTTTATGTTTGTTTGATCTTTTCTTGCTTTAGCTGATCAACTTTCTAGGAGTTTTTTTTTGAACTCCTTTTTGTCCATTTTTTTAATGCATATCTAGTCTGTCAAATTCGACTTATTGGTTTTCATAGCAATATGAAAATTTCTAACTAAATGGATTTAGGAGGTGTTTTATGCACACGGGGTGGTTCAAAATTGCTACCTTTAGTAGTGGGCAACTTTATAGGCTAAAGTTGGTTAAGTTGTTTTCTTACTTTGAGATATCATATATATTGGAAATTTAGCATTTAAGCTTAAGGTATCCCACATGACGACAAGTGCACACGTGGTTTTGGATGTGCGTTCTAAAAGCAACATTTTATGGTAGTTTTCAGAATAAGAGTTAGATAAGCGGCTGGTTAATTCTAATAACACAGAAACTTTTTACATGTTTCTCCAAATCTGGTTGTGTTGACCCTGAGTTATAGTGGCTTGATTGAGAATCAGATAATTACTGGCTTAGGGTTGTGTTTTTAAAGTGGTTATTGCCACTTACGAATGAGAATCAGATAGTTTAACATCTATCCCCCAAAATAAGTTTTCTTTTCTTACCTCGGCTCCACGTTTCTTCAAAAGTTATTATAATCATGAATATTAAAAAAAGTAAAATTCGCATAATCTTTAGCCGAACACCCCTAAAGCACTATTTATCATGTGATATGACATGAACAACCAGCCCATTGTGTGAAGATATGCTTGTGAGATGTGACTTTTGACTTTATATTGTGACGGATATAAGTATTACATCGTCAAAATAACTTACTTTCATGAACGTACATGGTACAATGTTTGACTTGCTTTTGTCCACTTGATAGGGTCGAAGATGCAGTTATTCGTTACTTGAACAGGAAACCTGCCACAGTAAGCGAGACACCTGCAAGCACGTAATTGAGCTGTTCCCATGGGTATGCATATCTTTTCTCCCCAACGTGTATTGAGATAGATTCAGATAGATGAGAAATAGTTCCAAATGTGGTCACAGGAATCATTTCTGATCTAACTAATGTAATCCAATGTGTTGCGCGCTATTAGATCTGATTTTATGTTTGTTTGATCTTTTCTTGCTTTAGCTGATCAACTTTCTAGGAGTTTCTTTTTATGGTAGTATCTTTTTATAGTGACTGCTTGAATCCTACTGTAGTATCTTTCCATTTATAGCAAGGATTATTATGACTTATGAGTTCTTATTATTTCCTTTCTTTTCACCTGTGGCTTTTGAAGATAGAATGCTAGAAAATGACATATTTAAACTTCAAATTCTGAACCTAATATTCACTTCATATATAGTCTTGCCCTGCAAGATTGAAGAACCCACTTGTGTTGCACAATGCACAGGGTGGACTTTTTCTATTACACATCCGCTAATATAATCATAACATGATTGAAGTTTTCTTTGATTGACCCATGATGTATCTTTTTATAGTGACTGCTTGAATCCTACTGTAGTATCTTTCCATTTATAGCAAGGATTATTATGACTTATGAGTTCTTATTATTTCCTTTCTTTTCACCTGTGGCTTTTGAAGATAGAATGCTAGAAAATGACATATTTAAACTTCAAATTCTGAACCTAATATTCACTTCATATATAGTCTTGCCCTGCAAGATTGAAGAACCCACTTGTGTTGCACAATGCACAGGGTGGACTTTTTCTATTACACATCCGCTAATATAATCATAACATGATTGAAGTTTTCTTTGATTGACCCATGATGTATCTTTTGAACAATACGTGTGCTATCAAGTTATCACATAATATTATTATTATCATAATCTTTTATATATGTTAAAAGAGAACCCTTAAATAGAAAAATGAAAAATCTAGACCCTACATTGAAGTTCATTCTTTATTTTCCACCCTTTGATCAGCAAAATGCTTACATCATCTTTGACTAGACTTTTAGTCAAAGACGTTTTTAGTTCTCCAGCTTTCACTATTTTTTCAAACACTCATACATTTCGATCTTTTTCAACTTTTCACCATTGTTTTTATAATATAGATTGCAAGCATATTAAGTGCGATCAAACGACTTTGTACAAAAATCATATCCAATATTTTAATAACAAAGCAATCTGAAGAACGTTCTTTTAAACGATTTTTTTTAACTCCGATCCATATTTTTATGAGGGTTTTTATTTACAAGTTTACAAATTCATGATTTTTTAATGTGATGATGATGATCGATCCTCCGTATTCTATTAGGGTTTTTCTATAAAAGATTATTAAAATACAAGATAAATCCAATATACAAAATAAATAAGGTAATCAAAGAAAATATTTTTCGGTACATTTTTTCTTCTCTTAGCTTTTTATATCTTTTAGTTTTTATTTTCTGCCAGTTTTTTATATGTACAAATTTAACTATTGTTATATGTTTCTCACGCGTTTCACCTGTGGCTTTTGAAGATAGAATGCTAGAAAATGACATATTTAAACTTCAAATTCTGAACCTAATATTCACTTCATATATAGTCTTGCCCTGCAAGATTGAAGAACCCACTTGTGTTGCACAATGCACAGGGTGGACTTTTTCTATTACACATCCGCTAATATAATCATAACATGATTGAAGTTTTCTTTGATTGACCCATGATGTATCTTTTGAACAATACGTGTGCTATCAAGTTATCACATAATATTATTATTATCATAATCTTTTATATATGTTAAAAGAGAACCCTTAAATAGAAAAATGAAAAATCTAGACCCTACATTGAAGTTCATTCTTTATTTTCCACCCTTTGATCAGCAAAATGCTTACATCATCTTTGACTAGACTTTTAGTCAAAGACGTTTTTAGTTCTCCAGCTTTCACTATTTTTTCAAACACTCATACATTTCGATCTTTTTCAACTTTTCACCATTGTTTTTATAATATAGATTGCAAGCATATTAAGTGCGATCAAACGACTTTGTACAAAAATCATATCCAATATTTTAATAACAAAGCAATCTGAAGAACGTTCTTTTAAACGATTTTTTTTAACTCCGATCCATATTTTTATGAGGGTTTTTATTTACAAGTTTACAAATTCATGATTTTTTAATGTGATGATGATGATCGATCCTCCGTATTCTATTAGGGTTTTTCTATAAAAGATTATTAAAATACAAGATAAATCCAATATACAAAATAAATAAGGTAATCAAAGAAAATATTTTTCGGTACATTTTTTCTTCTCTTAGCTTTTTATATCTTTTAGTTTTTATTTTCTGCCAGTTTTTTATATGTACAAATTTAACTATTGTTATATGTTTCTCACGCGTTTCACACGGGTTATAAGCTAGTATTATTACTATTATACAACTTTTAATCCAATTTGGCGATTATATAACTTGTCCCAAGCCAATTTGAGGTTAGCCCCATTTTGTATAGGCTCTTTCCTCTTGAGGTAAAGACCATTGTTCAATCATTTGATATAAGGTAATATAGTATTATTTGGGGTGGTGTAGTAGAATAAATTTACTCTTAAAAATAAAAATAAATCGTTCCAAATACCATAACATCTGGCAGTAATTTTAGTACGAGTCCACGTCATCAAAGCTATCTGTTATTGTAGGTTAGTCGATATAAGAAAACACCCTTTCTGAGACGCAGTTTGTCGTCGTCAAAGGAAACAAATCTCGTCGCCAAAAACCAATTTTATTGTAGTGCAACTATATACACTAGACCGAAAACAAAATTTTAATGCATTTAATATAATAATGTTTTAAAAAATAGATCTGCATCATTTAAACTTAATTAGGAGTATTAGTTAGAGTTGATATATCTTGATTCTACATGTACATATATTACTCAAACACAATTACACACATGTTCATTATTTCACAACATAGATGATTGAATACGTGATACGCATGGATTTAATGTTGTTTCCCACCTACTTCTACATATTAATTTATTTCTCATATATGCATGACAACCAAATGGCCATATTTAGCAAAAATATATATTTTTATAGTATTATACAAGTCAATGTAACCGATCGAAACTATATCTCCACATGTGTTTTTACACCTTATAATAGACCATCACCCCCACTACTATCTTCCACAACCACATTTGCAATGGCCATCCTTTCTTTCATTCAATTTATCTCTTTACTCTTTGTTCTTTTCCATTTGATCTCTTCATTTGGCATTTTCATAAGCAATTTCATTCATGGACATAACTATAAGTCATACTCCTTTATATATTTCCATTGGAATAGCCATCGGTTAATCCACTTGTTCACGGACCTCCTTTCGGTCTCACCATCGTCTTTAGCCAACTTGGCTGGAAAAAACAAATGATTGTAACCGCAAACCCTAATAATGTCGAATACATGCTTACCGAAAACAAAATTTTAATGCATTTAATATAATAATGTTTTAAAAAATAGATCTGCATCATTTAAACTTAATTAGGAGTATTAGTTAGAGTTGATATATCTTGATTCTACATGTACATATATTACTCAAACACAATTACACACATGTTCATTATTTCACAACATAGATGATTGAATACGTGATACGCATGGATTTAATGTTGTTTCCCACCTACTTCTACATATTAATTTATTTCTCATATATGCATGACAACCAAATGGCCATATTTAGCAAACAACTCGTTGCGAGAGTTTGTGGTGAGTGTGCTTGAAGAAGAAATAGCAACGAGACTAATTCCTTTGCTAGAAAACTCTGTTGAAAATGACAACACTTTGGACATGCAAGATGTTTTAAGAAGGTTCGCTTTTGATACCATATGTAAGATCTCACTTGGGTGGGACCCGTGTTTCTTGGATTTTACTCAACCAGATCCACCACTAGCATCAGCTTTTGATGTAGCAGCGGGTGCCAGTGCATTGCGTGGCAATGCATTGACTAATTGGATATGGAAAGGTAAACGATTATTAAATCTTGGAAGTGAGTGCAAGTTGAAAGAGGCAAATCGTGTTATACAATCTTCAATAGATGATATAATCCTTAAAAGGAGGCAACAATTGGAAGGAAATATAAGTGAGAGAGATTTGCTATCAAGATTTATTTCAATGGGTCATAGCGACGAGCTCATTAGAGACATGGTGATAAGCTTTCTAATGGCCGGAAGAGATACCACGTCAGCGGCAATGACGTGGCTCTTTTGGTTGCTGACGTGGCACCCTAAAGTAGAGAAAAATATTCTAAAAGAAGTCAACTATATAGTTAATGAACAAAATAATAAATTGTCATTAACCTTTGATGACTTTAAAAAAATGGACTATTTGAAAGCATGCTTATGTGAGTCCATGAGGCTTTACCCACCGGTGGTATGGGACTCAAAACACGCCGAAAACGACGATGTGTTACCGGATGGGACGCGGGTTTACAAAGGGAACCGGGTGATGTATTTTCCATGTGGTATGGGAAGGATGGACGCATTGTGGGGAAAAGATTGTTTGGAGTTTAGACCGGACCGTTGGTTTAGTGAACAAGGTGGGTTTAAAATGGGAAGTCCCTATAGGTTTCCGGTTTTTCAAGCCGGGCCAAGGGTTTGTTTAGGCAAAGAGATGGCGTTTATTCAAATGAAGTATGTGATGGCTTCCCTTTTGAGACGATTTGAGCTCGTGCCGGTTTGTTTGGACCAACCAGTTTTTGTGCCATTGCTTACAGCTCATATGGATGGTGGTTTGAAGGTCAGGGTTCGTAGAAGGAGTCAGACCGAAAAGTGATAAATAAAATTAATTAAATATGCATAGAATTATAGAAATTGGAAGTATGCTGGAAATCAATATTCATGTGTTTTGGTAGGAAAATAAGAAATAAAAGATCACATCTAGCAAACATGTTAATGAATGAAGAAATATAGATCGAATAAATTAAATATAACTAATGATATATCTATTTGTACGTAACATATATAGAGAGTTATGAGTTTTTTTTTTTAATTGATGTTGTTATCTTAATATTAACAAAAACAGTTAGAGGGAAAAGTCTATTGATCAATCAAATATCAATAGTCTTAATTTTATTAAAATCTGATTTTGCCTAAAAATACACCAAAATAAGCAAATAAACTAAAAAATATCTAATTAGCTTTGTTACTAACTACACAAATTGCAATATGATGTTGACATCAAGTAGTATAGAAATGCTTACTTTTTTTTCTTTTTTTTTTTGCAAAGTTAGTTTTGATTCAGACGTGCTGGAGGCAATTTTAAACAGCGATTTGATGGACCTCCAACCCCCTCCTCATGGAAAATACCTTGAGATGAGAAACCCAAGACTCGAACCCGAGACCTTGAGGAAAACTCACCTCCGGGGCCCACATAATGGATTTAGAAGATACCTCTGGCCAACCCACCTAAATGTTTACTTTTAATTGATCGCTTAACTTCGGCTTATAGTTTTGTACTTTTGTGTCGATAGCTCACGCAAACTCAAATTTGATATTTTTATGTGATAAGCTCTTAAGTTTTTTAAGGTATAATTAATTCGATTTGTTATTATGTACGGAGTATTTTTTTAAATCTTTATGTTTTGCTAAATCTTTATATTCTAGCATTTTTCATCTCATTGGATGTTACTAATGATAGTTGTATGAGTTGTCATTAATGTGCAAAAAATAGTTGTATTTATATTATAAAATTAAAGGGTTGACTTTTGATATAATAACAATTTTTTGATGCATGTTATTATGTTAATGACAGCCTAAGTTAGCATTTATCACTAAAATATCACTATGAACGAGCATGGTACCCGCGCAATGCGGCGGCAAGCCGGCGATGACGGTGGTGTGATGGCGGCGACGGATGGTGACGGTGGTGGCGGTATCAATTGGTGTAGGTAAAGGTATTTGATTTAAAGGGGGTTAGTAGAGATATTTTACAATATAATGGACTAATGGTGTAATTTAATATTAAGGGTCATAATATCAAAAGTCGAAACATGAAATGTCTTTTTGCTTCGCACTGCATACTCTTCTTTGGCTGTTTTTTTAACTAAAATATTCTATTATTTCATTGGGCTTGGGTTATTGGCTGGTGAAGTGAAAACAACAAAAACACTTTTATTATCCTAATATTTTGGGCCTTCCGGGTTTTGCACCAGACCTAAACACAAAAAACACTAAAATGAAGCCCCGAGAACCGAACCTGAAGTTTGCGGGGCAGGGTCCGTGCAGTCCCGGTCGGGTCAGGGATAGTCCGGTACTCCGGTTAACTCGGATCTGCACAGACCTAAATCCCATGAGTTTGTATTTTTCATTGCCATGAGTTTAATTTTCATCCGGACTATATATACCAGTTTTTTTATTTGATTCCATGGGTTTCTTTTGTTGATATACTTCTCTTTTTTTTGTATTATTTTTTCATTTTGTATATCAGCAACTTTTTGTTTTATAGATTATCTAGGTTTTTTAGAATTCAACCTAGAGTTGAAAGGCGATAGACTTTATATGTGAATGTTGTTTTATGTTGGCATATTGGAGAACTGTGATAACATTTGTAGAACCAAGCGGTGTTTGACACTTTGACCTGGTGGAAAGTGGCTTATCAACCAAAAGGTGTGGGTTGAAATCTCATGCAAGATGTAGGCTACAGATAGGTGCCGAGTCTTTGCCGTTAAAAAAAGTGTTAAAAGTTTTGATGAACTATTGCTTATTTATAAGTATTAACCAATAAACTTTTATAATTTGCTCTCTCTTTGACCATCATGTAACTTGAATCCTGAGACGGCAATCAATCATTCGCTTGGTACTCATATTATGGCACAACTAGACTCATGAAAATTTTGTTTTCTCAAATTTTCCTCTCTTGTGTTTGGGGATTAACAAGAACTAAAAGTATAAGACAGTTGACAATCAGTTTTACCGTCGCTAGAAAAAGCGCCTCCACAGACTAGAACTTCAAGAGGAGAATGCACCAATGTCGGCTTAGACCTAAAGATACCTTTTTTTCTTGATCCTCGAAACAATCAAGAATATGCATAGCACATTTTGGTGTTAACCAAGGAATCAAGGATATTAAAATGGCTTATGTCAAAATAGTTGGAGCGAATGCAGGATAACGTGCAGCTCAAAAAATATATAAAGGTTTCGAATTATTGATGACCCTTTATCTGCAAAAGACCGAGGGCATTGCATGACATAGCTCAAACCAAAAAAACTAAACCCGCTATTTGCAAAAGAAAGTACCGCAAAAAGAAACTCAGCAAGTTTTGTCATTGCATTCCTTTATCCAAATGCTGAAATGCATGATGAGTATCATTCCCTTTACAAAACCAGACACATATGGGTCTACGTAAACCTACAAAAATAAGCAATGTTGAATAATGCCAATGTCAAAGCTCGTTAGCACAAAGATTCCAGCAAGCAAGAGAGCAGCAATTCATCACGCTAACACCAGCTTGCAAACTGTAGTACCCAAATATTTTGGTTACGTTTCCAGATTTCGTGAGTAAAGTCAGCTAATAACTTTATGCAATTGTTACAACAGAACAGCAAGAGTAAAGACGTGAGTCTGAAACTTCCAACAAGACAAAAGAAAACACGACGATAAAAGCTTTGGGAAACTTCAAACCTGCCAAAGTATAAACAAGAAAGTTATCAACTAAGTTAGATATAACAAAGCAGCTGAATGAAAGTGAGATTAACCATTATTATAAACAATATACAAGAATCTATGCAACCTCAACCAGCATATATGTCCGAAGACAATATCAATCCTAGTGTAATAGTCAAACAGCAGAGCCAATTAGCTACTGATTTTATAATGGACACTACTATAGTTGCAATTCCAGTATAGCAAAGATAGCACTACGCTGCTTGTCTTTCATGGGCTTGTAAACAATGCGCACATTTTGGCCATTTACAGTCTTACAGAGGTACATCATAGTAACATATCTTTAAATATAATTATAAAAAAGTGCACGAAATCATTAGCAAAACTGGCAAGATTTTTGAATAAATAAAAGAACGGAAACATTTTGTTATAAAATCCGGATTAATCCATGCACATGCAGGATAAAGATATGGGAAAGCAACAAATACATAACTGTTGCAGGCTAGTCCAAAGGTCATACATGGAAATCCAGGAATCCTAAACGGTAGATAAAGAAGCATGAAAACTAGTCAAATAGACAGCCACAGGTAACATAATTATGGGTAATCATGGTTGGTGTAAAATTACCCCCATTCTACTGAGGAACAGCTAACCGTGTAACATGTGATTACTCCCGTATTCATGATTTTCTCTTTTGCCAATAAATTGGACAGAAAAATCAATCACACAGCACAAATGCCAAAATCATTATCTATGCCACTTACCTGGTTTGGTTTATAAAAGATATATACACAGATAGATATAACATTAACCATCACCAAATGGTCCAGTGACAAAGAGGCTTGTTTCCTCACAAGAGGTCTCAAGCTCGAGTCCTACCTAGGCATATTTTGGGGGTGACTATTCAAATACAGTAGCAAAGGTACAAACTACAAAGCAGCAGACATGGCAAGGAAGAATGTCCAGCAAGAACATCAGTTAGTCCTTACTGCTAATAGGAATGTGTATTTATTTTAATTATTTTCGTATCATGCAAAGCACCCCCTCTGCACAAAACCTTTTTTAAAAATCATTTTGGCCAAAACAGGGTTCTGTAAATTGTAAAACCTTTGGCCATCTTAGTGTGTATGACACATAACATTAATCTTTCATACTAGAAGATGCTTCGTTACAAGTGTGTATAAACATATACTTCTTCATCTTATAAAGATTTTATATGGGAATGCAAGTCATAACTTTTACTGGTTGGTGGCAGACTACCTCTGCCCCAAATCAAGCTTCTCAATTTATGAACTTATAAACTTATGTGAAAAAAGGGAAACATTAAAGGGGGCAAGAAATACAGTAGCAAAGGTACAAACTACAAAGCAGCAGACATGGCAAGGAAGAATGTCCAGCAAGAACATCAGTTAGTCCTTACTGCTAATAGGAATGTGTATTTATTTTAATTATTTTCGTATCATGCAAAGCACCCCCTCTGCACAAAACCTTTTTTAAAAATCATTTTGGCCAAAACAGGGTTCTGTAAATTGTAAAACCTTTGGCCATCTTAGTGTGTATGACACATAACATTAATCTTTCATACTAGAAGATGCTTCGTTACAAGTGTGTATAAACATATACTTCTTCATCTTATAAAGATTTTATATGGGAATGCAAGTCATAACTTTTACTGGTTGGTGGCAGACTACCTCTGCCCCAAATCAAGCTTCTCAATTTATGAACTTATAAACTTATGTGAAAAAAGGGAAACATTAAAGGGGGCAAGAAATACAGTAGCAAAGGTACTCAACTTTAAAATCAAAAAATTCGAAATCTTGTATCATATATATTATCTATCTGGCACAACCGCGGTTGTTTCATAACTATCCGAATACTCAACGATGGGAGGTTCGGCAGGACTGACCGCGTTCGTGCCACGTATAAGCTTGCCATCATCATATCAACTTTAAAATCAAAAAATTCGAAATCTTGTATCATATATATTATCTATCTGGCACAACCGCGGTTGTTTCATAACTATCCGAATACTCAACGATGGGAGGTTCGGCAGGACTGACCGCGTTCGTGCCACGTATAAGCTTGCCATCATCATATCAACGTTAAAATCAAAAAATTCGAAATCTTGTATCATATATATTATCTATCTGGCACAACCGCGGTTGTTTCATAACTATCCGAATACTCAACGATGGGAGGTTCGGCAGGACTGACCGCGTTCGTGCCACGTATAAGCTTGCCATCATCATATCAACGTTAAAATCAAAAAATTCGAAATCTTGTATCATATATATTATCTATCTGGCACAACCGCGGTTGTTTCATAACTATCCGAATACTCAACGATGGGAGGTTCGGCAGGACTGACCGCGTTCGTGCCACGTATAAGCTTGCCATCATCATACTCAACTTTAAAATCAAAAAATTCGAAATCTTGTATCATATATATTATCTATCTGGCACAACCGCGGTTGTTTCATAACTATCCGAATACTCAACGATGGGAGGTTCGGCAGGACTGACCGCGTTCGTGCCACGTATAAGCTTGCCATCATCATATCAACTTTAAAATCAAAAAATTCGAAATCTTGTATCATATATATTATCTATCTGGCACAACCGCGGTTGTTTCATAACTATCCGAATACTCAACGATGGGAGGTTCGGCAGGACTGACCGCGTTCGTGCCACGTATAAGCTTGCCATCATCATATCAACGTTAAAATCAAAAAATTCGAAATCTTGTATCATATATATTATCTATCTGGCACAACCGCGGTTGTTTCATAACTATCCGAATACTCAACGATGGGAGGTTCGGCAGGACTGACCGCGTTCGTGCCACGTATAAGCTTGCCATCATCATATCAACGTTAAAATCGAAAAGTTCAAAACTTTATGTCATACTAAAATAGTTACAATCTAGAGAAAACGTTGGTGGTTTATGGCAGCTGTGATGGTGGAGTTTTCCGACCACTGTGGTGGTGGTGGGCGAGGACTGGTGGGGGTGGGGTTTCTAAGTAGGTTTTAAAACCCAGGGTTTTGTGTATCTTGGGCTCTTGGCGAGTGAATTTTCTTTCTTAAGTTTATGTAATACTTTTATTTTTTTAATTTTCCTTTTTTTTTCTATTATGCAAAATGTTAATTATTAGTGATTAGTTAATTAGTTTAGTTACTCAAAGTTAGTAAATCATAAGAGTGATTGTGGCCATTCGCACCATGAGTTGTATTCATGTACACATAGGGTTTTTGGTGCACACAAGGAACACATGGGAGCCGTCGGATCAGCTAAAATATACGGTGGAGATCAATTTACAATTAGTATTGGAAGGGCAATTAGGTCATTGTGGTTTTCGTGATTCCTCTCTTCTCCTACACACCGACGAACACAACCACACACACACACACACACACACTATCTCTTTCTCTCATCTCCAGAGACAGCCACAATCTCTAATCATACCACCATCTCCGACCTCCACCAAGGGCAGAGTCCGTTATGACAGAACATACACTCACTTTCTCTCTCTCCGGTGATTTTAACTGTAATTATCTCTTTTTTATATATGTATCTGTATCTATATATGTATATCTATATATGTGTATGTGTATTCTTATCTATGTATATCTATATATGTGTATGTGTATCTATATCTGTATTCTTATCTATGTATAATATTGTTTGTGTAACTCTGATTCAAAGCTCATGTGATTGATTGTCGAATTATAGTGATTATGTTATCTCTATTTCTGTAACTCTTAGCTTTATTTTTAGCTAACTAAGTGTTAATTGAATCTTAAGTTATAGATTGAAGGCTAATTTTTTACTTCATCATGTGTATATATATATAGATTGTGGCTGTCTCTGGAGATGAGAGAAAGAGATAGTGTGTGTGTGTTAAGTGTGTGTGGTTGTGTTCGTCGGTGTGGAGGAGAAGAGAGGAATCACGAAAACCACAATGACCTAATTGCCCTTCCAATACTAATTGTAAATCTGATCTCCACCGTATATTTTAGCTGATCCGACGGCTCCCATGTGTTCCTTTGTGTGCACCAAAAACCCTATGTGTACATGAATACAACTCATGGTGCGAATGGCCACAATCACTCTTATGATTTACTAACTTTGAGTAACTAAACTAATTAACTAATCACTAATAATTAACATTTTGCATAATAGAAAAAAAAAGGAAAATTAAAAAAATAAAAGTATTACATAAACTTAAGAAAGAAAATTCACTCGCCAAGAGCCCAAGATACACAAAACCCTGGAAAACCTACTTAGAAACCCCACCCCCACCAGTCCTCGCCCACCACCACAGTGGTCGGAAAACTCCACCATCACAGCTGCCATAAACCACCAACGTTTTCTCTAGGTAATTTTATTTGTTTTTACGCTTTCTTTTTATTGTTAAATTTAAATGATATTATTCTTCATTTACTTCATATGATGACATGATTGTATGTATATATGTATTAATTACTTGTATGTTATTTATTTTTTAGCACCGTAAGTTTAATTTTCATTAGATTGTAACTATTTTAGTATGACATAAAGTTTTGAACTTTTAGATTTTAACGTTGATATGATGATGGCAAGCTTATACGTGGCACGAACGCGGTCAGTCCTGCCGAACCTCCCATCGTTGAGTATTCGGATAGTTATGAAACAACCGCGGTTGTGCCAGATAGATAATATATATGATACAAGATTTCGAATTTTTTGATTTTAAAGTTGAGTAGTTTGATTTAAGCTTGCATATAAATAACTAATAAACTGTTTTATAATTTAGGATGAGGTTAAAAATTGTGAAGTCATCCAGAATTGAAAAAAAAAATAAGGAAGCAGGGAGGGTGGGCTTATGGTTTAATAAAAGGAAAGTTATAATACAATTGGGTCGGGCGGCATAATTAAGTTTGCTAAACCCTAGTTATATGGTGGCTGAATCCATCCTGCTCCAAATAACTTAAAACCTTCACCATTGTGTTGTTCAACCGATTGCGAGTGCAACGGCTTATGTGTTTCTCTTCAACCAACATTCGAAAAATACGTAGCTGCAGCAGCAGGAGCGGTTATTTATTTTATTTTATTTTTTTGTAAAATTGCACACAAATTGACAGTTTTTTTCATTTTTTTAATTAAATTTAGGAAGGAGAGATGGTACAGCACAAGGCTCAGTTGAATCCATCCTGCTCCAAACACGATTTTGATTATAAAACTCAACACACACCCGCAGACAACCAAATCATCTTAGCTATTATTCAACTATATAGTAACGAAGCCCGTGAAGTCAATAACCAAATTCATTAATACATAATCAAACAAACATACATTTTAACTTCAATAAAACCTAATAAAATGAATACAAAACTTCTATTTATCTTTGTAACATTCACATTTGTAACAAAAAAAAATGCTTAACTAACTTGAACTTAAAACAAATAAAGCATCCAAAACACACAGACATACATACCCAATTTGCATACACATATATATAAAAATATATAAATAGAAATATAAATGTAAATAATAAGTAAGAAAATTTCAGCATACCTTAAAATGACACCTGAGATCTTAACCCCTAGCTTTGCAAGCTGAATAACATCAAAAAATAAACAAAAAAAGTTATTTAACATTTTACATAAATCCCAACAATTAACAAGATAATACATGTAAGAGACGCATATAAAAAAAAAAATTTAAAAATAGTTACATTTTGTGGGGTTTTCAGGTTCCTTTGAATACTTCACCTGAAATTTATAAACACAAAGAAAAATATTAACTTTATACATAAATATCAATGTATACACACATATATTGATATATATACATATATACACATAGATATATAGATAGATACATTTTTTATGAGTGTATGAAGTTTATTAGTGCTAAAGATTGAAGGTGGAAACTGACCATGGCAGCAGATGATTAGCAGGTGCAGATGCCGCTGAGTGAAACTGTGTGTGTGTGTTTTACAGAGGATCCAAGTTGAGGGTGGACTAGGGTTTTTGACTATAACAATCTTGTGGTTTGGGTTTGGGTTGGGCTTTGTGTTGAAATTTTTTACTTTTCAATTTAGACTTTGCTAATGTTTATTTGGGCTTCAAAGAATGGAAGTTGTAATCCAATATTTTAATCTGTACCACTAGCCCACTATATGCGACTATGTGTACCCTTCCCAAATCATCGGTGTCATCTGGTATTGCACGAATAGGGGTTTCGCATAACTTCTTCTTCGGTGCTTAGAAAGACTTTTTTTTAGATTCAATCCATACAAACTTCACTCCTTCATCGGCTTGGCGATACAGGATAAATCTTGAATAAATATCCTATAGAAAACTCTTAATCTCCGTAGGAGAATTAGGCGTTTCTCATTTCATGACCGACTCAGTCTTTGAAGGATCCACTTTAACTCCTTCATGAGAAATAACATGCTTAATGAACTGAACTTCCTTAAGGCAAAATTTACACTCGGAGAACTTCGTATATAACTTCTTCTCCTTAAGAACTCCTAAACATCTTTCTTAAATGTAACAATCGTCAATTTTCGGATAAAATTTTTTATTTTATTTTATTTTAATTAAAATTTAATCTAAAAATATTACGAAATATTAAGTATTAAACTTTATATTAAATAGAAACGTGTCTATTTAATATAATACTTTATGAACAACTAAAATAGTTGTTATAAAGGAGATATTTAAATTTAAGGTAAAGGATACCAAATCTTAAGGTATTATGTCTAAAGCCTTAATAAGATTACATTTAAATTTTGGCGATTTAACGACAACTATTTAGACTAAATCACGGACTAAACATCTGACGAACGATGACTAAATACTATCTAGTTATATATTATATTTATGACATCTTTTGATTCCTAATGCAGCCGCCCTTATTCCCCCACTTGATTCCTTTCCAACTATATATATTTTTTTTTTATATATAAACAATACAGAATGTCGATTCTTTATGAACTAACCAGCTCCCCCACACGTTTTTAAGCCAATAATTATTTCCCCCACCATGCATGTTATGCCAACGAATCAAACTAACTTTCATTTGTTTTCTTCCTTTTAATCATAAACCAACGGTCCCCTTTATATCTATATATCTACGTAGACTTCTAATCTCAAAATCACACCTTACAATCTCACCTTCATCCCTCTCTCTCGATCCGTCTCTCCCTCTCCAAAACCTCCAAACCGCTCTCGATTGATCACCACACCACCATCTTTTCTTCTTCCTCCTCCCTCTCTTCCTCTCGGCCAACAAACACCCACGACCACCATATACATAAATATATATACATAAATATACGATATAGATATGGATATATATAAGTATATACATGCCGTATATACACAAACCTATACATATAGATATAGATATGA
This sequence comes from Erigeron breviscapus, assembly GCA_034093135.1. NCBI lineage: Eukaryota > Viridiplantae > Streptophyta > Magnoliopsida > Asterales > Asteraceae > Erigeron > Erigeron breviscapus. Next base: position 62,837,230 of record CM067173.1, read on the forward strand.
ACATATAACACCACTGTCCATTAGAACTCTCATCATACACCTCTCGGCTGGGACTCATCTTTGAACCTCTCGACATATACATATCTCTCGATATATTCATATCTCTCGACCCTCCTTCTCCCTCTCACACTACTGATTCTACTGCTGCCATTCGACTGCTGTTTCTGATCGATAATAACCACCACGAACCACTAATTGCTGCTGCTGTTCGAAGACCATTACAACCGAACCACCGCTGCCACCTTGTGGTTACACCACCTTCGTTTTACTACTACTGTCGTGACATCTAACCACCACCACACGATTCTATATCACCCACGCACTACCGCTTTTCCCCCACAACTTGACGTACAAACATCAAAGGAGTGTCCAAGGTTAACGTATCACAAGGACTATCTATTACACTTAATCGCTACTGCAACTAAGGAGACTTGAGACTTTGGACTAAGGCAGCCGTGAACCACCACCTTTACCACCACCACTACCACCATGCACGACCACCACCTTCTTCATCATCACCATCACGATAACATAACCACTATATATATGCTTATATAAATACATTTATGTACATAAGTATATATATATATATATATATATATATATATATATATATATATATATATATGTATATATATATATATATATATAGGGTGCATGGATATATATATATATAATACCGTATGTATATTTATATATATATATATATATATAAAGTATAAATCAAATATATACTTGACTACCATTAACGACCGTTATAAGAGTTGTTACAAAACAAGTCCAATTTCTGACGACCGTTAAGTTTATTACAAAACAGATCCATTTTATGACGATCGTTACACCGTTAGATTTTCTGACAGTTTCAGTCCTAAACCGTTAGATTTTCTGACAGTTTTGGTCCTAACCGTTAAAACTGTTGATTTAAACATGTTAATGATTTAAATTGTTTATTAATAAAAAGAAATACATTTTAAATGTATTTACAAAAGTTGATGGATAATAAATCACTCAATAAAACCTTAGTATAAATTATGTGTTAATTATACTTATATGTTTTAGATTAACTTATCACGAGGATTATCTGCTGTTCTTAATTGCCATTACTTGCTACTACCAACAGGTGAGTTTCCATATTCCCCTTTTCAAACTCTTTAAATACTGGGGCTGAGATACATGCAAATTAAAACTTTTATTATACTTATATGTATATTTTCAAAGTTATATACTTATATGTATATTTACAAAATAATATATACTATATATATTTTGTAACATCACTTTATTTATTTTACCTTCGGGGTAAAATACAAACTATTTGCTTGCAAACGAGCGCAAGTACTTTTACATGGTTGGTGCCATGTCTCTCTGGAAGTCCTCATCATGAACGATTAATTATGGAAACATAAACGGGGGTATATTGGATAGTACTATCTTGGGTTGACATCCCATCCGTTTTGGTCGCTCCAATTGTATACGGATGAAAATATACAGCTGACAAGGTTACTCTTAAATAAAGTAACTACTCTCGAGGCAAAACACTGTCGAGTTTCGGTTCATGGGATAGAGTATTCTTACTCTATCATTAGCATTGGTTACGATCAATGACTACTTGACATTGCAGGCAGCAATGGTCACACTTTTCTATTAAAACCTATGATACTCTTTGCTGATATTGTACCATCACTACTTGACATTGCAGGCAGCAATGGTCACACTTTTCTATTAAAACCTATGATACTCTTTGCTGATATTGTATCATCATTACTTGACATTGCAGTTTGGCAATGGTCACACTTTTCTATTAAAACCTATGATACTCTTTACTGATATTGTATCATCACTACTGAACAAATGATATTTTGAGAAACTATATTTTATATATGAAAAACTTATGGAACTCACCAACTTTATGTTGACGTATTTTAGCATGTATTCTCAGGTAACTAGATGATAATCTGTATGGGACAACTTTCCGCTGCATACAACATACTGGACCATGGCCTACCCTCAAACTCTAGTAAAGACTCGTCAATTTGCTAAAGTCTCTTTATCTACTATTTAATCTTGAATAAAAGTTTTCAAAAGAATAAATTTGTATTATAAACGATACAAATCATGTTATGTATAAGTTGTACATTAAAAACGACAACATATTGTGTCGTTCAGTATATCTTGTGTAATGAATCCATGTACGTCATACCCCGTCTGGGCGGGTGTGACATAAATGCTCATGATGTTCATCTTTAGATTTGAAATAGATCAAAATACCATCGATGAAGACAATAACAAAATGATCAAGGAATAGACGACAAACTCGATTCAACAAGTCCATGAAAGCAGCCGATGCATTGTCAAACCGAATGGCATGATTATGAATTCATAGTGTCCATACCGAGTATAGAAAGTCGTCTTAGCAACACTCTATTCTTCGACTTTCAATTAGTGATAAGTCAATATTAGAGAAATAGGATGCACCTTGCAATTGGTAGAATATATTTTTCAATACGGGGTAAGGGATACTTATTTTTCATCGTTCGCTTATTCAACTCACGGTAATCGATACACATTCTGTGGAACCATCATTCTTCTTTACAAATTGGATAAAAGCTCTCCAAGACGAGGAACTCGGACGAATGAAACCATTTTCTAAATAATACAATCAACTTTTTTAAAGTGTTAAATTCTAAAATAACACTCATTAGTAATTAATACAGAGTAATTATTTTACACTTATGGTATCCCGTCCATCGGACGATATAATCTAGTTTTATATAATTATTATGCTAATATATATTGTTTTAATATATTAATTTATTTGTTTATTCTTTTGAAAGTAAATTACATAAACCGTCCTCTATAGATTTTTACACTATCCATTTCTTATTGGGAATGTTTGCATAAACCATGCCTACAAGGATAAACTAATGACAAAAACCGTCCCTCGTCCAATTTAACTGACTAGATTACCCTTCTTTTAGTATTTTGATAATTATATACATAAAACAGATTTTTCTTTTTTTTCATCCCCATCTATTCCATCATTTTTTCCCTGACATTTTTCTTACTTTTTCTTTATCACAATCTTTTTTACCATTATTCTAAAAATAAATTCAGACTCATAATATTTAAAGACAAACAATATTATTGCTGCTATAAGCCTATAAGGAAGCTACATTTTTAAATAACTTATTGTAGTATATATTTTTGTATATTATCAATTGATATGTTATATCATATATATTATTTTTAGTATTTTCTGATCCAATTTTTTTTTTATATGGGTGATTTTTTCTCTTGAAGGTTTAACCAAAAATAGTTTACATTTGTAGTTTCAGACTTTTTTCAAGAGTGGGAATGGTTAGTTTTTATTGTCAAAATACATAAAAAATCACCATTTTTAGAAAAACATAAAAGTCCATTTAATAAC
>CM067173.1:62841656-62873723 GCA_034093135.1 Erigeron breviscapus
ACTAGTAAATAAGTTTTGGATCATTAAAAGTCGACCGATAACCATTTGAAAAAGTTAAGAAACGAACAGCAGGTTCACGGACGCTTCACGGATCGTCCGTATGAGCGTCCGTGCTCTGAACTATGATTTTTGTTCTAACATGAACAGTGCGGATGCAGTCACGGATCGTCCGTCAGAGCGTCCGTCTGCTGGAACCATGTATATGTTCTTCAGGAATAGCACGGACTCAGCACGGATCGTCCGTGCGAGCGTCCGTGCTCCGCCTGGACGAGTTTTGGCTCCAAATTGGCTATGTTAAACACAAAATCAAAGCCCCAAACTCATACATAATCATCCATAAACATAATCAAGCATAAATAACAACTCAAATCATAAACCCACTTCCAAAATCACTAGTTGCCATTTATGAACTTTGAATTCAATTTATTTTCAATAAAACTCATGATTTGGCCAAAGGATGTATTAATCTAGTTATCAAAGATATATAACTACATGAAACAAGTGTTTAAAGATTGAATTTACTTACCAAAAGTCCTTTGATGCTCAAAATCCGAATTTAGGTCAAAATGGATAAAATAGTAAGAACTTGACTTTGATTCTTCAATATGGCGTTAATGTGGTATAGATGGTGATGATTCTTGTGTTATAATCGATCCACTACTAGTTTGATGCAAGAAAATGTGAGAGATTGAAATGGGTTTGGTCTTGCTTTTGAGAGAAAGAGAGAAAGAGATAAGAGATAGATAGATAGAATGAGAAGGAAGGAAGGAAAGGATAAGGGGGGGGGAAATGGGTCATTGGGGCTGGTGGGTCATGGACTACCCACGGGCCGACCCGTTTCTCCCACAAGCCATAAAACAATCGATTACACTACTAAACGCCCAAACAACATATTAACGACTCGACTAACATACCACTTAGTCATAAAATCATAAATGGGCCCAAATTACTTCATTCAATAAGTTTGTTAGTCAAATTGCACAAAAGTCAACGGGTCAAAATTCGCGGATGTTACATTATTCCCCCGTTGAAAGAATTTCGTCCCGAAATTCAACAAAACCCTAATTATCAAATAAATGGGATACTTCGACTTCATGTGATCTTCTCTCTCCCATGTGAACTCGGCTCCACGTCTAGCACTCCATCTAACCTTGACAATTGTGTAGCGTTTCTTCTTGAGTTTCTTTTCTTGACGGTCCAAGATCTCTACCGGTTCTTCAACAAAGTTTAGGCTTGAATCAACCCTAATTTCGTCCATAGGCACATGATGTGTAGGATCCGCCAAACATTTGCGCAAGTTACAAATATGGAACACATCATGCACACCGCTAAGCTCTTGAGGCAATTCTAGCCGATAAGCAACTTTCCCAACTCGTTCGAGAATCTTGAAAGGACCAACATACCTTGGTGCAAGTTTTCCCCGCTTCACAAATCGTACGACGCCTTTCCAAGGTGACACTTTCAAAAGTACAAATTCCCCAACTTCAAACTCCAACGGTCTTCGTCTCACATCGGCATACTTCTTTTGACGTTCACGGGCCAATTGCAACTTCTCCTTAATTTGAGATATTACCTTTGTCGTTTCAATCACAATTTCCGGCCCGATGAGCTGACTCTCTCCAATTTCCGCCCAAGCTAAAGGAGAACGGCAAACCCTACCATACAAGGCCTTAAAGGGTGCCATTTGAATGGTAGCGTGGTAACTATTGTTGTATGAAAACTCAACTAGCGGCAAATGGTCTTCCCAACTTCCACCAAAATCAATTGCACATGCCCTTAACATGTCTTCAAGTGTTTGGATGGTTATCTCGGTTTGTCCATCCGTTTGAGGGTGAAACGCCGTGCTCATGTCAAGTCGAGTACCCATGGCTTTTTGAAAGGCTTCCCAAAATTTTGATTTGAAACGGGCATCTCTATCCGAAATGATAGAAACCGGCACTCCATGCTTAGATATTACTTCCTTAATGTACAAACGAGCCAAAGTGTCAAATTTATCGGTTTCACGAATGGCTAAAAAGTGAGCCGATTTCGTTAACCGATCTACTATCACCCAAATTGTGTCACGGCCGCTTCTAGTCTTCGGTAGTTTAGTAATGAAGTCCATTGAAATATGCTCCCATTTCCATTCGGGCATCACCGGTTGTACCAACAATCCGGGTGGCTTCTTGTGATCGGCTTTGACTTGTAAGCAAGTAAGACACTCACTCACATACTTAGCCACATCTCGCTTCATGCCCGGCCACCAATACAATTCCTTCAAGTCAAAATACATCTTATCCGACCCGGGATGGACCGAATAAGGCGAAAGGTGAGCTTCATTCATAATAAGCGTTCTTAAGTCACCGAAGATAGGAATCCAAAGTCTTTCAACCATGTATAGCCCATTATCATTCTTTCGGTCAAAAAGTTGTTCCATACCGTCTAGGTTTTCGTTTCCAAAGTTCTCCGGTAGGGTGGCTTGAATTTGGGCTTCAATGATCCGATCACGAATATTTGGCCCTACCGTGAGGCTCATAGCTCTAGCCCGTCTTGGTTTCACTCTCTCCTTTCGACTCAAGGCATCGGCTACTACATTTGCCTTGCCCGGGTGATAACGGATGTCACAATCATAGTCACTAAAAAGTTCTAACCAACGCCTTTGCCTCATATTCAAATCACTTTGGGTAAAGATGTGTTGAAGACTTTTGTGATCGGTATAAATCACACATTTGGTGCCATAGAGATAATGTCTCCAACACTTCAAAGCAAACACAACCGCTCCAATTCCAAATCATGTGTCGGGTAGTTCTTCTCATGCACCTTCAATTGACGAGAGGCATAAGCAATAACCTTACCCCTTTGCATAAGAACACAACCCAACCCTTGCCCCGAAGCATCACAATAAACAACAAAATCTTCGATCCCATCTGGTAGTGTCAAAATAGGAGCATCACATAGCATATCCTTAAGAGTTTGGAAGGCGTTTTCTTGCCTTTCGCCCCATTCAAAATTTCTATCTTTTTGAGTCAAAAGGGTGAGTGGTTGTGCAATACGGGAGAAATTTTCAATAAACCTTCTATAGTAACCCGCCAACCCAAGGAATTGGCGGATCTCGGATGGCGTTTCGGGTCTTCTCCAATTCTTGACCGCTTCAATCTTGCTGGGGTCCACATGAATACCATCCTTGCTCACTACGTGACCAAGGAAGTGGACCTCTTCCATCCAAAACTCACACTTGGAAAATTTGGCATACAACTTCTCCTTCCTTAGTAATTCAAGCACTTCACGCAAGTGTTCAACATGCTCCTCCTTCGTCTTCGAGTATACGAGTATGTCATCAATAAACACAATGACAGACTTGTCTAAGTATGGTTGACACACCCGGTTCATCAAGTCCATGAACACCGCCGGTGCATTGGTCAACCCAAAAGGCATCACGGTGAATTCAAAATGACCATACCTTGTGCGAAAAGCCGTCTTGGGAATATCATCTTCATGTACTCGGAGTTGATGATAACCCGAGCGAAGATCGATTTTTGAGAAGTGCTTAGCACCTTGAAGTTGATCAAATAAGTCATCAATTCGAGGGAGAGGATATCGGTTCTTCACGGTAAGCTTGTTTAATTCCCGGTAATCGATACACATTCTGAAGGATCCATCTTTCTTTTTAACGAATAGAACAGGAGCACCCCAAGGAGATTGACTAGGGCGAATAAAACCCTTCTCTTGGAGTTCCTTTAGTTGCGCTTGTAGCTCTTGCATTTCGGTTAAGGCTAGTCTATATGGAGCTTTTGCTATGGGCGCGGCTTCAGGAATAAGATTAATACGGAAATCGAGTTCTCGAGTTGTAGGTAATCCCGGTAAGTCATCCGGGAAAACATCGGGGAAATCACAAACAATAGGAACGGTCTTCAATTCTACCTTTGTGGTGGTAGCACTAAAGACTTTAGAATTAGAGGAATCAGAGATTTCGCCTTGAACCCTAAGAATTTTACCGTTGGCCAAAGGTATCTTAACAACTCTCTCCCCACAATCAATCGTTGCATTAACCGCCGCTAACCAATCCATACCCACTATAATATCAAAGCTACCAATGTCAAGAGGCATAAGGTCAATGAAGAAGTCGACGTCTTCTAAAGTCAAGACACAATCACGGAGTATTTGGCTAATTCTAGTTAGTGACCCATTTACCATTTCAATGTCAAGCACATAGTTTAGAGCACACGGATGCACATCAATCAAAGGAACAAAGTTAGAAGACACGAGGCTATAATCGGCCCCGGAATCAAATAGAACGGTTGCATAGAGACCATTTAAGAGAAAAGTACCTGCTACTACGTTGGGGTCATTGCGAGCTTCATTTACATTGGCCGCAAAGGCTCGGCCGCGTGGTTGCACTTGGTGGCCTTGTTGTCCCCGGTTTTGATTAGGCCCGACCATTTGTAGTTGGTTGGGGTGAACGGCTACTTGAACTTGTTGTCCCACCCATCGAGGACAATTATTACGGTAGTGGTCACGGCTACCACATTCAAAACACTCGCCCCTTCTTTGGTTACCTTGAGGAGGAACGGCCCGAATAGGAGCCACATTCATTGGGCCCGCTCTTGGAGCTCTACAATTCTTGGATGAGTGCCCAACTTGGTTGCAGTTATAGCATGCCCCACAAGGAGTAGTGGCGGGATGGTGCCTGTTGCACCTCCCACAGAAAGGATGAGGCCCGGTATAAGGCCTTCTAGCCGGTTCCACCGCCGCCATTATTCTACCCCTATTTGCATTCTTGGGGTCAAACCTCCCCATTTTCCTTACCCCGCTCGGCTCTCCCACTTCTTTCCTCTTGCTTGATGAGGATTTGCTCAGAACGCCCCTTCTCAGTAAATCTTCGGTCACACTCCCGGCTTGGTTGACCGCATTAGCCAAAGAAGTAGGCATATTGGAGTTTACATATGATCGGACGTGAGGATTCAAGCCCAATACGAATTTCTGGATGGCCTGTAACTCGGTACCCACCAAGTGAGGAATGAGGGTGGACAACTCTTGAAATCATCTCACATAGCCCTTGTAATCGGCTTCCTCCATGTTTAGATTTGCGAATTCGATGGTTAAGTTTTGAAGTTCATATGGAGGACAAAACTTTGCTTTTACTTTGTCTTTGAAGTCAATCCACTCCAAATTTTGAGTCCGCCCCAACGTTATTTCTTGGTTCCACCAACTCAAGGCGTCATGCCTAAACATGCCGGATGCATAGGAAATCCGGTCATCATAGGTGCAATGACTCCTTTCTATCACCGCTTCTATCGCCTCAAACCATCTTATACATTCCGTGAGACCACCTTTCCCATCAAACTCCGGTGCCCCACAACTTTTAAAATCCTTGAAGATACACCCTTGGCGGTATCCGCCATATTGATTATTCATGGGCATCCCTATACCAACCCCCACTGGTCCCTCTTCTTCCTCTTCTTCGGCATGATGTTGATCATTTTCATTATTTTCATTTTCTGGGATTTCGTCGTTTTGAGCCACATTATTTTGCCCAAGACTTGCCGTGACTTGAGCAATGATGGTTGGCATAATGCCGGCAACCGTTTGAGCGATTATTTCAGCCAAGTTTGGCTCAGGAGCTCCACCACGACCCCTACCACGGCCCCTACCACGGCCTCTACCACGGCCTCTACCACGGCCTCTACCACCCTGTACCTCCGGTTGAGCTTCCGGTTGAGGTTCTTCCTCCTCAGCCCTATAGTTCGCTCTGACTCTTCTTGGTCTTTCCATTTCTATAAAACAAGTGACACGTTGACCCGAGAGTTAGTCTCAAATGCTCGCATGTTAGTCACACAAGTAGTCAATGCCCTCATACCGTTACCACATACTCATTTCATAACATTATGCTAAGGCAACAGTGTTAGAATCATAAAGGATTTTTACATATCCTAACATCAAGTTGAATTTATTTCAATACCTCATCATTAATTCAAGTAATCATGCTCCACATAACATGGAATTAAACAACTAACACTAATGATTCAAAGTATAATCCGAATTCGATATGCTCCCTAGTTGTTGACCGGGTATGTATACAAGGTGTACCAACGGCTAACCTTCCACCTAATCAACTTCCATTGAGCATATCGGTTCCTTATTATACTTTAAGCCACACGTGCGCAATCCACGATGTCATGAACTTGCTATAATATCGGGTAACCATAAAAGAGTTGATCGGGTTCTTTTAGGGTTGCCACAATATTATACTAAGTTAATGGCATCCCTTCATTTTGCCCTACTTCATCAAATTAGTTCCAACAAATAACAACAACAATCATAATAACCACATCCATCACATTGAATTCAAGCTATCACACAAGAGGTCTTAACTACGAACTCACACGGGGATTCACATAATTCACATTGCACACGAATTTCCTAACCATGCATGCTATATGAAGAGTTTTAACTTAAGCCGTAGTCTAGGTCAAACCGCCTAATTCTCTACAACCTGCATGGGCCACCATTCTGTAACACCCCAAGCCAAGGCTCAGAATATCACGGAAATCATATAGCACAAGGTGGGATTAATGTAGAACATGAACTAAATGCAAATAAAGGATTCAGTGAATCCATACGGAAAAGAATCAAGAACAAAATACAGCAGGAGCAGAATAACCATCAAGTTAACATAACAACATCCAAAGTATAATGCAAAAGGAGGGTCAATGAATCCTTGATCCATGAGGTCCAAGTCCGGGTTAGACAGCAAGCAAAACAAGCAGCTAAACTCCACGTCCGGGGAGAACCTGGTTACCTGAAAAGTGTACTAAGCACAGTCAACACAAGGTTGGTGAGTTCGTAGTAATGGTCCATAACGAACCAACGTCAATAATCACAATATACGAGTAGAGGCAGAACATGACTTACAGTGAGCCTCTATGAACAACACAACAATATCCACAACGAGATGCACAAAACAAGTATCACGCGAAATAACATCATACTCAAGTAACGTACATAACATCAACTCAAAACAGATATCATATCCTCTATCAGTGGGATTGATACACAACATAAGTCATATCCTCTATCAGTGGGACATGTAAACAACATATCCTCTTCAGTGGGATTTAATAACATCATATCCTCTTCAGTGGAATAGATACACAACATAAATCATATCCTCTATCAGTGGGACAGATACACAACATAAATCATATCCTCTATCAGTGGGACAGATACACAACATAAATCATATCCTCTATCAGTGGGACAGATACACAACATAAATCATATCCTCTATCAGTGGGACATGTACACAACATCATATCCTCTATCAGTGGGACAGGTACACAACATATGTCAAATCCTCTATCAGTGGGATTTACGCACAACATATGCATCAATCAAATTTAATCACTAATCACAATGTAAACCAACTATACGTACATATACTTCAGAGGATTCTACTTTCTTCGAGTCCCAGATGCTTATATATAGGGTCACCCGCAGCCTTCCCACCACATCTAAAACCCAATGAAGGCATAACCGACTTCCATGTATGTACGTCTATCCTAATATAAATGTAATACTTACTACAACATAACCCAAGTTAAACAAACGAAACGAACTGTCACATCAATCCATCAATCCAGTCAAACAATCAACAAGCCAATAGATGCAACTAAACACACCAGGTTTACACTTTTCAGCCCGAATCTCAAGCGAGTAGGGAGATACGAAACTCACCTGAGATAAGCAAATATAACCTCCAACGATAGGTGAAAGCAACACCAAGGCTCAACAATGATGACAACCTACTTCATAACATCAAATCATTACAAAATGTCCCTAATATACGCCTTACTAGTTAATCTTCACCATAACCCAAGTTCATAATTTGTCACTAAATTTGGATGGAAAATCAAAGTGTTTAAAGGTGTGTTTTAACAAGTTTGATGCTCTTTTTATGATGATATAAGACTAGTAAATAAGTTTTGGATCATTAAAAGTCGACCGATAACCATTTGAAAAAGTTAGGAAATGAACAGCAGGTTCACGGACGCTTCACGGATCGTCCGTATGAGCGTCCGTGCTCTGAACTATGATTTTTGTTCTAACATGAACAGTGCGGATGCAGTCACGGATCGTCCGTCAGAGCGTCCGTCTGCTGGAACAATGTATATGTTCTTCAGGAATAGCACGGACTCAGCACGGATCGTCCGTGCGAGCGTCCGTGCTCCGCCTGGACGAGTTTTGGCTCCAAATTGGCTATGTTAAACACAAAATCAAAGCCCCAAACTCATACATAATCATCCATAAACATAATCAAGCATAAATAACAACTCAAATCATAAACCCACTTCCAAAATCACTAGTTGCCATTTATGAACTTCGAATTCAATTTATTTTCAATAAAACTCATGATTTGGCCAAAGGATGTATTAATCTAGTTATCAAAGATATATAACTACATGAAACAAGTGTTTAAAGATTGAATTTACTTACCAAAAGTCCTTTGATGCTCAAAATCCGAATTTAGGTCAAAATGGATAAAATAGTAAGAACTTGACTTTGATTCTTCAATATGGCGTTAATGTGGTATAGATGGTGATGATTCTTGTGTTATAATGAACCTGTTAGGACCAGTTCACCTGGAACTGGCCAGTCACCAGTTCACACTGACCAGTTCACCAGTTGCATCTGGTGACCAGTAAACTGGTGACCAGGATGATTTGTCAAGAAATATATTGAAGTCCAGTTGCACCATACAGTTAACGCAACTGAAGACTTCCTCCAGTTGAGAACTGACCAAGTTGAAGAAGCATTCCAGTTGAAGTCGAAGACAACAAATGGAAGATAGAGAATGGCAATGGCAGCGAAGCCCAGTTGACATTCTAGTCAGTTACAAACTGGAGACAATCAGTGGAAAGCCCTTACAAAGCTTTACACTGATTACGAGGAATTGACTTGTATGCTTTGTGTACCTTTACCCGGATAATAAGCCTTGTCTTATTATTTAAATATAAAAGGTACATAAAGGTGGTTAAGTAAAGTTGCTTTCTCGTACAACTTTACATAGTATTTTAAGGAATTAAATGCTATTCCTTAAATGCTCTCAACCACATTTGTACGGCCAAAGTTAACATCCCAATGTTAACTTTGCCTATAAATACAAGTCATTGCACAACAAGAATATAGGGGAATTCACACAGTGAAAAACATAAAAACGCTTCACTTTGCAAACCTGCAATATTCTTGGTGAACTTGTGCAATATTCTCTCAATCGCTAAAAGGAACATTTCACTACTTTAAGTGTTTCGATTGTTGAAGAGAAATTCCGAGTATAGATCAATTGTATTTCATAGGTTGTTAGGATATTTACATTCGTGTATTATCTTGGTTCCGCATCAACCTTGTAATTTGTTTAACATCAATAAATAAATTACACATTGAAAACTACATATTATCTCATCAAGATTGTTTACAAGTTATTTGTATTATTGCATTGTTCTTTACTTATTGTCTTTATATAAGTAATCTATCTAGAACTTGGTATATACCTCTGCAACTGGTCGTCTCCAGTTCAGCAAGTATATTGCAAAGTAACTCCACCATCGACATAGAGGTGTCTTCAGTAGTACCATCTTACGAGTTGGGACTTACAAGTGGTATCAGAGCAGAAGGCTAATATACTTGCCTAGATCTGCTAAGATGAACCCTACTGAAGGTGGAGATGGTTCTGGTTCAGGTGAAACCCCATTAAATAATAACAACCAACCTTTTCAAAATGTTAATACTAATCCTCCTCCTCCTCCTCCTTCTACCCCAAACCACGTCCATGTACACTACTCTAACACTCCTGTTCCAAAATTTGATGGAAACAGTGAGACTATTTGGTACATGGAAAGCTAGAATGCTTTTGCATTTTGGTGGTATTGAGAGGTATATGTTGAAAATCCTAAAGGATGGACCATATATACCCATGTCTCTTGGGGTGAGTCCTCTTCTTGATCCTACTGGAAGAAGAGGCTCAAGGGAAAAGCCAGAAGACCATTGGTCTGATGAGGATCGCAGACTGGTGGACTTGGACACCAGACTGAAAAACATGATCCTTGGGGCTGTCCCTGAAGACCTAATTCCAACATTTGTGTTGTTTCCCAGTGCCAAGTCTATGTGGGATGAATTAGTGATTCAATTTGAAGGAGGTGATGATACTATTGTCACTAGAAAAGTTGCCTTGAACAAGAAGTATGAATCCTTCTTTGCCTTGCCCAATGAGAGTCTAACTGGTACATACACCAGATTCTCCAGCCTCATTAATCAGTTGAGAGGCTTGGGTGTAGAGAAGGATAAGGATATTCTTCTTGAGAAGTTCTGTGATATTCTTCCTTCCAAATGGGAGAACATGGTTCTTGTCTTGAGACAAGGTAAAACCTTGCACACCCATACCCTTGCATCGCTCTATGGAGCCTTCAGATTCACTGAAGATAATAATGCTGCAAGGTTGGTGGCTGAGCAAGATGCCATGAACCATGCCCAGAGTCCCAAGGTTGCTAGTGTAACTGAGCGACCTTGTGCTGCTTTAATGTCTGCTGAGAGTGTCCAGGCACACTCGATGAAGGAGATGTTGAACAGTTTCTTAACCTCTGGGCTGACCACTGAAAACAGTGATGGTTGTAATGAAACTGACGATGATGATCTGGTCGCCATGATTGCTAAAACCTTTAATAGGTTTAAGCATAAATCCAAAAGATTTAATGGCCCCAACAATGCTTCCAGCTCCAACTCTCTGGATAAGACCAATCTTACATGCTATAAGTGTGGCAAGAAAGGTCATTTCATGAAGGAATGCAGATCTAGTCAGTTGAACAACCAAACTGGCCCCTCTGTCCCTAATTTCAATCGGCCTGATGATAGCTACAAAGCTAAATACAAAAAGTTTAAGGCCCAGATTGCCCTCCTGTCCATGCAAAAGGAAAAAGACCAGTGCTTAATTGCACAAACTGAGGGAAAATGGGAGTACTCTGATGACTCATCAGTTGATGAAGAAGAGGAAAGAGACATGTGTTTCATGGCCTTGGAAGATCAACAGCAGCAACATGTGGCAAAAGAAGATGTCATCACTGGAAGATGGGTGGACATCATTCTAAAAAAGGTATGTGATTATGATCACCAGGTTGACCCTGAACTGAAACTGGACCTGGCTGAATCTTTAAGTGGTGATTTAGCCTTTGTTGAAACTGTTCGAGCTGATAGTGAAAGATATCTTGACACTATCTTAATTGAACTGAACATCGTTAAGCCACAACTTAATGATTTACAAAGTGTCCAGTTGGCTCTCAAGGAGTCAGTTTTAAAGATTGAGGCTTTAGAACTTGATAATCAAAAATTATTTTCTGATTTTGAAAAAGCACAAAAGATTATCAAGTCATGGGTAAAAGCATCTGGCAAAAACTATGATACTTTTTCAAGAACTATCGATGCCCAGAAATGTGCATGGAAATCTGAAGATCTGGAGATGGCAGCTCTTATACCAGATATTCATGCATTGCCTCCAGCTCTCCAGGTTGAAACACCTTATGATCAACCTGAAGCTGATAAGACTGAAACCATTGAGACCACCCTCATTGAGGTTAAAACTGGAGCCAAACAGGCTAAAGCTCCAGTCAAAAAGGCCACTGGTAACAAGCCTTTACCTCATAAGTCTAAGGAGCCCAAGACCCGACAGGCTAAATCTCCAGTTGAACCAAGGTCCAAGGTTCAACTGCCTGACCAAAATGATATTTTGGTTAATCTGGAAAGACAACTCCAACTTTTGTCTCGGCAGGTTCAGAGTTGCACTGCCCGGATTAACAATCTGGAAGGAGGTTCACCACCTCCAGTTTTAAAACAAAATGTTAAACACTCCCTTTCTAAACCTAATCAAAAGAATGTTCCTTCTGGAACAAAATCTGGTAAAGTTAAGGTGAGTAAGTATCAAATACCAATCGTTTTTACTTCTGCACCTGGAGCTGGTGATAAAGCTCCAGATGTGGCCTCCAGTTCAACACCTCAACAATCAACTGTGGCTTCTGTAGAGAAGTCCAGTGGACCCATCAAGAAAAGATGGGTTCACAAAAAGAACTAATGATTTTGTGTGTGTGTAGGGCGATCGAAAGAATAATATCTGGTATCTGGACAGCGCTGCTGGCCGGACTATGACCGGATGTAAGCCCCTACTGGAAGAGTTCACTGTCCAAGATGGACCGACAGTGACGTTTGGTAACGATCAATCTGGAAAGACTGAAGGATATGGTGTGCTCAATAATGGACAAGTCGAATTCAAAAGAGTTGCATTTGTGAATGGTTTGAAATACAACCTGATCAGTGTCAGCCAACTTTGCGATGATGGCTTCAGAGTATTGTTCGATATTGCTCAAGGCACCATATTTAACAAGGATTGGAAAGTGGTGATGATTGCACCTAGAAAAGGAAATGTGTACATCATGGATATGGAACCAGCTCCAAAAGAGCAATGTTTCTATACCAAGGCTGATGAGGACACCAACTGGCTATGGCATAAAAGGTTATCCCACCTTAATTTCAAGAACATTAACAAGTTGTCTCGCAAACAACTGGTTGATGGGATACCCCAGATTTCCTTCAATAAGGAAAAGTCATGTCCAGGTTGTGAGATGGGCAAGCAGAAGAGAGCCAGTTTTAAAACTAGGCAAAATTTTAGCATCACTGAACCTCTTCACATGCTACATATGGATCTTTTTGGTCCAGTGAATGTTCAAACTAGAGCTGGAAAGAAGTACACTCTAGTTGTGGTTGATGAATTCACCAGATACTGCTGGGTGGTATTCATCAGATCCAAAAGTGATGCACCTGCTGAAATCATCTCTCTTATCAAACGAATTGAGCTCAAGTATACTCGAAAAGTTTGTCAGTTGCGAAGTGATAATGGTACTGAATTCCAAAACAAAGTACTTGAAACATTTTGCAATGACACTGGCATTTCTCAAAACTTCTCATCAGTTCACTCTCCAGAGCAAAATGGAGTTGTTGAAAGAAAGAATCGTACACTGATAGAAGCGGCCAGAAGTATGCTATCTGAATCTGGTCTTCCCACCAGTTTTTGGGCTGAGGCAGTTGCAACTGCTTGTCACACCCAAAACCGGTCTGTCTACATCAAGAGACATAAGAAGACTGCCTATGAAGCACTCAGGAATCGAAAACCAAATATTGGATATTTCCATGTATTTGGTTGTCCAGTTTATATACTGAACGATTCCAGTCAGCTTGGAAAGTTTGATGCAAAAGCTGATGAAGGAGTGTTTTTAGGCTATTCAGATATTCGAAAGGCCTTTAGAGTTTATAATTATAGACTCAAAAAGGTTCATGAGACAATTCATGTCACATTCGATGAATCAACTGAAGCAATCAACAAGAGACCAAGCCTTGATATTTCTCCAGTCATTCCAATCAATTTTGGTGAAACTGACCAAGTTCATCGGTCAGTTGTTTCACCAGAAAATGCTTCCAGTTACAACAAACTGGAACCAGTTAAGAAGAAGAAAAGCACCAGTGACACATCATTCTATCCCTCCATCAACTTCAACTTACCACAAGAATTGGTGATTGGATCAGATGTACGTGCCACACCAATATCAGCACCAGTTCAAACACCTACCTCTCCAGTTCTTCATGAAATACCTTCTAATGAGGAATTCCATGATGCTAATCGAGACCTCATTGACTCTGATGAGGATGTAGAAGTTGTTTGGACTGATCCTTCTCCAGAAGCTGTTGCAACTGAAGAAGATCGCCAGGTGACTTGCACTGATGTTGTAGTTCACCAGCCTAGTCAATACACTAGATGGACTCAAGCCCACCCAATTGAACAAATTGTGGGTGATCCAACTAGTGGGGTTCAGACTAGAAGAGCCACCAGTGAGCAATGCTTAAACGTCACCTTCTTATCTTTAATTGAACCGAAGAAGATTGACGAGGCTATGGCAGACCCAAGCTGGGTGGAAGCTATGCAAGAAGAGCTCCTCCAGTTTGAAAGGAACAATGTTTGGGAGCTTGTTCCTTGTCCACCTGGGTTAAAGAAAGAACCCATTGGTACCAGATGGGTCTACCGAAACAAAATGGATGAAGATGGTCATGTTGTAAGAAACAAGGCCAGACTAGTTGCCCAGGGTTATTGTCAAGCAGAGGGCGTTGACTTTGATGAGACTTTTGCTCCAGTTGCAAGACTTGAAGCCATACGAATATTTCTGGCTTATGCAGCCCATCTGCAGTTCAAGGTCTTCCAGATGGATGTCAAAAGTGTGTTCCTTAATGGAACATTGGAAGAAGAAGTTTATGTTAAGCAGACTCCAGGTTTCATCGATGAAAAGCATCCACATTGGGTCTATAGACTGAACAAAGCATTGTATGGTCTAAGACAAGCCCCAAGAGCCTGATATGATACTCTAACTAAACATCTTCTTAAAAATGGCTTTCAAAGAAGTGCTATAGATAATACCTTGTTTATCTTGAAAGAAAGAGGTAATATCTTATTGGTACAAATCTATGTTGATGACATTATTTTTGGTTCAACTGATGATGCAATGTGTAAAAAGTTTTCTAAAATCATGTCATCTGAATATGAGATGAGCTTAATGGGTGAATTAACATTTTTTCTAGGTCTCCAAATTAAGCAAACTGAACATGGAATTTTTATAAACCAAGGAAAATATGTCAGAGATTTGTTAAGAAAATACAAATATGATTCAATCCCATCGAAAAACACACCTATTGCAGCACCATTGAATTTGGACTCTGACCCAACTGGCAAACCAGTTAACATAACTGACTATAGAGGTATGGTTGGTTCAACTGATGATGCAATGTGTAAAAAGTTTTCTAAAATCATGTCATCTGAATATGAGATGAGCTTAATGGGTGAATTAACATTTTTTCTAGGTCTCCAAATTAAGCAAACTGAACATGGAATTTTTATAAACCAAGGAAAATATGTCAGAGATTTGTTAAGAAAATACAAATATGATTCAATCCCATCGAAAAACACACCTATTGCAGCACCATTGAATTTGGACTCTGACCCAACTGGCAAACCAGTTAACATAACTGACTATAGAGGTATGGTTGGTTCACTGATGTACTTAACTGCCAGTCGACCAGATATAATGTTTGCAACATGTTTATGTGTCAGGTTTCAGGCTAACCCAAAAGAATCACATTTGCACGCTGTAAAGCGTATCTTTAGATACCTGAAAGGGTGTCCTAATCTTGGTCTTTGGTACCCCAAAGGCTCAGGATTAGATCTAATGGGTTATTCAGATTCTGATCATGCAGGTTGTAAGATCGATAGAAAATCCACAACTGGTGGTTGTCATTTCCTTGGAGGAAAACTGGTAAGTTGGACCAGCAAGAA
Source organism: Erigeron breviscapus (assembly GCA_034093135.1). NCBI lineage: Eukaryota > Viridiplantae > Streptophyta > Magnoliopsida > Asterales > Asteraceae > Erigeron > Erigeron breviscapus. The sequence continues at coordinate 62,857,051 of CM067173.1, forward strand.
GCAGACTTCAGTCTCTATGTCCACTGCTGAGGCAGAGTACATTTCTGCGGCCAGTTGTTGTGCCCAGATTCTCTGGATCAAGAACCAGTTACTAGATTATGGTCAAAAGTTTACCAAGACCCCAATCTTTTGTGACAACACCAGTGCAATTGCTATTTCTCACAACCCAGTGATGCACTCCAAAACCAAGCATATTGACATCAGGTATCATTTCATTCGTGATCATGTTATGAAAGGTGATATTGAAATTCATTTCATCCCCACTGACAAACAGTTAGCTGATGTTTTTACTAAACCTCTCGATGAGAAAACTTTTAAACATCTCATTAGCGAACTGGGAATGCTAAACCCTTAACTGGAGCTTTCTTTGTTATTGAACGCGTCAGTGACACTGATAAAGTTCTCCAGTTGAGGAGGTCCAGATTATCCTTGCTCGCCAGGCTATCGAACGCCTTTGTGATACTATCTTGGCACTAATTGATATCTGGATCATCATTTTAGGGGGAAAGACTCAAAATAATTTTCTGACTAAAATTCGTTTTTGTTTGAAAATGCAACTGGAGAACTCTTCAGTTGGAAACTGATACTGGACTGATCCTCCAGTGACCAGGTTCAGTCTTTGTCTAATTTTTATAACGTTACAAATACTTGGTTAATATATGTGACACGTGATGATACTCAAGTGTTTTAAACCACTTGATATCATGATCTGACGTGTTTGGAACCAATTTTAGTACTTGACAACTGTTTGTATTGGGATAACAAAAAGCGAGTGGGGTCATGGGGAAAGTAAGCCGTCGTAGCATTTAATGCTGACATGGTAACATTTAATGCTTACATGGAAAATTATATTTTATTTCAAATTCAAACACATTTGACAAAATATCTTCAAAATTGTTTTGGTTTAATAACATATAATTTTTGGTTTTACATTGGGATCTTGAATCCCCTTATAAATACCCTTATTTACTCCAAAACTCATTTACTCTCTTTTCATTCTCTTCATTTACTCTCTTCATTTCTTCATTTACTCTCTTTTCATTCTCTTCATTTACTCTCTTTTCATTCTCTTCATTTACTCTCTTTTCATTCTCTTCATTTACTCTCTTTTCATTCTCTTCATTTACTCTCTTTTCATTCTCTTCATTTACTCTCTTTTCATTCTCTTCATTTACTCTCTTTTCATTCTCTTCATTTACTCTCTTTTCATTCTCTTCATTTACTCTCTTTTCATTCTCTTCATTTACTCTCTTTTCATTCTCTTCATTTACTCTCTTTTCATTCTCTTCATTTACTCTCTTTTCATTCTCTTCATTTACTCTCTTTTCATTCTCTTCATTTACTCTCTTTTCATTCTCTTCATTTACTCTCTTTTCATTCTCTTCATTTACTCTCTTTTCATTCTCTTCATTTACTCTCTTTTCATTCTCTTCATTTACTCTCTTTTCATTCTCTTCATTTACTCTCTTTTCATTCTCTTCATTTACTCTCTTCATTTACTCTCTTCATTCTCTTCATTTACTCTCTTTCATTTACTCTTCATTTACTCTCTTTTCATTCTCTTCATTTACTCTCTTCATTTACTCTCTTTCATTCTCTTCATTTACTCTCTTTTCATTCTCTTCATTTACTCTCTTTTCATTCTCTTCATTTACTCTCTTTTCATTCTCTTCATTTACTCTCTTTTCATTCTCTTCATTTACTCTCTTTTCATTCTCTTCATTTACTCTCTTTTCATTCTCTTCATTTACTCTCTTTTCATTCTCTTCATTTACTCTCTTCATTTACTCTCTTTCATTCTCTTCATTTACTCTCTTTTCATTCTCTTCATTTACTCTCTTTTCATTCTCTTCATTTACTCTCTTTTCATTCTCTTCATTTACTCTCTTTTCATTCTCTTCATTTACTCTCTTTTCATTCTCTTCATTTACTCTCTTTTCATTCTCTTCATTTACTCTCTTCATTTACTCTCTTTTCATTCTCTTCATTTACTCTCTTTTCATTCTCTTCATTTACTCTCTTTTCATTCTCTTCATTTACTCTCTTTTCATTCTCTTCATTTACTCTCTTTTCATTCTCTTCATTTACTCTCTTTTCATTCTCTTCATTTACTCTCTTTTCATTCTCTTCATTTACTCTCTTTTCATTCTCTTCATTTACTCTCTTTTCATTCTCTTCATTTACTCTCTTTTCATTCTCTTCATTTACTCTCTTTTCATTCTCTTCATTTACTCTCTTTTCATTCTCTTCATTTACTCTCTTTTCATTCTCTTCATTTACTCTCTTTTCATTCTCTTCATTTACTCTCTTTTCATTCTCTTCATTTACTCTCTTTTCATTCTCTTCATTTACTCTCTTTTCATTCTCTTCATTTACTCTCTTTTCATTCTCTTCATTTACTCTCTTTTCATTCTCTTCATTTACTCTCTTCATTTACTCTCTTTCATTCTCTTCATTTACTCTCTTTTCATTCTCTTCATTTACTCTCTTTTCATTCTCTTCATTTACTCTCTTTTCATTCTCTTCATTTACTCTCTTCATTTACTCTCCATTTCTTCATTTACTCTCTTTTCATTCTCTTCATTTACTCTCTTCATTTACTCTCTTCATTTCTTCATTTACTCTCTTTTCATTCTCTTCATTTACTCTCTTTTCATTCTCTTCATTTACTCTCTTTTCATTCTCTTCATTTACTCTCTTTTCATTCTCTTCATTTACTCTCTTCATTTACTCTCTTCATTTACTCTCTTTTCATTCTCTTCATTTACTCTCTTTCATTTACTCTCATTTACTCTCTTTTCATTCTCTTCATTTACTCTCTTCATTTACTCTCTTCATACTCTCTTTTCATGCTCTTCACCTCAATTACTGGAGAGAGGGTGAGTCTCCAGTTGTCTTGCCCCCTAATATCAATTTTCGTCAAGTACTCCTTGAGATGGGTCATAAGGAGTGTTTGGACAATGGGGTGTTGAAGACCAAGGGTGCTATGACCATGAAGGGTCTTACACCTTCATGGAGGTATTTCTTCATACACCTGGTAGAAAGTCTAGGTGGGAGTTCTGGTGGTCTTGACCAGATCAACTCCTCACAAGCAGAGATGGCTTACTGCTTATGGAATGGGTTGAGGGTGGATTTTGCTAACATTTTGTATAGGAGTCTCGTACAAAAGCTGAAAGGCTCCAGGGGTGTGTGTATCCCCTTTTCCAGATTCCTTTCTTTATGTTTTAAACAAATTCTGGGCGATGAAGAGTATAGAAATACAGATTCTCCGTTCACAAGGCCAGATTTGATGAGGAATCTAGACTCTCTTGTTTCTGAAGCTGGAGAGGTCGAAATTCCAGAGCGAATGCGACTGGCATTTGCTAAAACTGATGCACCTTTGGAAAGTGAATCAGAAAGACAACTGGGCGGGCCTCAAAATAATGAGGGACCCTCCAGTTCGTCTCAAGTTGTGGTTGAGGATAGAACAACCATAACTGAAGCCACTCCTATCACGTCTATCCCTGGTGAAGATGCTTCGGCATCTGATCCTCAAACTGATGAAACCATCCAGGTAACTGGAACTGGTCATCAGGAGCCTGAACTTGATGTTCAGCCATCCCTATCATTTATGAATCTAGGCATAAATGAGGATGAGTTCCATCTTGAATCTTCGGATTCGGAAGGAACACAAGATGATCAAGAAATGGTTGATGCATCTGTACATGATCAACTCCCTTCTTTCTCTGATCAACCCCTAGAACCACAAGTTTCAGTTTCCCATACAGATACGCTCACCCATACTTCCCCACAAAGAACTCCATCACTAATATCAACTCCTTTTGTGCCTAGAAATAGGCAAACCTCCCTACCGCCGCCGTTGGTCACACCTGAGCATTCTCAGCCTGACCAACACATTGAAACTCTTCAGCGTTCTTTTTCACTACCAATTTTTACTTCTTCTGCCACTGGAACAACTGGAGAGGCTTCCTTTGTTTTGCCCCCTCCAGTTGAACTGGTGCAACCTGCTACTGGTCCAGTGACAACTTCTCCTTTGTCACTGGAAACTCAATTTGCCTCATTCTCTGCCGACATCCAAAACCTGATCAAACGGGTGGAGGGTGTTCATAAGACAATTGAGCAGAATGCCAAGTCCATTTCCAAATTCAACAAGGACACAATCACAAATTCGAAGGTTGTTGATTTGGGAATAAACAAATTTGCTGCCAATGAGGACTTGGTATTTAGGAAGTTGAATGAGTTAGTCACCAGCTGTAACAATCTGTCCACATCTTTAAAGGAAGCTTTTGACTTAACTCATTCCAATGTCAATACATCTATCTCCAACCTATTGAGTAACACTGTTCGATCATCAGAGGTTGATTTGAAGGAGATAGAGAGGCAGGTCAAGGAATTGTTTGAAAGACCTGGCCTTAATGTAGTTGAAATTGGACAGCAGGTAGCCAGTTCGGTTGGCCAAATGATTCATGAAAAACTGGCTAGTCGAGAAGATGAACTGGTTAAGAAGGTAATGGCTGAATTTGCCAAGCTCCCCCCTCCTCAGATTAATCTGGAGCCTCTGGCACTTGAAGTTAGGCAGTTAAGGGGAGCAGTTAATGCTATAAACACTCAGTTGGCTTCCCACACTTCTTCAATTAATAAACTGGTAACTGAAGTGGACAACTTGAAAAAGAAGGATGCTGAAGTGAAGGAACAAGTGGTTAAGGGTTTAGATGAAGACTCAAAACTGTTGAAAGACTTGAAGACTGGTCAGGACCAAACTGCAGCAAATGTCTTGACCCAGTCTCAAGAAATTAACCACTTGTGGAGATCCTTTAAATCGGTTTGCACTGTTTTTAAAGAGTGCAAGGATATGCAAACGTGGCAGCCTCTAGCCCGTTTGCCCTCCAGTAATGAAGACTGGGCAGCTGTTCGTGCTGGTCTAGATGCTGCCAAGGGGGAAAGGGAAAGAAGGAATATCCTTGCACCTGCACCAAGACTTCCAGGTCCAGTAAGTGCAAGGCAGTTGGTTGAAAGAACTGTTGTTGGGTCAGATGAAGGTGATGACCAGCAGCATGTTATTGAACAGTTTGATGATGTTGTTGATAGGGGGAATAAGAATAAAGGAAAGGAAGTTATGCTGGCCACTGATGAACAAGCAAAAACAACTGGTACTGAAGCCAGTGTGTTAGAAACTGGTAACGTTGATCAGCTTCCTCCAGTATCAGATGATGTTAGTAGGCAACTGGCAAGGCTTGGGGACGTAATCAAGGAGAGAAAGAAACAGATGAGGGTTAATCAAGCTAATGATAGAAAAACTTTAGCCCCAACTCTACTTGATATAAGTGATGCGCATCTCCTGGGCATGACACTTGCAGAATATGCCAAAGTCAAGGCTGATCCCAGAATTATTAATGCCTTAAAAGAACAACTGGAGATTGAGCTTGACAAACATTACAGGGAGGATGAAGCTGAATATGATGCCAGATGTTTAAACATCACAGTGGAGAAGGCAAAGGCAGTGAGAACTGAAGGAATTCTCAAACGAGCTGAGCATGTAAAGAAGGTGGTCAAACAAGTGTTGAATCCACCCAAGTCCAGAGGTAAACCTAAGTTGCTTCCAAGAGATGCGGATCTTAGAACCTGGGTGGAAACAACTGAACCTTCAAGTGAAGATATCAAGGTTGCAGTGCACAGTATGAGCACTGGCCAGATCAAACTGGCCAATGAATCTGAAGCTCGAGCATATTTATCTGAAGTGCAACAGCGGAGATATCACCCTGGTAAGATTACTGATGTGAAAGTTTCAATCAAACCAGGTACCAAACACTTCACTGTTGGGGTTCAACACCTTAATGGACCCATGAGGCAAACTGAGAATCCTGATGTAATTTCATATGGCCATTCTGAGCTAGTGGAGATGGTAAACTTGTTGGGGGCCAAGCAACAAAAGAACAAGGTTGAAAGGGGATGGATGTTTGTTCTTCAAAGTCTGCTCAAGTTTAAAGAAAATGTTGAAGAGAGACTGAATGTTGATCCAGAAGACAAACAGCCCATTTCTACAGTTGCCAAAAGAAGGAGAACTGGCGAAGGGCCATCTGTTTAAAGTTCTTCTTCATTTTATCTTCTTGTAATTTGTTTTACATTCTGTAACTTGTGTAAATTTCACTCCTTGTATAAAAGAAGTTACCAGTTTGTAACCACAAGGTAGATAAAAGATTAAAATCTAACAAACATAAAAGAAAAATCCTAAGGCATTTATTGATCTATAAAGATGCCTTAGAAACATAAATAGATTTAAATCGAACAAGTCTCTCTAGTTAACACTTGTATAGATACACAAACTAGAAAAAGACTTAGACAATATTTCTAGACAAATAGGGGAAATTTGTTAGGACCAGTTCACCTGGAACTGGCCAGTCACCAGTTCACACTGACCAGTTCACCAGTTGCATCTGGTGACCAGTAAACTGGTGACCAGGATGATTTGTCAAGAAATATATTGAAGTCCAGTTGCACCGTACAGTTAACGCAACTGAAGACTTCCTCCAGTTGAGAACTGACCAAGTTGAAGAAGCATTCCACTTGAAGTCGAAGACAACAAATGGAAGATAGAGAATGGCAATGGCAGCGAAGCCCAGTTGACATTCTAGTCAGTTACAAACTGGAGACAATCAGTGGAAAGCCCTTACAAAGCTTTACACTGATTACGAGGAATTGACTTGTATGCTTTGTGTACCTTTACCCGGATAATAAGCCTTGTCTTATTATTTAAATATAAAAGGTACATAAAGGTGGTTAAGTAAAGTTGCTTTCTCGTACAACTTTACATAGTATTTTAAGGAATTAAATGCTATTCCTTAAATGCTCTCAACCACATTTGTACGGCCAAAGTTAACATCCCAATGTTAACTTTGCCTATAAATACAAGTCATTGCACAACAAGAATATAGGGGAATTCACACAGTGAAAAACATAAAAACGCTTCACTTTGCAAACCTGCAATATTCTTGGTGAACTTGTGCAATATTCTCTCAATCGCTAAAAGGAACATTTCACTACTTTAAGTGTTTCGATTGTTGAAGAGAAATTCCGAGTATAGATCAATTGTATTTCATAGGTTGTTAGGATATTTACATTCGTGTATTATCTTGGTTCCGCATCAACCTTGTAATTTGTTTAACATCAATAAATAAATTACACATTGAAAACTACATATTATCTCATCAAGATTGTTTACAAGTTATTTGTATTATTGCATTGTTCTTTACTTATTGTCTTTATATAAGTAATCTATCTAGAACTTGGTATATACCTCTGCAACTAGTCGTCTCCAGTTCAGCAAGTATATTGCAAAGTAACTCCACCATCGACATAGAGGTGTCTTCAGTAGTACCATCTTACGAGTTGGGACTTACAGACCCACTACTAGTTTGATGCAAGAAAATGTGAAAAGATTGAAATGGGTTTGGTCTTGCTTTTGAGAGAAAGAGAGAAAGAGATAAGAGATAGATAGATAGAATGAGAAGGAAGAAGGAAGGAAAGGATAAGGGGGGGGGGGAAATGGGTCATTGGGGCTGGTGGGTCATGGACTACCCACGGGCCGACCCGTTTCTCCCACAAGCCATAAACAATCGATTACACTACTAAACGCCCAAACAACATATTAACGACTCGACTAACATACCACTTAGTCATAAAATCATAAATGGGCCCAAATTACTTCATTCAATAAGTTTGTTAGTCAAATTGCACAAAAGTCAGCGGGTCAAAATTCGCGGATGTTACAACGGGTCTCGACATCAAGTCCAAGAACTTCACTTAAAGCGGATGAAAGTTTAAACTTTTCGGGTGTGTAATTCATTTCCATTCTAATAATAGCAGTGAACTCTTTATCCCCTTTTCTCTTCACTTCAAAACCCTCGTTAAGTGCCAACGATCTAGAACTTTCCCACAAGATCACATGGTTATCAGGGTAAAGATTTTGATCCAAGTAAATAGTGATCTTCTTGAAAAAGGATGAAAACTTTGGACTCGTTAAAGTAGGTTTAGGTAACATGGAAGTCTCGTCGGATTCTGATCCATTATCCAATAACTTCCCGAGAATCTTGAGAGACCATGAAGGAGCTTCGGTGTTTTCCTTAGGATTTCCAGTTTGAGTTTGGTTCGTGAAGGTGTTGAAAACGTAAATCCTAAGAGTTTTCTGCACACGAGGTGGGTTCTTAATAGATTCTTGAATGTCAACCTTTTTTATAGCAAGAGCAGCATCCACACGACCCTCAAACTCCAACAACTGAGTGTAAAGAGCTGATTCCGGCAAAAGGGCAGCCACCTTTTCAGGAATCTGCTTCTCGGGTGGGCCTCTCTTTCGTCTACGTGCCGCAGGTGTAAGCTCCATTGTTTTCGAAGGCGAACCAGCTACACCACTAGAAGAACCAGGAGGACGCGAAGACGGTTTATGCCCCGACCTTTTACCACTATTATGTGTAACAATTGAGGGCGACGAACCACCTATATTACTATTACTACTAAGCCCTCCCATCATACTCGGCTTCTGTGGCAGCGGCTGCCCTTGTGCTTGCGCCTGCGCTTAGTACTACAGACTGAAAATAAGAGGGAAATTTAAAACTTACATCACATGTTGAATGAAAATAAGGAGGTCGTTTAGATTGTAATGATCTAATTTTTGATGATTTCTCTGCCTTTTTTATTAAATTGTGATTGTTTTTTCTTTTTTTTTCTTTTCCTTATTATTATCTGGAATTTGTTTTATGGGGTGGGTTCGTTCTTCGTTTTGTGAAGTTTTTGTAGGTTTCAATGAGGGTTTAATTTACCGAAGTGCCCTTGGTCAAACCCAATCTTATAGAATAGAAAATTAATACGAGTATATTAAAACAAGAGTTAATTACATAAACCGTCCTTATGGTTTTTTGATTTTTCGCTAACCATCCCTTGTTGTAAATATTGTAAACCTTCCATCATCCAATTTAAATGACTAAATTACCCTTTTTATTATATTTTTTTTATTGTTTTTAAACTTAATAGAATCTTCTCATTGTCACAAACTAATTTATATTATCTAATAAAACAAATCACTCATTTTTATCTTTAAACTTTCTACCTTTGAAAAAGCAAAAATATTTTTCTCCTTTATTCACTAATTTAAACATCTTAATCTAATATACCTATAATACCCTTAATGAAATAATTTACAGTATAGATCCCCCAACACTTAAAATAACTACAATAACACCTTTAACATCATTACTTTTACATTCACCACCATCGTCACCCTCATCACCGTCCCCACTGCCGCCTCCACCACCGTCACCACCCCCACCTCCGCTATCACTACCTCACCGCCGCCGCATTGCGCGAGCATAAGTCTAGTATGAAAATGTATTGAGGTTATAACAAATATTTCAAACAAGACAAGTGCAAAAATAAGAAAAGCATAAAGGTTGGTTGTAGATTTCTTCAACGTAGTGAGTTTTGTTAGTCTTAATAAAAATTAATGTAACCCTATTCCTCCTAAATATATTAGTTTGTACTGGCCAATTTTTATTAAATGGACTTTTATGTTTTTCTAAAAATGGTGATTTTTTATGTATTTTGACAATAAAAACTAACCATTCCCACTCTTGAAATAAGTCTGAAACTACAAATGTAAACTATTTTTGGTTAAACCTTCAAGAGAAAAAATCACCCATATAAAAAAAAAATTGGATCAGAAAATACTAAAAATAATATATATGATATAACATATCAATTGATAATATACAAAAATATATACTAAAAAAAAAAAAAAAAAAAAAAAAAAAAAAAAAAAAAAAAAAAAAAAAAAAAAAAAAAAAAAAAAAAAAAAAAAAAAAAAAAAAAAAAAAAAAAAAAAAAAAAAAAAAAAAAAAAAAAAAAAAAAAAAAAAAAAAAAAAAAAAAAAAAAAAAAAAAAAAAAAAAAAAAAAAAAAAATAAAGAAAAAGTAAGAAAAATGTCAGGGAAAAAATGATGGAATAGATGGGGATGAAAAAAAGAAAAATCTGTTTTATGTATATAATTATCAAAATACTAAAAGAAGGGTAATCTAGTCAGTTAAATTGGACGAGGGACGGTTTTTGTCATTAGTTTATCCTTGTAGGCATGGTTTATGCAAACATTCCCAATAAGAAATGGATTAAGTGTAAAAATCTATAGAGGACGGTTTATGTAATTTACTTTCAAAAGAATAAACAAATAAATTAATATATTAAAACAATATATATTAGCATAATAATTATATAAAACTAGATTATATCGTCCGATGGACGGGATACCATAAGTGTAAAATAATTACTCTGTATTAATTACTAATGAGTGTTATTTTAGAATTTAACACTTTAAAAAAGTTGATTGTATTATTTAGAAAATGGTTTCATTTGTCCGAGTTCCTCGTCTTGGAGAGCTTTTATCCAATTTGTAAAGAAGAATGATGGTTCCACAGAATGTGTATCGATTACCGTGAGTTGAATAAGCGAACGATGAAAAATAAGTATCCCTTACCCCGTATTGAAAAATATATTCTACCAATTGCAAGGTGCATCCTATTTCTCTGATATTGACTTATCACTAATTGAAAGTCGAAGAATAGAGTGTTGCTAAGACGACTTTCTATACTCGGTATGGACACTATGAATTCATAATCATGCCATTCGGTTTGACAATGCATCGGCTGCTTTCATGGACTTGTTGAATCGAGTTTGTCGTCTATTCCTTGATCATTTTGTTATTGTCTTCATCGATGGTATTTTGATCTATTTCAAATCTAAAGATGAACATCATGAGCATTTAAGAAAGATGTTTAGGAGTTCTTAAGGAGAAGAAGTTATATACGAAGTTCTCCGAGTGTAAATTTTGCCTTAAGGAAGTTCAGTTCATTAAGCATGTTATTTCTCATGAAGGAGTTAAAGTGGATCCTTCAAAGACTGAGTCGGTCATGAAATGAGAAACGCCTAATTCTCCTACGGAGATTAAGAGTTTTCTATAGGATATTTATTCAAGATTTATCCTGTATCGCCAAGCCGATGAAGGAGTGAAGTTTGTATGGATTGAATCTCAAAAAAAAGTCTTTCTAAGCACCGAAGAAGAAGTTATGTGAAACCCCTATTCGTGCAATACCAGATGACACCGATGATTTGGGAAGGGTACACATAGTCGCATATAGTGGGCTAGTGGTACAGATTAAAATATTGGATTACAATTTTCATTCTTTGAAGCCCAAATAAACATTAGCAAAGTCTAAATTGAAAAGTAAAAAATTTCAACACAAAGCCCAACCCAAACCCAAACCACAAGATTGTTATAGTCAAAAACCCTAGTCCACCCTCAACTTGGATCCTCTGTAAAACACACACACAGTTTCACTCAGCGGCATCTGCACCTGCTAATCATCTGCTGCCATGGTCAGTTTCCACCTTCAATCTTTAGCACTAATAAACTTCATACACTCATAAAAAATGTATCTATCTATATATCTATGTGTATATATGTATATATATCAATATATGTGTGTATACATTGATATTTATGTATAAAGTTAATATTTTTCTTTGTGTTTATAAATTTCAGGTGAAGTATTCAAAGGAACCTGAAAACCCCACAAAATGTAACTATTTTTAAATTTTTTTTTTTATATGCGTCTCTTACATGTATTATCTTGTTAATTGTTGGGATTTATGTAAAATGTTAAATAACTTTTTTTGTTTATTTTTTGATGTTATTCAGCTTGCAAAGCTAGGGGTTCAGATCTCAGGTGTCATTTTAAGGTATGCTGAAATTTTCTTACTTATTATTTACATTTATATTTCTATTTATATATTTTTATATATATGTGTATGCAAATTGGGTATGTATGTCTGTGTGTTTTGGATGCTTTATTTGTTTTAAGTTCAAGTTAGTTAAGCATTTTTTTTTTGTTACAAATGTGAATGTTACAAAGATAAATAGAAGTTTTGTATTCATTTTATTAGGTTTTATTGAAGTTAAAATGTATGTTTGTTTGATTATGTATTAATGAATTTGGTTATTGACTTCACGGGCTTCATTACTATATAGTTGAATAATAGCTAAGATGATTTGGTTGTCTGCGGGTGTGTGTTGAGTTTTATAATCAAAATCGTGTTTTTACATAGGGTAATGATGAAGGTTTTATACCCCGCTGACTAGTAGGGTTGTTTTCTACAGCTTCGCAATGTTCGTTTTGTGCTTGTTGCTTGCGTAGAACTAGCCATGTAACTGCTTAATGAGATACTAGAAAAGTGTGGAGTGTTTATTTAGGATGTGTTTTGTCCATTATGTAGGATATGTTTTGCACCTTAGTGTCAGGTGTGTTTGTTTATTTATGATGGAAAGAAAGGAATGGCCGGTTAGAATAAAATGGAATAAAAGATTGAACTTACTTCAACAGATATGATGCTGTATATTCTATTCTTCAAGATGCTATATTTATTTAATTATGTTTTTTATTTGCTAATATTCGTTTTCAATGTTTCGTTATAGAACACTAGAGAGACTGCACATGCTTTACGTAAGATGTCTTTGATCAAGGCTAAGAGCTACTTGGAAGATGTTCTTGCCCACAAACAAGCTATCCCGTTCACACGTTTCTGTCGTGGAGTTGGACGTACTGCGCAGGCAAAGAATCGCCATTCGAATGGACAGGGACGTTGGCCTGCTAAATCTGCAAAGTTTATTCTTGATTTGCTCAAGAATGCTGAGAGTAACGCAGAAGTAATGATTTATGTTTCATACATACCCCTTATGTCATTGATAAGTTTATCCCATCACTAATAAATATATGTTATTTTGGTTCAATACTTTATTAGGTTAAGGGGTTGGATGTAGATGCCCTTCACATCTCTCACATCCAGGTCAACCAAGCACAAAAGCAGAGACGCCGTACTTATCGTGCACATGGAAGAATCAACCGTGAGTCATCGTCCCATATTTTATTTAATTTTCCGGGATTATGCACATATGCAAGTGGCATTTCAGCCCATTTATGTATGTGTGGATAATGGGTTAATTGGGTTTGTGTTTTGTCTCAAATGGGTCAAATGAAATGGGCAGAAAGGAGACCACATGAAATGGGTTGAAAGTGACCCAATGTTTATGTTTAGTCCATGTAGAATTTGCTAAATTTGTTTTAATTGAAGATCCTTAACTGCTGTATCTATTTTTTGAACTATACATTATCCACTTAGGCTGTTACACTATATAAGGGGTGTGCTGGTCTACTGAACCTTGCTGACTTTTTTCAAATTGTGTTGACAGAGGACAAACAACGACTTGAACTTTTTTGACTTGTTACCTAACCGCACATCCTGCCACTTTTATACATAGAGGCTCTCATATTTAAGAACTTGAAATCTGTCTTGGATGGCATTTCCATCAGTACTGCTTAAGAGTAAATAATTCATTAAAATTTAGGCGATGATTATTAACTCCACCAAAATTTAATGGTATTTCAAGTAACGTCTGACTTCTACCTTGAAAATATGTGGTACTTAGTTATAAGTAATACGATAGATGTATTTTAAGGCAAATCCGATCAGATCCATTGAAATTGCAGATTATGCAATAGAGGCTGCGTCTGGTCGTAAGTCTAGATGATCAATTTTGTTTTTGATGACTATGGGCCAATGTGTCGTCTAGTATTTAATCTGTTTTATTTTGCAGCTTACATGTCTTCTCCTTGTCATATTGAGCTGACTTTATCTGAGAAGGAAGAACCCGTCAAGAAAGAGGTAGGTTATGGTTTTAATTGATCGTTACTTTCATTTTATTTATTACAAGTACTTGACATCAAGAATTCTTGCTAACTACTCCCAACCATTCTGGATTGTGCTTGTGCAGCCTAGTCCACCCTCAACTTGGATCCTCTGTAAAACACACACACACAGTTTCACTCAGCGGCATCTGCACCTGCTAATCATCTGCTGCCATGGTCAGTTTCCACCTTCAATCTTTAGCACTAATAAACTTCATACACTCATAAAAAATGTATCTATCTATATATCTATGTGTATATATGTATATATATCAATATATGTGTGTATACATTGATATTTATGTATAAAGTTAATATTTTTCTTTGTGTTTATAAATTTCAGGTGAAGTATTCAAAGGAACCTGAAAACCCCACAAAATGTAACTATTTTTAAATTTTTTTTTTTATATGCGTCTCTTACATGTATTATCTTGTTAATTGTTGGGATTTATGTAAAATGTTAAATAACTTTTTTTGTTTATTTTTTGATGTTATTCAGCTTGCAAAGCTAGGGGTTCAGATCTCAGGTGTCATTTTAAGGTATGCTGAAATTTTCTTACTTATTATTTACATTTATATTTCTATTTATATATTTTTATATATATGTGTATGCAAATTGGGTATGTATGTCTGTGTGTTTTGGATGCTTTATTTGTTTTAAGTTCAAGTTAGTTAAGCATTTTTTTTTTGTTACAAATGTGAATGTTACAAAGATAAATAGAAGTTTTGTATTCATTTTATTAGGTTTTATTGAAGTTAAAATGTATGTTTGTTTGATTATGTATTAATGAATTTGGTTATTGACTTCACGGGCTTCGTTACTATATAGTTGAATAATAGCTAAGATGATTTGGTTGTCTGCGGGTGTGTGTTGAGTTTTATAATCAAAATCGTGTTTGGAGCAGGATGGATTCAACTGAGCCTTGTGCTGTACCATCTCTCCTTCCTAAATTTAATTAAAAAAATGAAAAAAACTGTCAATTTGTGTGCAATTTTACAAAATAAAATAAAATAAATAACCGGACACACAACAACTAAAGCTGCACTAAATTAATTGATAGGCTCTAATGTGTGATACAAAATACCAAAGAAAAATGTACAACACATTCGTCATGTATTTTTCATACACCATAATATTTGTCATGTATTGTTCATACACCATAATATTACTATATATAGAGAAGTAAAACGATTTGTCACTAGCTGTTTGAAACACCTATTATATGTTTATTACTATCATCTTCAACAAAGAACAGTGTAATACATTTCCCGGAGCTAGCAATATGATCATTTGAGTACATGCATATCAAGTCATACATACAGAAGTTTAAATTCCTATAAGCGAGAGAACAACACACCTCTTTACAGGCAGGAAATATGATTGTAACTATTTTAGCACCGTAAGTTTAGATTCTATGTTATTTATTTTTTAGCACCGTAAGTTTAATTTTCATTAGATTGTAACTATTTTAGTATGACATAAAGTTTTGAACTTTTCGATTTTAACGTTGATATGATGATGGCAAGCTTATACGTGGCACGAACGCGGTCAGTCCTGCCGAACCTCCCATCGTTGAGTATTCGGATAGTTATGAAACAACCGCGGTTGTGCCAGATAGATAATATATATGATACAAGATTTCGAATTTTTTGATTTTAAAGTTGAGTAGTTTGATTTAAGCTTGCATATAAATAACTAATAAACTGTTTTATAATTTAGGATGAGGTTAAAAATTGTGAAGTCATCCAGAATTGAAAAAAAAAATAAGGAAGCAGGGAGGGTGGGCTTATGGTTTAATAAAAGGAAAGTTATAATACAATTGGGTCGGGCGGCATAATTAAGTTTGCTAAACCCTAGTTATATGGTGGTTGAATCCATCCTGCTCCAAATAACGTAAAACCTTCACCATTGTGTTGTTCAACCGATTGCGTGCAACGGCTTATGTGTTTCTCTTCAACCAACATTCGAAAAATACGTAACTGCAGCAGCAGGAGCGGTTATTTATTTTATTTTATTTTTTTGTAAAATTGCACACAAATTGACAGTTTTTTTCATTTTTTTAATTAAATTTAGGAAGGAGAGATGGTACAGCACAAGGCTCAGTTGAAGAAACAACACCAAAAGCAGCAGAAGCACGGTTTTGACTTCAAAGTAACAGCCACAGCCTTTTTCCTCATTCTCTCTCAATTCTTCAATCAATCAATTCTTTTTTCATTTTTATCGTGTTTTTGTGCAGAAAATAAAGCGAAAGATCGGAAGGAAGTTACCCCCACCTAAAAATACCACCAATACTGATGTCAAATTTAAAGGTAGCACCTTTATTTCTCTTCTTACTATTTTTACTTACTCATTAGTTAGTTTATAGGCCCCAGGAATCTTACTTAATGCTAATCGTGTTCGTACTTTTCATCAACAGCTATTATATTACCCGAACAAAGTTTAGTGTCAGACAAGGCGGGTCTTGCTGTTAGTAAAAAAGGTTTGACTCTTAAAGAGCTGCTTCAGCAAACATCACATCACAACGTTAAAGTTCGCAGAGGTATTATTTTTTAGCACCGTAAGTTTAATTTTCATTAGATTGTAACTATTTTAGTATGACATAAAGTTTTGAATTTTTGATTTTAAAGTTGAGTAGTTTGATTTAAGCTTGCATATAAATAACTAATAAACTGTTTTATAATTTAGGATGAGGTTAAAAATTGTGAAGTCATCCAGAATTGAAAAAAAAAATAAGGAATAAAATAAAATAAAATAAAAATAAAAAGCACACATAAAATTAAAAATAAAATAAAATAAAGAGGGTGCCTACTAGTAGAGTAAAGAGTTGATTTCAATTAAAAATAAAATAAAATAAAAAAAATAAAATAAAATAAAAAAAATAAATAACCGGA
>CM067173.1:62874723-62902223 GCA_034093135.1 Erigeron breviscapus
ATCCAAAGGCGGAAAAATTTACGGGGTTGGAAGAGTTGTAAAAGGAAACGTCTTAATTGATAATGTTAATTTTGTTGAAAAACAGGATCAGAACGTTTTGCCAGACATATATTGTCTAAGAAGGACTTAGAAAAGGAAAAAGTCTATCTTACTCATTATACTTTAAAGGGCAGTGATCGAGTTTTTACCGAGATGGAATTTTCAAGATTTTGTTTTCCTCGGGTTTTGATTGACAAGGTATGGAGTGTAGAAGTTAACAAGGAGGATCGAAGTTATGATCGTCCGATAGTTGTGCCTCTTGTGTTAACTCCTGAACAAGAAGAGATTTGTAGGTCTCATGAGCAGGCTGTCAAGGACTTTGAAGATGTGTTAGATGGACGAAAGAGAAAGATCCATGAAACTCATGATCAATGTTCCAAGAAGACTTGTTCTAATTAGTTTATATTTATTATTGATGTAATAGACTATGTACTATAGAAGATCACGTTTAGATGATGATCTATAGTACAGTTTTTCATCTCTTATGTTGTTTTGTTTTATGTTATTGGTTATGATATATGTCAGTTCCAGAAGTCCACTAGTTTAATCACAGGGATGAAGAAATTGGTGTTCTTGAGAAGTAGACATCAGTGGATGTTTGTCTTAGGGGAGAGATCGGATTACATAACAGCAAGTGAATACTCATTCACCGGCTCTGGCTATCACGGTTAGGTTTTCCTTTATACTCTCATAAAGACAGATTGTATATCTACCATATCCATTACCAATAATCCTGTTAAGCACAGTAGGACTAAGCACATAGACATAAGGTTTCATTTTATACGTGATTGTGCTGAAAAGAAACTAATAGTCCTAGAAAAAGTGCCGAGTGACTTTAATTTAGCAGATCTGTTCACTAAGGCTTTCGAAACCGAATTGGGGAATTGCATCAGAGCAATTGTTTCAATTTCAATACCAACCATTATTTTTAATTCATCACATCTTTAAATCTGTAAAACAAAACTAAAATGATCAGTTTCAGTTTCTTTTATCATTACATTACAGAGGTTAACACTTCAAACAACTTTATCAAATGCATACCTATTTTCAGTTTCATTATGAACAATTTCAGTATATCAATATGCCTTTGAACACAGACATTACAAATAATTTTTTTTTGGAAGGTAACATTACAAATTTACAAATAATTAATTCAAGCAATTCTAAACAGTCTAAAGATCAAATCCAAGATATTAGCCGCTTCTTCCAATCAGAATGTCATGAAGTAAGATTGACAATATGTGAAGGCAGTTTAGCCATTTCATGATCTATGAGATGTATATATACAATGATCATTTCAGTCATGTTTATTACACGATTTACGATTGACGATTGACGATACGTACGTGTATGAAGGTAGTTTAGGCCCTTAGAGATCTATTTCATTTTGTTTATCCCAAAGATTCAAAGTCAGATCATAAAATCATACAAAAACAAACATAATGCTTCAATCTGAATATAAGACAATAAAAAAACATGAATGACGTGAGTGATACGATTACTCCCATTAACTGGTTTTCAGTACTTCTTCATCAGCTTACCCTCCAACAGTTACTTCACCATCTCCGTTTGAAGTCCTTCCACGGGTTTCACCGCAATTCCTTTGAGTTTCGGTCTTGCGACCGTACTCCCCAGGCGGAGTGTTTCACGCGTTAGCTGGGCCCCTGATCCGCGTAGACCAAGGGCGAACACTCATCGTTTACGGCATGGACTACCAGGGTATCTAATCCTGTTCGCTCCCCATGCTTTCGCACCCCAGCGTCGGTAGGGACCCAGAGAGCAGTTTCAACACAATTATGAAGGTGGTCTAATCCACTTGCTACTTTTTTTTGAATTCCTCTGTAGTACATGCCTTTCACATATTCTTTGGTTGCTGAATGAATCAGCACGCCAGAATAAAAACTACATATCGGTTCCGAAGTCACCATCTCCAGTTATAAAATTGGAATACATAATATTATTTAACGATTTAGATCAGATCTGTACCGAATTATTATCATTATCAGCATTTTTGAAATAAAGTCATGGAGGTTGTGGATACAACAACAACAACAACAACGGTACCCAATCCCAGCCTATGCCGGGGTACGGGGGAGGTATGATGTAGACAGACCTTACCTCTACACAAAGGTAAAGAGGCTGCTTCCAGATCCACCGAGGTGGAAGGGACCTCCGGCCCGGGTGAAAAAAAATAGGGTTAGATCCACCGGAGTGGAAGACTTAACCGGGAATAATCTCGATCTCAAACTCTCAATCTCAAGCTCGATCTCAGTCTCCAGAAACCAAACTCAGATTGGATCTGAAAGTTTGTTACCGTTAGAGGAGAAGAGAGAGCAGAGAGAGAGGAAGGAAGTTTGTTACCGTTGTGGATACATATATATAAATATAACGGCGATTCAGGATACAGCATCAATTAGGGTTTACTTATATACCGAACCTAAACTACAATATGAGCTTGATACTTAATTGAACTGGGCCAAAATGTTAAAGCCCAGATAAGCTAATTTATTAGGTCTGTAATTATGTAAATACTAAATAGTCCATAAGTACAAATACAGTTGGGAGTCTTAGTAGATCATTTATATCTTTCTTTTAATAAGATTAATAAAAAACAATTAGTAATTTAATATTTTAAAAAAATACTAGATTTTAGACCCGTGTCAGATACACGAGTTTTACAACATTATCAATATAAGAATTAGTATTTGTAACAAAAAAAATATTTATACGTTAAAATGTAAAAATATACTTAAAAAGGAATTGAGATATCCAAATGTAAATATTGAATGCTAAATCATATCAAGGCTGTATAGTGTAACATGGTTTCTTTTATACAAACTCTTCTAGAGAAACAATACCTTAACCTCGATTACACAATTGACCGAGATCTCATAGATGTCTTGCAAAATAGTAATTTTATTTTCATTAGCCATAGTTTTTAAGATCAATAAAATAAAGTAGCAGTTGATTTGTGGGCTTTTAATGATTTCGTGTGTTGTGATTTAATTTGTATGGTTCGGTTTATATAAGAAGAATTTGTATCCTAAATATAGTTTGATTCCAATTACTAATAACAACAATGATTATCCTAATTATAGTCCGATTACAATTACTAATAACAACAATATTAAAATTAGTTTGATTACAATATTACAATAAAATTGATATAAAATAAAATATTGATATAAATATTAATTCGTATTAATCCAAATGTCTCTCTAACTTTTAGCTATATTTTGCTTAAAGATAGACATTATGCAATAACATATAAATTATTTTTAAATTGGGTTAAAGTGTAAATTGGTGATGAAAAACCAAAAAATGTAAATTAATTATTTTTAAATTGGGTGATGGAAAACCAAAAAGTGTAAATTAATTATTTTTAAATTGGGTTAAAGTGTAAATTGGTGATGGAAAACCAAAAAGTGTAAATTAATTTAGACATGTGTTGATTTAATTAATTTTGAGAAATTGAAGGTTGTGATTGGTCAATTGAGGTTAGGTCAGTTGTCTTTTAGTATATATTAAGATATGTTTGAATAATACAAATATCATATATGGTATTTTAATTATCTATGCAATAAACATTTATATACCATTGTCAATTGAAATACAAATAAGTTTTAGATTTTTTTGTGGAGATATATTTTTAAGTAATTCAATCAGTAATAATCATGAAAAGCTAAAAAATGTTAACTATATTCAAATTAAGTATTTGAAAAGATTTATTCTTTCGTAAAAAGGTAAAAAGTGTAAATTAGCAATGAAAAATATATATATTAATGAGACTTTTTTAATAGTTCTTAATATAATTAATAATCAGAGTTTTTTTATAGGTCTATATTTCCTACTTAATAATTTTAATTATGACATACGCAAACTTAATTTTAGGGGCCAGATAAACTCTTTGATCGGTGAATAAGTAGTTGACTCAATTGTCTTTAACAACAACCAAAAGTTCATTTTCGTAATGTAACCATTACAAATTTTCATCAAAAGGTACAACATTTTAACACCAAAAGATGCAAGCCGATTCATTCTTTATATACAAAAAGTTCATGTCTCGAAAATCTTTAGATAATACATCATAATCTACATATGAAAACTAACATAATATCTCTATGAAACTGGATTCTAAAAGGAAGGTGGATTTTAACCATTTGTAGGGTGCTACTAGTGGGAACTTGTGGCAAGGTTAATTACTCAGTTCTAAATATTTGCTAGTTGTAGATGTGGCCCAATAGGCAGTTTGAGCACATCTCAAAGGGAAACAATTTGTGTACCACCAATTTTTGGCAATACATCACTATATGTGCTTTACAGTGTTGTATTGTACACCACAATATAACATATTTAGTGATGTATCGCTAAAAACTGGTGGTTTGCAGATCACCACCTCATCTCAAAATGGGTCGGTTTGACACTTTTACCCAACACAATTTTTATCCAAAAGTGCACATTTTGTATGATCGAATCAAATCCCTATATAATATAAATGTCACTTCAAAAAAGTTAGTTATTGCCTAGGTGGCATGCTTGCTTTAGAATGCAAGAGAGCCCAAAAATTTCAACATGTAGAACTTGATGATAAAAAGAGCAGTTATGAGTTTGTAGGCCATGTAAACCGTCTTCCCCTTCTCATTCTCTCTAATATAAACCGCCTGAGAGTTAACCCTTCTCTCACTATCGCTCTTCCCCCCTCTCATTCTCTCTAACATAATCCATCTTCTCCGAATTATTATAGATTATTTTGTTCTTCAACATCAAGGAAATCACTAAAACAATCACAGTGATAAAAATATTGATTTTTTGTTATCCTCTTTCATCAGTGTCGTCTCCATCTGCTTTCAGATAGCATAAGGATATGGCCCAATAATTAAACTGCAATAGTATTTTCGGTGAGTTTCATTATCATTCTGTTGATTTGATAAACATATTTTTTTTGAATTTGCTCTACTTTTTTCAAAATACATCATCGGCATTCAATTCGAATTTTGAGAAAAGGGACCAAATTTGTTGGTAAAAGTGTAACCGTTGGTGATTGCTGTGTGATAAAGCAGTTATTTTCTAAAAATAGATACACAGCCGTGTTTTTTTAGGCCGTTGATGTCAAAGGGATACGGTTACAGATTTTTTGACTCCTGGATTGTTATTGGATTTCATCTGAAGCTTAATGTATATGATTTTACTTAGAATTTATGATTTTACTGCTTTGTTAGGTTTATTCAGAGTGTGCTGCAGTAAATTGAATTGTTATTATCTTCTTATATCTATCTATATCTATATCTATCTATATATATCTATATCTATATCTAATATAAAGTTGAGAATTTAATCACAATATTTAATAATGTCTAATGTTTTGATTTTTTTTATCTGGGTATAAAAAAATTTGACAGCTTTTTGATCATTGGTACATTAGCTTTACCATAATTTTTTAGAAGGTCTGTTTCTTTATTTTCATTTTTTTTTATCTGTTTCTTTATTTTCAGTTTTTTTGGTTGTTTTGCTTCTTCCAATGAATTCATCCAAATGCTGAGAATTATAGATTTTTCCCTGTGAATATAGGTCATGGAAAAAAAGATACAAGGATGTCTCTGGTAAGGTTTATTAAATATTTTTGACATTTTGGAAATTTTATATAGAAATAATAATGTAATCGAAATTACCTGGTTGTGAGAATGATGAATGGAGAGCAAGCTGCGAATATTGCTCTAGCAGGTTTTGTTCTTTTTTCCAATTTAACATCTAATTTATTATTATTAATCTTTTTGTTTTTGTTGTGGGAGAATGTAAGAACTATGGCATTTTGGTATTGTAGGTTTAACACTGTTGTCGCTATTAGTGAAGGTAGACCTAAATATAAAAGTCATTTTGACGGCCTGTCTCTCAGTTTTTGTGGATTGTTACCGCTCTGTTAAGCCAACACCTCCTACTGTAAGTATACAACCAGCATGTATTGTAAACATAAGTCTTAAGTTGTGTCTTTTTTCACAGGAGACTATGTCTAATGCACATGCCATGCGTTTCCTCTGGTTGGCAGTGCGATGTTCCTGTTAAAAGATTTGGTCAAATGTTGTCTTGACAGCCTATATCTTTGTGCTTGGCTCCTTGAGTTTTTGTAAGTTCTTTGTTGGAATTGATTTAAGGTGTTTTGTAGGCGATGTTAGACCCGTCTGACCCATGTCACGTACTTTTTTGAATTTCACCCACTTGATCCAGATGAGACAGTGGCCTGCTATTTGATAAATAATTCGTACCTTTGAGAAGTAAATAGAACTTTAATATCTTTATTTTAGGCCTAACACATCGCCATCCTTAGTACAGGTGTATGGCCAGGCATACGTATAGGGTGATGGAGTTGTTCCATCTGGAGGGTGCTTTGAACATTAGTTTGGACGGGGCGTATCACTCGCCTGTTGTTTCAGATGATGAATCAAGACCCTGGTAGTAATTTGAATCAAATTTTTTCGTGTACCCGAGCTATTCTTCGAGTTACCAAAAACCACAAACTATTGGTTCTCCTAAGGTATGATATTGAACCCTCTTTATACGAATGCACTTATGCTTTTTGACGGATTAAATCCCTCATAAAGATGTTTGAATGTTTAGCTATTGACCATTTTTAACAGGACTGTTGTAGAGGCTTTGACATCTATACTTAGCAATGAGGTACATGTGGGTGTAATGCTTCAGGGAAAAAAAGATTACAACCTGTACAATTTGTTATGGAATTAGGAATACCCTGCCACCAAATGTAGATGATCGTTTAGTTATCAACCTTGGACGTCGCTGACTACAACAAACAAGTAGTCATTGATGAGGTTAAGGCACCCGTTTTCGTTGTCGGCATGCTTCACACACCCTTTTTGTGTCAAATTGGTAGATGGTTAATTCAAAAGTGTTAGATAAATCTGCAAATCTGCAAATTTTGATGAAACGGGTCGGTTGACAACTTGGATAAAAAGCAAAATCTGACACGGGCAGTTTTTGAAGGTGGGCTATAACTCTTGGAGTATACTATTTTGGTAGAAACTGAAAATAGGTAATGAAAGTAGGGGTCAAAGGTCTTTCAAATGGTATAAGATTGGCAGATAACGGACATGTCTAAGTGGTTCAACTATGGGTCATAAAACAGCATGTGGGGCTGTTTGTCGAGTATCCTGCAGCCAAAATTGGCTTTTGACAGTTTTCAAGGAGCAATAACTTTTTGTGTGAATTGTTTTGATAAAATCAGAAAATAGGTATACACAGTATGGGATTAGGTCTTTCTAATGCCTTAAGTTTTGCTGAATATGGTTGTGTCTAAGTGGGTCAGATTTGAGTCACAAAACAACGAGTTGAAGTTGTGTGTTAGATGTTAAACTAAATTTATTTGCCATTCTGGTCTTGCAGCTGTTAGCAGAGATGAATCTAGACGTGCAGTTTCTACAAGTGAACTACGAGGATCACGAGTCTATGTGTTATAGTCTCAACGTTCATGTTCTCCCATTTTTTTGGTTCTATAGAGGGGCTAAAGGTCGTTTTTGTAGCTTTAGTTGTACAAATGCTACGGTTCCTATCTATTTCAATCTTTTTTCAGTTTAGCGATCTAATGCCTTATTGAGCGGGTGGGTAGTGGGTTGCTATAGTTTGAGCATAAAGGGTTAGTTAAAGCTTTAGGGTCCAGGTCAACAAGGGGTGGGGTGGGTCATATTGACTCGCAGATACCTTTTTCTCAAAATTTTTTTTACAATTAACAAATGAATAACGTAAAAGATAAAACTATAAAATTAGAATCTATCATTTTTTTCCCCGAATGTAAAAATATAAAATCTATGAGGTTTAAAGCATTCAAATGTACTTTGAATAACCTTCGACCTACTTGACCCGCTTCCTTGATAACTAAGTATCTATTCTACCTTTGACCCGATATTGACTAAATAGAACCTGATCAAGCTCCAGACTTTAGTTGATAGGATGATAAACGTAACCTTGACTTTGTGATGATACACATCGATAAATTTAGAGATGCATTAGCAAGATACAATACTGATAGATGCAGCTTAGGGTCAACAAAAGGTTGAGGATAAAGAATTGATGGCACTTAAAATTTTTATCTACTACTACTTTTACGTTGGCAGTTTTTCAAATAGTTGTGTAATTAACTCTAGTTTTAATAATGTTATTAGGGCCACACGAGTAACCTTAAAAAAACTGCTTTATCATGTAATGGGCTTACTCTATTCTGCTTAGTGGCTCATCAAGGATGGAGTTAAAACTACGGCTATCTAATAAAGGGTTGTTATGACAACTTTATTCCAATGAATTATGTAAAACGCCTGTCATTAATCTTTAGCTCAAGTTTACTAAACACCTAAAATGTGTTCGAGATGTTATTGGTTATGTCTCGGGTCAAGGGAAACCTTGGAGGACATCAACTGGCGCAAACACACTTGATTTCAATCTAAACAATAACAGGCAGTTTTACTCCCTATTTTTTCTTTCCATATACAAGAATAATTCATGACCTCATGGTGAACCAAAGCTGCTCTGAAAATGTGAGTAGCTAACTAAGCCTTTCTCTATTGCATAATAAAGAGTTTTATGTTTTGCAAACCGAATGTCTACCCCTATTAATCGTCATGTCTTCGGGCGGATTAGCATGGGGTTTTCCCTCCACCGGGTATTTGAAATAGACAATTCTGCTTCGAAGGAACTCTTTAGCGTGGATCCGGTTAATACAACGTATGTTATACCTCACACTGTCGAATCGCGAAATGAAATTTCTAGCGAAATTCACCTTTAAAAAAAAAAGCTATAGTCTGTTTTGACACCTATGTCCCAAGTGCTCATACTTTTTAGTTCCAACAAGTTCCCTCCACATGAACCAAGCAAACTCTAGGCCACCGAGCAGAAAACAACTACTTACGTGGTGACGGAATGCACAATTTGGATTTAAGCAGTCCCCATATAATGAATAATATCAAACCCTGGGGTTGACCCGTGCAACGTCATTGGCGATACTTGCACTCACTTCATGTACACAAAACTACAAAACTTACCAATTCAGGCAAAAATAAATGACATTACTAATTTATAACGAATAATGAAATAATATATACAACGAGAATAGAATTAAACTCCCGAGTCCTGATACAGTCAGGTTTAAGTCCAAAAAGTCTGCGAAAATCTATGTTGAAATGTGGTGCCAAGTTGGCGGTGTAGCGTTTCTTTGATAATTATTGTTGCCAAAATCTATGTTGGATGATGTATACGAAAGAGGTAACGGATTACGGAATAGTATCATACCTATTCATTGTAAGATTTACTAAAACAGATTGGAGTGTTAAATTTAAGAATTCAGAGAGATAGCCGTGTTGCATCCATGTTTGAAGATCTGACCAACATTGGTCTCGACATGCCATTTAGATGAAACGCGGCTATCTCTCCGAATTCTTAAAATTCAAGAACTTGAAATAACATGTTCTCTTTATTGTTTTTGCACCATTTAGTTTGCAACTAATTTAGGATCAAGGGAAGACTATGTATTCAAGTTATAGAAGGTAACAATCAGGTACCATAAATCGAAAGTTTTAGCAAGTGTTTTTGAATAGTTCATTGTTTACTTTTTTTTGAAGGTATGGCGTAAGGGAGCGTCGTGCCTTCTATGCAGGTCAAACTTACACACATTCGATAAATGAAAAACAGGAAGGCGGTGGTGGTGGCTGTTTATGTCGCCGGAAAAGTGTTGTTGCTGGAAAAATGGTGTTGTCGGAAAATATTATGTGAAGGGGGAGAAGAGGACGTGGCAGCTTACATGGCGTCAAATGATAATGTGACATTACAAATCAATAATGATAATTTATATAAATAATATAAAATTTTAATTTAAAAAAAAAATTAATGGTAACCTATTGAGAAGGCCACAAAAGGTGAGTTTGCCGGTTTTAAACCCCAGAAAAGGAGTTTTTTAAAGTATGCTAGAATGTTTGACTCTATCTTTTGCAACACTAATTGTATGGGTTTTCTGAACGCATCATCTAAACAACTTTTGATTCCAATGATGCCACCATGTAAGACCTTTTTTTTTATTTGGGTTATGTAAACGCAGCAATTAGCCCAACTTCCTGTCCAACCTCCTTATAACTCTTTTTTCGATTTGGATTATGTAAATGCAGTAGCAAGGAAAAGTTTTTATTAATCCTACTTATAGAGTTTTTACAACATATATAATTCTGCTAATAGTTTCATTGGGCATGAGATTGGAAGAAACACTCCAGTCTCTTAATTTTAGGAACTTATGAATCTCTAAAGAACAACCAAGTCATTTGGCCTGAAACTTTTTATTTCTTTTCTACTAATTATTATGTTTTTTTATTTATAAGTTGATGAATAATATGGTTTTATGAAACAACTTTGATTAGCGAATTAAAAACCAGCAACAAAATACATGCAAACAATATATTTAAAACATGACGTATGTAGCATGGGCATTTAAACCCTCGTATTTATTATTATTGTAGTTCATACTTTATTTTCTTTTTATGCTGGTTAATTTCATATAAATAATCGAAATTTAATTCTTGTGTCTTCTATTTTATAGCCATAATATAATAATGATAAATGATGAGTTTATTTTTTCTATAAATTACAATGACAAATGAAAGAAAGGTATGAGCTTGATAAATTGTGTTTTTTACTTACTTTTATTGACGTTCATAAAATATGGATGTAATTTCGTTTAATGTGTATTTTCGGTTGTTAAAATTAGGGTAGAAAAATTCACGTACTGTAAAGAAAATTTTTACTATCCAAGTTTGCTACAATTTGAACAATGGGTTTCTTATATATGAAGAAATAGAAGAGATGAAGGAGATAATTCTGTAACTAATGCATTCGACATTTGAAAAAATTGATTCTCTATGCTCATTGACTAAGGTATATTATTACCTTGAGATTTTTTAGTTCATGTACATAAATCACTGCTTTTGTTTTTTTTATTGCCATGTTAAGTTGTATTCTTAAAAGATAAACTTGACTAATCATGTCTAAACTATCTACTATGTGCTAGATATTATCTTGAAAAATTCACTGAATATGCGTATTAGTAATTATTCAACGAAATTATTTGTAGTTTCTGTGTGCAAACCAACTGTCCGATAAAATGCCCAAGTGAAAACCCATTATTTTAGCTAATTATATGAAAACTTTCTATATTTCCCATGTCGATTTTAGCTAATTATTTGAACTCCATTTCTTTTACCATGTCATTTTAGCTAATATATAAAACTTTCTAATTTCCCATGTATTTTAGCTAATTATATGAAAACTTTCTATATTTCCCATGTATTTTAGCTAATTATATGAAAACTTTCTATATTTCCCATGTCGATTTTAGCTAAATATTTGAACTCCATTTCTAATTTCCCATTCATTTTAGCTAATTATATGAAAACTTTCTATATTTCCCATGTCGATTTTAGCTAATTATATGAAAACTTTCTATATTTCCCATGTCGATTTTAGCTAATTATATGAAAACTTTCTATATTTCCCATGTCGATTTTAGCTAATTATATGAAAACTCCATTTCTTTTCCCATTATTTTAGCTAATTATATGAAAACTTTCTATATTTCCCATGTCGATTTTAGCTAAATATTTGAACTCCATTTCTTTTACCCATGTCGATTTTAGCTAAATATTTGAACTTTCTAATTTCCCATTATTTTAGCTAATTATATGAAAACTTTCTATATTTCCCATGTCGATTTTAGCTAATTATATGAAAACTTTCTATATTTCCCATGTCGATTTTAGCTAATTATATGAAAACTTTCTATATTTCCCATGTCGATTTTAGCTAATTATATGAAAACTCCATTTCTTTTCCCATTATTTTAGCTAATTATATGAAAACTTTCTATATTTCCCATGTCGATTTTAGCTAAATATTTGAACTCCATTTCTAATTTCCCATTCATTTTAGCTAATTATATGAAAACTTTCTATATTTCCCATGTCGATTTTAGCTAATTATATGAAAACTTTCTATATTTCCCATGTCGATTTTAGCTAATTATATGAAAACTTTCTATATTTCCCATGTCGATTTTAGCTAATTATATTGAAACTCCATTTCTATTTCCCATTATTTTAGCTAATTATATGAAAACTTTCTATATTTCCCATGTATTTTAGCTAATTATATGAAAACTTTCTATATTTCCCATGTCGATTTTAGCTAAATATTTGAACTCCATTTCTAATTTCCCATTCATTTTAGCTAATTATATGAAAACTTTCTATATTTCCCATGTCGATTTTAGCTAATTATATGAAAACTTTCTATATTTCCCATGTCGATTTTAGCTAATTATATGAAAACTTTCTATATTTCCCATGTCGATTTTAGCTAATTATATGAAAACTCCATTTCTTTTCCCATTATTTTAGCTAATTATATGAAAACTTTCTATATTTCCCATGTCGATTTTAGCTAAATATTTGAACTTTCTTATTTCCCATGTCGATTTTAGCTAAATATTTGAACTTTCTAATTTCCCATTATTTTAGCTAATTATATGAAAACTTTCTATATTTCCCATGTCGATTTTAGCTAATTATATGAAAACTTTCTATATTTCCCATGTCGATTTTAGCTAATTATATGAAAACTTTCTATATTTCCCATGTCGATTTTAGCTAATTATATGAAAACTCCATTTCTTTTCCCATTATTTTAGCTAATTATATGAAAACTTTCTATATTTCCCATGTCGATTTTAGCTAAATATTTGAACTCCATTTCTAATTTCCCATTATTTTAGCTAATTATATGAAAACTTTCTATATTTCCCATGTCGATTTTAGCTAATTATATGAAAACTTTCTATATTTCCCATGTCGATTTTAGCTAATTATATGAAAACTTTCTATATTTCCCATGTCGATTTTAGCTAATTATATTGAAACTCCATTTCTATTTCCCATTATTTTAGCTAATTATATGAAAACTTTCTATATTTCCCATGTATTTTAGCTAATTATATGAAAACTTTCTATATTTCCCATGTCGATTTTAGCTAAATATTTGAACTCCATTTCTAATTTCCCATTCATTTTAGCTAATTATATGAAAACTTTCTATATTTCCCATGTCGATTTTAGCTAATTATATGAAAACTTTCTATATTTCCCATGTCGATTTTAGCTAATTATATGAAAACTTTCTATATTTCCCATGTCGATTTTAGCTAATTATATTGAACTCCATTTCTTTTCCCATGTATTTTAGCTAATTATATGAAAACTTTCTATATTTCCCATGTCGATTTTAGCTAAATATTTGAAAACTTTCTATATTTCCCATGTCGATTTTAGCTAATTATATGAAAACTTTCTATATTTCCCATGTCGATTTTAGCTAATATTTGAACTCCATTTCTTTTGCATTTAACAATTTAATCCATCTGATTCTGGTGTTCTATCTACTGTCACCAAACTATCTGCATTCACAACTGAAGTTATTTGTGAATTTTATTCTAAGAAGAAAAGAAATGAAAACGATTAGAAGGAGAATCCAATAAAAATTGTTTAAAAATTTTTCCTCCCATTTTTGAGATAATTTCGAAATTGAAAGGAAGAAAAATCCACTCCTGTTCAATTCATCTCTCTCTCTATTTTCCCCTTCTTTTTAAAAAAACAAACTCAAGAACACAGTTTTCATATTCCACAAATTATAAGCAACTGCCATAAAAATAACAAGCAGCAACCATAACCAGATCACCATCATCTGCCTTCGTGGTTACATGTAATGGTTTAATTGCTTTGATTATGGATTCTTCCGGTAGCTAGCTAATTATAGTTGTTACACTAATAACTATTTGACACTTAGTGAATTATTAAAATGGTGGATGACATCATTTCTTTGAAGTGTCATGTTAAATGTTAATTGATAGGAAACCCGTTTGCAACGTGTGAAAGTCACCAAAACTCTTATCAACTCTGTAGGTAAATTTCATTTGTTGTCAATTATGAATTAAGAGGATTAATCATTACTCATATACATAAATAAACTATATAGCTAATATCTAAGACTTTAGTCTTATTGTTAAAAAAAAAAATTTAGGTGTGGATCATTTGCTCGCAACAGGGGATCTAGCTTACCTTGTCTTAACCGGATCCGTGCTAGAGAGCCCCCTCACCCTCAATACCTAGTAGGAGGAGAAACTCTCAACTAAACCGCCACTCAAACCTGCTTCACTGGAAGACATTATTGTGAAATTCCTTCAAATGTCCTTCCCATGTCTCGAACTCGAGATCTTCAGCATGGAAAGCTGGTGCTCAACCACTGAGTTATAATGGGAAGTACAGTCTTATTGTTAATTGACTGATTAAATATGGTGTAATAATTTGCTGTTCAAAAAAAATAAAAAATAGGTTGATTAATTATTATCTACATTACATGTATGAGCTTAATTACCTTTGAATAACAAATTAACAAGCGCAGTAATGATAATGGTGCTTTCATAAGGTTCATTTTTATGTGCACATATATGGACAAGGATATATTAATAATGATTTTGGAGGCTGAACTTGAGTTTTCCATATATCCATAACATGTTAGCTTCGGAGACTTGCAAAAGATTTGATAAAGAAAATGTTTCTTGATGTTAGATATCACAATATAGGTGGATAACTTGCATGAAATGTAGATGATGTTACGCAAGACTAGGCGACTAGCTTTTTTTTGAACAGCAATGGTGATTGGACTCAGCGGCATGTCTCTTCCTCATCCGGTAGAGATCGACCACGTCACCAGCACAGTCAATCCGAGGGCATGACTGGCGGTGGAAGTCTCACTACCGTTCTGGAGGAAACCAGCTAAATGCTAGAGAAAACCCTCATGCCCCACCTCATTGGCAAGGACTTCCCAATATGCATTTCAAAGGTTTCGAACCCGTGACCAACATTTGGCTGAAAGACATAAGGGGCATTAAATGTCCAGTTGGGCTAAATAGCTTCTTGATCTTGTTTGTGTTTAACTTTATTTCTGCCATGAATTGCAAAAATGTATCAATGGTCCACCTTTTGGGTGCCTGGAAATGGTGTTTTCAGAATCAACAAGAATGGTTACACATGTATAGTTAGCATACATATACAAATTTTCTAGTAAAACAAGCTAAGATGATTCAAGACTTCAAGCGGAGTACACTGCATTGTTTAAACGATACTTGGTTGCATTGAAGGAACTTGGACATCTCTTTCGAGGGAGGTGGAACCATTCGATGCACCATACTTCTGAATGTTCAATACACATTCCATCCGATTATTTAAGTATACATCTAACTCTTAGTTTTTACATAAACTCAATTAAATTGCAGCAGTTTTGAAAGCCAATAAAAAAAAATACACTCACTAACTTTGGAAAGCCAATGAAACAAAAATGTATAACTTTTGAAGCCAACAAAAGGAAAATAATAAGGTTGTAATGGTTGAACCCATGCCATCTTAACCAATTTAAAACTATTGGTTCATTACATTAGACTACAAGATCCATCCTTGCTTGGTTGGTTTTCGTCAGTTATGCACCCTTTTGCCGGTTCCAAGTTTATACACTCATTCAACATGTTGGAGGTATGCGTCACAATTAATATCTTAGAACCAATGTGTAGTAAACGTGTGTTAAAAACACGCCCAAGGATCCGAGAAAGTTTATAGTAATATTAGTTTTTATACGGAATGGAATTAATATATCAAGTGTAATCAAGCACCAAATAGAAATAAAGTAATAGAGACACAAGGATTTACGTGGAAAACCCAAATCGGGAAAAAACCACGGGTGACGGAAGCCGAGAAACAATCCACTATAATTTTGCAGTGTTTACAGAGTTTGGAGAAAAGAATACAAACATATATTGTGCTGTGTTTTGGGATATGTTGTGTGTGGTACGTGAAGTGTGTGTTGCATGAAATCTACAAATGCATGTTTCCTTTTATATAGAAATGACATACAATAGAAAACCATATATTCCTCCATTCCTTTTTTACTAAAGAAAAATTGACATGCACACTACAATTCAAATTAGAATTGAGTTGTAAAGAATAGCATGTTACACATTTTTCCCCTGGAGATATTTGACTTTCATTTAACCATGCATATAATGTGTAGCCATCCATCTTTGAATGAGTACCACCAACTATCTTTGAATGTTGAACACACCAACCAAAGTTTGAAGTCACATATTCACAATCTCCACCTTGACTTCAAAATGCAACAAGTAACAAACACCTTACCAAATTCCAAAACTCCATAAGAACCTGCAATCACCATATAGAGAAAAATTGTTTCCGAAAACTTAAATACTTCCTTCACCACGAGCCTATTAGGCTCAACTGCGATCAGAAATACCCATCAAGTCCAAACATAGTTTGAACTTGGCTATTGGAAGACTCTTGGTGAACACATCAGCAGGATTATAATCTGTATCAATCTTGTCTATGACACAATCACCTTTCTCAATGATATCTCGCACAAAATGATAACGAATATCGATATGCTTTGTTCGGTCATGAAACATCTGATCTTTACTCAAAAAAATAGCACTTTGATTATCACAGAAAACTGTGGTAACCTTTATTCTATCATCGAGTTCTCCAAATAATCCTTTCAACCAGATATCTTCCTTAACTGCTTCTGTAATCGCCATATACTCTGCCTCGGTAGAAGACAGTGCAACTGTAGACTGCAACTGGGCTTTCCAACTAATAGCACAACCATTTAGAGTAAACACATACCCTGTAATTGATCTCCGTTTATCCAAGTCTTTGCCATAATCTGAATCAACATATCCAAACACCCCGGTGTTAGATTTACCATAGTGTAGACACATAGAAGACGTACCGCGCAAATAACGAAAGATCCATTGCACTGCTTTCCAATGTTCTTTCCCCGGGTTCGCCATATATCTACTAACCATGCTAACAGCATAAGCCAAATCAGGGCGTGTGCAGATCATAGCATACATCAAAGATCCAACAGCACTAGAGTATGGTATGCGTGCCATATACTCCATATCAGTCTCAGTAGTAGGACTTAAAGCGGATGATAGCTTGAAATGAGCTGCAAAAGGTGTGTTGACAGGTTTTGCTTCATGCATATTGAAGCGTCTTAGGACTTTCTCAATATAACCTTTCTGGGAAAGTTGCAAGACCCTAGACTTCCTGTCACGAATAATTTCCATACCTAAAATCTTCTTGGCAGCTCCCAAGTCCTTCATTTCAAAATCAGCTTTCAACTGGTCTTTTAGTTTCAGAATCTCCTTCATATCTTTCGCTGCGATCAACATGTCATCCACGTATAAGAGTAAGTAGATCATTGAACCATCGTCACATTTCTTGTAATAAACGCAGCTATCACGGGTGCACCTTTTGAATTTGTGACTGGTCATAAATGAATCAAACCTCTTATACCATTGTCTAGGAGATTGCTTGAGGCCATATAGAGATTTATTCAGTTTACACACGTAGTTCTCCTTGCCAGGAACTACAAAACCTTCAGGCTGTTGCATAAAAATCTCTTCCTCAAGCTCACCATTTAAGAAAGCTGTAGTAACATCTAGTTGCTCTAACTCATAATCATTAGAAGCAACCAACCCCAATAATACACGAATGGAAGTATGTTTGACAACTGGGGAATAAATGTCAGTATAATCGATGCCAGGAATCTGGCTGTAGCCTTTAGCTACTAACCGAGCTTTGTACCTTGGTTTCTCAGTTGGGTTGATAGGTTCTTTGAGCTTGTAGACCCACTTGCATTTAACTGGCCTTTTTCCTTTCGGAATAGGAACTAAATCCCAAGTACCATTTCTTTGCAAAGATTCCATCTCATTATGCATGGCAATCATCCAGTCACTTGAGTCTTTAGACTTGATAGCCTCATCATAATTCACAGGCTCCATTCCCGACTCAATATCATTAGCAACAGTAAGAGCATAAGCAGCAAGCCTCTTCGAAGGAATAATTTGTCTTCTCGGCCTATCTCTTGCAATGCTTGGAGAAGTAGCTTGGGGTTGTGAAGGTGTTGAATCCTCAACAACTACATGCTCATCTGGCGAGGAAGACTCTTGATGCTCTGCTTTACTCTGATCGGTAGTAGTGGAAGTAGGAAGCTCCACCTCCACTTGAGATTGCTCTTTTCTTGCTTCAGATGATGCATCTGCATCTTTTGAAGAGTATGAAATCGGCTGAATCATTTTAGACTCATCAAAAGTAACATCTCTTGAGATAATAACTTTCTTCAATTCAAAGCTCCACAACTTGTAACCTTTTACCCCTGGATTGTAACCAAGAAAAACACATTTGATTGCTCTCGGTTCTAACTTCCCATTATCAACTCGTGCATATGCTGGACATCCAAAAGGTTTTAAACTCGTGTAATCGGCAGGTTCGCCGGACCATAACTCAAACGGAGTTTTCTTATCAATTGCTCGTGAAGGTGATAAGTTGATAAGATAGCATGCAGTCGAAGCAGCCTCTGCCCAAAAGGACTTTGGCAATTTGGAATTAAAAAGCATACAACGGACCTTTTCCATAATGGTGCGATTCATCCTTTCGGCTACACCATTTTGTTGAGGCGTATGGACCACCGTGCGGTGTCGAGTGATGCCTTCCTTTCGGCAATAGGCATTAAACTCTTCTGAGCAAAACTCAAGTCCATTATCCGTGCGAAGATACTTTACCACCAATCCTGACTGTTTTTCAACCTGAACTTTCCAATTTCTGAAGGTAGAAAACACGTCTCCCTTGTGTTTCAAGAAGAAAGACCACACCTTCCTGGAGAAATCATCAATGATAGTGAGCATATAATTAGCTCCACCTTTCGAAGCAACTCGAGTCGGTCCCCATAAATCCGAGTGGACATAATCAAGTGGTCCTTTTGTTGTATGAATACCACTTGTAAAACTCACCCGTTTTGCCTTGCCATATACACAATCTTCACAGAACTCTAAATCAACAATCTTTTGTTCACCAAGTAATCCTCTTCGACTCAATTCAGACATGCCATGGAAACTCATATGGCCGAGTCGAAGATGCCAAAGACGGGACTGATCTTGATCAGAAAAAGACTTTGAACCAACAGCAGCAATACTAGAAATTGTTTGCCCTTCAAGAAAATAGAGGTCTGAGGTTTTTCGTTTGGCTCTTAATATCTCAGAATCATCTTTGAATACCTTGAGAACTCCACCTTTTCCAGCAAACTCGTATCCTTCTTGATCAAAAGAGCTAAGAGATAACAAGTTTCTTCTGAGGTCGGGAACATATCTAACATTCCCAATGGTTCGGATAACGCCATCAAACATACGGATTCTGACGGAGCCATGTCCAACAACTGGACATGTAGTATTATTGCCCATTAAGACATAACCCTGGTTAACCTTTTCAAATGTATAGAACCAACTTTTGTTGTGACACATATGAAAAGTACAACCAGAATCAAGTATCCATTCGCCAATGGAATCCAGTTTATCTGAATAAACTGTTAGGAGTTCTCCAATACATTCGGCCTCAGCTACATCGGCTTCACCTGAGGTGCCTGCTTGTTTACCATTTGCTGCTGCTTTCTCTTTATTCTTTAGCTTGAAACATTCATCAATTGAATGTCCCTTCTTGTGACAGTAACTGCAAAACTTTCGCCTGCCTTTAGACTTGGTTCTCGATCTGTTGAAAGATTGAGGGTTTTTACCCCTATCTGAAGTTCTTCCTCTAGCATTTAAACCTTCGGCTTTCACATCACTAGAACCACCACTAGTAATATGCTTCATCTTTTCTTTTGAATCCAAAGCTGTATAAACTTCATCTAAGACAAGTGTGTCACGGCTGTAGATGATAGTATCACGAAAATGGCTGTAGGATTCGGGCAAAGATGACAGCAAAAATAAAGCCAAGTCTTCATCTTCGTACTGAACATCCATATTCTCTAAGTTATTAACTAACTCTTTGAATGTGGAAATATGTTCAGCTAAAGAACCTCCTTCAATCATTTTAAGATTGAACAACAGTTGCTTTAAATGCAACTTGTTGGGTAAGCTCTTAGTCATCAACAATTGCTCCAATTTTAGCCATAAAGAAGCCGCTGAAGTTTCTTTCAAAACATCTTGCAAAACATCGTTTGACAAGTGCAAACGAATTTGGGATAGAGCTTTTAGATCTTTCATCTCCTTTTCTTCTTCGGTCCATGACGCGGGCATCCTTGCGGTACCCAAAAGTGCCTTGTGTAAATCCATCTGAATTAGAATATCTCTCATCTTTACTTGCCATAGAGGAAACCTGGTGTTTCGATCTAACAATGGAATATCGAATTTCATTGTAGACATGATTTGCCACTTGATAAAATAATTCCAGTAAACTAATATTAAAACCCGGATGCTCTGATACCAATTGTAGTAAACGTGTGTTAAAAACACGCCCAAGGATCCGAGAAAGTTTATAGTAATATTAGTTTTTATACGGAATGGAATTAATATATCAAGTGTAATCAAGCACCAAATAGAAATAAAGTAATAGAGACACAAGGATTTACGTGGAAAACCCAAATCGGGAAAAAACCACGGGTGACGGAAGCCGAGAAACAATCCACTATAATTTTGCAGTGTTTACAGAGTTTGGAGAAAAAATACAAACATATATTCTGCTGTGTTTTGGGATATGTTGTGTGTGGTACGTGAAGTGTGTGTTGCATGAAATCTACAAATGAATGTTTCCTTTTATATAGGAATGACATACAATAGAAAACCATATATTCCTCCGTTCCTTTTTTACTAAAGAAAAATGGACATGCACACTACAATTCAAATTAGAATTGAGTTGTAAAGAATAGCATGTTACACATTTTTCCCCTGGAGATATTTGACTTTCATTTAACCATGCATATAATGTGTAGCCATCCATCTTTGAATGAGTACCACCAACTATCTTTGAATGTTGAACACACCAACCAAAGTTTGAAGTCACATATTCACAATCTCCACCTTGACTTCAAAATGCAACAAGTAACAAACACCTTACCAAATTCCAAAACTCCATAAGAACCTGCAATCACCATATAGAGAAAAATTGTTTCCGAAAACTTAAATACTTCCTTCACCACGAGCCTATTAGGCTCAACTGCGATCAGAAATACCCATCAAGTCCAAACATAGTTTGAACTTGGCTATTGGAAGACTCTTGGTGAACACATCAGCAGGATTATAATCTGTATCAATCTTGTCTATGACACAATCACCTTTCTCAATGATATCTCGCACAAAATGATAACGAATATCAATGTGCTTCGTTCGGTCATGAAACATTTGATCTTTACTCAAAAATATAGCACTTTGATTATCACAGAAAACTGTGGTAACCTTTATTCTATCATCGAGTTCTCTAAATAATCCTTTCAACCATATATCTTCCTTAACTGCTTCTGTAATCGCCATATATTCTGCCTCGGTAGAAGACAGTGCAACTGTAGACTGCAACTGGGCTTTCCAACTAATAGCACAACCATTTAGAGTAAACACATACCCTGTAATTGATCTCCGTTTATCCAAGTCTTTGCCATAATCTGAATCAACATATCCAAACACCCCGGTGTTAGATTTACCATAGTGTAGACACATAGAAGACGTACCGCGCAAATAACGAAAGATCCATTGCACTGCTTTCCAATGTTCTTTCCCCGGGTTCGCCATATATCTACTAACCATGCTAACAGCATAAGCCAAATCAGGGCGTGTGCAGATCATAGCATACATCAAAGATCCAACAGCACTAGAGTATGGTATGCGTGCCATATACTCCATATCAGTCTCAGTAGTAGGACTTAAAGCGGATGATAGCTTGAAATGAGCTGCAAAAGGTGTGTTGACAGGTTTTGCTTCATGCATATTGAAGCGTCTTAGGACTTTCTCAATATAACCTTTCTGGGAAAGTTGCAAGACCCTAGACTTCCTGTCACGAATAATTTCCATACCTAAAATCTTCTTGGCAGCTCCCAAGTCCTTCATTTCAAAATCAGCTTTCAACTGGTCTTTTAGTTTCAGAATCTCCTTCATATCTTTCGCTGCGATCAACATGTCATCCACGTATAAGAGTAAGTAGATCATTGAACCATCGTCACATTTCTTGTAATAAACGCAGCTATCACGGGTGCACCTTTTGAATTTGTGACTGGTCATAAATGAATCAAACCTCTTATACCATTGTCTAGGAGATTGCTTGAGGCCATATAGAGATTTATTCAGTTTACACACGTAGTTCTCCTTGCCAGGAACTACAAAACCTTCAGGCTGTTGCATAAAAATCTCTTCCTCAAGCTCACCATTTAAGAAAGCTGTAGTAACATCTAGTTGCTCTAACTCATAATCATTAGAAGCAACCAACCCCAATAATACACGAATGGAAGTATGTTTGACAACTGGGGAATAAATGTCAGTATAATCGATGCCAGGAATCTGGCTGTAGCCTTTAGCTACTAACCGAGCTTTGTACCTTGGTTTCTCAGTTGGGTTGATAGGTTCTTTGAGCTTGTAGACCCACTTGCATTTAACTGGCCTTTTTCCTTTCGGAATAGGAACTAAATCCCAAGTACCATTTCTTTGCAAAGATTCCATCTCATTATGCATGGCAATCATCCAGTCACTTGAGTCTTTAGACTTGATAGCCTCATCATAATTCACAGGCTCCATTCCCGACTCAATATCATTAGCAACAGTAAGAGCATAAGCAGCAAGCCTCTTCGAAGGAATAATTTGTCTTCTCGGCCTATCTCTTGCAATGCTTGGAGAAGTAGCTTGGGGTTGTGAAGGTGTTGAATCCTCAACAACTACATGCTCATCTGGCGAGGAAGACTCTTGATGCTCTGCTTTACTCTGATCGGTAGTAGTGGAAGTAGGAAGCTCCACCTCCACTTGAGATTGCTCTTTTCTTGCTTCAGATGATGCATCTGCATCTTTTGAAGAGTATGAAATTGGCTGAATCATTTTAGACTCATCAAAAGTAACATCTCTTGAGATAATAACTTTCTTCAATTCAAAGCTCCACAACTTGTAACCTTTTACCCCTGGATTGTAACCAAGAAAAACACATTTGATTGCTCTCGGTTCTAACTTCCCATTATCAACTCGTGCATATGCTGGACATCCAAAAGGTTTTAAACTCGTGTAATCGGCAGGTTCGCCGGACCATAACTCAAACGGAGTTTTCTTATCAATTGCTCGTGAAGGTGATAAGTTGATAAGATAGCATGCAGTCGAAGCAGCCTCTGCCCAAAAGGACTTTGGCAATTTGGAATTAAAAAGCATACAACGGACCTTTTCCATAATGGTGCGATTCATCCTTTCGGCTACACCATTTTGTTGAGGCGTATGGACCACCGTGCGGTGTCGAGTGATGCCTTCCTTTCGGCAATAGGCATTAAACTCTTCTGAGCAAAACTCAAGTCCATTATCCGTACGAAGATACTGTACCACCAATCCTGACTATTTTTCAACCTGAACTTTCCAATTTCTGAATGTAGAAAACACGTCTCACTTGTGTTTCAAGAAGAAAGACCACACCTTCCTGGAGAAATCATCAATGATAGTGAGCATATAATTAGCTCCACCTTTCGAAGCAACTCGAGTCGGTCCCCATAAATCCGAGTGGACATAATCAAGTGGTCCTTTTGTTGTATGAATACCACTTGTAAAACTCACCCGTTTTGCCTTGCCATATACACAATCTTCACAGAACTCTAAATCAACAATCTTTTGTTCACCAAGTAATCCTCTTCGACTCAATTCAGACATGCCATGGAAACTCATATGGCCGAGTCGAAGATGCCAAAGACGGGACTGATCTTGATCAGAAAAAGACTTTGAACCAACAGCAGCAATACTAGAAATTGTTTGCCCTTCAAGAAAATAGAGGTCTGAGGTTTTTCGTTTGGCTCTTAATATCTCAGAATCATCTTTGAATACCTTGAGAACTCCACCTTTTCCAGCAAACTCGTATCCTTCTTGATCAAAAGAGCTAAGAGATAACAAGTTTCTTCTGAGGTCGGGAACATATCTAACATTCCCAATGGTTCGGATAACGCCATCAAACATACGGATTCTGACGGAGCCATGTCCAACAACTGGACATGTAGTATTATTGCCCATTAAGACATAACCCTGGTTAACCTTTTCAAATGTATAGAACCAACTTTTGTTGTGACACATATGAAAAGTACAACCAGAATCAAGTATCCATTCGCCAATGGAATCCAGTTTATCTGAATAAACTGTTAGGAGTTCTCCAATACATTCGGCCTCAGCTACATCGGCTTCACCTGAGGTGCCTGCTTGTTTACCATTTGCTGCTGCTTTCTCTTTATTCTTTAGCTTGAAACATTCATCAATTGAATGTCCCTTCTTGTGACAGTAACTGCAAAACTTTCGCCTGCCTTTAGACTTGGTTCTCGATCTGTTGAAAGATTGAGGGTTTTTACCCCTATCTGAAGTTCTTCCTCTAGCATTTAAACCTTCGGCTTTCACATCACTAGAACCACCACTAGTAATATGCTTCATCTTTTCTTTTGAATCCAAAGCTGTATAAACTTCATCTAAGACAAGTGTGTCACGGCTGTAGATGATAGTATCACGAAAATGGCTGTAGGATTCGGGCAAAGATGACAGCAAAAATAAAGCCAAGTCTTCATCTTCGTACTGAACATCCATATTCTCTAAGTTATTAACTAACTCTTTGAATGTGGAAATATGTTCAGCTAAAGAACCTCCTTCAATCATTTTAAGATTGAACAACAGTTGCTTTAAATGCAACTTGTTGGGTAAGCTCTTAGTCATCAACAATTGCTCCAATTTTAGCCATAAAGAAGCCGCTGAAGTTTCTTTCAAAACATCTTACAAAACATCGTTTGACAAGTGCAAACGAATTTGGGATAGAGCTTTTAGATCTTTCATCTCCTTTTCTTCTTCGGTCCATGACGCGGGCATCCTTGCGGTACCCAAAAGTGCCTTGTGTAAATCCATCTGAATTAGAATATCTCTCATCTTTACTTGCCATAGAGGAAACCTGGTGTTTCGATCTAACAATGGAATATCGAATTTCATTGTAGACATGATTTGCCACTTGATAAAATAATTCCAGTAAACTAATATTAAAACCCGGATGCTCTGATACCAATTGTAGTAAACGTGTGTTAAAAACACGCCCAAGGATCCGAGAAAGTTTATAGTAATATTAGTTTTTATACGGAATGGAATTAATATATCAAGTGTAATCAAGCACCAAATAGAAATAAAGTAATAGAGACACAAGGATTTACGTGGAAAACCCAAATCGGGAAAAAACCACGGGTGACGGAAGCCGAGAAACAATCCACTATAATTTTGCAGTGTTTACAGAGTTTGGAGAAAAGAATACAAACATATATTGTGCTGTGTTTTGGGATATGTTGTGTGTGGTACGTGAAGTGTGTGTTGCATGAAATCTACAAATGAATGTTTCCTTTTATATAGGAATGACATACAATAGAAAACCATATATTCCTCCGTTCCTTTTTTACTAAAGAAAAATGGACATGCACACTACAATTCAAATTAGAATTGAGTTGTAAAGAATAGCATGTTACACATTTTTCCCCTGGAGATATTTGACTTTCATTTAACCATGCATATAATGTGTAGCCATCCATCTTTGAATGAGTACCACCAACTATCTTTGAATGTTGAACACACCAACCAAAGTTTGAAGTCACATATTCACACAATGTCAAGAAAAAGATATTTGTTTTACTTGAATAGAAGGGTGGTTATTTCCATCTTAGCAATTTTTCAATTCATTTACTTATGAATGGGCTGATGCGGGTAAGGTCTTACCGCTTACGGGTCAGAAAAGTAGTAAAAGGAAGTTAAGAAGGAACATCTCAAGTAGTAAATGTACGACGCCATTTCAATTTAAGTTAAATTTACCATCTGATGTATGCATCATTCATACATTTGTTATCCAAACACATTAGGCTGTAACACCCCAATTAAGGCGGAACAATGAGATGTACAGAAAGTCAAGTATTCAAAACAAAGGATTATAAATAACATTCACCATAGCTTTATTTGATAAACGAATTTTACAAATGCACAAGCATGTGAACCAATCCCCAAGTACAATGCGTCCACCGTACTTGGATATTAAGTCCACGAGACAAATAACAAATACATGAAACGATCTACTACAATGATCAAGGCGGATTCCATTGCCCATCACAAGGTTTGATCTTTGACTCCAAAGTGCAATACAAATAATCATGAAGCATATAATTCCTCAAAGCTTAAGCTTATTTCCTGAAAAGCATGAAGAAAAAGTGTCAACTACGAAAACGTAGTTGGTGAGTACATAGGTTTTCAAGTAAATTTCGTTACATATTCATTGCAAAACTTAGAAAACATATTATTACATATCAATATACCCAAATCACATGACCGACAAAATTCTCATCTCAAACTATCAAGTTTTTCCAAATACCATAATGTCATTTCAAGACTTTGAAAATCCATGGTAAAGCATAAAGTTCTCATTTATTAAAATCATCATGAGAGAAAAATATATATCAATCGATTAATCATATATCACACCCAAACCATGCGGTCACCAATAATATCAATAACACTTGGTCAATGGTAAGACTACCATGACATAATTTGATGAGATTGTTCTTGAGCCACTACTAATACCGGTTATGTCCAAGATAATAAGAAACACATGCCGTCAATCATGTGCAATAATAATGATAATAATAAAA
Source organism: Erigeron breviscapus (assembly GCA_034093135.1). Taxonomy (NCBI): domain Eukaryota; kingdom Viridiplantae; phylum Streptophyta; class Magnoliopsida; order Asterales; family Asteraceae; genus Erigeron; species Erigeron breviscapus. The sequence goes on from CM067173.1 coordinate 62,901,571, forward strand.
GGGGTGTGGCATGGGGATGACCACTGATATAGTAGTTAGAGCACCGCGTGGTCGGACTGGGAATGAAGGTCGCCACAAAGGCAAACCAAACATCCCACCGTTACCTAATTAGTGGGTGAGGGGACAAATCCTAGTTGCGCAACTCTCATACTACAGGCCTCTCGAAGAGTTAATAGTAGTGTACCGAGGTGAAACAGTTTGACAGTACTCAAGCTCATCATATAATATATAACATGTTGAACATACAATAATTCCCATATCATAATCATTCTTTCAAAGTATCATTTCATATAAAGAAAGCAATTTTAATTAATCATGCTTTTCACCCCGTAAGTAAAACACATAAAAGAGTTTGAAAGGGGGCTATGACTCACCTTGATATGCCGAGCATTATATCTACTTATCCAAAATGGGTACTTCCCATCTATAGCTTCCTTGATTATATATTCCTTACGCTCCTCATTCGCATTTCAAAGCCATGACCATTCCTACGCGAAACTAAGGCGAATAAGGTCCTATCTTAGGTTATCATATAGAATTTCCTGTTTTTACCTCACATTTTTATGAAATGTTGGCTACTAATTAAGGGTTAAATTTAATTATTTGGGATTTGGTGATTTTTATACAGTGAACTATATGTGTCCACTTGTTAT
>CM067173.1:62907223-62909723 GCA_034093135.1 Erigeron breviscapus
GTAGATGACGTCAATACCTTCACTTTACCGTTTGGGTTAATCGCCTTCCTTTACTTTACTTTCTACTTCGTATCTCTTTCAATGACGCTAGTGAGTACTCTTCTTGAAAGATAGAGTAAAATCTAGCGTTTCATACTCCTTGTTCGAGTATCTTCCTTGTTGCGATTACCCCCTTAACATCTTTCTTCTAGAAAAATGTAAGGGATTTCATGCTCTTCGTTTCATCTTGATTTCTCCTCTAAGCAAGCTCATTAGCCACCTTCTTAACTAGGTTCCTTGAATCACCTTGCTTTCTTACGTTCTTTGGCAGTCTTCAATCCGCCAAATCTTCTTATCATTCTCAACGACCTTCAATTCGCCAGATTTCCTAATCCTACTTGTAACTACTCTTGTCCTCCAGAGTAGTCCCAAATCATTTTTCATTTATCTTCAAATCGCGGGGGTCACATAATTCTTATATTACTTCTTATCCTCCTTAATTTCATTTTCGCTCCAACGGTAACTCTGGAATTTCTTCTAATTGCCGCCGAGGCTCCATTTTTTTACATGGATAGAAGGACCTTCAATTCCTTCACCAATTTGAGGCCTCGGTTCAATTGCCTCTACACTCGCTCACATGTAGACCATATCCAAGGCATCGCTTTCATTGGGTATACTAGTCTATAGTATCTTCTATACTATACTTCTCTAACTCGCTAGTTTTCTGAACTTCCTTGTATCGAGTGGGTCCTTCTCTTAACGTCGTTGCGAATGGGTGGTGTTAGTTATTTGGTCTCACCACTTTCAGGTGTTGCGTCGAGTCATCTGTGGATTAAGGGAATCGTAAATCTTTGGAAAAGAAGAAGAACCATGCTTTCATCGTGTTTGGTCCTCGAGATTGTCGAAATTCACTTGGCTAGCTTCAATGTGGAAGTGGGGAGTAAGAGTTCATAGTGAGAATAAGACGACAACTCAAATTAATATTCTTAGGTGAGTTAAACGGATTGCTTCAACGTCGCTTGTGAAAATTTGCTTCCTTGTACTTTGATTGACACACAACATATCTTCCACGTCCTACGTTATGTACGTGACCCAATAGAATCTTCTATGCTATATAGTTATCCCATGTATTCCACGTACTGACAACTGCTGTCTGAACGTCTTTCGCATCCATTGATGTCGCAGCGAGAGCGGAGTACTACTTACTCGATTTCGTCATTGCTGAGTGTTGCGTAAGTAAGTTGTATGTTGTAAGGTTACTAACTTTTGAAGAGAAGCGGTGGTGATCATTACTTTGAATCATTAAGAATATCAAGGATATAGAATTTGGTTTCGAATGAATGAAATAGGAAATGTAAAAACAAAAGAATCATTAAGGCTCGAATCAAACTCCTTGCGCGAGTTAGAGAAATCTCTTCTATGTCGTTCGTTGCCCACCGGACTCCAACTTTCAATGACGTCAATATATGTCGCACCGACTTAGATAAGATAGATAGCTGTTCGCGTATACGTGTTAGAATAGAAATATTGCACCAAAGTCCAGGGTTACAATTCTCAGGACGTGTCGTCTTGAATATAGGAATGCGTCCTACTAGTGTCGTCGTATCGTCATATGGCTTTAAAACAGCTCAACGTTCTTATGTCCCCAGCTTCATTCAACATTCCCATATGTCTCGCACCATCTTAGATCGAATGCAAAGGTTATGTGTAGTTTTTAAGAGGATAGAGTCGCGTCATATCTTGGGACTACAATTCTTAGAGTATATCGTCCAACGTTCGTGGGAAGATGCTCTACCGACGATATCGCGTTGTCGTATGTCAATAATGAGTAGCGGTGTCATAAGAAATATGATGTTGGATAATTTCAAAAGAGCACGAGTGATCGGAGGGGTACTTAATGACAACTTTCATACTTAAAAAATATCTAATTTATAATAAATTCCTCAAGGGCAATCACTAGTTCTCAAGCGGTCAAATCTTAGAGCATAATAACTATCTCAATAGTAAGGCACAACTATATAATTATTAAATCATCCACGTACTAGTCCTCAAATAGCTCAACCTTAGGGCGCACTAATTATCTCAATAGAAAGGCATGACTACGTAATCATCACAATATTCATGCGCTAGTTTTCAAGTAGCTCAATCTTATGGGTGAAAGCTTTCATATCTCTATTGTCCCTAAAATTTCCTATCAACTCGTCATGCTCATGTTCTCTTTCAAATCAATCATATATAATCAACCTCGTTACCCAATAATTTAAACAAGTCATATCCCAAAATGATTTCATGCCTCATAGTAATCACATTATTTTAAAGTGCATATGCTACTTAAAGTTCAACATCATAAATCATATAGCTTTTACGCATGCATTTCTCTCATAATTTCCACATTGCACATTCCAAACTTTCACATTGCACATTACAACTTTCACATTGCACATTACAACTTTCACATTGCACATTATAACTTTCACATTGCACATTACAACTTTCACATTGCAATCAAATCATGCCCAAC
>CM067173.1:62914723-63017223 GCA_034093135.1 Erigeron breviscapus
AGGTGTTATTTGAGGTTCTATATATCTATTCGGATAAGCTTAGGTCCAAAAGTCAACCCACATTGTTTGACCCAATTTACCATAAGAGTGTGTATTTACAATGTTTGATAAAATCAAAACTCATTTCCCCGATTCCCTCCCAAAAAAAACACCTTTAGTAAATTTATAGCAGAATACTCCGTAGTAACTAATTTCCCTTCTAAGATTTGTCGATTAATTCTGTTGCATTTTCTACATCAAGTTCACATGCTTAGAAACACCTGTCGATCAACTAAAGCATGTAACATGAAAATACATTGTAGATAATGTAATAATACAAATGAACTTTATCAAGTTAGCTACTTGTCTACCTTGTTATGTTAGTTTTGCTTGTGGTTTGTATATGTGGCCTAGTCCAGTTATCAGTAAGTTTCCAAATATGGTCAAGGTACAAATAACATAAAGAGATCTAACCAACGTTTATTGGATACATCAAACATATTAGACTGTTGTGTGACTCAATAATGAAACTCATAAAGCAAGTTGACAATACATCAGTATCAAAAAACTTGATACAACATCCTAAATCAAAACCTTCATTAACAAAACTAAATAGGGTCGATAGGAAAGAGTTGACAATAAGGTCGTAAGTATTCTTTAAGTTCCATTCATAATTGAACCGACATCTATAGTTGAACTAAAATTAGATATAGCAAACATGTCAAAGAGGTCTACCGAGTTAAAAACTGTTAAACGGATGCATAAAATAACTGATATGCTAACCTGATTGAATGCATAAACAGTCATTTTTTAAAGTTACACATATACATGGCAGTTTCATATGTATAGGCAGAATGAAGAAATAAACAAAGATACTTACAGCCGTTTTGATTCTCTCAGAAACATGGGAACCCGCTCTAAGTTGGTCATTATGCATATGACGAAGTATTTTGACCTTGAATCACAAAAAGATATGAACAAATCAGATATAAGGTAGAAATGTCAATGGTAATTTCAAAAGATTAGGCCTGAGACAATACCTTTGACAAATTAATTAATAAATCAAACAACCAAAAAGAGAATTTTCAGTTTTTCACTCTTTCAACACACTTACTGATGAAACAAAACCAACGTAACAGTTACCTGATGGTTAGGAAAACACATTATAAATTAAGCAATCTGCCAACCATGGTGGATATTTACCTATGAAAGGGAATATCATTAGTTTATCAGAGGTAAAATGTGTGAATTACATTCTTTATGCGTAGCATTACATCGTTTTATTCAATAACAGTTTCTCATGTTACAATGGTTTAAGCATTTTTAGACCCAATCGATAAAATTTATAAACTTATAACTAAGAGTTCATACCTATAAACAATAACAGGACATTACCTTGGTTCTGCCTTTTTCTCAAGTGTCATCTTATTAAATTCTAGCCCCTCCAACCTGGCCTCGTCCACTCTCTGTAGCTATCATGATAATGGACGACCATAGTCATGTAGTTGTATTACTTGTATTATTAAAAGTAGCCAAGATAAAAGTTTTTTTTATTCTAACCTCTCGTCGGATTCCGCTAGTCTTGCAAGAAGGATTTTTTGCGACATTATGAATTCTTTTCAACATAGCCTATGTAATCTGAGGATACTATAAATAAATATAAAATCAGTTGTGCATATTTTATTATGTTGTTATATTATAATAATATACCGATTATCTATAGATAATTCAACTTTTTTTAAAAAAGAACTTCAACTCAACTCAATGCACACAATCCGATTTGAGGGAAAAAAATAAATGTATCTATTGCCCAATCTTCTACCCAGTTTGCCACTTCTGTTATGTAACCATACTCATCAATTTTAGACTTAAGAATATGTTAACTAGTTGGTGTAAAGCTCCTGATGTATGGGTCCAAATCCACCATTCAAGGCCTCAAAAAATCAGATATAGAATTTTTTTTCAAAATTATCATTTTGTTACTAAAGATTCAGATCATGCTGTTCTAACAAAACTGCGGTTTATGCTTTACTTTAGGTAGCCAAATTCACTACAGTATTTATCTTCCTGGCAACATCCGTAAATTAAACGGTATGATTCCTCCCTCTCAACTATAATAACCCAAGTTTTGCTATTTTCTTGCATTGTATCGAGTGGAGAAGAGAAATTCAAATGTATTAGTAAATAAACTACAGATAATATTGAATTATTTGGTTATGTGGATGGGATACATACTTGGAGAAATCCTTAGAAAAATCCATGGAAGACGGCATTCACTATTACATTTACATTTAGTCGACTCATTTCATAAGTGTTCATGTAAAATCTAAAACAGATTGGACTACAAATTCATAAAAAAAAAACATAAGTCGTCCATGACGATGGATTAGTTAATAGTTTTCACAAATTTTACAAACAAAAGCTACCGTAAAATCTAAAGTAGACCAGAATACAAAGTACAAAAGATCTTGAGTAAGCTATGACTGAAATTCTCAACAAACCAAAGATAAATGAGTAAAAATTACTTCTCTAATATACAATCAAAGCTATTACAAGTCTAGCACTCAACATAGAAGACTATCTAAAACCTTTACTACAATAATATACATATCTTATGGAAAATTTGCATATAAAACTTTGTAGTCAAAACCTTGTACTCAGGGAAAATTGCATGTTTTTTTGCATATTTGCAACCTTTTCTTTTACCCCTCAGCCTTCATAGCAATCACTTATTAGATTGTGTGTATCTTATGTTCATCATTCCTTTTTGGTTGTCATAAGGGTTTGGGTACCTGACCACTCCTCCCCACATTTTTTACTCCTCTCAACTTTCTTCTCCACTTTCATAGAATATATTACCACCCTCTCTCATTCTTTGCCACTCAAGGATAGACAAAAAAGCAAGAAAAGACAAAAAAAAAAAAGAGAAGAGGAGAAGGTGGTGAGCAACCCAGGGACGACCCTCACCAATTCCTTCCCAACCCAAAGCGAAATGGAGTCGTTGCCTGTTTGATCTCCCGGCAGCCTAATTATGAAGGTAATCTAATCCACATCCAACAACAGCAACTTCATATAGCTTTGTCGATCGTCTATTTCCAATGAACAATATGTCATGGAAATCTTTAGTTCCTAGAGATGATGAATATATAAACATTGTTGTCGATCCACAATTTTTATTGAGAAATGTGTTGTGGGACTCTGGGGGCGTGAAAAACATTGATTTATAAAGGGTAAATATTAGGGTTTACAATTCTCACATTTCAGTATTTCACTATGTAAGATATCATTTGGGCCAAGCCCAATTAAGGGTAACTAGAATGGGCTCTATCATTCTATGTATAATTTAAAGAGTTAATTTCACGGATCATCCCTGTGGTTTACTCAAAACATCACGTTTCGTCCTTATGGTTTTAAAACGACACGGGTGATCCTTTATAGGTGGATAAGGTTCTGATCCAGTCCTTTAGGTTAACGTCCGTTTACTGGACTCCGTTTTCTCCCTCACGTGCATCCCACGTGAGGGTATTTTAGTCTTTTCTTATCGTTAAAGGACCAAATTTGATGTATTTTGTCTTCCTTTCTTTTTCCATTACCTTTAACCTAAAAAACTATATCAATATTCATATACATACACACATTAGATACAAACAAACACATCTCTAAATATTTCATATTCACCATAAAAAACCAAACTCAAATATCAGATCTATCCCAAATAGTTCTTTGGTGTTTGCCCACACAGACAATTCATATCCAAACAATTTTATATATTTACCTCCACCACAACTACGGCCGCTAGCACCACCACAATCACCGCTGCCGACCAAATTAACCACCACCGCCATCGATTAACACCCAAAAATCAAAGTGGGTTTGGACCATAACATCATTTACGAGCGATTTTCCCTTTGAATAATCCGATTTTCGACAATACCCGACAACAACAATAGAAAAACTCCGGCGGCAGTAGTAACAGAAGCAACAGCGAATTTAGGCAACGACAACAGTAGCAGACTCCGGTGACAGTAGCAGCAGAAGCAAATTCCGGCAGCGGCAGCACAGCAACAGCGGAAGCAGATTCCGGGCAGCGGCATCAGCTGCAAAAGCAAAAGCAGATTCTGGCAGAGGCAATGGAAAACATAGATCTCAAAACGTTGCCATAGATCTAACGATAAACATCAGCAATGGAAGATTTTTTCCCGATACAATTTCCATGGTATATAGTTTTTTAGTATGTATACCTTTTACTATTACTATCACTATCTATACATATGGTTTTTTATTTTTATGATTTTTATTGATTTGAGGTTTGGATTTGAGAAGAATTAGTTGATGATTAAAGATTGAAGGATCATGTTTGTGTGTATTTTTGGGAAAGATAATTGTTTTATGGGCTTTTATTATACAAAGGTAGATGAAAAAAGGAAACAATTATCGGGATGCATGTGGGTAAGAAAACGGAACCCATTAGACGGACCTTAAAATAAAGGACTGAGTCAGAACCTTATCCTCCTATAAAGGATCATCCGTGTCGTTTTAAAACCATAAGGACGAAACGTGATGTTTTGGGTAAACCACAGGGACGATCCGAGAAATTAACTCTAATTTAAATTAATTATTTTGCATTTGCATGAGTACATTACGAAGTATGCCAAGATCAGATAGAGCTTTACTAACTTTTTTCAATATGTACATAATACATGGCATATTATTAACTCAAAAGTATTTCATAATAGCTTCTGTATATTGATTATGTTAGTATTATAATATTGGGCCTCTTCCAAGAGTCTTTTTTCTCATGGTTTCTTTAAACCTTTTTTGAAAACATAGTTAGCGTGTAAGTTTTCTTAAATGTTTGGGAGAAAATCTTAGCGAGTGGCTTGGTAAGAAAATGAGAAAACATACTAGGGTGGGCGTGATCAAGTTTTCAGCCAATAATAATTAAAAATAAAGGGTTGGTTCTTTTTAAGGCTATAATAAAATGCCTTCGGCAACAAGTGAAAAAAAATGAAAAAAAAGTTTAGAAAAATAACATAAATACTTAAGTTTTTATAAACATATATCAATTATCCAAGTTCTTTTTTGATTTTCACAAGATCACAACAAAAACGCAATAAAAAAAAGAAAATCGCAACGAGATTTTCAAATTTTGTAAAATTACATAGAGATTTTGGAGATCTCTTAGAGAATTTGAAAAGGCCGGAGATCAAGGTTTCGATCCTCATCCCATGCAAAGGCCGGAGGTCTTTTTCTATCATTTAGGTAGAAAATGGAAGCAGCCTCTCTACCTTGGTAGGGGTAAGGTCTGTCTACATCTTAACCTCCCTCGTACACCGTCGATGTATTGGGGCTCAAAACCTGCGAAATGCGACACTGAGCAGTTTATTTCTTTCTTTCTTAGAGAATTTGAAAATCTCATAAAGATTTTGACTTTTTCCTGATTTTAACTTCTTTTTTTTTAAGATTGACTTTTTATTGAGATTTTAACTTTTGAAATCTCAAAAAAGTCAAAATCTTTATGAGATTTTAAAATATCATTGCAATTTTCTATTTTATCGTGATTTTGTTAGGTATTTTGTGAAAATACAAAAAGACTTCGTTAAACTGATATATTTTTTTAAAAAAATTAGATACTCATATTATTTTTTCTCCAAAAGATATAATAGACTGGTAGTGTTATTTTCTAAAATAAAAGTAAAGAAGATATAGTGTAATGTTAATGTGACAATAAAAAAGAGGTGATTGTGGAATTATGCCACATTGGTATTCTTTGGCTCATGCATGAGTTATAGGGTAGAAATGAAAAAAAAATTACTCCGCAAATGGTCAGGGTGATGGGTGTCAATACAAGGATGCCAAAATTTGGCATGGCCACGACCAATCATATTGTGTTACATAGTAAAAAAAAAAAAAAAAAACAAAGCATACCAAAACATGTCAAGGCAAGCCTTGTGGGCATGTCACATACATCTATATAATGATGCGGATTTGGGTACAAAAAGAACAATATTCAAAAAAAAAAAGTCAAAACAGGCTATCTAATACACATCAAAGGCGTAGTGGTTTGGAGTTCCCCTGGTGACCTATAGGTCCCAGGTTCGAATCCCCATTCCATCAACTTTGAGATATAGGTAGTCCTTATATGAAAGCTTGACTTGGGTATACCCAGGTTCAAGTCGGAGGGGATAGGGTTTACCCCTATTAATCGTCGTGCTCTCGGGCGGATTAGTAGGGGGTTTTCTCCCATTGGGTATTTGAAATAGGCATTTCTACTTCGAAGGAGCTCTCTAGCGCGGACCCGGTTAAGACAACGTATGTTAGACCTCTCGCTGTCGAATCGCGACACGAAGTTTCAAGCGAAATTCACCTTTCAAAAAAAATTAAATAATACACATCAAAGGCCGTTGCCTAGACTTTAAAAGAAAATAGTTTTAACTTTTTAAAACTGTAATTGACCAACAAAACCCGTATATGTTTGGGGGCAGTCATTGCAATTGATTTGGGTTGAAAGGAGAGTTTCTTATCTAATGAAAATCTATCAATTTGACTTGCATTTGATACTGCTCCAATTTAGACTCATACTTCTCAACATCCAAAATTTCATTTGGTTCACTCTAGAGTCTAGGCAGTAGACATGTCTCTCCCATATCAGCCATATACAAGTCATTGTCTGCACTTTCATGGCCTATACTTGACATGGCTCACTGGTCGCTATAACCAACCTGACATGGCTCACAAAAACTGACAGCCAATCCAACCTAGAATCTCAGATCTTGACATGGCTCACTGGCCGCTAGAACCAACCTGACATGGCTCACCAATCACTAGTTCCTTGTCGAATTTGTTAAATTCAATCCAAAACCAACCATTTGTCCATTTATAGACCAAAAACGTGACTTTTCATATAAAATAGCCAAAGAGACGGCCATAAACGAGTATTAATTGTCTAAAATTCACACCAAACACATAACTAATCAGCAAAAACATGATTTGTATTTCAATACAATGTTTTCTTGGTTTTCAGACAATGACCTTCATGTTAACTTTGCAAATGCATTTCATAGGGACCTTGTAAATGCAATAAAAAGGAACCCTCAGAAAATAACTTCATAAAAGGCCTAACACATAAAAGCTTAGTTGAATCACATTTGTCTTTAATTTCATATGTAGGATCTCATAAGTAGTACATTAATAGAAATCTTCAAAGATGTTTGACAGACGACAAAAACGAGGACAAAAATAAAGGCCCTTTCTAGTACAAAACAACTTGCCAAATTCAGCAGATTTGCCACTTGTGTTACGTTATAATCTACTTCTTTTTTGCAGCCAACTGACTCTCAGGCTGCACAAGCACAATCCAGAATGGTTGGGAGTAGTTAGCAAGAATTCTTGATGTCAAGTACTTGTAATAAATAAAATGAAAGTAACGATCAATTAAAACCATAACCTACCTCTTTCTTGACGGGTTCTTCCTTCTCAGATAAAGTCAGCTCAATATGACAAGGAGAAGACATGTAAGCTGCAAAATAAAACAGATTAAATACTAGACGACACATTGGCCCATAGTCATCAAAAACAAAATTGATCATCTAGACTTACGACCAGACGCAGCCTCTATTGCATAATCTGCAATTTCAATGGATCTGATCGGATTTGCCTTAAAATACATCTATCGTATTACTTATAACTAAGTACCACATATTTTCAAGGTAGAAGTCAGACGTTACTTGAAATACCATTAAATTTTGGTGGAGTTAATAATCATCGCCTAAATTTTAATGAATTATTTACTCTTAAGCAGTACTGATGGAAATGCCATCCAAGACAGATTTCAAGTTCTTAAATATGAGAGCCTCTATGTATAAAAGTGGCAGGATGTGCGGTTAGGTAACAAGTCAAAAAAGTTCAAGTCGTTGTTTGTCCTCTGTCAACACAATTTGAAAAAAGTCAGCAAGGTTCAGTAGACCAGCACACCCCTTATATAGTGTAACAGCCTAAGTGGATAATGTATAGTTCAAAAAATAGATACAGCAGTTAAGGATCTTCAATTAAAACAAATTACATAAATGGGCTGAAATGCCACTTGCATATGTGCATAATCCCGGAAAATTAAATAAAATATGGGACGATGACTCACGGTTGATTCTTCCATGTGCACGATAAGTACGGCGTCTCTGCTTTTGTGCTTGGTTGACCTGGATGTGAGAGATGTGAAGGGCATCTACATCCAACCCCTTAACCTAATAAAGTATTGAACCAAAATAACATATATTTATTAGTGATGGGATAAACTTATCAATGACATAAGGGGTATGTATGAAACATAAATCATTACTTCGGCGTTACTCTCAGCATTCTTGAGCAAATCAAGAATAAACTTTGCAGATTTAGCAGGCCAACGTCCCTGTCCATTCGAATGGCGATTCTTTGCCTGCGCAGTACGTCCAACTCCACGACAGAAACGTGTGAACGGGATAGCTTGTTTGTGGGTAAGAACATCTTCCAAGTAGCTCTTAGCCTTGATCAAAGACATCTTACGTAAAGCATGTGCAGTCTCTCTAGTGTTCTATAACGAAACATTGAAAACAAATATTAGCAAATAAAAAACATAATTAAATAAATATAGCATCTTGAAGAATAGAATATACAGCATCATATCTGTTGAAGTAAGTTCAATCTTTTATTCCATTTTATTCTAACCGGCCATTCCTTTCTTTCCATCATAAATAAACAAACACACCTGACACTAAGGTGCAAAACATATCCTAGATAATGGACAAAACACATCCTAAATAAACACTCCACACTTTTCTAGTATCTCATTAAGCAGTTACATGGCTAGTTCTACGCAAGCAACAAGCACAAAACGAACATTGCGAAGCTGTAGAAAACAACCCTACTAGTCAGCGGGGTATAAAACCTTCATCATTACCCTATGTAAAAACACGATTTTGATTATAAAACTCAACACACACCCGCAGACAACCAAATCATCTTAGCTATTATTCAACTATATAGTAATGAAGCCCGTGAAGTCAATAACCAAATTCATTAATACATAATCAAACAAACATACATTTTAACTTCAATAAAACCTAATAAAATGAATACAAAACTTCTATTTATCTTTGTAACATTCACATTTGTAACAAAAAAAAAATGCTTAACTAACTTGAACTTAAAACAAATAAAGCATCCAAAACACACAGACATACATACCCAATTTGCATACACATATATATAAAAATATATAAATAGAAATATAAATGTAAATAATAAGTAAGAAAATTTCAGCATACCTTAAAATGACACCTGAGATCTGAACCCCTAGCTTTGCAAGCTGAATAACATCAAAAAATAAACAAACACACCTGACACTAAGGTGCAAAACATATCCTAGATAATGGACAAAACACATCCTAAATAAACACTCCACACTTTTCTAGTATCTCATTAAGCAGTTACATGGCTAGTTCTACGCAAGCAACAAGCACAAAACGAACATTGCGAAGCTGTAGAAAACAACCCTACTAGTCAGCGGGGTATAAAACCTTCATCATTACCCTATGTAAAAACACGATTTTGATTATAAAACTCAACACACACCCGCAGACAACCAAATCATCTTAGCTATTATTCAACTATATAGTAATGAAGCCCGTGAAGTCAATAACCAAATTCATTAATACATAATCAAACAAACATACATTTTAACTTCAATAAAACCTAATAAAATGAATACAAAACTTCTATTTATCTTTGTAACATTCACATTTGTAACAAAAAAAAAATGCTTAACTAACTTGAACTTAAAACAAATAAAGCATCCAAAACACACAGACATACATACCCAATTTGCATACACATATATATAAAAATATATAAATAGAAATATAAATGTAAATAATAAGTAAGAAAATTTCAGCATACCTTAAAATGACACCTGAGATCTGAACCCCTAGCTTTGCAAGCTGAATAACATCAAAAAATAAACAAAAAAAGTTATTTAACATTTTACATAAATCCCAACAATTAACAAGATAATACATGTAAGAGACGCATATAAAAAAAAAATTTAAAAATAGTTACATTTTGTGGGGTTTTCAGGTTCCTTTGAATACTTCACCTGAAATTTATAAACACAAAGAAAAATATTAACTTTATACATAAATATCAATGTATACACACATATATTGATATATATACATATATACACATAGATATATAGATAGATACATTTTTTATGAGTGTATGAAGTTTATTAGTGCTAAAGATTGAAGGTGGAAACTGACCATGGCAGCAGATGATTAGCAGGTGCAGATGCCGCTGAGTGAAACTGTGTGTGTGTGTTTTACAGAGGATCCAAGTTGAGGGTGGACTAGGGTTTTTGACTATAACAATCTTGTGGTTTGGGTTTGGGTTGGGCTTTGTGTTGAAATTTTTTACTTTTCAATTTGGACTTTGCTAATGTTTATTTGGGCTTCAAAGAATGGAAGTTGTAATCCAATATTTTAATCTGTCCCCACTATATGCGACTATGTGTACCCTTCCCAAATCATCGGTGTCATCTGGTATTGCACGAATAGGGGTTTCACATAACTTCTTCTTCGGTGCTTAGAAAGACTTTTTTTTGAGATTCAATCCATACAAACTTCACTCCTTCATCGGCTTGGCGATACAGGATAAATCTTGAATAAATATCCTATAGAAAACTCTTAATCTCCGTAGGAGAATTAGGCGTTTCTCATTTCATGACCGACTCAGTCTTTGAAGGATCCACTTTAACTCCTTCATGAGAAATAACATGCTTAATGAACTGAACTTCCTTAAGGCAAAATTTACACTCGGAGAACTTCGTATATAACTTCTTCTTCGGTGCTTAGAAAGACTTTTTTTTGAGATTCAATCCATACAAACTTCACTCCTTCATCGGCTTGGCGATACAGGATAAATCTTGAATAAATATCCTATAGAAAACTCTTAATCTCCGTAGGAGAATTAGGCGTTTCTCATTTCATGACCGACTCAGTCTTTGAAGGATCCACTTTAACTCCTTCATGAGAAATAACATGCTTAATGAACTGAACTTCCTTAAGGCAAAATTTACACTCGGAGAACTTCGTATATAACTTCTTCTCCTTAAGAACTCCTAAACATCTTTCTTAAATGCTCATGATGTTCATCTTTAGATTTGAAATAGATCAAAATACCATCGATGAAGACAATAACAAAATGATCAAGGAATAGACGACAAACTCGGTTCAACAAGTCCATGAAAGCAGCCGATGCATTGTCAAACCGAATGGCATGATTATGAATTCATAGTGTCCATACCGAGTATAGAAAGTCGTCTTAGCAACACTCTATTCTTCGACTTTCAATTAGTGATAAGTCAATATTAGAGAAATAGGATGCACCTTGCAATTGGTAGAATATATTTTTCAATACGGGGTAAGGGATACTTATTTTTCATCGTTCGCTTATTCAACTCACGGTAATCGATACACATTCTGTGGAACCATCATTCTTCTTTACAAATTGGATAAAAGCTCTCCAAGACGAGGAACTCGGACGAATGAAACCATTTTCTAAATAATACAATCAACTTTTTTAAAGTGTTAAATTCTAAAATAACACTCATTAGTAATTAATACAGAGTAATTATTTTACACTTATGGTATCCCGTCCATCGGACGATATAATCTAGTGTTTCTTGATTAGGTCTTAATTCTTGTTAATTTCAGTATTTGAGGATACCCAATTGAATAATTAACAGTTTGGGCTAAAAAAGTTTGGATCTTGGCTATAATTTAGTGTTTCTTGATTAGGTCTTAATTCTTGTTAATTTCAGTATTTGAGGATACCCAATTGAATAATTAACAGTTTGGGCTAAAAAAGTTTGGATCTTGGCTATAATTTAGTGTTTCTTGATTAGGTCTTAATTCTTGTTAATTTCAGTATTTGAGGATACCCAATTGAATAATTAACAGTTTGGGCTAAAAAAGTTTGGATCTTGGCTATAATTTAGTGTTTCTTGATTAGGTCTTAATTCTTGTTAATTTCAGTATTTGAGGATACCCAATTGAATAATTAACAGTTTGGGCTAAAAAAGTTTGGATCTTGGCTATAATTTAGTGTTTCTTGATTAGGTCTTAATTCTTGTTAATTTCAGTATTTGAGGATACCCAATTGAATAATTAACAGTTTGGGCTAAAAAAGTTTGGATCTTGGCTATAATTTAGTGTTTCTTGATTAGGTCTTAATTCTTGTTAATTTCAGTATTTGAGGATACCCAATTGAATAATTAACAGTTTGGGCTAAAAAAGTTTGGATCTTGGCTTTAGTTTAGTGTTTTTGATTAGGTTTTCTTTAGGTAGGTTTCAAGGTAATAGTTATGGCAGGTGGAAGTAATAATTTGAATAACTCTATGAAAAATATTGGGGGTGTTAGTGTGCCAACTGGGTTTGGTAATTCAGGGGTAAAAGGTACCGGAAACCCGAATCAATCTATGGGACCACCCAACCATTCACAGTTGTCTGAGCCTCAGGCTCAGGCGCTAGCTCAAGCACAATATGTGCAAGCTCAGGCTCAAGCTCAAGCTCGAGCTGCTCATGCCCGGTTTCAGGCACAGTTACAAGCACAAGCGCAGGCGCAAGCACAAGGGCAGCCGCTGCCACAGAAGCCGAGTATGATGGGAGGGCTTAGTAGTAATAGTAATATAGGTGGTTCGTCGCCCTCAATTGTTACACATAATAGTGGTAAAAGGTCGGGGCATAAACCGTCTTCGCGTCCTCCTGGTTCTTCTAGTGGTGTAGCTGGTTCGCCTTCGAAAACAATGGAGCTTACACCTGCGGCACGTAGACGAAAGAGAGGCCCACCCGAGAATCAGATTCCTGAAAAGGTGGCTGCCCTTTTGCCGGAATCAGCTCTTTACACTCAGTTGTTGGAGTTTGAGGGTCGTGTGGATGCTGCTCTTGCTAGAAAAAAGGTTGACATTCAAGAATCTATTAAGAACCCACCTCGTGTGCAGAGAACTCTTAGGATTTACGTTTTCAACACCTTCACGAACCAAACTCAAACTGGAAATCCTAAGGAAAACACCGAAGCTCCTTCATGGTCTCTCAAGATTCTCGGGAGGTTATTGGATAATGGATCAGAATCCGACGAGACTTCCATGTTACCTAAACCTACTTTAACGAGTCCAAAGTTTTCATCCTTTTTCAAGAAGATCACTATTTACTTGGATCAAAATCTTTACCCTGATAACCATGTGATCTTGTGGGAAAGTTCTAGATCGTTGGCACTTAACGAGGGTTTTGAAGTGAAGAGAAAAGGGGATAAAGAGTTCACTGCTATTATTAGAATGGAAATGAATTACACACCCGAAAAGTTTGGATCTTGGCTATAATTTAGTGTTTCTTGATTAGGTCTTAATTCTTGTTAATTTCAGTATTTGAGGATACCCAATTGAATAATTAACAGTTTGGGCTAAAAAAGTTTGGATCTTGGCTATAATTTAGTGTTTCTTGATTAGGTCTTAATTCTTGTTAATTTCAGTATTTGAGGATACCCAATTGAATAATTAACAGTTTGGGCTAAAAAAGTTTGGATCTTGGCTATAATTTAGTGTTTCTTGATTAGGTCTTAATTCTTGTTAATTTCAGTATTTGAGGATACCCAATTGAATAATTAACAGTTTGGGCTAAAAAAGTTTGGATCTTGGCTATAATTTAGTGTTTCTTGATTAGGTCTTAATTCTTGTTAATTTCAGTATTTGAGGATACCCAATTGAATAATTAACAGTTTGGGCTAAAAAAGTTTGGATCTTGGCTATAATTTAGTGTTTCTTGATTAGGTCTTAATTCTTGTTAATTTCAGTATTTGAGGATACCCAATTGAATAATTAACAGTTTGGGCTAAAAAAGTTTGGATCTTGGCTTTAGTTTAGTGTTTTTGATTAGGTTTTCTTTAGGTAGGTTTCAAGGTAATAGTTATGGCAGGTGGAAGTAATAATTTGAATAACTCTATGAAAAATATTGGGGGTGTTAGTGTGCCAACTGGGTTTGGTAATTCAGGGGTAAAAGGTACCGGAAACCCGAATCAATCTATGGGACCACCCAACCATTCACAGTTGTCTGAGCCTCAGGCTCAGGCGCTAGCTCAAGCACAATATGTGCAAGCTCAGGCTCAAGCTCAAGCTCGAGCTGCTCATGCCCGGTTTCAGGCACAGTTACAAGCACAAGCGCAGGCGCAAGCACAAGGGCAGCCGCTGCCACAGAAGCCGAGTATGATGGGAGGGCTTAGTAGTAATAGTAATATAGGTGGTTCGTCGCCCTCAATTGTTACACATAATAGTGGTAAAAGGTCGGGGCATAAACCGTCTTCGCGTCCTCCTGGTTCTTCTAGTGGTGTAGCTGGTTCGCCTTCGAAAACAATGGAGCTTACACCTGCGGCACGTAGACGAAAGAGAGGCCCACCCGAGAATCAGATTCCTGAAAAGGTGGCTGCCCTTTTGCCGGAATCAGCTCTTTACACTCAGTTGTTGGAGTTTGAGGGTCGTGTGGATGCTGCTCTTGCTAGAAAAAAGGTTGACATTCAAGAATCTATTAAGAACCCACCTCGTGTGCAGAGAACTCTTAGGATTTACGTTTTCAACACCTTCACGAACCAAACTCAAACTGGAAATCCTAAGGAAAACACCGAAGCTCCTTCATGGTCTCTCAAGATTCTCGGGAGGTTATTGGATAATGGATCAGAATCCGACGAGACTTCCATGTTACCTAAACCTACTTTAACGAGTCCAAAGTTTTCATCCTTTTTCAAGAAGATCACTATTTACTTGGATCAAAATCTTTACCCTGATAACCATGTGATCTTGTGGGAAAGTTCTAGATCGTTGGCACTTAACGAGGGTTTTGAAGTGAAGAGAAAAGGGGATAAAGAGTTCACTGCTATTATTAGAATGGAAATGAATTACACACCCGAAAAGTTTAAACTTTCATCCGCTTTAAGTGAAGTTCTTGGACTTGAGGTCGAGACCCGTCCTCGAATTATCGCTGCAATTTGGCAATATGTGAAAGTTAAAAAGTTACAGATCTCGACTGATACTTCATTTTTCTCGTGTGATCCGCCTCTAAAGAAAGTATTTGGAGATGAAAGGGTGAAATTTTCAATGGTGTCTCAAAAGATTTCACAGCATTTGACTCAGCCGCAGCCTATACATTTGGAGCATAAAATCAAGCTTTCGGGTAATAATCCGGTGGGAAACACATGTTATGATGTTCTCGTGGACGTTCCTTTTTCATTAGATAAAGATATGTCTAATTTTTTGGAAAATTTGGAGAAGCATAAGGAGATTGATGCATGCGATGAAGCAATTTGCTCTGCAATTAAGAAGATCCATGAACATAGGCGTAGGCGGGCTTTCTTTCTAGGATTTAGTCAGTCACCAAGTGAATTTGTTGATGCCTTTATTGCGTCACAGAGCAAGGATTTGAAGATGGCAGCTGGTGATGCTACTCGTAATGCTGAGAAAGAGCAGCGGGCCGAGTTCTATAATCAACCATGGTTTGCTCTTTATTTCTTTTTTCATTAACTTTTATCTGAATATGGCTTTTTATTAATAGTTAAAGTTCGGGTTAATACAATCCACAAATTCTGGTAGTGCGTACCAGGTAGAGGTGGCAAAACGGGTAAGTCAAGCAGTTTAGGTAATGGGTAAAAACACGGTCAGGCTAAAATATGTATTCTGTTTTTTTTTTTGAACTCCTTTTTGTCCATTTTTTTAATGCATATCTAGTCTGTCAAATTCGACTTATTGGTTTTCATAGCAATATGAAAATTTCTAACTAAATGGATTTAGGAGGTGTTTTATGCACACGGGGTGGTTCAAAATTGCTACCTTTAGTAGTGGGCAACTTTATAGGCTAAAGTTGGTTAAGTTGTTTTCTTACTTTGAGATATCATATATATTGGAAATTTAGCATTTAAGCTTAAGGTATCCCACATGACGACAAGTGCACACGTGGTTTTGGATGTGCGTTCTAAAAGCAACATTTTATGGTAGTTTTCAGAATAAGAGTTAGATAAGCGGCTGATTAATTCTAATAACACAGAAACTTTTTACATGTTTCTCCAAATCTGGTTGTGTTGACCCTGAGTTATAGTGGCTTGATTGAGAATCAGATAATTACTGGCTTAGGGTTGTGTTTTTAAAGTGGTTATTGCCACTTACGAATGAGAATCAGATAGTTTAACATCTATCCCCCAAAATAAGTTTTCTTTTCTTACCTCGGCTCCACGTTTCTTCAAAAGTTATTATAATCATGAATATTAAAAAAAGTAAAATTCGCATAATCTTTAGCCGAACACCCCTAAAGCACTATTTATCATGTGATATGACATGAACAACCAGCCCATTGTGTGAAGATATGCTTGTGAGATGTGACTTTTGACTTTATATTGTGACGGATATAAGTATTACATCGTCAAAATAACTTACTTTCATGAACGTACATGGTACAATGTTTGACTTGCTTTTGTCCACTTGATAGGGTCGAAGATGCAGTTATTCGTTACTTGAACAGGAAACCTGCCACAGTAAGCGAGACACCTGCAAGCACGTAATTGAGCTGTTCCCATGGGTATGCATATCTTTTCTCCCCAACGTGTATTGAGATAGATTCAGATAGATGAGAAATAGTTCCAAATGTGGTCACAGGAATCATTTCTGATCTAACTAATGTAATCCAATGTGTTGCGCGCTATTAGATCTGATTTTATGTTTGTTTGATCTTTTCTTGCTTTAGCTGATCAACTTTCTAGGAGTTTCTTTTTATGGTAGTATCTTTTTATAGTGACTGCTTGAATCCTACTGTAGTATCTTTCCATTTATAGCAAGGATTATTATGACTTATGAGTTCTTATTATTTCCTTTCTTTTCACCTGTGGCTTTTGAAGATAGAATGCTAGAAAATGACATATTTAAACTTCAAATTCTGAACCTAATATTCACTTCATATATAGTCTTGCCCTGCAAGATTGAAGAACCCACTTGTGTTGCACAATGCACAGGGTGGACTTTTTCTATTACACATCCGCTAATATAATCATAACATGATTGAAGTTTTCTTTGATTGACCCATGATGTATCTTTTGAACAATACGTGTGCTATCAAGTTATCACATAATATTATTATTATCATAATCTTTTATATATGTTAAAAGAGAACCCTTAAATAGAAAAATGAAAAATCTAGACCCTACATTGAAGTTCATTCTTTATTTTCCACCCTTTGATCAGCAAAATGCTTACATCATCTTTGACTAGACTTTTAGTCAAAGACGTTTTTAGTTCTCCAGCTTTCACTATTTTTTCAAACACTCATACATTTCGATCTTTTTCAACTTTTCACCATTGTTTTTATAATAAAGATTGCAAGCATATTAAGTGCGATCAAACGACTTTGTACAAAAATCATATCCAATATTTTAATAACAAAGCAATCTGAAGAACGTTCTTTTAAACGATTTTTTTTAACTCCGATCCATATTTTTATGAGGGTTTTTATTTACAAGTTTACAAATTCATGATTTTTTAATGTGATGATGATGATCGATCCTCCGTATTCTATTAGGGTTTTTCTATAAAAGATTATTAAAATACAAGATAAATCCAATATACAAAATAAATAAGGTAATCAAAGAAAATATTTTTCGGTACATTTTTTCTTCTCTTAGCTTTTTATATCTTTTAGTTTTTATTTTCTGCCAGTTTTTTATATGTACAAATTTAACTATTGTTATATGTTTCTCACGCGTTTCACACGGGTTATAAGCTAGTATTATTACTATTATACAACTTTTAATCCAATTTGGCGATTATATAACTTGTCCCAAGCCAATTTGAGGTTAGCCCCATTTTGTATAGGCTCTTTCCTCTTGAGGTAAAGACCATTGTTCAATCATTTGATATAAGGTAATATAGTATTATTTGGGGTGGTGTAGTAGAATAAATTTACTCTTAAAAATAAAAATAAATCGTTCCAAATACCATAACACCTGGCAGTAATTTTAGTACGAGTCCACGTCATCAAAGCTATCTGTTATTGTAGGTTAGTCGATATAAGAAAACACCCTTTCTGAGACGCAGTTTGTCGTCGTCAAAGGAAACAAATCTCGTCGCCAAAAACCAATTTTATTGTAGTGCAACTATATACACTAGACCGAAAACAAAATTTTAATGCATTTAATATAATAATGTTTTAAAAAATAGATCTGCATCATTTAAACTTAATTAGGAGTATTAGTTAGAGTTGATATATCTTGATTCTACATGTACATATATTACTCAAACACAATTACACACATGTTCATTATTTCACAACATAGATGATTGAATACGTGATACGCATGGATTTAATGTTGTTTCCCACCTACTTCTACATATTAATTTATTTCTCATATATGCATGACAACCAAATGGCCATATTTAGCAAAAATATATATTTTTATAGTATTATACAAGTCAATGTAACCGATCGAAACTATATCTCCACATGTGTTTTTACACCTTATAATAGACCATCACCCCCACTACTATCTTCCACAACCACATTTGCAATGGCCATCCTTTCTTTCATTCAATTTATCTCTTTACTCTTTGTTCTTTTCCATTTGATCTCTTCATTTGGCATTTTCATAAGCAATTTCATTCATGGACATAACTATAAGTCATACTCCTTTATATATTTCCATTGGAATAGCCATCGGTTAATCCACTTGTTCACGGACCTCCTTTCGGTCTCACCATCGTCTTTAGCCAACTTGGCTGGAAAAAACAAATGATTGTAACCGCAAACCCTAATAATGTCGAATACATGCTTAAAACAAATTTTGAAAATTACCCGAAAGGAAAACCATTCACGGACATCCTTGGGGACTTCCTTGGAATGGGAATATTTAATGTGGATGGCCAACTATGGAGCATGCAACGTAAGGTAGCTAGCCACGAGTTTAGCAACAACTCGTTGCGAGAGTTTGTGGTGAGTGTGCTTGAAGAAGAAATAGCAACGAGACTAATTCCTTTGCTAGAAAACTCTGTTGAAAATGACAACACTTTGGACATGCAAGATGTTTTAAGAAGGTTCGCTTTTGATACCATATGTAAGATCTCACTTGGGTGGGACCCGTGTTTCTTGGATTTTACTCAACCAGATCCACCACTAGCATCAGCTTTTGATGTAGCAGCGGGTGCCAGTGCATTGCGTGGCAATGCATTGACTAATTGGATATGGAAAGGTAAACGATTATTAAATCTTGGAAGTGAGTGCAAGTTGAAAGAGGCAAATCGTGTTATACAATCTTCAATAGATGATATAATCCTTAAAAGGAGGCAACAATTGGAAGGAAATATAAGTGAGAGAGATTTGCTATCAAGATTTATTTCAATGGGTCATAGCGACGAGCTCATTAGAGACATGGTGATAAGCTTTCTAATGGCCGGAAGAGATACCACGTCAGCGGCAATGACGTGGCTCTTTTGGTTGCTGACGTGGCACCCTAAAGTATAGAAAAATATTCTAAAAGAAGTCAACTATATAGTTAATGAACAAAATAAATAAGGTAATCAAAGAAAATATTTTTCGGTACATTTTTTCTTCTCTTAGCTTTTTATATCTTTTAGTTTTTATTTTCTGCCAGTTTTTTATATGTACAAATTTAACTATTGCTATATGTTTCTCACGCGTTTCACACGGGTTATAAGCTAGTATTATTACTATTATACAACTTTTAATCCAATTTGGCGATTATATAACTTGTCCCAAGCCAATTTGAGGTTAGCCCCATTTTGTATAGGCTCTTTCCTCTTGAGGTAAAGACCATTGTTCAATCATTTGATATAAGGTAATATAGTATTATTTGGGGTGGTGTAGTAGAATAAATTTACTCTTAAAAATAAAAATAAATCGTTCCAAATACCATAACACCTGGCAGTAATTTTAGTACGAGTCCACGTCATCAAAGCTATCTGTTATTGTAGGTTAGTCGATATAAGAAAACACCCTTTCTGAGACGCAGTTTGTCGTCGTCAAAGGAAACAAATCTCGTCGCCAAAAACCAATTTTATTGTAGTGCAACTATATACACTAGACCGAAAACAAAATTTTAATGCATTTAATATAATAATGTTTTAAAAAATAGATCTGCATCATTTAAACTTAATTAGGAGTATTAGTTAGAGTTGATATATCTTGATTCTACATGTACATATATTACTCAAACACAATTACACACATGTTCATTATTTCACAACATAGATGATTGAATACGTGATACGCATGGATTTAATGTTGTTTCCCACCTACTTCTACATATTAATTTATTTCTCATATATGCATGACAACCAAATGGCCATATTTAGCAAAAATATATATTTTTATAGTATTATACAAGTCAATGTAACCGATCGAAACTATATCTCCACATGTGTTTTTACACCTTATAATAGACCATCACCCCCACTACTATCTTCCACAACCACATTTGCAATGGCCATCCTTTCTTTCATTCAATTTATCTCTTTACTCTTTGTTCTTTTCCATTTGATCTCTTCATTTGGCATTTTCATAAGCAATTTCATTCATGGACATAACTATAAGTCATACTCCTTTATATATTTCCATTGGAATAGCCATCGGTTAATCCACTTGTTCACGGACCTCCTTTCGGTCTCACCATCGTCTTTAGCCAACTTGGCTGGAAAAAACAAATGATTGTAACCGCAAACCCTAATAATGTCGAATACATGCTTAAAACAAATTTTGAAAATTACCCGAAAGGAAAACCATTCACGGACATCCTTGGGGACTTCCTTGGAATGGGAATATTTAATGTGGATGGCCAACTATGGAGCATGCAACGTAAGGTAGCTAGCCACGAGTTTAGCAACAACTCGTTGCGAGAGTTTGTGGTGAGTGTGCTTGAAGAAGAAATAGCAACGAGACTAATTCCTTTGCTAGAAAACTCTGTTGAAAATGACAACACTTTGGACATGCAAGATGTTTTAAGAAGGTTCGCTTTTGATACCATATGTAAGATCTCACTTGGGTGGGACCCGTGTTTCTTGGATTTTACTCAACCAGATCCACCACTAGCATCAGCTTTTGATGTAGCAGCGGGTGCCAGTGCATTGCGTGGCAATGCATTGACTAATTGGATATGGAAAGGTAAACGATTATTAAATCTTGGAAGTGAGTGCAAGTTGAAAGAGGCAAATCGTGTTATACAATCTTCAATAGATGATATAATCCTTAAAAGGAGGCAACAATTGGAAGGAAATATAAGTGAGAGAGATTTGCTATCAAGATTTATTTCAATGGGTCATAGCGACGAGCTCATTAGAGACATGGTGATAAGCTTTCTAATGGCCGGAAGAGATACCACGTCAGCGGCAATGACGTGGCTCTTTTGGTTGCTGACGTGGCACCCTAAAGTATAGAAAAATATTCTAAAAGAAGTCAACTATATAGTTAATGAACAAAATAATAAATTGTCATTAACCTTTGATGACTTTAAAAAAATGGACTATTTGAAAGCATGCTTATGTGAGTCCATGAGGCTTTACCCACCGGTGGTATGGGACTCAAAACACGCCGAAAACGACGATGTGTTACCGGATGGGACGCGGGTTTACAAAGGGAACCGGGTGATGTATTTTCCATGTGGTATGGGAAGGATGGACGCATTGTGGGGAAAAGATTGTTTGGAGTTTAGACCGGACCGTTGGTTTAGTGAACAAGGTGGGTTTAAAATGGGAAGTCCCTATAGGTTTCCGGTTTTTCAAGCCGGGCCAAGGGTTTGTTTAGGCAAAGAGATGGCGTTTATTCAAATGAAGTATGTGATGGCTTCCCTTTTGAGACGATTTGAGCTCGTGCCGGTTTGTTTGGACCAACCAGTTTTTGTGCCATTGCTTACAGCTCATATGGATGGTGGTTTGAAGGTCAGGGTTCGTAGAAGGAGTCAGACCGAAAAGTGATAAATAAAATTAATTAAATATGCATAGAATTATAGAAATTGGAAGTATGCTGGAAATCAATATTCATGTGTTTTGGTAGGAAAATAAGAAATAAAAGATCACATCTAGCAAACATGTTAATGAATGAAGAAATATAGATCGAATAAATTAAATATAACTAATGATATATCTATTTGTACGTAACATATATAGAGAGTTATGAGTTTTTTTTTTAATTGATGTTGTTATCTTAATATTAACAAAAACAGTTAGAGGGAAAAGTCTATTGATCAATCAAATATCAATAGTCTTAATTTTATTAAAATCTGATTTTGCCTAAAAATACACCAAAATAAGCAAATAAACTAAAAATATTCTAAAAGAAGTCAACTATATAGTTAATGAACAAAATAATAAATTGTCATTAACCTTTGATGACTTTAAAAAAATGGACTATTTGAAAGCATGCTTATGTGAGTCCATGAGGCTTTACCCACCGGTGGTATGGGACTCAAAACACGCCGAAAACGACGATGTGTTACCGGATGGGACGCGGGTTTACAAAGGGAACCGGGTGATGTATTTTCCATGTGGTATGGGAAGGATGGACGCATTGTGGGGAAAAGATTGTTTGGAGTTTAGACCGGACCGTTGGTTTAGTGAACAAGGTGGGTTTAAAATGGGAAGTCCCTATAGGTTTCCGGTTTTTCAAGCCGGGCCAAGGGTTTGTTTAGGCAAAGAGATGGCGTTTATTCAAATGAAGTATGTGATGGCTTCCCTTTTGAGACGATTTGAGCTCGTGCCGGTTTGTTTGGACCAACCAGTTTTTGTGCCATTGCTTACAGCTCATATGGATGGTGGTTTGAAGGTCAGGGTTCGTAGAAGGAGTCAGACCGAAAAGTGATAAATAAAATTAATTAAATATGCATAGAATTATAGAAATTGGAAGTATGCTGGAAATCAATATTCATGTGTTTTGGTAGGAAAATAAGAAATAAAAGATCACATCTAGCAAACATGTTAATGAATGAAGAAATATAGATCGAATAAATTAAATATAACTAATGATATATCTATTTGTACGTAACATATATAGAGAGTTATGAGTTTTTTTTTTGAAAGCATGCTTATGTGAGTCCATGAGGCTTTACCCACCGGTGGTATGGGACTCAAAACACGCCGAAAACGACGATGTGTTACCGGATGGGACGCGGGTTTACAAAGGGAACCGGGTGATGTATTTTCCATGTGGTATGGGAAGGATGGACGCATTGTGGGGAAAAGATTGTTTGGAGTTTAGACCGGACCGTTGGTTTAGTGAACAAGGTGGGTTTAAAATGGGAAGTCCCTATAGGTTTCCGGTTTTTCAAGCCGGGCCAAGGGTTTGTTTAGGCAAAGAGATGGCGTTTATTCAAATGAAGTATGTGATGGCTTCCCTTTTGAGACGATTTGAGCTCGTGCCGGTTTGTTTGGACCAACCAGTTTTTGTGCCATTGCTTACAGCTCATATGGATGGTGGTTTGAAGGTCAGGGTTCGTAGAAGGAGTCAGACCGAAAAGTGATAAATAAAATTAATTAAATATGCATAGAATTATAGAAATTGGAAGTATGCTGGAAATCAATATTCATGTGTTTTGGTAGGAAAATAAGAAATAAAAGATCACATCTAGCAAACATGTTAATGAATGAAGAAATATAGATCGAATAAATTAAATATAACTAATGATATATCTATTTGTACGTAACATATATAGAGAGTTATGAGTTTTTTTTTTAATTGATGTTGTTATCTTAATATTAACAAAAACAGTTAGAGGGAAAAGTCTATTGATCAATCAAATATCAATAGTCTTAATTTTATTAAAATCTGATTTTGCCTAAAAATACACCAAAATAATAAATTGTCATTAACCTTTGATGACTTTAAAAAAATGGACTATTTGAAAGCATGCTTATGTGAGTCCATGAGGCTTTACCCACCGGTGGTATGGGACTCAAAACACGCCGAAAACGACGATGTGTTACCGGATGGGACGCGGGTTTACAAAGGGAACCGGGTGATGTATTTTCCATGTGGTATGGGAAGGATGGACGCATTGTGGGGAAAAGATTGTTTGGAGTTTAGACCGGACCGTTGGTTTAGTGAACAAGGTGGGTTTAAAATGGGAAGTCCCTATAGGTTTCCGGTTTTTCAAGCCGGGCCAAGGGTTTGTTTAGGCAAAGAGATGGCGTTTATTCAAATGAAGTATGTGATGGCTTCCCTTTTGAGACGATTTGAGCTCGTGCCGGTTTGTTTGGACCAACCAGTTTTTGTGCCATTGCTTACAGCTCATATGGATGGTGGTTTGAAGATACCTCTGGCCAACCCACCTAAATGTTTACTTTTAATTGATCGCTTAACTTCGGCTTATAGTTTTGTACTTTTGTGTCGATAG
Organism: Erigeron breviscapus; assembly: GCA_034093135.1. NCBI lineage: Eukaryota > Viridiplantae > Streptophyta > Magnoliopsida > Asterales > Asteraceae > Erigeron > Erigeron breviscapus. Next base: position 62,939,153 of record CM067173.1, read on the forward strand.
CTCACGCAAACTCAAATTTGATATTTTTATGTGATAAGCTCTTAAGTTTTTTAAGGTATAATTAATTCGATTTGTTATTATGTACGGAGTATTTTTTTAAATCTTTATGTTTTGCTAAATCTTTATATTCTAGCATTTTTCATCTCATTGGATGTTACTAATGATAGTTGTATGAGTTGTCATTAATGTGCAAAAAATAGTTGTATTTATATTATAAAATTAAAGGGTTGACTTTTGATATAATAACAATTTTTTGATGCATGTTATTATGTTAATGACAGCCTAAGTTAGCATTTATCACTAAAATATCACTATGAACGAGCATGGTACCCGCGCAATGCGGCGGCAAGCCGGCGATGACGGTGGTGTGATGGCGGCGACGGATGGTGACGGTGGTGGCGGTATCAATTGGTGTAGGTAAAGGTATTTGATTTAAAGGGGGTTAGTAGAGATATTTTACAATATAATGGACTAATGGTGTAATTTAATATTAAGGGTCATAATATCAAAAGTCGAAACATGAAATGTCTTTTTGCTTCGCACTGCATACTCTTCTTTGGCTGTTTTTTTAACTAAAATATTCTATTATTTCATTGGGCTTGGGTTATTGGCTGGTGAAGTGAAAACAACAAAAACACTTTTATTATCCTAATATTTTGGGCCTTCCGGGTTTTGCACCAGACCTAAACACAAAAAACACTTTTATTATCCTAATATTTTGGGCCTTCCGGGTTTTGCACCAGACCTAAACACAAAAAACACTAAAATGAAGCCCCGAGAACCGAACCTGAAGTTTGCGGGGCAGGGTCCGTGCAGTCCCGGTCGGGTCAGGGATAGTCCGGTACTCCGGTTAACTCGGATCTGCACAGACCTAAATCCCATGAGTTTGTATTTTTCATTGCCATGAGTTTAATTTTCATCCGGACTATATATACCAGTTTTTTTATTTGATTCCATGGGTTTCTTTTGTTGATATACTTCTCTTTTTTTTGTATTATTTTTTCTTTTTTTTTTTGCAAAGTTAGTTTTGATTCAGACGTGCTGGAGGCAATTTTAAACAGCGATTTGATGGACCTCCAACCCCCTCCTCATGGAAAATACCTTGAGATGAGAAACCCAAGACTCGAACCCGAGACCTTGAGGAAAACTCACCTCCGGGGCCCACATAATGGATTTAGAAGATACCTCTGGCCAACCCACCTAAATGTTTACTTTTAATTGATCGCTTAACTTCGGCTTATAGTTTTGTACTTTTGTGTCGATAGCTCACGCAAACTCAAATTTGATATTTTTATGTGATAAGCTCTTAAGTTTTTTAAGGTATAATTAATTCGATTTGTTATTATGTACGGAGTATTTTTTTAAATCTTTATGTTTTGCTAAATCTTTATATTCTAGCATTTTTCATCTCATTGGATGTTACTAATGATAGTTGTATGAGTTGTCATTAATGTGCAAAAAATAGTTGTATTTATATTATAAAATTAAAGGGTTGACTTTTGATATAATAACAATTTTTTGATGCATGTTATTATGTTAATGACAGCCTAAGTTAGCATTTATCACTAAAATATCACTATGAACGAGCATGGTACCCGCGCAATGCGGCGGCAAGCCGGCGATGACGGTGGTGTGATGGCGGCGACGGATGGTGACGGTGGTGGCGGTATCAATTGGTGTAGGTAAAGGTATTTGATTTAAAGGGGGTTAGTAGAGATATTTTACAATATAATGGACTAATGGTGTAATTTAATATTAAGGGTCATAATATCAAAAGTCGAAACATGAAATGTCTTTTTGCTTCGCACTGCATACTCTTCTTTGGCTGTTTTTTTAACTAAAATATTCTATTATTTCATTGGGCTTGGGTTATTGGCTGGTGAAGTGAAAACAACAAAAACACTTTTATTATCCTAATATTTTGGGCCTTCCGGGTTTTGCACCAGACCTAAACACAAAAAACACTAAAATGAAGCCCCGAGAACCGAACCTGAAGTTTGCGGGGCAGGGTCCGTGCAGTCCCGGTCGGGTCAGGGATAGTCCGGTACTCCGGTTAACTCGGATCTGCACAGACCTAAATCCCATGAGTTTGTATTTTTCATTGCCATGAGTTTAATTTTCATCCGGACTATATATACCAGTTTTTTTATTTGATTCCATGGGTTTCTTTTGTTGATATACTTCTCTTTTTTTTGTATTATTTTTTCATTTTGTATATCAGCAACTTTTTGTTTTATAGATTATCTAGGTTTTTTAGAATTCAACCTAGAGTTGAAAGGCGATAGACTTTATATGTGAATGTTGTTTTATGTTGGCATATTGGAGAACTGTGATAACATTTGTAGAACCAAGCGGTGTTTGACACTTTGACCTGGTGGAAAGTGGCTTATCAACCAAAAGGTGTGGGTTGAAATCTCATGCAAGATGTAGGCTACAGATAGGTGCCGAGTCTTTGCCGTTAAAAAAAGTGTTAAAAGTTTTGATGAACTATTGCTTATTTATAAGTATTAACCAATAAACTTTTATAATTTGCTCTCTCTTTGACCATCATGTAACTTGAATCCTGAGACGGCAATCAATCATTCGCTTGGTACTCATATTATGGCACAACTAGACTCATGAAAATTTTGTTTTCTCAAATTTTCCTCTCTTGTGTTTGGGGATTAACAAGAACTAAAAGTATAAGACAGTTGACAATCAGTTTTACCGTCGCTAGAAAAAGCGCCTCCACAGACTAGAACTTCAAGAGGAGAATGCACCAATGTCGGCTTAGACCTAAAGATACCTTTTTTTCTTGATCCTCGAAACAATCAAGAATATGCATAGCACATTTTGGTGTTAACCAAGGAATCAAGGATATTAAAATGGCTTATGTCAAAATAGTTGGAGCGAATGCAGGATAACGTGCAGCTCAAAAAATATATAAAGGTTTCGAATTATTGATGACCCTTTATCTGCAAAAGACCGAGGGCATTGCATGACATAGCTCAAACCAAAAAAACTAAACCCGCTATTTGCAAAAGAAAGTACCGCAAAAAGAAACTCAGCAAGTTTTGTCATTGCATTCCTTTATCCAAATGCTGAAATGCATGATGAGTATCATTCCCTTTACAAAACCAGACACATATGGGTCTACGTAAACCTACAAAAATAAGCAATGTTGAATAATGCCAATGTCAAAGCTCGTTAGCACAAAGATTCCAGCAAGCAAGAGAGCAGCAATTCATCACGCTAACACCAGCTTGCAAACTGTAGTACCCAAATATTTTGGTTACGTTTCCAGATTTCGTGAGTAAAGTCAGCTAATAACTTTATGCAATTGTTACAACAGAACAGCAAGAGTAAAGACGTGAGTCTGAAACTTCCAACAAGACAAAAGAAAACACGACGATAAAAGCTTTGGGAAACTTCAAACCTGCCAAAGTATAAACAAGAAAGTTATCAACTAAGTTAGATATAACAAAGCAGCTGAATGAAAGTGAGATTAACCATTATTATAAACAATATACAAGAATCTATGCAACCTCAACCAGCATATATGTCCGAAGACAATATCAATCCTAGTGTAATAGTCAAACAGCAGAGCCAATTAGCTACTGATTTTATAATGGACACTACTATAGTTGCAAGACATATTCAAAGAAGACCCATCAGTTGCAATTCCAGTATAGCAAAGATAGCACTACGCTGCTTGTCTTTCATGGGCTTGTAAACAATGCGCACATTTTGGCCATTTACAGTCTTACAGAGGTACATCATAGTAACATATCTTTAAATATAATTATAAAAAAGTGCACGAAATCATTAGCAAAACTGGCAAGATTTTTGAATAAATAAAAGAACGGAAACATTTTGTTATAAAATCCGGATTAATCCATGCACATGCAGGATAAAGATATGGGAAAGCAACAAATACATAACTGTTGCAGGCTAGTCCAAAGGTCATACATGGAAATCCAGGAATCCTAAACGGTAGATAAAGAAGCATGAAAACTAGTCAAATAGACAGCCACAGGTAACATAATTATGGGTAACCATGGTTGGTGTAAAATTACCCCCATTCTACTGAGGAACAGCTAACCGTGTAACATGTGATTACTCCCGTATTCATGATTTTCCCTTTTGCCAATAAATTGGACAGAAAAATCAATCAGACAGCACAAATGCCAAAATCATTATCTATGCCACTTACCTGGTTTGGTTTATAAAAGATATATACACAGATAGATATAACATTAACCATCACCAAATGGTCCAGTGACAAAGAGGCTTGTTTCCTCACAAGAGGTCTCAAGTTCGAGTCCTACCTAGGCATATTTTGGGGGTGACTATTCAAATACAGTAGCAAAGGTACAAACTACAAAGCAGCAGACATGGCAAGGAAGAATGTCCAGCAAGAACATCAGTTAGTCCTTACTGCTAATAGGAATGTGTATTTATTTTAATTATTTTCGTATCATGCAAAGCACCCCCTCTGCACAAAACCTTTTTTAAAAATCATTTTGGCCAAAACAGGGTTCTGTCAATTGTAAAACCTTTGGCCATCTTAGTGTGTATGACACATAACATTAATCTTTCATACTAGAAGATGCTTCGTTACAAGTGTGTATAAACATATACTTCTTCATCTTATAAAGATTTTATATGGGAATGCAAGTCATAACTTTTACTGGTTGGTGGCAGACTACCTCTGCCCCAAATCAAGCTTCTCAATTTATGAACTTATAAACTTATGTGAAAAAAGGGAAACATTAAAGGGGGCAAGAACTACCTTAAGCTATGTGACAAAGACATTAAAAACAGCAATATATCAGAAAAGACAGAAAGCCACAGCTGTATTCAGGCAAAATCACCCATCTACTGCCCAATCCAACAAATGCTAATTTGGGTAGACATTTTATCGTAATGGTTACTAACTGTGATTCTACTATAGAACAATACATATTAGTGAATGAAACATAAAAGAAAAATCAACCACTCCCGTTAGTTCATTAATGAATGATACTAAGTACCTTTTCCCAAATTTATAATTGTAAACAAAGTTAAACTCATAAATAGGGCCCAATTCCTAACTGGACATGATGAAGCGGGAAAGGCAGAAAATATGGAGCATACTTACATTCGTAGAAGTAAGAATTAATACATTCATTTGATGTCAACCATAAACTAGTCCTACTCGGGGTCTTTTCACATTACTAGCACCATCGCCTTGTTATCTACCAGTTAGAGTCTTTAATTGATCATATGCACATTGAATTTTGTGCTTCTCTTGGATGTTCAATTTGTATCCTTCATAAGACTGTAAAAGGTAACATTTAAAAATCAGAATCAAACAGTGATGCCAAACTCGCGGTAAAAGAGGGGGAAGAGAGGGAGGGAGGGAGGGGGAGGGAGGGAGGGAGGGAGGGAGGGAGGGAGGGAGGGAGGGAGGGAGGGAGGGAGGGAGGGAGGGAGGGAGGGAGGGAGGGAGGGAGGGAGGGAGGGAGGGAGGGAGGGAGGGAGGGAGGGAGGGAGGGAGGGAGGGAGGGAGGGAGGGAGGGAGGGAGGGAGGGAGGGAGGGAGGGAGGGAGGGAGGGAGGGAGGGAGGGAGGGAGGGAGGGAGGGAGTGGCCAAACTCGCGGTAAAAGAGGGGGAAGAGAGGGAGGGAGGGAGGGGGGGACAAAAGGCCCAACCTTTATGATTTGCAGCATGTCGTCAATCTCTTTCTTGCACCACAATAGTATTTTCCAAACTGTGTCATCCTCATGAATTAGCAGGAGGACACGAACAACTGGAATTACCCTGCTTGAAAGGTCATCACTCGTAACACGACCAATTTGACCATCGGAAGTAGGTGCATCATTTCCAGAGATAAAACGTGTCATCGCATTCAAGACATCAATTAAAATCTTTTCACTCTTATAAAATAAGAGAAGACAAGGCAAAATAAAGTAACGGTTTACGCTAGGACGGCTGGTGTTACTTGACCCAGAATCTTCTTGTAAACTCTACATTCAATACAAAATGGTAAGAAGTCCACTACAATTCAAACCGATAACCCTAGGTAAACAAAGGTATATCATAGCATGACATGAAATTAAATTCCATGTGATAAAAGTAGAAATAGATATGATATGAAACTAAACTCAATAGCCAATCATAGTGTAACACTGTATGTATGATAAACACTTACAGAAACATCGATCAAGTATCCTGGAAGGACATTGACTAATCTGGAAATGCTCTGTTCAGAAAGTTTTGTGGGCTTTGAATCAAGTGTGAGAATCATTCTAAGCAATGCACATGTGTTCTCCAAGGGTCGTTTATTTGACTGCAAGTGGAATAGATAAGACACTAGAATTATGCAGGCTATAACATATAAATGACAATTCTAAATATACATTTGTGAGGACTTAACTAACTTACAATCTGATCAATAACTGCTCCCTCTAGCATCTTAAAAACAAGATGATCATCCCCAATCTGATTCAGACAAGAGCAAACAGCCTTGGCGACAGACCTAAACAATTCAGAATTTGACTTCCCATATTTCTCTACGTTGAGCGAACTGCTTTCTGATATTTTAAAAAAAATCATAAAGGGCTTGCAATGTGTAGGCAGCGGAGAAGAGATCATCTTTCAGTGATAAATAATGACCAAACATAAAAAATGAGAAATGGTTAATAGTGTACCAGGACAAACTTGAAAAACTTCATATCGTGACAATAATGTGATGAGAAAACTAATATAATCGGCAATCTGGATATGTCCAGCTCTGTAAGCAGAACTCAGAACCTCCAAGAAACGAAATAAGAGCAATGGATCCAGATCCTGGCCTGCAATGATAAGCAAGGAACACATTCAGTACTCCAGTTCTAGCTTTATTGCCCTTTTCCTTTGTCGTTTGATATTCTTTAACAAAAATGGTGAATGATAATATTTTTATTTCCATATACGCTAGTGAGCTGGACGCCCAATTACTAGCATTCTGCCAAACTTGCAAGAATTGGCAAAAACGCTATTGTAATTCACTGTCACTTCTTTATGAAATTGAATTCAACTGCAATACTCACACAAGCAACAAGTAGCTATCGACTGAAGCATGCATGGGTCCAGGAAGGAGAAGTAATACAGGCAACAGATAGAAAGTTCCTGGATCTCTCTTGGAAGCTTTATAAAAGGACCATAGGAAGTATCACCTGACAAGAAGAAAAATTATCAAGAGGAGCTCGTAAAACTACAAGACCGGCAATGAGATGAAGGATCAATCATGATTGTTTCTACTACCATCACCCACTGCACAGTAAAATTCTCTAAGTGCATACTGCATGTTGTCAAGCTCCTGTGAGAGAGGAGAGTTCAGAGTGGTACATTGTCCCAGATGAAGATGAAGACGCAATACAGCCTGCAGAAATCACCCTCATCAAAATATGAATACTCGGAGGCCAGAGTTAAATAGATCCAAACGATGTAATATTCAATTTGTTTTACAACTACAGAGAATGATTGAGCATTGATTGCCAATAAATATATACTTTTGAGAACGATGGGTTTTTATCACCCAAGAGGATTAGCAACAGAGATATCTCTCTAATCCACGTGATCTGAAAGTCCACTATTTCTGAATCACTTGTCTCTGGGGATGCAAAACTGTTTTTCTGTAAACCAGACAAGATAGCAAATGTGTAACAAAAAAAAAATGCTTAACTAACTTGAACTTAAAACAAATAAAGCATCCAAAACACACAGACATACATACCCAATTTGCATACACATATATATAAAAATATATAAATAGAAATATAAATGTAAATAATAAGTAAGAAAATTTCAGCATACCTTAAAATGACACCTGAGATCTGAACCCCTAGCTTTGCAAGCTGAATAACATCAAAAAATAAACAAAAAAAGTTATTTAACATTTTACATAAATCCCAACAATTAACAAGATAATACATGTAAGAGACGCATATAAAAAAAAAATTTAAAAATAGTTACATTTTGTGGGGTTTTCAGGTTCCTTTGAATACTTCACCTGAAATTTATAAACACAAAGAAAAATTATCAAGAGGAGCTCGTAAAACTACAAGACCGGCAATGAGATGAAGGATCAATCATGATTGTTTCTACTACCATCACCCACTGCACAGTAAAATTCTCTAAGTGCATACTGCATGTTGTCAAGCTCCTGTGAGAGAGGAGAGTTCAGAGTGGTACATTGTCCCAGATGAAGATGAAGACGCAATACAGCCTGCAGAAATCACCCTCATCAAAATATGAATACTCGGAGGCCAGAGTTAAATAGATCCAAACGATGTAATATTCAATTTGTTTTACAACTACAGAGAATGATTGAGCATTGATTGCCAATAAATATATACTTTTGAGAACGATGGGTTTTTATCACCCAAGAGGATTAGCAACAGAGATATCTCTCTAATCCACGTGATCTGAAAGTCCACTATTTCTGAATCACTTGTCTCTGGGGATGCAAAACTGTTTTTCTGTAAACCAGACAAGATAGCAAATGTGATACAGACAAAAAAAAAAAAAAAAAAAAAAAAAAAAAAAAAAAAAAAAAAAAAAAAAAAAAAAAAAAAAAAAAAAAAAAAAAAAAAAAAAAAAAAAAAAAAAAAAAAAAAAAAAAAAAAAAAAAAAAAAAAAAAAAAAAAAAAAAAAAAAAAAAAAAAAAAAAAAAAAAAAAAAAAAAAAAAAAAAAAAAAAAAAAAAAAAAAAAAAAAAAAAAAAAAAAAAAAAAAAAAAAAAAAAAAAAAAAAAAAAAAAAAAAAAAAAAAAAAAAAAAAAAAAAAATGCTTAACTAACTTGAACTTAAAACAAATAAAGCATCCAAAACACACAGACATACATACCCAATTTGCATACACATATATATAAAAATATATAAATAGAAATATAAATGTAAATAATAAGTAAGAAAATTTCAGCATACCTTAAAATGACACCTGAGATCTGAACCCCTAGCTTTGCAAGCTGAATAACATCAAAAAATAAACAAAAAAAGTTATTTAACATTTTACATAAATCCCAACAATTAACAAGATAATACATGTAAGAGACGCATATAAAAAAAAAATTTAAAAATAGTTACATTTTGTGGGGTTTTCAGGTTCCTTTGAATACTTCACCTGAAATTTATAAACACAAAGAAAAATTATCAAGAGGAGCTCGTAAAACTACAAGACCGGCAATGAGATGAAGGATCAATCATGATTGTTTCTACTACCATCACCCACTGCACAGTAAAATTCTCTAAGTGCATACTGCATGTTGTCAAGCTCCTGTGAGAGAGGAGAGTTCAGAGTGGTACATTGTCCCAGATGAAGATGAAGACGCAATACAGCCTGCAGAAATCACCCTCATCAAAATATGAATACTCGGAGGCCAGAGTTAAATAGATCCAAACGATGTAATATTCAATTTGTTTTACAACTACAGAGAATGATTGAGCATTGATTGCCAATAAATATATACTTTTGAGAACGATGGGTTTTTATCACCCAAGAGGATTAGCAACAGAGATATCTCTCTAATCCACGTGATCTGAAAGTCCACTATTTCTGAATCACTTGTCTCTGGGGATGCAAAACTGTTTTTCTGTAAACCAGACAAGATAGCAAATGTGATACAGACAAAAAAAAAAAAAAAAAAAAAAAAAAAAAAAAAAAAAAAAAAAAAAAAAAAAAAAAAAAAAAAAAAAAAAAAAAAAAAAAAAAAAAAAAAAAAAAAAAAAAAAAAAAAAAAAAAAAAAAAAAAAAAAAAAAAAAAAAAAAAAAAAAAAAAAAAAAAAAAAAAAAAAAAAAAAAAAAAAAAAAAAAAAAAAAAAAAAAAAAAAAAAAAAACCCTCATTGAAACCTACAAAAACTTCACAAAACGAAGAACGAACCCACCCCATAAAACAAATTCCAGATAATAATAAAGAAAAGAAAAAAAAGAAAAAACAATCACAATTTAATAAAAAAGGCAGAGAAATCATCAAAAATTAGATCATTGCGAAGCTGTAGAAAACAACCCTACTAGTCAGCGGGGTATAAAACCTTCATCATTACCCTATGTAAAAACACGATTTTGATTATAAAACTCAACACACACCCGCAGACAACCAAATCATCTTAGCTATTATTCAACTATATAGTAATGAAGCCCGTGAAGTCAATAACCAAATTCATTAATACATAATCAAACAAACATACATTTTAACTTCAATAAAACCTAATAAAATGAATACAAAACTTCTATTTATCTTTGTAACATTCACATTTGTAACAAAAAAAAAATGCTTAACTAACTTGAACTTAAAACAAATAAAGCATCCAAAACACACAGACATACATACCCAATTTGCATACACATATATATAAAAATATATAAATAGAAATATAAATGTAAATAATAAGTAAGAAAATTTCAGCATACCTTAAAATGACACCTGAGATCTGAACCCCTAGCTTTGCAAGCTGAATAACATCAAAAAATAAACAAAAAAAGTTATTTAACATTTTACATAAATCCCAACAATTAACAAGATAATACATGTAAGAGACGCATATAAAAAAAAAATTTAAAAATAGTTACATTTTGTGGGGTTTTCAGGTTCCTTTGAATACTTCACCTGAAATTTATAAACACAAAGAAAAATATTAACTTTATACATAAATATCAATGTATACACACATATATTGATATATATACATATATACACATAGATATATAGATAGATACATTTTTTATGAGTGTATGAAGTTTATTAGTGCTAAAGATTGAAGGTGGAAACTGACCATGGCAGCAGATGATTAGCAGGTGCAGATGCCGCTGAGTGAAACTGTGTGTGTGTGTTTTACAGAGGATCCAAGTTGAAGGTTTACAATATTTACAACAAGGGATGGTTAGCGAAAAATCAAAAAACCATAAGGACGGTTTATGTAATTAACTCTTGTTTTAATATACTCGTATTAATTTTCTATTCTATAAGATTGGGTTTGACCAAGGGCACTTCGGTAAATTAAACCCTCATTGAAACCTACAAAAACTTCACAAAACGAAGAACGAACCCACCCCATAAAACAAATTCCAGATAATAATAAGGAAAAGAAAAAAAAAGAAAAAACAATCACAATTTAATAAAAAAGGCAGAGAAATCATCAAAAATTAGATCATTACAATCTAAACGACCTCCTTATTTTCATTCAACATGTGATGTAAGTTTTAAATTTCCCTCTTATTTTCAGTCTGTAGTACTAAATCTAGGGTTTCAAATCTATACCCACCAAATTTCTTGAACACCCACAGTTCAAATTCACCAAAATATTTTTGGACACCCTTTTGAGTAATTAGCACTTTGGACTAAAAAAATTTGGATCTTGGCTATAATTTAGTGTTTCTTGATTAGGTCTTAATTCTTGTTAATTTCAGTATTTGAGGATACCCAATTGAATAATTAACAGTTTGGGCTAAAAAAGTTTGGATCTTGGCTTTAGTTTAGTGTTTTTGATTAGGTTTTCTTTAGGTAGGTTTCAAGGTAATAGTTATGGCAGGTGGAAGTAATAATTTGAATAACTCTATGAAAAATATTGGGGGTGTTAGTGTGCCAACTGGGTTTGGTAATTCAGGGGTAAAAGGTACCGGAAACCCGAATCAATCTATGGGACCACCCAACCATTCACAGTTGTCTGAGCCTCAGGCTCAGGCGCTAGCTCAAGCACAATATGTGCAAGCTCAGGCTCAAGCTCAAGCTCGAGCTGCTCATGCCCGGTTTCAGGCACAGTTACAAGCACAAGCGCAGGCGCAAGCACAAGGGCAGCCGCTGCCACAGAAGCCGAGTATGATGGGAGGGCTTAGTAGTAATAGTAATATAGGTGGTTCGTCGCCCTCAATTGTTACACATAATAGTGGTAAAAGGTCGGGGCATAAACCGTCTTCGCGTCCTCCTGGTTCTTCTAGTGGTGTAGCTGGTTCGCCTTCGAAAACAATGGAGCTTACACCTGCGGCACGTAGACGAAAGAGAGGCCCACCCGAGAATCAGATTCCTGAAAAGGTGGCTGCCCTTTTGCCGGAATCAGCTCTTTACACTCAGTTGTTGGAGTTTGAGGGTCGTGTGGATGCTGCTCTTGCTAGAAAAAAGGTTGACATTCAAGAATCTATTAAGAACCCACCTCGTGTGCAGAGAACTCTTAGGATTTACGTTTTCAACACCTTCACGAACCAAACTCAAACTGGAAATCCTAAGGAAAACACCGAAGCTCCTTCATGGTCTCTCAAGATTCTCGGGAGGTTATTGGATAATGGATCAAAATCTGACGAGACTTCCATGTTACCTAAACCTACTTTAACGAGTCCAAAGTTTTCATCCTTTTTCAAGAAGATCACTATTTACTTGGATCAAAATCTGACGAGACTTCCATGTTACCTAAACCTACTTTAACGAGTCCAAAGTTTTCATCCTTTTTCAAGAAGATCACTATTTACTTGGATCAAAATCTGACGAGACTTCCATGTTACCTAAACCTACTTTAACGAGTCCAAAGTTTTCATCCTTTTTCAAGAAGATCACTATTTACTTGGATCAAAATCTTTACCCTGATAACCATGTGATCTTGTGGGAAAGTTCTAGATCGTTGGCACTTAACGAGGGTTTTGAAGTGAAGAGAAAAGGGGATAAAGAGTTTACTGCTATTATTAGAATGGAAATGAATTACACACCCGAAAAGTTTAAACTTTCATCCGCTTTAAGTGAAGTTCTTGGACTTGAGGTCGAGACCCGTCCTCGAATTATCGCTGCAATTTGGCAATATGTGAAAGTTAAAAAGTTACAGATCTCGACTGATACTTCATTTTTCTCGTGTGATCCGCCTCTAAAGAAAGTATTTGGAGATGAAAGGGTGAAATTTTCAATGGTGTCTCAAAAGATTTCACAGCATTTGACTCAGCCGCAGCCTATACATTTGGAGCATAAAATCAAGCTTTCGGGTAATAATCCGGTGGGAAACACATGTTATGATGTTCTCGTGGACGTTCCTTTTTCATTAGATAAAGATATGTCTAATTTTTTGGAAAATTTGGAGAAGCATAAGGAGATTGATGCATGCGATGAAGCAATTTGCTCTGCAATTAAGAAGATCCATGAACATAGGCGTAGGCGGGCTTTCTTTCTAGGATTTAGTCAGTCACCAAGTGAATTTGTTGATGCCTTTATTGCGTCACAGAGCAAGGATTTGAAGATGGCAGCTGGTGATGCTACTCGTAATGCTGAGAAAGAGCAGCGGGCCGAGTTCTATAATCAACCATGGTTTGCTCTTTATTTCTTTTTTCATTAACTTTTATCTGAATATGGCTTTTTATTAATAGTTAAAGTTCGGGTTAATACAATCCACAAATTCTGGTAGTGCGTACCAGGTAGAGGTGGCAAAACGGGTAAGTCAAGCAGTTTAGGTAATGGGTAAAAACACGGTCAGGCTAAAATATGTATTCTGTTTTTTTTTTTTGAACTCCTTTTTGTCCATTTTTTTAATGCATATCTAGTCTGTCAAATTCGACTTATTGGTTTTCATAGCAATATGAAAATTTCTAACTAAATGGATTTAGGAGGTGTTTTATGCACACGGGGTGGTTCAAAATTGCTACCTTTAGTAGTGGGCAACTTTATAGGCTAAAGTTGGTTAAGTTGTTTTCTTACTTTGAGATATCATATATATTGGAAATTTAGCATTTAAGCTTAAGGTATCCCACATGACGACAAGTGCACACGTGGTTTTGGATGTGCGTTCTAAAAGCAACATTTTATGGTAGTTTTCAGAATAAGAGTTAGATAAGCGGCTGATTAATTCTAATAACACAGAAACTTTTTACATGTTTCTCCAAATCTGGTTGTGTTGACCCTGAGTTATAGTGGCTTGATTGAGAATCAGATAATTACTGGCTTAGGGTTGTGTTTTTAAAGTGGTTATTGCCACTTACGAATGAGAATCAGATAGTTACTGGCTTAGGGTTGTGTTTTTAAAGTGGTTATTGCCACTTACGAATGAGAATCAGATAATTACTGGCTTAGGGTTGTGTTTTTAAAGTGGTTATTGCCACTTACGAATGAGAATCAGATAATTACTGGCTTAGGGTTGTGTTTTTAAAGTGGTTATTGCCACTTACGAATGAGAATCAGATAATTACTGGCTTAGGGTTGTGTTTTTAAAGTGGTTATTGCCACTTACGAATGAGAATCAGATAATTACTGGCTTAGGGTTGTGTTTTTAAAGTGGTTATTGCCACTTACGAATGAGAATCAGATAATTACTGGCTTAGGGTTGTGTTTTTAAAGTGGTTATTGCCACTTACGAATGAGAATCAGATAATTACTGGCTTAGGGTTGTGTTTTTAAAGTGGTTATTGCCACTTACGAATGAGAATCAGATAATTACTGGCTTAGGGTTGTGTTTTTAAAGTGGTTATTGCCACTTACGAATGAGAATCAGATAATTACTGGCTTAGGGTTGTGTTTTTAAAGTGGTTATTGCCACTTACGAATGAGAATCAGATAATTACTGGCTTAGGGTTGTGTTTTTAAAGTGGTTATTGCCACTTACGAATGAGAATCAGATAATTACTGGCTTAGGGTTGTGTTTTTAAAGTGGTTATTGCCACTTACGAATGAGAATCAGATAATTACTGGCTTAGGGTTGTGTTTTTAAAGTGGTTATTGCCACTTACGAATGAGAATCAGATAATTACTGGCTTAGGGTTGTGTTTTTAAAGTGGTTATTGCCACTTACGAATGAGAATCAGATAATTACTGGCTTAGGGTTGTGTTTTTAAAGTGGTTATTGCCACTTACGAATGAGAATCAGATAATTACTGGCTTAGGGTTGTGTTTTTAAAGTGGTTATTGCCACTTACGAATGAGAATCAGATAATTACTGGCTTAGGGTTGTGTTTTTAAAGTGGTTATTGCCACTTACGAATGAGAATCAGATAATTACTGGCTTAGGGTTGTGTTTTTAAAGTGGTTATTGCCACTTACGAATGAGAATCAGATAATTACTGGCTTAGGGTTGTGTTTTTAAAGTGGTTATTGCCACTTACGAATGAGAATCAGATAATTACTGGCTTAGGGTTGTGTTTTTAAAGTGGTTATTGCCACTTACGAATGAGAATCAGATAATTACTGGCTTAGGGTTGTGTTTTTAAAGTGGTTATTGCCACTTACGAATGAGAATCAGATAATTACTGGCTTAGGGTTGTGTTTTTAAAGTGGTTATTGCCACTTACGAATGAGAATCAGATAATTACTGGCTTAGGGTTGTGTTTTTAAAGTGGTTATTGCCACTTACGAATGAGAATCAGATAATTACTGGCTTAGGGTTGTGTTTTTAAAGTGGTTATTGCCACTTACGAATGAGAATCAGATAATTACTGGCTTAGGGTTGTGTTTTTAAAGTGGTTATTGCCACTTACGAATGAGAATCAGATAATTACTGGCTTAGGGTTGTGTTTTTAAAGTGGTTATTGCCACTTACGAATGAGAATCAGATAATTACTGGCTTAGGGTTGTGTTTTTAAAGTGGTTATTGCCACTTACGAATGAGAATCAGATAATTACTGGCTTAGGGTTGTGTTTTTAAAGTGGTTATTGCCACTTACGAATGAGAATCAGATAATTACTGGCTTAGGGTTGTGTTTTTAAAGTGGTTATTGCCACTTACGAATGAGAATCAGATAATTACTGGCTTAGGGTTGTGTTTTTAAAGTGGTTATTGCCACTTACGAATGAGAATCAGATAATTACTGGCTTAGGGTTGTGTTTTTAAAGTGGTTATTGCCACTTACGAATGAGAATCAGATAATTACTGGCTTAGGGTTGTGTTTTTATAGTGGCTTGATTGAGAATCAGATAATTACTGGCTTAGGGTTGTGTTTTTAAAGTGGTTATTGCCACTTACGAATGAGAATCAGATAGTTTAACATCTATCCCCCAAAATAAGTTTTCTTTTCTTACCTCGGCTCCACGTTTCTTCAAAAGTTATTATAATCATGAATATTAAAAAAAGTAAAATTCGCATAATCTTTAGCCGAACACCCCTAAAGCACTATTTATCATGTGATATGACATGAACAACCAGCCCATTGTGTGAAGATATGCTTGTGAGATGTGACTTTTGACTTTATATTGTGACGGATATAAGTATTACATCGTCAAAATAACTTACTTTCATGAACGTACATGGTACAATGTTTGACTTGCTTTTGTCCACTTGATAGGGTCGAAGATGCAGTTATTCGTTACTTGAACAGGAAACCTGCCACAGTAAGCGAGACACCTGCAAGCACGTAATTGAGCTGTTCCCATGGGTATGCATATCTTTTCTCCCCAACGTGTATTGAGATAGATTCAGATAGATGAGAAATAGTTCCAAATGTGGTCACAGGAATCATTTCTGATCTAACTAATGTAATCCAATGTGTTGCGCGCTATTAGATCTGATTTTATGTTTGTTTGATCTTTTCTTGCTTTAGCTGATCAACTTTCTAGGAGTTTCTTTTTATGGTAGTATCTTTTTATAGTGACTGCTTGAATCCTACTGTAGTATCTTTCCATTTATAGCAAGGATTATTATGACTTATGAGTTCTTATTATTTCCTTTCTTTTCACCTGTGGCTTTTGAAGATAGAATGCTAGAAAATGACATATTTAAACTTCAAATTCTGAACCTAATATTCACTTCATATATAGTCTTGCCCTGCAAGATTGAAGAACCCACTTGTGTTGCACAATGCACAGGGTGGACTTTTTCTATTACACATCCGCTAATATAATCATAACATGATTGAAGTTTTCTTTGATTGACCCATGATGTATCTTTTGAACAATACGTGTGCTATCAAGTTATCACATAATATTATTATTATCATAATCTTTTATATATGTTAAAAGAGAACCCTTAAATAGAAAAATGAAAAATCTAGACCCTACATTGAAGTTCATTCTTTATTTTCCACCCTTTGATCAGCAAAATGCTTACATCATCTTTGACTAGACTTTTAGTCAAAGACGTTTTTAGTTCTCCAGCTTTCACTATTTTTTCAAACACTCATACATTTCGATCTTTTTCAACTTTTCACCATTGTTTTTATAATATAGATTGCAAGCATATTAAGTGCGATCAAACGACTTTGTACAAAAATCATATCCAATATTTTAATAACAAAGCAATCTGAAGAACGTTCTTTTAAACGATTTTTTTTAACTCCGATCCATATTTTTATGAGGGTTTTTATTTACAAGTTTACAAATTCATGATTTTTTAATGTGATGATGATGATCGATCCTCCGTATTCTATTAGGGTTTTTCTATAAAAGATTATTAAAATACAAGATAAATCCAATATACAAAATAAATAAGGTAATCAAAGAAAATATTTTTCGGTACATTTTTTCTTCTCTTAGCTTTTTATATCTTTTAGTTTTTATTTTCTGCCAGTTTTTTATATGTACAAATTTAACTATTGTTATATGTTTCTCACGCGTTTCACACGGGTTATAAGCTAGTATTATTACTATTATACAACTTTTAATCCAATTTGGCGATTATATAACTTGTCCCAAGCCAATTTGAGGTTAGCCCCATTTTGTATAGGCTCTTTCCTCTTGAGGTAAAGACCATTGTTCAATCATTTGATATAAGGTAATATAGTATTATTTGGGGTGGTGTAGTAGAATAAATTTACTCTTAAAAATAAAAATAAATCGTTCCAAATACCATAACATCTGGCAGTAATTTTAGTACGAGTCCACGTCATCAAAGCTATCTGTTATTGTAGGTTAGTCGATATAAGAAAACACCCTTTCTGAGACGCAGTTTGTCGTCGTCAAAGGAAACAAATCTCGTCGCCAAAAACCAATTTTATTGTAGTGCAACTATATACACTAGACCGAAAACAAAATTTTAATGCATTTAATATAATAATGTTTTAAAAAATAGATCTGCATCATTTAAACTTAATTAGGAGTATTAGTTAGAGTTGATATATCTTGATTCTACATGTACATATATTACTCAAACACAATTACACACATGTTCATTATTTCACAACATAGATGATTGAATACGTGATACGCATGGATTTAATGTTGTTTCCCACCTACTTCTACATATTAATTTATTTCTCATATATGCATGACAACCAAATGGCCATATTTAGCAAAAATATATATTTTTATAGTATTATACAAGTCAATGTAACCGATCGAAACTATATCTCCACATGTGTTTTTACACCTTATAATAGACCATCACCCCCACTACTATCTTCCACAACCACATTTGCAATGGCCATCCTTTCTTTCATTCAATTTATCTCTTTACTCTTTGTTCTTTTCCATTTGATCTCTTCATTTGGCATTTTCATAAGCAATTTCATTCATGGACATAACTATAAGTCATACTCCTTTATATATTTCCATTGGAATAGCCATCGGTTAATCCACTTGTTCACGGACCTCCTTTCGGTCTCACCATCGTCTTTAGCCAACTTGGCTGGAAAAAACAAATGATTGTAACCGCAAACCCTAATAATGTCGAATACATGCTTAAAACAAATTTTGAAAATTACCCGAAAGGAAAACCATTCACGGACATCCTTGGGGACTTCCTTGGAATGGGAATATTTAATGTGGATGGCCAACTATGGAGCATGCAACGTAAGGTAGCTAGCCACGAGTTTAGCAACAACTCGTTGCGAGAGTTTGTGGTGAGTGTGCTTGAAGAAGAAATAGCAACGAGACTAATTCCTTTGCTAGAAAACTCTGTTGAAAATGACAACACTTTGGACATGCAAGATGTTTTAAGAAGGTTCGCTTTTGATACCATATGTAAGATCTCACTTGGGTGGGACCCGTGTTTCTTGGATTTTACTCAACCAGATCCACCACTAGCATCAGCTTTTGATGTAGCAGCGGGTGCCAGTGCATTGCGTGGCAATGCATTGACTAATTGGATATGGAAAGGTAAACGATTATTAAATCTTGGAAGTGAGTGCAAGTTGAAAGAGGCAAATCGTGTTATACAATCTTCAATAGATGATATAATCCTTAAAAGGAGGCAACAATTGGAAGGAAATATAAGTGAGAGAGATTTGCTATCAAGATTTATTTCAATGGGTCATAGCGACGAGCTCATTAGAGACATGGTGATAAGCTTTCTAATGGCCGGAAGAGATACCACGTCAGCGGCAATGACGTGGCTCTTTTGGTTGCTGACGTGGCACCCTAAAGTATAGAAAAATATTCTAAAAGAAGTCAACTATATAGTTAATGAACAAAATAATAAATTGTCATTAACCTTTGATGACTTTAAAAAAATGGACTATTTGAAAGCATGCTTATGTGAGTCCATGAGGCTTTACCCACCGGTGGTATGGGACTCAAAACACGCCGAAAACGACGATGTGTTACCGGATGGGACGCGGGTTTACAAAGGGAACCGGGTGATGTATTTTCCATGTGGTATGGGAAGGATGGACGCATTGTGGGGAAAAGATTGTTTGGAGTTTAGACCGGACCGTTGGTTTAGTGAACAAGGTGGGTTTAAAATGGGAAGTCCCTATAGGTTTCCGGTTTTTCAAGCCGGGCCAAGGGTTTGTTTAGGCAAAGAGATGGCGTTTATTCAAATGAAGTATGTGATGGCTTCCCTTTTGAGACGATTTGAGCTCGTGCCGGTTTGTTTGGACCAACCAGTTTTTGTGCCATTGCTTACAGCTCATATGGATGGTGGTTTGAAGGTCAGGGTTCGTAGAAGGAGTCAGACCGAAAAGTGATAAATAAAATTAATTAAATATGCATAGAATTATAGAAATTGGAAGTATGCTGGAAATCAATATTCATGTGTTTTGGTAGGAAAATAAGAAATAAAAGATCACATCTAGCAAACATGTTAATGAATGAAGAAATATAGATCGAATAAATTAAATATAACTAATGATATATCTATTTGTACGTAACATATATAGAGAGTTATGAGTTTTTTTTTTTAATTGATGTTGTTATCTTAATATTAACAAAAACAGTTAGAGGGAAAAGTCTATTGATCAATCAAATATCAATAGTCTTAATTTTATTAAAATCTGATTTTGCCTAAAAATACACCAAAATAAGCAAATAAACTAAAAAATATCTAATTAGCTTTGTTACTAACTACACAAATTGCAATATGATGTTGTTAGGTCGAAGATCGACCATGTATAATTTGTTCAGAAATAGCTTGAAGTTTAGTGAAGACATTAGTTCAGAATTCTGAGATGCCTCAGAATTCCTTCACTGAAGCTTCACTTCAGTTTAGATCAAGACAAATCTGAAGCATTCATTCTGAAGTCAAAGACTGAAGTATGAAGAAGAGAATCATCTCAGAAGCGAGCAATCAGAGTGATTCTACCAGATCGAAGACTGAAGCATCTCAGTGTTAAAGTATTTACAACACTTTACACTGATTACGAGGAAGACTTTTACCTTACACAGTTACCAAGTTGATAGATTTATCTATTAATAAAAGGTACAAAGTATAGGTATGGAACCTAGTACGATAAGTCACATCAAGTGACTTATATACTCTTCCTAGTGCAGCATGTAAGGAATTATGACTTAATTCCTTAAATGCTCACAACCACATTTGTACGACATTGTCCATGTCATCATGAACAAAGTCTATAAATACAAAGTCTTCTCATAACTTGCAAAAAGCTTGAAACTTTAGCATTGCAACTTGTGAGATATACTCTAAGTAAACTTACGAGTATTTCCAAGTCAATTAGATCACTTGTATTTCGGGATTGTTTAGATATTTACACTTGGGTGTTTATCTTTGTTCCGCAACAATCCTTGTATTTGTTTATACATCAATAAATCAAATACATTAGAAAACAACGTATCTCAATGCTTTATACTTGATTATATTTATATATATCTTTATATAGTTTCTGCCATTTGTTCTTACATTTATTTATATTGTCAATTGTTTCTTGTTATCCAAATCTGGATCGTAAACTGAACTTGTCCATTCAAGATCAGTTGTACTTGCCAGTCGGGTTTGTCTTTCATCTATATTTGGGACTCATAATTGGTATCAGAGCAGCAAGGTTGAATTACATAAATTCTTTAACCTTTGATCTGCTTAGATGGCTGACTTTGAACAAGAACGACCTGACCCTAATAATGCTACCCCACCCCCTATCATCAACAACAATATACCCTCACATAACGTACATGTACACTTTCCAAATAATCCTGTTCCCAAGTTTGATGGGAACAGTGAAAACTTTCAAACGTGGAAAGCATGCATGTTAAAATATATTGCTGGTGTTGAGAGACACTTACCAGACATTCTAAAAGAAGGACCCTTTGTCCCTATGAATGCTTCAACTGTTGTCAGAAATGCCGATGGGACTCCTAGGCAGTCACCTAAGGAGAAGGATCATTGGTCTGAAGAAGATCATAGACTTGTAGACCTAGACACTAAGCTACAAAATATGATTTATATGCAGTTCCAGAAACCCTAATGCCCACTCTTGTCTTACTTGAAAACTCAAAATTAATGTGGGAGGAACTAATGACACAGTTTGAAGGCACTAATGAGACAATTGTCACAAGAAAAGTTGCTTTAAACAAAAGATATGAGTCTTTCTTTGCTATACCTGGGGAGTCTTTAACTCAAACTTACATCAGGTTTACAAATCTGGTAAACCAACTGAAAGCCCTAGGTGTAACCAAAGACAAAGAAATTTTGTTAGAAAAATTTTGTGACATTTTACCTTCTAAATGGGAAAATTTAATCTTGGTCTTGAGACAAGGCAAAACATTGCACAGTCATACTCTTGCTTCCCTTTATGGAGCATTCAGATATACTGAAGAGAACAAAGCTGAAAGAGCTTTGGCTGAGCAGGATGCTAAGAATCATGTTTCTACCAGTTCTGGTATGGTTCAGTATTCTGAACCACAAAGCACTGCTCTACTATCTTCTGAGAGTGATATCTTTGACTCGATGAAGAAGATGGTCTCTCAAATGTTAAAAACTGGTGTCTCTGCTAATGTCACTCATGATTGTGATGAGGATGACAATGATGATCTGGTTGCCATGCTGGCTAAAACGTTCAATCGTTTTAAGGCCAAATCAAATCGATCTGGCAAACCTTTTGCTTCCAGCGCTTCTATTGATAAGTCTAATCTTGAATGCTTTAAATGTGGCAAGAAAGGACATTTCATGAAGGAATGCAGATCTAGTCAACCATCATCATCACAATCTGCTCCTAACCACTCTATCTTTCAGAAATCTGATGATAGCTATAAGGCCAAATACAAGAAGTTGAAGGCTCATATGGCTCTCATGGCACAAGACAACTCAAGCAACAGTTGTATGATTGCCAAAACTGAAAGATGGGAGGACTCTGATGAATCATCCGATGATGAAGAGGAAGTTAGGGACATGTGTTTCATGGCACAAGAAGACCAAGGTCATTTGGTCAAAACTGATGTTGAATCTGGTCGCTGGGTGGATATAGTGATGAAAAAGGTCAGTAATTTTGGCTATGAAGAAATGAGGAACACAAACTGGACCTTTTGGTTCTTTTAGAGGCTGACATCTCATTTGTTGAGACTGTGCGTTCAGAAAGCCTAAAAATGTTTGAAAACAATACCTCTGAACTGAACGCCAGTCAGGCCAGACTGAAGGAACTGAAAGATATCCATTTGGCCCTAAAAAGTTACCAATCTATGGTTGCCACTTTAGAGTTGGAAAAGGAAGAACTAAAAACTATCCTTGAAAAAGAACAGAAAATAATCAAATCATGGATGAGTGCACCAAAACCAGATGCTGCAATTAAAAACACTTTTGCAAATCAAAAAAAACAGCATATGAGTCTGGTGATCTTCACATGGCATCTATAATCACTGATTTAGATGCACTTCCAAAAGAAATGAAACCATAAATTATTTTTCCTAAAGTTGGCAAACAAAAAATTGTGACTAATAAGGTCAAAGAACATTCTGAGGGAAAATCTGAAACAGCTCAGACAACTGTTTCAGAAAAGAAGGCTAAAACCAAAAAGCCATCCCCTCAGACTTCATCTAAGGTCTCTAAAGGCCAAAAGAAGAAGAAAAATATCTCCCCCACTGAGCCATCTACCTCAGATTCTGGTAAGGCTCAGGTGTCTAATGAAGAATCTATTTTGTTAAGGTTAGAAAGTCAATTTCAACTATTGGCTAGACAAGTACAGAGTTGTAATGCACGTTTAAAAAATGTTGAAACCACTCCTCTTCAACCTAAACAGAATGCAAAACCTTTCTCCAAACAAATCAAGATAAAATCTGAGAAGAAAAAGGTTGTGCACCCCATCAAACCAACAACTTTTGTGTCAACTGAGATAATGACTGAAATCCCATTTGACCCTTCTATTCCTCATATACCAAAGAAATCTGAGACTGCTAAGGGAGAGTCTAGTGAACCCATCCACAGATGGGTTCCCAAAAAGAACTAATCTTTGATTGTGTGCAGGGAGACCGAAAGAAGAACATATGGTTTCTGGACAGTGCTGCTGGCCGAACCATGACTGGTTATCAGACCCTGCTAGAGGAATACAGGGTGCAAGAAGGGCCCTCAATTGTTTTTGGAAATGATGGAAATGGAAAAACTGAGGGATATGGTGTGGTGAATAATGGTCAAGTCAAATTCACACGAGTTGCATATGTGAATGGTTTGAAATATAACCTGATCAGTGTCAGTCAACTTTGTGATGATGGCTTCAAGGTTTTATTTGATATTTCACAAGGCACCATATTCAACAGAGATGGAAAGGTAGTATTGATTGCACCAAGGAAGGGAAACATTTATGTCATTGATATGAATCCATCTATCTCTGAACAATGTTTCTACACAAAGGCTGATGAAGACACAAATTGGTTGTGGCACAAGAGATTATCCCATCTGAACTTCAAAAACATTAATAAGTTGTCAAGAAAACAACTTGTTGATGGGATACCCTCTATGTCTTTCAATAAAGACAAGCCATGTCCAGGTTGTGAAATGGGTAAGCAGAAAAGAGCTTCATTCAAGACCAAGCAAAGCTTCAGTATAACTGAACCTCTTCACTTACTTCACATGGACCTTTTTGGACCAGTGAATGTTCAGACCAGAGCAGGAAAGAAGTACACCCTTGTCATCATAGATGAATATTCAAGATATTGCTGGGTGATTTTCCTCAAGTCAAAAAGTGAAGCTGCTGCTGAAATCATTGCTCTCATCAAACAAATTGAGCTCAAGTACAAGCGAAAAGTTTGTCAGCTCAGAAGTGACAATGGCACTGAATTCAGAAATGCCACTCTGGAGTCCTTCTGCACTGAAACTGGCATATCTCAGAACTTCTCCTCAGCACACACACCAGAGCAGAATGGTGTTGTAGAAAGAAAGAATCGTACGCTGATTGAAGCTGCTCGAAGTATGCTAAATGAATCTGGTCTTCCCAAGAATTTCTGGGCTGAAGCTGTTGCAACTGCTTGCTACACTCAGAACAGATCTATTTATGTCAAGAGACATAAGAAGACCTCCTATGAAGTACTCAGAAATAGAAAGCCTAATATTGGATACTTCCATGTATTTGGGTGTCCAGTATACATTCTGAATAACTCTAATCAGCTTGGAAAATTCGATGCAAAAGCTGATGAAGGGTACTTCCTAGGATATTCATCAAATCGCAAAGCCTTTAGAGTCTTTAACAAGAGACTTGAAAAGGTTGATGAGTCAATTCATGTTACCTTTGATGAATCCAATTCTGCAATCTTTAAAAATTCCATTTCTGAACCACCCTCAGAAAGTCCAATCAGTTTTGGTGATTCTGATCCTATTGCTGAAACTGATCAGTCACCTGAACCAGCTTCTGAACATCTCCGTTCAGAACCAGAAATGAACAAACCAAGCAACATTCCATTTTATCCTCCAGTTAATTTCAAACTACCTCATGAACTAACTATTGGATCAGATGTATATGCTGCTACTCCCATGATATCAGATTCCACTGAGCAACCTCAATCTGAAGAATTTCATGATGCAAGTCATGATATGCAGGAAGAAGAAGAAGCTGAAGATGTACTTTCTGAAGCTCCTCCAGAAGTTACTCAGAGAAATTCTTGCACTGATATCATTTCTCACCCTGGTCAATACACTAAGTGGACTAAAGCACATCCTATCGAGCAAATCATTGGGGATTCCACTAGTGGGGTTCAGACCAGAAGAGCCACAAGCGATCAATGCTTAAACGTCAGTTTCTTATCTCTTATTGAACCCAAGAAGATTGACGAGGCTATGAAGGACCCAAGCTGGGTTGAAGCTATGCAAGATGAGCTCAACCAGTTTAAAAGAAACGATGTATGGGAACTCGTTCCTTGTCCCAGTAAGGAACCAATTGGGACAAGATGGGTCTTCAGAAACAAGATGGATGAAGATGGTCACGTCATTAGAAATAAAGCAAGACTTGTTGCAAAGGGATATGCACAAGAAGAGGGAATAGATTTTGATGAAACTTTTGCACCAGTTGCTAGACTTGAAGCTATCAGAATATTCTTAGCTTTTGCAGCTCATCATCAATTTAAAGTCTATCAAATGGATGTCAAAAGTGCCTTTTTGAATGGCGATCTAGAAGAAGTAGTGTATGTGCATCAACCACCAGGGTTCATCAATGAAGAAAAACCACATTGGGTGTGCAGACTGAACAAAGCTTTATATGGTCTGAGACAAGCACCCAGAGCCTGGTATGATACTCTTACTAAACATCTTCTTAAAAATGGTTTTAAACGAGGTGCAATCGATAAAACTTTATTCATATTGCATGATAAAAGTGATATTCTTTTAGTACAAATTTATGTTGATGATATTGTGTTTGGTTCCACTAATGAGAAGATGTGTAAAAACTTTTCAAAAATCATGTCTTCTGAGTATGAAATGAGTATGATGGGAGAACTAACATATTTTCTGGGACTTCAAGTAAAACAAACTGAAGATGGTATCTTCATAAACCAGGAAAAATATGTTAGAGATTTATTAAAGAAATATCAATTTGATTCAGTCTCATCAAAAGATACTCCTATTTCTGCTCCACTAACTTTGGATTCTGATCCACATGGAAAACCAGTGGACCATACAAAATATCGAGGTATGGTTGGTTCACTGATGTATTTAACTGCAAGTAGACCAGACATAATGTTTGCAACATGCCTTTGTGCTAGATTTCAGTCTGATCCCAGAGAAGCACATGCAAATGCTGTTAAAAGGATCTTCAGATACCTTAAGGGTGTCCCCAGATTGGGTCTTTGGTATCCCAAAGGCTCCAGTCTAGATCTAATGGGTTATTCAGATTCTGATCATGCAGGTTGCAAGATAGACAGGAAAAGCACCACTGGTGGATGTCATTTCCTTGGTGGCAAATTAGTAAGCTGGACTAGTAAGAAACAGACTGCAGTATCTCTATCCACTGCAGAAGCTGAGTACATTTCTGCAGCAAGTTGTTGTGCTCAGATTCTATGGATGAAAAACCAGCTAACTGATTATGGTGTTACTTACACAAAGACTCCAATCTTTTGTGATAACACAAGTGCCATTGCCATATCTCACAATCCTGTGATGCACTCGAAAACCAAGCACATCGACCTCAGGTATCATTTCATTCGTGATCATATTCTGAAAGGAGATATTGAATTGCACTTCATTCCCACTGATAAGCAACTTGCTGACGTTTTTACAAAACCCTTAGATGTCAAAACCTTTAAACATCTAGTCAGTGAGTTGGGTATGTTAAATCCTTAGACTGGTAATCTTGTTATGAACGCCTCAGTGACACTGATCTGGTTCACCAGTCTGAGCGATCCATGTAATTTTTGCTCGCCTAGCTATCGAACGCCTTTGTGATACTATCTTGGCACTAATTAATTCATGGATCATCACTTCAGGGGGAATGTTAAATATTTTTCAAAATGTAAAATAAACCTTCATTTTTGAGGGGAAACTTTTTGCTCAGAAAAACGTATTTAACTGAAGCACTTCAGAAAATCAAATTATTTCAGATGAATTTTATGGACTGAGATGGCTCAGATCTCTTTGGAACTGACCATGCTCAGAATTTGCTTAGTCATCTCTGAAATACAAAAACCTTTCAAGATATTTTATTTTGATACTTGGTCAATTGTGTGTACACGTGACCTATTGCATACTATGTTTTTAACTTACGTTGGTCATGCTGATGTGTCACACAAGTGGCGCCGTAAAAGAAAAAGAAATGAGTACTTTTATTGAAAAAGTGTACAGGGTGGGGTCCCTCAAACGTCTCTGCATTAAATGCTGACTTGACCCCAGAAATTGTTTTTAATTGGAAAAATCCTTTTTGTTCCATCTTAAATACAAATTCCTTATTCATTCTTTCATTTACTTCGTTTTTCATTTACTCTCTAATCATCAAACTCTCTCATCTTTACTCTCAATATTCCTTAAACTCTTCTTATTCCTTTTCAATTTCAACTCTCAAAACAATGGCTAAATCATCTTCTTCTTCACACAAATCACTCATAACTTTCGAATATATTCCATCGAGTGATGTGAAAACTTCTGCTATATGGCCTAAGAACTTCACTCCATCCCAAATCCGATTCAATATGAGCAACTTTTTGGCTCAATTGAATGTTACTTCTGAAACCTTAATGGGAAGGATAAACAAATTTTGGGAGCAATCCCCCTTCCATTATGCGCTGACCGCTAATCCGCAAGCAATGTATCATCGATACTTGCTTGAATTCTGGTACTCAGCAGTGGTGAGTAAGGATGAACAATCTATATCCTTCACTCTAAATGAGGGCACAAAGAAGTGTGTCATCACTCTTGAGGGGTTCAGAACTTCCCTTCATCTGAACTACCTCAAACCTCCCCAGGTGTTTGTTAAAAGGCTCAAAGGAGTCAATTTCAGGGAGGTTTTGGTCGCCACTGGTCATGGTGACATGGAGGATGATAATGGAAACTTGAAGACCTCTGGACATATTTTCATGTCTGGTTTTGGTATATGTTGGAGGTTCTTCTGGACTCAAATCGTGGAAAGTCTTGGTGGCAACCATGGAGGGTTGGACCAACTTTCACTACCTCAAGTAGAGATGGGGTATTATATCTGGAATGGAATGCAAGTGGACTTCGCTGAGATCCTCTTCTCTCAGTTGGTTACAAAATTAAAGGGGAAGAGAAGTATACACATTGCATTTCCAAGGTTTTTAAGCTTATGCTTCAAGGACATACTTGGTGATGCTTATGATCAAGCTGGATATGATGCTTCAGTACCAGAATATAGCAGAGATTTCTCTAAGGCAACAATTACTGGAGATGAACCAGAACTCTCCTCTGCTATGATTCAGGTATTTCTAAAACTGGTGCAGCCACACTAGCTGGTCCAGAAAGGTCACTAAGTGGGCCACAAAAGAATGTGGGACCCGTTAGTGTACCTCAGATTGAAATCATTGAATCTGGTGACGATGCAACTGCTGAAGCAGCTGTTGAACCAGAATCTGGTGAGGGTACTAGTGACCCAAACCAGGGCATATCTGACCAGATCGCACAAGTGAATGCCTTCTGGGATGACGATGAGCTACCTCAGGAGAATCTCGATTCTCTTGCTGACTTTGAGTTTGACGAGGGCTTATTGGAGGCGAATCAATCTGATTCTGAGCCAGCCCCCATCCTCGCAAACGCCCCTCCTCCTCCCCCAGAAATCCAACAAATGAACCTTATGTACCACCACCACCATCTCACCAAAATCCCATCTTTCCACCAGGCACCAACCCCGCATATGTAACCGATCCTTCTTTCACTCCTTCACTTCAATTTCTACACCCACAAATTCACAACATACCACCACCGATTAACTATGATGCCCCTTCAGAAAAAGACTTAGATTCTGAGACAGAATCTGAGAGTCCAACAGATGTTCAAATGAACAAGGTTTTAAAAGGGCTTGGTAGTTTACCTTTTGTGGCTCCTGCTTCTGCACAACCCCCACCTCCTTTCAATGTAGAAGCACAGTTAGAGAAAACCCAAACCGAAGTCCAAGGCCTTATTCTTAGGGTGGAGGACTTGACTAAAACTCTAACTGCCAACACTAGCTCCTTGGCTGATATGAAAGGTGCTCAGATGTTCCTTGGAACTGAGTTGACCAAAGTTGCTGGGAATGAAGGACTAGTGGTTGGAAAATTGAATGAGTTAGTTATGACGTGCAATAAGGTGAGCTCTGCAATCAGAGAAGCCTTCAGATTGACAAAGAGAGATGTGCAAGCTTCAGTTGTTGCGAACTTGACATCTGGTGTTGAGCTGTTGAAGCAAGAGGTTATGGCAGTGGGAAGTGAAGTTCATGAGCTGGTTCAGAAGCCAAGTGTCAATGAAAAAGAACTTGGGACTTCTATAAGTACTTGTATTGTGGAAGATCTGAAGTCTGAGCTATCTCAGAACTTAGCTGCTCAGATTTCAGAGTCTGTTGCTCAGAAGGTTGGTGAAGATGTCAGAAAAATGATTGCTGAACTGACCAAGGATACAAATGACAAGGTGGAAAAGGCTGTTCATGAAATTAAAAATTCAATTTCCACGCTTGAAGGTTCAGTTCAGAATCAGTCAAAGCAGTTAGATGAAGTTCTAACACTTCTGAAGAGAGAAAATGTTGTTGCTCCCCCTCCCCCTGCTTCTTTCACTGAAGAAGATAGAAAGATGCTAAAGGACTTAAAAGATCAAGAAGCACTGAACCTTAGTTCTTCCTTCAGACTAAAGGCTCAGTTTGCTACAATGGCAAAAGGCATTTGTGAGTGCCTAGAACAACAAAGTTGGAAACCTCTGCAGGCACTTAAAAATACACTTGATCTTTATGCTAAAATGCCTGCGGAGATTCCCAAAGGGGGAAGTGGTGTGCCTCTTGGGTTGCTGGCTAGTACTCAAGAAATGATTCATGCAACCAAGAAGCAAACTGAGGTGCCTTCTGGTAGTGCCTCAGTTCAGGGGGAACATGTTCAGAAACCAGAATCTGAAGCTGTAAGGAAAGATAAGGGAAAAGCCTTAGTGACGGCAGAACCTACAAAGAAAACTGTTAAGGGTTCTGGTCTGGTTGTTGGTGAAGATGTTGATGAACAGGGCTATCCACTTCATGATCCAAATGCTGATAGCAAAAAGTTAGAGACTCTGCAGAAGCAAGTCTCTAACCAATTTATTATGTGGAGTGAGAATAAGGAAAGGGAAAGGGTTCAACACCAGAGTATGGGAACCCTTGATCACATTGATGCTGCATCTCTTGGTCTCTCACTAGAAAGATTTCAGAAGATCAAACATGATCCAAGAGTGCAGAAGGCAGTTAAAGATATGCTCGATTATGAGTATGGGGTGAACTACTCTCCTTTGGAACAAAAGCTGGACCATCTCACTTTCAAGATGTCCATTCAAGACTTAGTGAAAAATAGAGAGATGGAAATGGCCAGAAAGAAGAAAGAGATTCTGGCTGGAGTTCTGCATGTAGAGAAGGAGTTGTTCAGACCACCAACTAAGCCCAGAACTGGAACAAGGACTGCAAAGAAAGATTCTCGTGATGTTGTCCATACTTCAATCAAACCAATTCTGATGATGCTGCTGAACTTCAAAGAAAGCATGAAAAGGATCAGTATGATCATTACATGAATCATCGATCACATCAGGCCAGAATCATTGATATAGAAGTTACTAAGGCTGATGGATTGAAGCTGTTTGATTTGGTTGTGAAAAGAGAAGGAAGGGCCACTGAAGAATATAGTCAGGTTTCAGTGCATGAATTTGGGATATCTGAGCATAGGGAGATGATCCAGATTCTGAAAGGAAAGCCAAAGTCTGCCTTGACTGGTGCATGGTTAGCAAGAATTCAACAGAAGATGCAAGCCAAGGTAGAAATTGAAAGCAGGCTGTTTGGCAAAAGGGATCATTCTCCACTGAAGAGAAAACCTACTGAGGCACCTTCTGGTTCAAGGCCTGCCAAGAAGTAGTTTTCTATTCAGAATTATCATGTACTTGTAAATATTTGCATTTGTAACTTTCATTTCAGTTTATATATACAAGTTGCAATTGTAACAAATAAGTAGATGATAAGTTTAAGTTAGAAAACCATAAGTAAAATTCTGAGACATCAATGATCTATAAGATGTACTTAAGAAATTTTTACAACTTAAACAAAATCTTGTATTTCAGACTTACAAACATGTATAGATAGAAGTCTGGAATGCATGCACTATTTCAGAACAAATAGGGGGAATTTGTTAGGTCGAAAATCGACCATGTATAATTTGTTCAGAAATAGCTTGAAGTTTAGTGAAGACATTAGTTCAGAATTCTGAGATGCCTCAGAATTCCTTCACTGAAGCTTCACTTCAGTTTAGATCAAGACAAATCTGAAGCATTCATTCTGAAGTCAAAGACTGAAGTATGAAGAAGAGAATCATCTCAGAAGCGAGCAATCAGAGTGATTCTACCAGATCGAAGACTGAAGCATCTCAGTGTTAAAGTATTTACAACACTTTACACTGATTACGAGGAAGACTTTTACCTTACACAGTTACCAAGTTGATAGATTTATCTATTAATAAAAGGTACAAAGTATAGGTATGGAACCTAGTACGATAAGTCACATCAAGTGACTTATATACTCTTCCTAGTGCAGCATGTAAGGAATTATGACTTAATTCCTTAAATGCTCACAACCACATTTGTACGACATTGTCCATGTCATCATGAACAAAGTCTATAAATACAAAGTCTTCTCATAACTTGCAAAAAGCTTGAAACTTTAGCATTGCAACTTGTGAGATATACTCTAAGTAAACTTACGAGTATTTCCAAGTCAATTAGATCACTTGTATTTCGGGATTGTTTAGATATTTACACTTGGGTGTTTATCTTTGTTCCGCAACAATCCTTGTATTTGTTTATACATCAATAAATCAAATACATTAGAAAACAACGTATCTCAATGCTTTATACTTGATTATATTTATATATATCTTTATATAGTTTCTGCCATTTGTTCTTGCATTTATTTATATTGTCAATTGCTTCTTGTTATCCAAATCTGGATCGTAAACTGAACTTATCCATTCAAGATCAGTTGTACTTGCCAGTCGGGTTTGTCTTTCATCTATATATTTGGGACTCAATATGATGTTGACATCAAGTAGTATAGAAATGCTTACTTTTTTTTCTTTTTTTTTTTGCAAAGTTAGTTTTGATTCAGACGTGCTGGAGGCAATTTTAAACAGCGATTTGATGGACCTCCAACCCCCTCCTCATGGAAAATACCTTGAGATGAGAAACCCAAGACTCGAACCCGAGACCTTGAGGAAAACTCACCTCCGGGGCCCACATAATGGATTTAGAAGATACCTCTGGCCAACCCACCTAAATGTTTACTTTTAATTGATCGCTTAACTTCGGCTTATAGTTTTGTACTTTTGTGTCGATAGCTCACGCAAACTCAAATTTGATATTTTTATGTGATAAGCTCTTAAGTTTTTTAAGGTATAATTAATTCGATTTGTTATTATGTACGGAGTATTTTTTTAAATCTTTATGTTTTGCTAAATCTTTATATTCTAGCATTTTTCATCTCATTGGATGTTACTAATGATAGTTGTATGAGTTGTCATTAATGTGCAAAAAATAGTTGTATTTATATTATAAAATTAAAGGGTTGACTTTTGATATAATAACAATTTTTTGATGCATGTTATTATGTTAATGACAGCCTAAGTTAGCATTTATCACTAAAATATCACTATGAACGAGCATGGTACCCGCGCAATGCGGCGGCAAGCCGGCGATGACGGTGGTGTGATGGCGGCGACGGATGGTGACGGTGGTGGCGGTATCAATTGGTGTAGGTAAAGGTATTTGATTTAAAGGGGGTTAGTAGAGATATTTTACAATATAATGGACTAATGGTGTAATTTAATATTAAGGGTCATAATATCAAAAGTCGAAACATGAAATGTCTTTTTGCTTCGCACTGCATACTCTTCTTTGGCTGTTTTTTTAACTAAAATATTCTATTATTTCATTGGGCTTGG
This sequence comes from Erigeron breviscapus, assembly GCA_034093135.1. Classification (NCBI taxonomy): domain Eukaryota; kingdom Viridiplantae; phylum Streptophyta; class Magnoliopsida; order Asterales; family Asteraceae; genus Erigeron; species Erigeron breviscapus. Next base: position 62,972,265 of record CM067173.1, read on the forward strand.
GTTATTGGCTGGTGAAGTGAAAACAACAAAAACACTTTTATTATCCTAATATTTTGGGCCTTCCGGGTTTTGCACCAGACCTAAACACAAAAAACACTAAAATGAAGCCCCGAGAACCGAACCTGAAGTTTGCGGGGCAGGGTCCGTGCAGTCCCGGTCGGGTCAGGGATAGTCCGGTACTCCGGTTAACTCGGATCTGCACAGACCTAAATCCCATGAGTTTGTATTTTTCATTGCCATGAGTTTAATTTTCATCCGGACTATATATACCAGTTTTTTTATTTGATTCCATGGGTTTCTTTTGTTGATATACTTCTCTTTTTTTTGTATTATTTTTTCATTTTGTATATCAGCAACTTTTTGTTTTATAGATTATCTAGGTTTTTTAGAATTCAACCTAGAGTTGAAAGGCGATAGACTTTATATGTGAATGTTGTTTTATGTTGGCATATTGGAGAACTGTGATAACATTTGTAGAACCAAGCGGTGTTTGACACTTTGACCTGGTGGAAAGTGGCTTATCAACCAAAAGGTGTGGGTTGAAATCTCATGCAAGATGTAGGCTACAGATAGGTGCCGAGTCTTTGCCGTTAAAAAAAGTGTTAAAAGTTTTGATGAACTATTGCTTATTTATAAGTATTAACCAATAAACTTTTATAATTTGCTCTCTCTTTGACCATCATGTAACTTGAATCCTGAGACGGCAATCAATCATTCGCTTGGTACTCATATTATGGCACAACTAGACTCATGAAAATTTTGTTTTCTCAAATTTTCCTCTCTTGTGTTTGGGGATTAACAAGAACTAAAAGTATAAGACAGTTGACAATCAGTTTTACCGTCGCTAGAAAAAGCGCCTCCACAGACTAGAACTTCAAGAGGAGAATGCACCAATGTCGGCTTAGACCTAAAGATACCTTTTTTTCTTGATCCTCGAAACAATCAAGAATATGCATAGCACATTTTGGTGTTAACCAAGGAATCAAGGATATTAAAATGGCTTATGTCAAAATAGTTGGAGCGAATGCAGGATAACGTGCAGCTCAAAAAATATATAAAGGTTTCGAATTATTGATGACCCTTTATCTGCAAAAGACCGAGGGCATTGCATGACATAGCTCAAACCAAAAAAACTAAACCCGCTATTTGCAAAAGAAAGTACCGCAAAAAGAAACTCAGCAAGTTTTGTCATTGCATTCCTTTATCCAAATGCTGAAATGCATGATGAGTATCATTCCCTTTACAAAACCAGACACATATGGGTCTACGTAAACCTACAAAAATAAGCAATGTTGAATAATGCCAATGTCAAAGCTCGTTAGCACAAAGATTCCAGCAAGCAAGAGAGCAGCAATTCATCACGCTAACACCAGCTTGCAAACTGTAGTACCCAAATATTTTGGTTACGTTTCCAGATTTCGTGAGTAAAGTCAGCTAATAACTTTATGCAATTGTTACAACAGAACAGCAAGAGTAAAGACGTGAGTCTGAAACTTCCAACAAGACAAAAGAAAACACGACGATAAAAGCTTTGGGAAACTTCAAACCTGCCAAAGTATAAACAAGAAAGTTATCAACTAAGTTAGATATAACAAAGCAGCTGAATGAAAGTGAGATTAACCATTATTATAAACAATATACAAGAATCTATGCAACCTCAACCAGCATATATGTCGGAAGACAATATCAATCCTAGTGTAATAGTCAAACAGCAGAGCCAATTAGCTACTGATTTTATAATGGACACTACTATAGTTGCAAGACATATTCAAAGAAGACCCATCAGTTGCAATTCCAGTATAGCAAAGATAGCACTACGCTGCTTGTCTTTCATGGGCTTGTAAACAATGCGCACATTTTGGCCATTTACAGTCTTACAGAGGTACATCATAGTAACATATCTTTAAATATAATTATAAAAAAGTGCACGAAATCATTAGCAAAACTGGCAAGATTTTTGAATAAATAAAAGAACGGAAACATTTTGTTATAAAATCCGGATTAATCCATGCACATGCAGGATAAAGATATGGGAAAGCAACAAATACATAACTGTTGCAGGCTAGTCCAAAGGTCATACATGGAAATCCAGGAATCCTAAACGGTAGATAAAGAAGCATGAAAACTAGTCAAATAGACAGCCACAGGTAACATAATTATGGGTAACCATGGTTGGTGTAAAATTACCCCCATTCTACTGAGGAACAGCTAACCGTGTAACATGTGATTACTCCCGTATTCATGATTTTCCCTTTTGCCAATAAATTGGACAGAAAAATCAATCAGACAGCACAAATGCCAAAATCATTATCTATGCCACTTACCTGGTTTGGTTTATAAAAGATATATACACAGATAGATATAACATTAACCATCACCAAATGGTCCAGTGACAAAGAGGCTTGTTTCCTCACAAGAGGTCTCAAGTTCGAGTCCTACCTAGGCATATTTTGGGGGTGACTATTCAAATACAGTAGCAAAGGTACAAACTACAAAGCAGCAGACATGGCAAGGAAGAATGTCCAGCAAGAACATCAGTTAGTCCTTACTGCTAATAGGAATGTGTATTTATTTTAATTATTTTCGTATCATGCGGGAGGGAGGGAGGGAGGGAGGGAGGGAGGGAGGGAGGGAGGGAGGGAGGGAGGGAGGGAGGGAGGGAGGGAGGGAGGGAGGGAGGGAGGGAGGGAGGGAGGGAGGGAGGGAGGGAGGGAGGGAGGGAGGGAGGGAGGGAGGGAGGGAGGGAGGGAGGGAGGGAGGGAGGGAGGGAGGGAGGGAGGGAGGGAGGGAGGGAGGGAGGGAGGGAGGGAGGGAGGGAGGGAGGGAGGGAGGGAGGGAGGGAGGGAGGGAGGGAGGGAGGGAGGGAGGGAGGGAGGGAGGGAGGGAGGGAGGGAGGGAGGGAGGGAGGGAGGGAGGGAGGGAGGGAGGGAGGGAGGGAGGGAGGGAGGGAGGGAGGGAGGGAGGGAGGGAGGGAGGGAGGGAGGGAGGGAGGGAGGGAGGGAGGGAGGGAGGGAGGGAGGGAGGGAGGGAGGGAGGGAGGGAGGGAGGGAGGGAGGGAGGGAGGGAGGGAGGGAGGGAGGGAGGGAGGGAGGGAGGGAGGGAGGGAGGGAGGGAGGGAGGGAGGGAGGGAGGGAGGGAGGGAGGGAGGGAGGGAGGGAGGGAGGGAGGGAGGGAGGGAGGGAGGGAGGGAGGGAGGGAGGGAGGGAGGGAGGGAGGGAGGGAGGGAGGGAGGGAGGGAGGGAGGGAGGGAGGGAGGGAGGGAGGGAGGGAGGGAGGGAGGGAGGGAGGGAGGGAGGGAGGGAGGGAGGGAGGGAGGGAGGGAGGGAGGGAGGGAGGGAGGGAGGGAGGGAGGGAGGGAGGGAGGGAGGGAGGGAGGGAGGGAGGGAGGGAGGGAGGGAGGGAGGGAGGGAGGGAGGGAGGGAGGGAGGGAGGGAGGGAGGGAGGGAGGGAGGGAGGGAGGGAGGGAGGGAGGGAGGGAGGGAGGGAGGGAGGGAGGGAGGGAGGGAGGGAGGGAGGGAGGGAGGGAGGGAGGGAGGGAGGGAGGGAGGGAGGGAGGGAGGGAGGGAGGGAGGGAGGGAGGGAGGGAGGGAGGGAGGGAGGGAGGGAGGGAGGGAGGGAGGGAGGGAGGGAGGGAGGGAGGGAGGGAGGGAGGGAGGGAGGGAGGGAGGGAGGGAGGGAGGGAGGGAGGGAGGGAGGGAGGGAGGGAGGGAGGGAGGGAGGGAGGGAGGGAGGGAGGGAGGGAGGGAGGGAGGGAGGGAGGGAGGGAGGGAGGGAGGGAGGGAGGGAGGGAGGGAGGGAGGGAGGGAGGGAGGGAGGGAGGGAGGGAGGGAGGGAGGGAGGGAGGGAGGGAGGGAGGGAGGGAGGGAGGGAGGGAGGGAGGGAGGGAGGGAGGGAGGGAGGGAGGGAGGGAGGGAGGGAGGGAGGGAGGGAGGGAGGGAGGGAGGGAGGGAGGGAGGGAGGGAGGGAGGGAGGGAGGGAGGGAGGGAGGGAGGGAGGGAGGGAGGGAGGGAGGGAGGGAGGGAGGGAGGGAGGGAGGGAGGGAGGGAGGGAGGGAGGGAGGGAGGGAGGGAGGGAGGGAGGGAGGGAGGGAGGGAGGGAGGGAGGGAGGGAGGGAGGGAGGGAGGGAGGGAGGGAGGGAGGGAGGGAGGGAGGGAGGGAGGGAGGGAGGGAGGGAGGGAGGGAGGGAGGGAGGGAGGGAGGGAGGGAGGGAGGGAGGGAGGGAGGGAGGGAGGGAGGGAGGGAGGGAGGGAGGGAGGGAGGGAGGGAGGGAGGGAGGGAGGGAGGGAGGGAGGGAGGGAGGGAGGGAGGGAGGGAGGGAGGGAGGGAGGGAGGGAGGGAGGGAGGGAGGGAGGGAGGGAGGGAGGGAGGGAGGGAGGGAGGGAGGGAGGGAGGGAGGGAGGGAGGGAGGGAGGGAGGGAGGGAGGGAGGGAGGGAGGGAGGGAGGGAGGGAGGGAGGGAGGGAGGGAGGGAGGGAGGGAGGGAGGGAGGGAGGGAGGGAGGGAGGGAGGGAGGGAGGGAGGGAGGGAGGGAGGGAGGGAGGGAGGGAGGGAGGGAGGGAGGGAGGGAGGGAGGGAGGGAGGGAGGGAGGGAGGGAGGGAGGGAGGGAGGGAGGGAGGGAGGGAGGGAGGGAGGGAGGGAGGGAGGGAGGGAGGGAGGGAGGGAGTGATGCCAAACTCGCGGTAAAAGAGGGGGAAGAGAGGGAGGGACAAAAGGCCCAACCTTTATGATTTGCAGCATGTCGTCAATCTCTTTCTTGCACAAAACCTTTTTTAAAAATCATTTTGGCCAAAACAGGGTTCTGTCAATTGTAAAACCTTTGGCCATCTTAGTGTGTATGACACATAACATTAATCTTTCATACTAGAAGATGCTTCGTTACAAGTGTGTATAAACATATACTTCTTCATCTTATAAAGATTTTATATGGGAATGCAAGTCATAACTTTTACTGGTTGGTGGCAGACTACCTCTGCCCCAAATCAAGCTTCTCAATTTATGAACTTATAAACTTATGTGAAAAAAGGGAAACATTAAAGGGGGCAAGAACTACCTTAAGCTATGTGACAAAGACATTAAAAACAGCAATATATCAGAAAAGACAGAAAGCCACAGCTGTATTCAGGCAAAATCACCCATCTACTGCCCAATCCAACAAATGCTAATTTGGGTAGACATTTTATCGTAATGGTTACTAACTGTGATTCTACTATAGAACAATACATATTAGTGAATGAAACATAAAAGAAAAATCAACCACTCCCGTTAGTTCATTAATGAATGATACTAAGTACCTTTTCCCAAATTTATAATTGTAAACAAAGTTAAACTCATAAATAGGGCCCAATTCCTAACTGGACATGATGAAGCGGGAAAGGCAGAAAATATGGAGCATACTTACATTCGTAGAAGTAAGAATTAATACATTCATTTGATGTCAACCATAAACTAGTCCTACTCGGGGTCTTTTCACATTACTAGCACCATCGCCTTGTTATCTACCAGTTAGAGTCTTTAATTGATCATATGCACATTGAATTTTGTGCTTCTCTTGGATGTTCAATTTGTATCCTTCATAAGACTGTAAAAGGTAACATTTAAAAATCAGAATCAAACAGTGATGCCAAACTCGCGGTAAAAGAGGGGGAAGAGAGGGAGGGAGGGAGGGAGGGGGGGACAAGGAGAGAGAGAGGGAGAGAGAGAGAGAGAGAGAGAGAGAGAGAGAGAGAGAGAGGAGTGATGCCAAACTCGCGGTAAAAGAGGGGGAAGAGGGAGGGAGGGAGGGGGGGACAAAAGGCCCAACCTTTATGATTTGCAGCATGTCGTCAATCTCTTTCTTGCACCACAATAGTATTTTCCAAACTGTGTCATCCTCATGAATTAGCAGGAGGACACGAACAACTGGAGTTACCCTGCTTGAAAGGTCATCACTCGTAACACGACCAATTTGACCATCGGAAGTAGGTGCATCATTTCCAGAGATAAAACGTGTCATCGCATTCAAGACATCAATTAAAATCTTTTCACTCTTATAAAATAAGAGAAGACAAGGCAAAATAAAGTAACGGTTTACGCTAGGACGGCTGGTGTTACTTGACCCAGAATCTTCTTGTAAACTCTACATTCAATACAAAATGGTAAGAAGTCCACTACAATTCAAACCGATAACCCTAGGTAAACAAAGGTATATCATAGCATGACATGAAATTAAATTCCATGTGATAAAAGTAGAAATAGATATGATATGAAACTAAACTCAATAGCCAATCATAGTGTAACACTGTATGTATGATAAACACTTACAGAAACATCGATCAAGTATCCTGGAAGGACATTGACTAATCTGGAAATGCTCTGTTCAGAAAGTTTTGTGGGCTTTGAATCAAGTGTGAGAATCATTCTAAGCAATGCACATGTGTTCTCCAAGGGTCGTTTATTTGACTGCAAGTGGAATAGATAAGACACTAGAATTATGCAGGCTATAACATATAAATGACAATTCTAAATATACATTTGTGAGGACTTAACTAACTTACAATCTGATCAATAACTGCTCCCTCTAGCATCTTAAAAACAAGATGATCATCCCCAATCTGATTCAGACAAGAGCAAACAGCCTTGGCGACAGACCTAAACAATTCAGAATTTGACTTCCCATATTTCTCTACGTTGAGCGAACTGCTTTCTGATATTTTAAAAAAAATCATAAAGGGCTTGCAATGTGTAGGCAGCGGAGAAGAGATCATCTTTCAGTGATAAATAATGACCAAACATAAAAAATGAGAAATGGTTAATAGTGTACCAGGACAAACTTGAAAAACTTCATATCGTGACAATAATGTGATGAGAAAACTAATATAATCGGCAATCTGGATATGTCCAGCTCTGTAAGCAGAACTCAGAACCTCCAAGAAACGAAATAAGAGCAATGGATCCAGATCCTGGCCTGCAATGATAAGCAAGGAACACATTCAGTACTCCAGTTCTAGCTTTATTGCCCTTTTCCTTTGTCGTTTGATATTCTTTAACAAAAATGGTGAATGATAATATTTTTATTTCCATATACGCTAGTGAGCTGGACGCCCAATTACTAGCATTCTGCCAAACTTGCAAGAATTGGCAAAAACGCTATTGTAATTCACTGTCACTTCTTTATGAAATTGAATTCAACTGCAATACTCACACAAGCAACAAGTAGCTATCGACTGAAGCATGCATGGGTCCAGGAAGGAGAAGTAATACAGGCAACAGATAGAAAGTTCCTGAATCTCTCTTGGAAGCTTTATAAAAGGACCATAGGAAGTATCACCTGACAAGAAGAAAAATTATCAAGAGGAGCTCGTAAAACTACAAGACCGGCAATGAGATGAAGGATCAATCATGATTGTTTCTACTACCATCACCCACTGCACAGTAAAATTCTCTAAGTGCATACTGCATGTTGTCAAGCTCCTGTGAGAGAGGAGAGTTCAGAGTGGTACATTGTCCCAGATGAAGATGAAGACGCAATACAGCCTGCAGAAATCACCCTCATCAAAATATGAATACTCGGAGGCCAGAGTTAAATAGATCCAAACGATGTAATATTCAATTTGTTTTACAACTACAGAGAATGATTGAGCATTGATTGCCAATAAATATATACCTTTGAGAACGATGGGTTTTTATCACCCAAGAGGATTAGCAACAGAGATATCTCTCTAATCCACGTGATCTGAAAGTCCACTATTTCTGAATCACTTGTCTCTGGGGATGCAAAACTGTTTTTCTGTAAACCAGACAAGATAGCAAATGTGATACAGACAAAAAAAAGGAAAGAAAGAAAGCTGATTAGTAGTGAAACATAATCTTATATATACAAGAATAGGAACAATGTCAAAAACCTGAAGTACGAGTAATTTCCAAGTACTATCCATGTGCGTGATCAGTTTAGGGATGAAGGGGATAAGTGGAAGTGAATGCTTCAAGAAAAATGCTTTGCCAGAATGCAAAGTGTTGCACACCTGCAAATTTGTACATATGATGTCAGTTCTCGTGTCTTCTTCAACCAATATACATTCGGAAAATTCAACGTATAAATAATAAAAATAAAAAAAAAAGGAAAGAAAGAAAGCTGATTAGTAGTGAAACATAATCTTATATATACAAGAATAGGAACAATGTCAAAAACCTGAAGTACGAGTAATTTCCAAGTACTATCCATGTGCGTGATCAGTTTAGGGATGAAGGGGATAAGTGGAAGTGAATGCTTCAAGAAAAATGCTTTGCCAGAATGCAAAGTGTTGCACACCTGCAAATTTGTACATATGATGTCAGTTCTCGTGTCTTCTTCAACCAATATACATTCGGAAAATTCAACGTATAAATAATAAAAATAAAAAAAAAAGGAAAGAAAGAAAGCTGATTAGTAGTGAAACATAATCTTATATATACAAGAATAGGAACAATGTCAAAAACCTGAAGTACGAGTAATTTCCAAGTACTATCCATGTGCGTGATCAGTTTAGGGATGAAGGGGATAAGTGGAAGTGAATGCTTCAAGAAAAATGCTTTGCCAGAATGCAAAGTGTTGCACACCTGCAAATTTGTACATATGATGTCAGTTCTCGTGTCTTCTTCAACCAATATACATTCGGAAAATTTTAACAATGATAAAAATAAAAAAAAAAGGAAAGAAAGAAAGCTGATTAGTAGTGAAACATAATCTTATATATACAAGAATAGGAACAATGTCAAAAACCTGAAGTACGAGTAATTTCCAAGTACTATCCATGTGCGTGATCAGTTTAGGGATGAAGGGGATAAGTGGAAGTGAATGCTTCAAGAAAAATGCTTTGCCAGAATGCAAAGTGTTGCACACCTGCAAATTTGTACATATGATGTCAGTTCTCGTGTCTTCTTCAACCAATATACATTCGGAAAATTTTAACAATGATAAAAATAAAAATAAAAAAGGAAAGAAAGAAAGCTGATTAGTAGTGAAACATAATCTTATATATACAAGAATAGGAACAATGTCAAAAACCTGAAGTACGAGTAATTTCCAAGTACTATCCATGTGCGTGATCAGTTTAGGGATGAAGGGGATAAGTGGAAGTGAATGCTTCAAGAAAAATGCTTTGCCAGAATGCAAAGTGTTGCACACCTGCAAATTTGTACATATGATGTCAGTTCTCGTGTCTTCTTCAACCAATATACATTCGGAAAATTTTAACAATAATAAAAATAAAAAAAAAAGGAAAGAAAGAAAGCTGATTAGTAGTGAAACATAATCTTATATATACAAGAATAGGAACAATGTCAAAAACCTGAAGTACGAGTAATTTCCAAGTACTATCCATGTGCGTGATCAGTTTAGGGATGAAGGGGATAAGTGGAAGTGAATGCTTCAAGAAAAATGCTTTGCCAGAATGCAAAGTGTTGCACACCTGCAAATTTGTACATATGATGTCAGTTCTCGTGTCTTCTTCAACCAATATACATTCGGAAAATTTTAACAATAATAAAAATAAAAATAAAAAAGGAAAGAAAGAAAGCTGATTAGTAGTGAAACATAATCTTATATATACAAGAATAGGAACAATGTCAAAAACCTGAAGTACGAGTAATTTCCAAGTACTATCCATGTGCGTGATCAGTTTAGGGATGAAGGGGATAAGTGGAAGTGAATGCTTCAAGAAAAATGCTTTGCCAGAATGCAAAGTGTTGCACACCTGCAAATTTGTACATATGATGTCAGTTCTCGTGTCTTCTTCAACCAATATACATTCGGAAAATTCAACGTTAACAATAATAAAAATAAAAAAAAAAGGAAAGAAAGAAAGCTGATTAGTAGTGAAACATAATCTTATATATACAAGAATAGGAACAATGTCAAAAACCTGAAGTACGAGTAATTTCCAAGTACTATCCATGTGCGTGATCAGTTTAGGGATGAAGGGGATAAGTGGAAGTGAATGCTTCAAGAAAAATGCTTTGCCAGAATGCAAAGTGTTGCACACCTGCAAATTTGTACATATGATGTCAGTTCTCGTGTCTTCTTCAACCAATATACATTCGGAAAATTTTAACAATATAAAAATAAAAAAAAAAAGGAAAGAAAGAAAGCTGATTAGTAGTGAAACATAATCTTATATATACAAGAATAGGAACAATGTCAAAAACCTGAAGTACGAGTAATTTCCAAGTACTATCCATGTGCGTGATCAGTTTAGGGATGAAGGGGATAAGTGGAAGTGAATGCTTCAAGAAAAATGCTTTGCCAGAATGCAAAGTGTTGCACACCTGCAAATTTGTACATATGATGTCAGTTCTCGTGTCTTCTTCAACCAATATACATTCGGAAAATTTTAACAATAATAAAAATAAAAAAAAAAGGAAAGAAAGAAAGCTGATTAGTAGTGAAACATAATCTTATATATACAAGAATAGGAACAATGTCAAAAACCTGAAGTACGAGTAATTTCCAAGTACTATCCATGTGCGTGATCAGTTTAGGGATGAAGGGGATAAGTGGAAGTGAATGCTTCAAGAAAAATGCTTTGCCAGAATGCAAAGTGTTGCACACCTGCAAATTTGTACATATGATGTCAGTTCTCGTGTCTTCTTCAACCAATATACATTCGGAAAATTTTAACAATAATAAAAATAAAAATAAAAAAGGAAAGAAAGAAAGCTGATTAGTAGTGAAACATAATCTTATATATACAAGAATAGGAACAATGTCAAAAACCTGAAGTACGAGTAATTTCCAAGTACTATCCATGTGCGTGATCAGTTTAGGGATGAAGGGGATAAGTGGAAGTGAATGCTTCAAGAAAAATGCTTTGCCAGAATGCAAAGTGTTGCACACCTGCAAATTTGTACATATGATGTCAGTTCTCGTGTCTTCTTCAACCAATATACATTCGGAAAATTTTAACAATGATATCACAACGTTCACACTTTCTTAAGTGCCCATAGTAAATAGAAACTTTAAGAAGGCAGGAACAACCATGATATCATTACCAAACTAAATTCAATAATTTATAATAGCAGTGACATGCAAAAAGGGGCCAACCAAATCAAGATTGCATGAGGCTTGTTAACAATGAGCCTTAACGGCCATGAATTCTCATTTTGGTTATAGTCACCACAAAATCTCTATAAAACACGGTTCAAAATATACATACCTTCTCAGACAATGCATCTACAATGAACACCAGGAACTTTTCCAGAAAGGCAGATGGGGGAGCTGACCAATCAATTAAGCAAAAGAAGATCTCCGAAACAATAACATTTAAGATAAAATACCTATTATCATCCTGCAAACACACAAAAGGTGCAAGAAACTGAATTATATGGTGAATAGAAATATATACCAACATATAGAATTAAAATAACACACATATAATGCATGGGGTAAAGTTAGAAATTAGTAAACAGAATACAGTGAATACAAAGGTCCTTGCCAACAAAGATAATTGTATACCTTTCCTGATGACTGGAGTGTCGGGTTCAGGGGAAAGACAACAAATAACTTCTTTAATACAATCTGCAACATATCTTGATCTCTTCTGTTGGAAGTTAGTGAAACTTCAGCTTGTTCATTTCTGCCGTTCCCATAAACAAAAAACTTGACAATAAAATCTATACTTTTGAAGATAGAAAGCACACAATCAAATGATTGTGCTTCCAAAGTAGGCATTGTCAAAACTGAAGGCATAAAATCTTGGAAACCGCCAACTAATATAGGCAAAAGTCCCTTAAGTTCCTTTGCAATCACTAAAAACCCTGCAGAGAGGCAATTATGTATAAGCATTCATTTATACCAAATAAATATTGAGCATATATGAACAGAGAGTGTCTCATTATCATAGAGCAACACAGCAGATAATTTATGTGCATGCCACATACTACATTGATAATGCTTATTATCTTTCGTATAACAATAAATACTACAACAATGTCAGATGCTGAAATATCTTACAAAGATATGTGCAAAAAAATATATAAAATTCCAGATTCTTTTACTAACCAGAAGGATCTACATGTACTTCAGACTCAAAAGCATGCAAAATTCGTCTATTAGCAACAACCTATTGGCAAGAGAAAAGATAGAACGGAAAGGAAGAGAGGATTAGAGCGTTATAACTTATAATTTGGATATAAAGAAAAATAGATATTATAGCCCACCAATTAATAAAGAAAAAGATATCACTGAAGAAACAGTGCAAGCACAATTATAAAACATTGGTGTTTAGACATTAATTGCCAAGGATATGTGGCAGGAGCAGAAATAAAGGTTAAAACGTACTTTTTGGGTTGACGAGTTACTATCCTTCTTATTATACGGCAAAAGGGAGAGACAGTATGCCAAACCAGCAAGGACACTCTTAAGCTTTCCTTTGTCATTCAAATTAAATTGGTTCTTCTGCAAAATCTCTTTGTAATGTTGGATGATCTGCAAGCGCAAACAGTGATCTTTCAGTACAAAACTTAGTTATCTTGTATAACATATAATGTATCGAAGAACAAGCAATCCATAATAAGTAAATATTGCACATCTGAAACCTATTCAATAAAGGCATATCAAGGGCAACAAAACAAAGTCAAAGAATACATTATAACAAGCACATCAGGGAATGCCTTAGTGAAATCTTTCACTGTCGAAGAAATCAACAGAACTATATGTACATATGAAAAAGAAAAGCATAAATATCCACAATCAAACTCATAAAAAACTAACAAGGTTGGATCAAGTAGTTAACGCCCTTGCCTCTGGAGACAGAGGTCAAGGATTCGATCCTCACTCCTTGCAAGGCTAGGGGTCCTTTTCTACCTTAGATAGAACCTGGAAGCAGTCTCTCTACCTTAGATAGGGGTCAGGCTGCCTACATCTCAACCTCCCCCCATTCACCGTCATAGACGGTATTAGGACCCAAAACCTGAGGAACCATATGACAAGCAGAAGCGTCCTCTACTCCTTGCAAGGCCTGGAAGGTCCTTTTCTACCTTAGATAGAACCTGGAAGCAGTCTCTCTACCTTAGATAGCTGGGAGTCTCTCTACCTTAGATAGAACCTGGAAGCAGTCTCTCTACCTTAGATAGCTGGGAGTCTCTCTACCTTAGATAGAACCTGGAAGCAGTCTCTCTACCTTAGATAGCTGGAAGCAGTCTCTCTACCTTAGATAGCTGGAGCAGTCTCTCTACCTTAGATAGAACCTGGAAGCAGTCTCTCTACCTTAGATAGCGGGTCAGTCTCTCTACCTTAGATAGAACCTGGAAGCAGTCTCTCTACCTTAGATAGCTGGGAGTCTCTCTACCTTAGATAGCCTGGAAGCAGTCTCTCTACCTTAGATAGCTGGGCAGTCTCTCTACCTTGCAAGGCTAGGGGTCCTTTTCTACCTTAGATAGAACCTGGAAGCAGTCTCTCTACCTTAGATAGGGGTCAGGCTGCCTACATCTCAACCTCCCCCCATTCACCGTCATAGACGGTATTAGGACCCAAAACCTGAGGAACCATATGACAAGCAGAAGCGTCTCTCTACTTTTTTTTATCCACAATCAAACTCATAAACAAAGTAAAATCAAGGACTACGAAATGCTATATGAATATAAGCTATATGTCTAACTCAAACATTACTTTTCTGTGTAAGCATAAAGAAATCAAACAAGTACCTTTTCAGCATACATGGAGAATGACAGTGGGTAGTGCTGGACAACAAGGTCAAAAAACTTGAAAGCCATCAAACGAACATCGATTGCCAAATGCGTCATTGCATTGAATACATATGCCATCATCAATGATATGAAAGTTCGCTGGTTATCCTGGATATATTGAAAATAAAAACTGATTTAGCATAGGATAAACTAACGAGTTCATTTGGGAACTCATGACAGTATCTAAAGCAACAATATGTCAAGCAGAAGCGTTCAAGTACAATACCAAAGGTATCTATATTTATTCTACTAAATTTTAGTGGCACCCCTAGACTGTATAGGAAAAAGAAGTGGATGATGGATGTCGGACACACAACAACTAAACCTGCACTAAATTAATTGATAGGCTCTAATGTGTGATACAAAATACCAAAGAAAAATGTACAACACATTCGTCATGTATTTTTCATACACCATAATATTTGTCATGTATTGTTCATACACCATAATATTACTATATATAGAGAAGTAAAACGATTTGTCACTAGCTGTTTGAAACACCTATTATATGTTTATTACTATCATCTTCAACAAAGAACAGTGTAATACATTTCCCGGAGCTAGCAATATGATCATTTGAGTACATGCATATCAAGTCATACATACAGAAGTTTAAATTCCTATAAGCGAGAGAACAACACACCTCTTTACAGGCAGGAAATATGATTGTCTTCAGAAGTTGATATAGGCTCTCACGAACAGTTTTATCTTCATCACTCATGCGCTCACGCAGTTTTTCAATAACAGAGAGTCTGTGCATCTTGAGTTCTGCCGGATGTTTGAGAAAGATATCCCTAATACCCATCAATGCATCTTGAAAGACAAACATCTATTGTTAATACCGTATCACCACCAATCAACAATTATACTAAATCAACAAAAATAATACCTCTGCGAACTTTAACGTTGTGATGTGATGTTTGCTGAAGCAGCTCTTTAAGAGTCAAACCTTTTTTACTAACAGCAAGACCCGCCTTGTCTGACACTAAACTTTGTTCGGGTAATATAATAGCTGTTGATGAAAAGTACGAACACGATTAGCATTAAGTAAGATTCCTGGGGCCTATAAACTAACTAATGAGTAAGTAAAAATAGTAAGAAGAGAAATAAAGGTGCTACCTTTAAATTTGACATCAGTATTGGTGGTATTTTTAGGTGGGGGTAACTTCCTTCCGATCTTTCGCTTTATTTTCTGCACAAAAACACGATAAAAATGAAAAAAGAATTGATTGATTGAAGAATTGAGAGAGAATGAGGAAAAAGGTTGTGGCTGTTACTTTGAAGTCAAAACCGTGCTTCTGCTGCTTTTGATGTTGTTTCTTCAACTATATAGTAATGAAGCCCGTGAAGTCAATAACCAAATTCATTAATACATAATCAAACAAACATACATTTTAACTTCAATAAAACCTAATAAAATGAATACAAAACTTCTATTTATCTTTGTAACATTCACATTTGTAACAAAAAAAAAATGCTTAACTAACTTGAACTTAAAACAAATAAAGCATCCAAAACACACAGACATACATACCCAATTTGCATACACATATATATAAAAATATATAAATAGAAATATAAATGTAAATAATAAGTAAGAAAATTTCAGCATACCTTAAAATGACACCTGAGATCTGAACCCCTAGCTTTGCAAGCTGAATAACATCAAAAAATAAACAAAAAAAGTTATTTAACATTTTACATAAATCCCAACAATTAACAAGATAATACATGTAAGAGACGCATATAAAAAAAAATTTAAAAATAGTTACATTTTGTGGGGTTTTCAGGTTCCTTTGAATACTTCACCTGAAATTTATAAACACAAAGAAAAATATTAACTTTATACATAAATATCAATGTATACACACATATATTGATATATATACATATATACACATAGATATATAGATAGATACATTTTTTATGAGTGTATGAAGTTTATTAGTGCTAAAGATTGAAGGTGGAAACTGACCATGGCAGCAGATGATTAGCAGGTGCAGATGCCGCTGAGTGAAACTGTGTGTGTGTGTTTTACAGAGGATCCAAGTTGAAGGTTTACAATATTTACAACAAGGGATGGTTAGCGAAAAATCAAAAAACCATAAGGACGGTTTATGTAATTAACTCTTGTTTTAATATACTCGTATTAATTTTCTATTCTATAAGATTGGGTTTGACCAAGGGCACTTCGGTAAATTAAACCCTCATTGAAACCTACAAAAACTTCACAAAACGAAGAACGAACCCACCCCATAAAACAAATTCCAGATAATAATAAGGAAAAGAAAAAAAAAGAAAAAACAATCACAATTTAATAAAAAAGGCAGAGAAATCATCAAAAATTAGATCATTACAATCTAAACGACCTCCTTATTTTCATTCAACATGTGATGTAAGTTTTAAATTTCCCTCTTATTTTCAGTCTGTAGTACTAAATCTAGGGTTTCAAATCTATACCCACCAAATTTCTTGAACACCCACAGTTCAAATTCACCAAAATATTTTTGGACACCCTTTTGAGTAATTAGCACTTTGGACTAAAAAAATTTGGATCTTGGCTATAATTTAGTGTTTCTTGATTAGGTCTTAATTCTTGTTAATTTCAGGGACCACCCAACCATTCACAGTTGTCTGAGCCTCAGGCTCAGGCGCTAGCTCAAGCACAATATGTGCAAGCTCAGGCTCAAGCTCAAGCTCGAGCTGCTCATGCCCAGGCGCAGCTCAAGCACAATATGTGCAAGCTCAGGCTCAGGCCAGCTCAAGCACAATCGATGTGCTCAGCTCAGGCTCAGGCGCAGCTCAAGCACAATATGTGCAGCTCAGGCTCAGGCGCAGCTCAAGCACAATATGTGCAGCTCAGGCTCAGGCGCAGCTCAAGCACAATATGTGCAAGCTCAGGCTCAGGAGCTCAAGCAGTTGTCTGAGCCTCAGGCTCAGGCGCTAGCTCAAGCACAATATGTGCAAGCTCAGGCTCACAGCTCAAGCATTGTGAGCTCAGGCTCAGGCGCTAGCTCAAGCACAATATGTGCAAGCTCAGGCTCAAGCTCAAGCTCGATGTGCTCAGCCTCAGGCTCAGGCGCTAGCTCAAGCACAATATGTGCAAGCTCAGGCTCAAGCTCAAGCTCGAGCTGCTCATGCCCGGTTTCAGGCACAGTTACAAGCACAAGCGCAGGCGCAAGCACAAGGGCAGCCGCTGCCACAGAAGCCGAGTATGATGGGAGGGCTTAGTAGTAATAGTAATATAGGTGGTTCGTCGCCCTCAATTGTTACACATAATAGTGGTAAAAGGTCGGGGCATAAACCGTCTTCGCGTCCTCCTGGTTCTTCTAGTGGTGTAGCTGGTTCGCCTTCGAAAACAATGGAGCTTACACCTGCGGCACGTAGACGAAAGAGAGGCCCACCCGAGAATCAGATTCCTGAAAAGGTGGCTGCCCTTTTGCCGGAATCAGCTCTTTACACTCAGTTGTTGGAGTTTGAGGGTCGTGTGGATGCTGCTCTTGCTAGAAAAAAGGTTGACATTCAAGAATCTATTAAGAACCCACCTCGTGTGCAGAGAACTCTTAGGATTTACGTTTTCAACACCTTCACGAACCAAACTCAAACTGGAAATCCTAAGGAAAACACCGAAGCTCCTTCATGGTCTCTCAAGATTCTCGGGAGGTTATTGGATAATGGATCAGAATCCGACGAGACTTCCATGTTACCTAAACCTACTTTAACGAGTCCAAAGTTTTCATCCTTTTTCAAGAAGATCACTATTTACTTGGATCAAAATCTTTACCCTGATAACCATGTGATCTTGTGGGAAAGTTCTAGATCGTTGGCACTTAACGAGGGTTTTGAAGTGAAGAGAAAAGGGGATAAAGAGTTCACTGCTATTATTAGAATGGAAATGAATTACACACCCGAAAAGTTTAAACTTTCATCCGCTTTAAGTGAAGTTCTTGGACTTGAGGTCGAGACCCGTCCTCGAATTATCGCTGCAATTTGGCAATATGTGAAAGTTAAAAAGTTACAGATCTCGACTGATACTTCATTTTTCTCGTGTGATCCGCCTCTAAAGAAAGTATTTGGAGATGAAAGGGTGAAATTTTCAATGGTGTCTCAAAAGATTTCACAGCATTTGACTCAGCCGCAGCCTATACATTTGGAGCATAAAATCAAGCTTTCGGGTAATAATCCGGTGGGAAACACATGTTATGATGTTCTCGTGGACGTTCCTTTTTCATTAGATAAAGATATGTCTAATTTTTTGGAAAATTTGGAGAAGCATAAGGAGATTGATGCATGCGATGAAGCAATTTGCTCTGCAATTAAGAAGATCCATGAACATAGGCGTAGGCGGGCTTTCTTTCTAGGATTTAGTCAGTCACCAAGTGAATTTGTTGATGCCTTTATTGCGTCACAGAGCAAGGATTTGAAGATGGCAGCTGGTGATGCTACTCGTAATGCTGAGAAAGAGCAGCGGGCCGAGTTCTATAATCAACCATGGTTTGCTCTTTATTTCTTTTTTCATTAACTTTTATCTGAATATGGCTTTTTATTAATAGTTAAAGTTCGGGTTAATACAATCCACAAATTCTGGTAGTGCGTACCAGGTAGAGGTGGCAAAACGGGTAAGTCAAGCAGTTTAGGTAATGGGTAAAAACACGGTCAGGCTAAAATATGTATTCTGTTTTTTTTTTGAACTCCTTTTTGTCCATTTTTTTAATGCATATCTAGTCTGTCAAATTCGACTTATTGGTTTTCATAGCAATATGAAAATTTCTAACTAAATGGATTTAGGAGGTGTTTTATGCACACGGGGTGGTTCAAAATTGCTACCTTTAGTAGTGGGCAACTTTATAGGCTAAAGTTGGTTAAGTTGTTTTCTTACTTTGAGATATCATATATATTGGAAATTTAGCATTTAAGCTTAAGGTATCCCACATGACGACAAGTGCACACGTG
This sequence comes from Erigeron breviscapus, assembly GCA_034093135.1. Classification (NCBI taxonomy): domain Eukaryota; kingdom Viridiplantae; phylum Streptophyta; class Magnoliopsida; order Asterales; family Asteraceae; genus Erigeron; species Erigeron breviscapus. The sequence continues at coordinate 62,990,916 of CM067173.1, forward strand.
GTTTTGGATGTGCGTTCTAAAAGCAACATTTTATGGTAGTTTTCAGAATAAGAGTTAGATAAGCGGCTGATTAATTCTAATAACACATAAACTTTTTACATGTTTATCCAAATCTGGTTGTGTTGACCCTGAGTTATAGTGGCTTGATTGAGAATCAGATAATTACTGGCTTAGGGTTGTGTTTTTAAAGTGGTTATTGCCACTTACGAATGAGAATCAGATAGTTTAACATCTATCCCCCAAAATAAGTTTTCTTTTCTTACCTCGGCTCCACGTTTCTTCAAAAGTTATTATAATCATGAATATTAAAAAAAGTAAAATTCGCATAATCTTTAGCCGAACACCCCTAAAGCACTATTTATCATGTGATATGACATGAACAACCAGCCCATTGTGTGAAGATATGCTTGTGAGATGTGACTTTTGACTTTATATTGTGACGGATATAAGTATTACATCGTCAAAATAACTTACTTTCATGAACGTACATGGTACAATGTTTGACTTGCTTTTGTCCACTTGATAGGGTCGAAGATGCAGTTATTCGTTACTTGAACAGGAAACCTGCCACAGTAAGCGAGACACCTGCAAGCACGTAATTGAGCTGTTCCCATGGGTATGCATATCTTTTCTCCCCAACGTGTATTGAGATAGATTCAGATAGATGAGAAATAGTTCCAAATGTGGTCACAGGAATCATTTCTGATCTAACTAATGTAATCCAATGTGTTGCGCGCTATTAGATCTGATTTTATGTTTGTTTGATCTTTTCTTGCTTTAGCTGATCAACTTTCTAGGAGTTTCTTTTTATGGTAGTATCTTTTTATAGTGACTGCTTGAATCCTACTGTAGTATCTTTCCATTTATAGCAAGGATTATTATGACTTATGAGTTCTTATTATTTCCTTTCTTTTCACCTGTGGCTTTTGAAGATAGAATGCTAGAAAATGACATATTTAAACTTCAAATTCTGAACCTAATATTCACTTCATATATAGTCTTGCCCTGCAAGATTGAAGAACCCACTTGTGTTGCACAATGCACAGGGTGGACTTTTTCTATTACACATCCGCTAATATAATCATAACATGATTGAAGTTTTCTTTGATTGACCCATGATGTATCTTTTGAACAATACGTGTGCTATCAAGTTATCACATAATATTATTATTATCATAATCTTTTATATATGTTAAAAGAGAACCCTTAAATAGAAAAATGAAAAATCTAGACCCTACATTGAAGTTCATTCTTTATTTTCCACCCTTTGATCAGCAAAATGCTTACATCATCTTTGACTAGACTTTTAGTCAAAGACGTTTTTAGTTCTCCAGCTTTCACTATTTTTTCAAACACTCATACATTTCGATCTTTTTCAACTTTTCACCATTGTTTTTATAATATAGATTGCAAGCATATTAAGTGCGATCAAACGACTTTGTACAAAAATCATATCCAATATTTTAATAACAAAGCAATCTGAAGAACGTTCTTTTAAACGATTTTTTTTAACTCCGATCCATATTTTTATGAGGGTTTTTATTTACAAGTTTACAAATTCATGATTTTTTAATGTGATGATGATGATCGATCCTCCGTATTCTATTAGGGTTTTTCTATAAAAGATTATTAAAATACAAGATAAATCCAATATACAAAATAAATAAGGTAATCAAAGAAAATATTTTTCGGTACATTTTTTCTTCTCTTAGCTTTTTATATCTTTTAGTTTTTATTTTCTGCCAGTTTTTTATATGTACAAATTTAACTATTGTTATATGTTTCTCACGCGTTTCACACGGGTTATAAGCTAGTATTATTACTATTATACAACTTTTAATCCAATTTGGCGATTATATAACTTGTCCCAAGCCAATTTGAGGTTAGCCCCATTTTGTATAGGCTCTTTCCTCTTGAGGTAAAGACCATTGTTCAATCATTTGATATAAGGTAATATAGTATTATTTGGGGTGGTGTAGTAGAATAAATTTACTCTTAAAAATAAAAATAAATCGTTCCAAATACCATAACATCTGGCAGTAATTTTAGTACGAGTCCACGTCATCAAAGCTATCTGTTATTGTAGGTTAGTCGATATAAGAAAACACCCTTTCTGAGACGCAGTTTGTCGTCGTCAAAGGAAACAAATCTCGTCGCCAAAAACCAATTTTATTGTAGTGCAACTATATACACTAGACCGAAAACAAAATTTTAATGCATTTAATATAATAATGTTTTAAAAAATAGATCTGCATCATTTAAACTTAATTAGGAGTATTAGTTAGAGTTGATATATCTTGATTCTACATGTACATATATTACTCAAACACAATTACACACATGTTCATTATTTCACAACATAGATGATTGAATACGTGATACGCATGGATTTAATGTTGTTTCCCACCTACTTCTACATATTAATTTATTTCTCATATATGCATGACAACCAAATGGCCATATTTAGCAAAAATATATATTTTTATAGTATTATACAAGTCAATGTAACCGATCGAAACTATATCTCCACATGTGTTTTTACACCTTATAATAGACCATCACCCCCACTACTATCTTCCACAACCACATTTGCAATGGCCATCCTTTCTTTCATTCAATTTATCTCTTTACTCTTTGTTCTTTTCCATTTGATCTCTTCATTTGGCATTTTCATAAGCAATTTCATTCATGGACATAACTATAAGTCATACTCCTTTATATATTTCCATTGGAATAGCCATCGGTTAATCCACTTGTTCACGGACCTCCTTTCGGTCTCACCATCGTCTTTAGCCAACTTGGCTGGAAAAAACAAATGATTGTAACCGCAAACCCTAATAATGTCGAATACATGCTTAAAACAAATTTTGAAAATTACCCGAAAGGAAAACCATTCACGGACATCCTTGGGGACTTCCTTGGAATGGGAATATTTAATGTGGATGGCCAACTATGGAGCATGCAACGTAAGGTAGCTAGCCACGAGTTTAGCAACAACTCGTTGCGAGAGTTTGTGGTGAGTGTGCTTGAAGAAGAAATAGCAACGAGACTAATTCCTTTGCTAGAAAACTCTGTTGAAAATGACAACACTTTGGACATGCAAGATGTTTTAAGAAGGTTCGCTTTTGATACCATATGTAAGATCTCACTTGGGTGGGACCCGTGTTTCTTGGATTTTACTCAACCAGATCCACCACTAGCATCAGCTTTTGATGTATCAGCGGGTGCCAGTGCATTGCGTGGCAATGCATTGACTAATTGGATATGGAAAGGTAAACGATTATTAAATCTTGGAAGTGAGTGCAAGTTGAAAGAGGCAAATCGTGTTATACAATCTTCAATAGATGATATAATCCTTAAAAGGAGGCAACAATTGGAAGGAAATATAAGTGAGAGAGATTTGCTATCAAGATTTATTTCAATGGGTCATAGCGACGAGCTCATTAGAGACATGGTGATAAGCTTTCTAATGGCCGGAAGAGATACCACGTCAGCGGCAATGACGTGGCTCTTTTGGTTGCTGACGTGGCACCCTAAAGTATAGAAAAATATTCTAAAAGAAGTCAACTATATAGTTAATGAACAAAATAATAAATTGTCATTAACCTTTGATGACTTTAAAAAAATGGACTATTTGAAAGCATGCTTATGTGAGTCCATGAGGCTTTACCCACCGGTGGTATGGGACTCAAAACACGCCGAAAACGACGATGTGTTACCGGATGGGACGCGGGTTTACAAAGGGAACCGGGTGATGTATTTTCCATGTGGTATGGGAAGGATGGACGCATTGTGGGGAAAAGATTGTTTGGAGTTTAGACCGGACCGTTGGTTTAGTGAACAAGGTGGGTTTAAAATGGGAAGTCCCTATAGGTTTCCGGTTTTTCAAGCCGGGCCAAGGGTTTGTTTAGGCAAAGAGATGGCGTTTATTCAAATGAAGTATGTGATGGCTTCCCTTTTGAGACGATTTGAGCTCGTGCCGGTTTGTTTGGACCAACCAGTTTTTGTGCCATTGCTTACAGCTCATATGGATGGTGGTTTGAAGGTCAGGGTTCGTAGAAGGAGTCAGACCGAAAAGTGATAAATAAAATTAATTAAATATGCATAGAATTATAGAAATTGGAAGTATGCTGGAAATCAATATTCATGTGTTTTGGTAGGAAAATAAGAAATAAAAGATCACATCTAGCAAACATGTTAATGAATGAAGAAATATAGATCGAATAAATTAAATATAACTAATGTACGATTTGCACCAAGAATCAAGTTTTGACAACGGCGTACCAAGTTTCAAAGCAAAAGATATAGACACAAATGTACGATTTGCACCAGAATCAAATAATACATTTGCAGGATGTGAGTTAACTAGAAATGTACCGTTTACGACATCATCAGCATCCTTTGCTTGATTCACCGTCATCTGAAAAGCCCTTCCTTTTGCCTTTTTGTCATCCTTCTTTGGCTCATCTTTCTTCTGAGGACATGCACTACTTATATGACCGGGTTGCTTACAGTTATAGCATGTAATCTCGTTCTTACAATCCTTGACGGAATGACCTATTTGAGAACAGCGTATGCATCTTTGAGTAGCCGTAGTACAATCACCAGAATGTTTAGCTTTGCATTTAAAACACCACTTGTCATTGTTACTGCTACCAGCTTTTCCTTTACCATGTTGAACCAGAGCCTTCTTGTTAGAGGACCCTCCTTGACCATTAGACTTCCTTTTATCACCAACCCTCTTCTCAGTATTGGTAACATCACTATAGTCATCATCAATGCATTTAGATTCTCTAACCACTTCAGTCAGAGTCAAACTCTTGCGACACAAACCCCGATACTTTGGTGGAAGACCATCCACATAAGCAGCAACTTTAGCCTCCTCATTTGGAACCAGATGTTCCACAAATACTAGTTTCTCCATGAATAGTCTAGCATACTCATGAATAGTCAAACTACCCTTCTTCAGCACCAAGAATTCTTTCTCCATTAATCGACGTTCACGCGAGCCACAGTACTCCTCCATGAACTTTTGCTTGAATGTTGCCCAAGTAATAGCAGCAACAACCGTTGGTGCTAATGGAGCGATAATGACTCCCCACCAGTTCTTTGCTCCTTTTTCCAACATTCTTGAAGCACATAAGACCTTCTTATCCTCGGGACAATCACATGACTGCAATACTACTTCCAGTTCCGACAACCATTGTACACAAGCAACGGGATCATGACTTCCTGCAAACTTGGTTGGGCCACACCTCAGGAAATCAGGATACTTAAAGCCCCTTTTGTCAGTGGTGACTGGAACAGCAGCAACCTGAGGAATTATTTCTGGAGCAGCAACAGGTATAATCGGAATTTGTGGGGCAGCAATAGGAGCATGAACAATAGGAGGACCAGCAGAATTAACTTCATTTCTGTGTCGAATAGTACTCCTGGAACGTTGAGAGTAATTCCCAACTGAGTGTTCGATCTCCCTTTCTCCCCTAACTCTTACTAACTCCTCTTCAGTTGTTCTCAGTCTGGCCTGTAAATCCCTTATTATCGTAAACATCTCTAGTGCATTAGGGACTTCTTCAAGAACAGGTGCCGCATCATCATGATTAGGTGGTGGTGGCATGATATCGATTGGAATTCTCCTTTGAAGTGGCAGAGGACGAACAATTCTAGCATTATTGTTCATGTTCCCATTAGATGGGTTGGTAATGCTAGCCTCCGCACCATCTACTCTGCTTGTTTGTCCGCGAGTGGCAACCATTTTCGTCTAAACTTGAACGAAACATGGATTAGCGACGGATGATAACGAGAATAATGAGAAAATAGAGCCCACAATTATAACATATAGCAATATATATTATGACCCTATTCTAACACACGCTCGCTCAACCCAAACCATCCTAAGTACAAGCAAACCTAATCCTATAGGCATATGTACTTACATCTGAACAAGTATTTTATAGTTTAAGTCTAGAACCTACACTTTTAGATCCTAAGTTCACTTAAACTAAGTCTCTGATACCATCTTGTAACACCCAAACCTTAAAAATACCGGATTTTAAAAACTTTTTAAACATTCGTTAAGACCACAATGGCGGAAAAGGTCTATTTCAATTTAAACAAATGTCAACCTATTTGTCACATAAGGTTGACGTTAAATTATCCAAAGGTGTTACTATCGTAGCACTTATTTTACAAGAAATCCGATATAGGTATCCTGCAGGCCTACACAAACCTGAACTAGGATTTAACAATATAATAAGCAAATGGCGGCTAAGGGCAATCTTCAGATCTAATGTCTAATAGTCTACCCATTCCTCACCGCGCGATCCTTCTTCCTTGTTACTCTGCAAGACACAATCGACAAAGTAGACAAGTGTCAGCTTATAAAGCCGAGTAAGATAAGATTATCCAAAAATATACATGTTAAATCAAAATTGTTTATTAAAACAATTACATATATATTTACCAATTATGTTGATCACGATCATATAAACCTGCATATATAATATCAACATATCCATATAAACACAACAATAGGATTAGCACGAAATCCTTAAATGTGCCTATCTCATATAGGGTTCCTAAAAACAATAAGGAATCCTATCTCAGTTTGCGAGAATCATCCATCAATCATTATGGACTATACAACGTAATTCTCGTCTTAATAGTTATGCCAACAATATCAAAATAAGTAGGTTGGTCTAAGGACCAAAGGGTGGCCTACTATCCGACGTGACGTGTAAACATATAAATGCGGTACATCGGTGTCGTTAAGGAAATGCATAACCAAATCCCGGAATATGTGCTATGCAACGAATAGGGAGCTAACCTATACACACATTCAATCAATCGTATTCCACTTTGGGTTATGTCTAGAATACCCGTGGAACTCGTAGGTTCATAGTGTCAACTCCGAATACACTATGGGATAAGCTTATCTCTTTATCGTATTTTATACTCGAGTTCATTTTCTAAAGGCAAGCTACCTCATAAGCTATCTATGTTCAACATAACAAGGCCCTTAGTAATGTGCACAAGTGATCATACCATCCTATGATTACTAGTGTCACTATCATTCAACTCATCAACATAAGAGCTAGATCATATAATCATGCAATCAATCTTAACAACAAGTCAAGTATATGTAGCATAATAACCGTATCATTCTACTATTGATACAAACATTACAATAGCCCATAATCACCCTCCCAACATGGTTCAATCATATAACCATAGGGTGTCAACAAATCCAAGGACCAATAATCATTCTTTTCAACCCGCAATAGATTAACTAACGTAATTAAGCTATGGTTGAGTCATTAGTAATCATAAGGGTTAAACAACAATCCCACCCACATGCATACATAAATTATAGTCCCAAAGTCACCCAATATAGATTAAACCCTTAGCACGTGTATAATGGCACTTAAACAAGTTCTTCAAGCTTGTTAGGTGTTCCCGTAACCTATACATATGATATAAGATCAACTTATAAGCTACCACAAAGCCTAAGTGCAAAATAGGGAAATTTCAGCATGTTCCCAGCTTTGCGCCATCTTCTTGACAACGACTTTGGGAGTTCAAGAAGACTAGATACAACAAAACTCAGTTCTAGACATTTGTTGGGCACTCAAAGACCTTTTCAAAAATGTAAGGTTTGGCTCTTGAAGAGCTTTAATGAAATAGATATGATTTTTACAAAAACAAACCTGTAGCCTCGTCAGAAATCCGACCAGTTCTGAAGATCGTCGTTTTAAGCACTCTTATGAGCAAAACTAGAAGAAACTTCGTTCTTATGAAATTTCACCGACACTTGGACCTTTCCAAAAATATAAGATTCGACTTCTAATTCGTTCAGATGAATCTTCTATGATGTTTGTAAGATGACTGAAAATTTCAGTCCTATAGAGTCCTTAAATTCAACTTGAAACTTCAAGTGATGAACCCAAGACTTTATGAACTTGATTGTTTTGTGTTATGAATGTGTGATAGAGAGGAAAAAGCAGAGAGGGATGATAGAATTGATCATCAAAGGCTTGTTTATATAGCCCCTAAGTGGCAACTAAGTGTTAAGAAGTCAAGACTACTAGTCTTGACCATTAGGTGTATTTAAATCTAACCCATGTGTTTACAACTCATCCTTGAGTGTAATGGCTGAAACTTTGGCCTTAAGACAACCTAGAATTCAGTAGGAACATGTTCATTGCATGATTACAAGCTATAATCCAAGTCTTGGTTAGTTTGTGTGGGGTTTATGTCAAGAACACAAGCTTGACTTGACTAATTGACTTTGGTTGACTCTAGACTTTGATTCTTGATTATTATTTGTGTAATTATGTGTAGTAACTAGTTAATGTAAATTTGTTTGCTTTTATTCATTTAGTTATAATTCAATTACAAGTATATATATATTTATTAGTAGCTAATTTAGGTACACAATTGCATATAAACATATAAACACAAATAATACATATATGATAACTAACCAAAATGTATACCCATATATACATATGATTAATTATATTTAAACATAATTATTACACATAAATATATATTAAATCATACTTAAATTGATTTGTAAAGTCGAGTGGAACCTAGACAAGTCAAAGCACGGTTGACTAGTCAATCAAAGTCAACAAATAAACGAAATAAAGATTTAGGATGTTACAATTACCTCCTCCTTAAAAGGATTCTGTCCTCAGAATCTTTTTCTCCGAACAGGTGAGGATAACGATCCCGCATCTCAGCTTCCGTTTCCCAAGTCATGCTCTCGCCTCGGTTGTGTCTCCACTTAACTAACACGAGCTCAATCAACTTCTTTCGTAGTTTCTTCTTTTTCCTATCCAAGATTCCGATCGGTTCCTCAACGAGCCTTTTCTTTGGATCAACCCACAACTCTGATATAGGAATGATGCTTTCCTCTTTAGCCAAACACTTCCTCAAATAACAAACATGAAAAGTGTTGTGAATTCCTTCCAACTCTGGCGGTAAATCCAACTGATAAGCTTGATCTTTAATTCTCTTGAGAATCTTGAATGGTCCGATAAAACGTGGACTTAGCTTTCCCCGTTTCCCAAATCGAATGATGCCTTTCCAAGGTGAAACTTTAAGAAACACAAGGTCTCCTACCTTAAAAGACACTGGTCTACTCCTTTTGTCTGCATAGGCTTTCTGTCTTTCACGTGCCACCCTTAGAGCTTCAGTAGCAATTGCCACTTTGTCCGCAGTAATTTGGACAATATCAGGCCCCGCATATTGCTTTTCACCTGGCTCTAACCAACAGTTAGGTGTCCTACATTTTCGCCCATACAACATCTCATAAGGAGCCATTTTTATACTTGAATGGTAACTGTTGTTATATGAAAACTCAATCAACGGCAAATGAGTATCCCAACTGCCACCATATTCTATAACGCATGCTCTAAGCATGTCCTCTAACGTCTGAATAGTTCTCTCACTTTGCCCATCAGTCTGAGGATGATAGGCGGTGCTTAAATTAACTCTTGTACCCAATTCTCTCTGTAAACTCTTCCAGAAGTTCGACACATATCGGGTATCACGATCCGATATAATTGACAATGGAATGCCATGTCTCGAAACAATCTCATCGATGTAGAGTTTAGAGAGTTTCTCCATAGGTATAGTTTGCCGAGTTGCCAAAAAATGAGCACTTTTAGTGAGACGATCTACAATGACCCAAATCATGTCATTTCCTTTGGTTGTCCTAGGGAGCTTCGTCACAAAATCCATGGTGATATTATCCCATTTCCACTCTGGTATCATAGGTTGCTGTAAATCCCCATAAGGCTTTTGGTGTTCTGCCTTCACTTGACCACAAATAACACAATTCTCCACAAACCGTGCTATATCAAGTTTCATCACTGGCCACCAATACAAAGACTTCAAATCATGGAACATCTTTGTCATACCCGGATGCACAGAATACCTAGAACGATGAGCTTCTTCTAAAATCAACTCACGATTACCCCCAAACTTAGGAACCCAAAGTCTGCCTCGATAAGTCTGAAAACCACGACTGTTAACCTCAAATTGGTCTTCCTTAGTTTTCAAACTTTCTTCTTTCACATTCACATCAAGTAAGGCCTCAACTTGTGCTGACTTGATTCTATCAAGCAATCCAGACCTTACTTCAACTTTCACAGCATATAGTTGATGAAGAGTATGATGCTCCTTTCGGCTCAATGCATCAGCAACAACATTCGCTTTTCCTGGATGATACTTGATTTCACAATCATAATCCTTAAGTAATTCCATCCACCTTCGCTGACGAACATTCAACTCTCGTTGACTAAACATATATTGAAGACTTTTATGGTCAGTGAAAAGAGTGCACTTCGTACCATACAAGTAATGTCTCCAAAGTTTTAGAGCAAAAATAACAGCAGCCAGTTCCAAATCGTGTGTAGGATAATTCTTTTCATGCGTCTTAAGCAGTCTCGAAGCATACGCAATTACTTTATCCCTTTGCATCAATACACAACCCAATCCAGTTATAGAAGCATCGCTATATACAACGAAATCATCAGTACCCTCAGGTAAAGATAAAATAGGAGCCTCACATAACTTGGATTTCAAGATTTGAAAAGCTTTTTCTTGATCTTCTGTCCATACAAATTTCACCCCTTTCTTAGTCAACGTAGTCATAGGCTTGGCTATTCGAGAAAAATCTTGAATAAACCGTCGGTAATATCCGGCTAAACCCAAGAAACTCTTAATTTCTGTCACCGTCTTTGGTTGAGTCCACTTCATTACAGCTTCAACCTTGGAAGGATCAACCATAACTCCCTTTTCACTAATCACATGGCCAAGAAATTGTACCTCACGAAGCCAAAATTCACACTTTGAGAACTTAGCATAGAGTTGTTTCTCTCTAAGTAACTTCAAAATAACCCTCAAATGCTCACGATGTTCTTCCTTGGATTTTGAATAAACAAGAATGTCATCAATGAAGACAATGACAAAGTGATCCAAGTAAGGCCGACATACACGATTCATCATATCCATGAAAGCCGCTGGAGCATTAGTCAGCCCAAATGGCATTACTAAGAACTCATAATGGCCATACCGTGTTCTAAAAGCGGTCTTAGCAACATGTTCTTCTTTCACCTTGAGCTGATGATAACCAGATCGCAAGTCAATCTTAGAGAAATAAGATGCACCTTGCAATTGGTCAAACAAATCATCTATACGGGGAAGAGGATACTTATTCTTCACTGTCCTCTTATTAAGCTCACGATAGTCAATACACATACGCATCGATCCATCCTTCTTCTTCACAAACAAAACCGGTGCTCCCCAAGGCGAGGAACTCGGTCGAATGAATCCCAACTCTAGTAATTCTTGCAACTGAGACATAAGCTCTTTCATTTCTGTTGGAGCAAGACGGTATGGTGCTTTAGCAACGGGCGTAGCACCAGGGACAAGATCAATACAGAATTCTACCTCACGATCAGGTGGAATACCAGGAAGCTCTTCAGGAAATACATCAGGAAATTCAGACACAACTTCAACATCATGAACCGCAGGCTTTTCTTTCCGAGTGTCAATAACGTAAGCCAAAAAGTGCTCTTTAGATTGACGGATATGTTTGAGAGCCTTCACCAAAGTGATGATTCCCAAGTTTCCTTTGTTCTTTTCGCCATGAACAAGGACCATATCCCCATCAGGTGCAGTCAAACGAATGATCTTTTGCTTACAAAGGATGTGAGCATCAAATCTTTCTAACCAATCCATCCCAATTACCACATCAAACCCTCCAAGAGTAATAGGTAATAAATTGATAGGGAAAGACTTCCCTTCAATTTCAACATAACATTTTCGATAAGCCCCTCGAATGGTCGAGAGTTTACCGTCAGCAATTTCTACTTGTAAAGGAGAAGCAAGTTTTGACAATGGCGTACCAAGTTTCAAAGCAAAAGATATAGACACAAATGTACGATTTGCACCAGAATCAAATAATACATTTGCAGGATGTGAGTTAACTAGAAATGTACCGTTTACGACATCATCAGCATCCTTTGCTTGATTCACCGTCATCTGAAAAGCCCTTCCTTTTGCCTTCTTGTCATCCTTCTTTGGCTCATCTTTCTTCTGAGGACATGCACTACTTATATGACCGGGTTGCTTACAGTTATAGCATGTAATCTCGTTCTTACAATCCTTGACGGAATGACCTATTTGAGAACAGCGTATGCATCTTTGAGTAGTCGTAGTACAATCACCAGAATGTTTAGCTTTGCATTTAAAACACCACTTGTCATTGTTACTGCTACCAGCTTTTCCTTTACCATGTTGAACCAGAGTCTTCTTGTTAGAGGACCCTCCTTGACCATTAAACTTCCTCTTATCACCAACCCTCTTCTCAGTATTGGTAACATCACTATAGTCATCATCAATGCATTTAGATTCTCTAACCGCTTCAGTCAGAGTCAAACTCTTGCGACACAAACCCCGATACTTTGGTGGAAGACCATCCACATAAGCAGCAACTTTAGCCTCCTCATTTGGAACCAGATGTTCCACAAATACTAGTTTCTCCATGAATAGTCTAGCATACTCATGAATAGTCAAACTACCCTTCTTCAGCACCAAGAATTCTTTCTCCATTAATCGACGTTCACGTGAGCCACAGTACTCCTCCATGAACTTTTGCTTGAATGTTGCCCAAGTAATAGCAGCAACAACCGTTGGTGCTAATGGAGCGATAATGACTCCCCACCAGTTCTTTGCTCCTTTTTCCAACATTCTTGAAGCACATAAGACCTTCTTATCCTCGGGACAATCACATGACTGCAATACTACTTCCAGTTCCGACAACCATTGTACACAAGCAACGGGATCATGACTTCCTGCAAACTTGGTTGGGCCACACCTCAGGAAATCAGGATACTTAAAGCCCCTTTTGTCAGTGGTGACTGGAACAGCAGCAACCTGAGGAATTATTTCTGGAGCAGCAACAGGTATAATCGGAATTTGTGGGGCAGCAATAGGAGCATGAACAATAGGAGGACCAGCAGAATTAACTTCATTTCTGTGTCGAATAGTACTCCTGGAACGTTGAGAGTAATTCCCAACTGAGTGTTCGATCTCCCTTTCTCCCCTAACTCTTACTAACTTCTCTTCAGTCGTTCTCAGTCTGGCCTGTAAATCCCTTATTATCGTAAACATCTCTAGTGCATTAGGGACTTCTTCAAGAACAGGTGCCGCATCATCATGATTAGGTGGTGGTGGCATGATATCGATTGGAATTCTCCTTTGAAGTGGCAGAGGACGAACAATTCTAGCATTATTGTTCATGTTCCCATTAGATGGGTTGGTAATGCTAGCCTCCGCACCATCTACTCTGCTTGTTTGTCCGCGAGTGGCAACCATTTTCGTCTAAACTTGAACGAAACATGGATTAGCGACGGATGATAGCGAGAATAATGAGAAAATAGAGCCCACAATTATAACATATAGCAATATATATTATGACCCTATTCTAACACACGCTCGCTCAACCCAAACCATCCTAAGTACAAGCAAACCTAATCCTATAGGCATATGTACTTACATCTGGACAAGTATTTTATAGTTTAAGTCTAGAACCTACACCTTTAGATCCTAAGTTCACTTAAACTAAGTCTCTGATACCATCTTGTAACACCCAAACCTTAAAAATACCGGCTTCCAAAAAATTTTAAACATTCGTTAAGACCACAATGGCGGAAAAGGTCTATTTCAATTTAAACAAATGTCAACCTATTTGTCACATAAGGTTGACGTTAAATTATCCAAAGGTGTTACTATCGTAGCACTTATTTTACAAGAAATCCGATATAGGTATCCTGCAGGCCTACACAAACCTGAACTAGGATTTAACAATATAATAAGCAAATGGCGGCTAAGGGCAATCTTCAGATCTAATGTCTAATAGTCTACCCATTCCTCACCGCGCGATCCTTCTTCCTTGTTACTCTGCGAGACACAATCGACAAAGTAGACAAGTGTCAGCTTATAAAGCCGAGTAAGATAAGATTATCCAAAAATATACATGTTAAATCAAAATTGTTTATTAAACAATTACATATATATTTACCAATTATGTTGATCACGATCATATAAACCTGCATATATAATATCAACATATCCATATAAACACAACAATAGGATTAGCACAAAATCCTTAAATGTGCCTATCTCATATAGGGTTCCTAAAAACAATAAGGAATCCTATCTCAATTTGCGAGAATCATCCATCAATCATTATGGACTATACAACGTAATTCTCGTCTTAATAGTTATGCCAACAATATCAAAATAAGTAGGTTGGTCTAAGGACCAAAGGGTGGCCTACTATCCGACGTGACGTGTAACATATAAATGCGGTACATCGGTGTCGTTAAGGAAATGCATAACCAAATCCCGGAATATGTGCTATGCAACGAATAGGGAGCTAACCTATACACACATTCAATCAATCGTATTCCACTTTGGGTTATGTCTAGAATACCCGTGGAACTCGTAGGTTCATAGTGTCAACTCCGAATACACTATGGGATAAGCTTATCTCTTTATCGTTTTTTATACTCGAGTTCATTTTCTAAAGGCAAGCTACCTCATAAGCTATCTATGTTCAACATAACAAGGCCCTTAGTAATGTGCACAAGTGATCATACCATCCTATGATTACTAGTGTCACTATCATTCAACTCATCAACATAAGAGCTAGATCATATAATCATGCAATCAATCTTAACAACAAGTCAAGTATATGTAGCATAATAACCGTATCATTCTACTATTGATACAAACATTACAATAGCCCATAATCACCCTCCCAACATGGTTCAATCATATAACCATAGGGTGTCAACAAATCCAAGGACCAATAATCATTCATTTCAACCCGCAATAGATTAACTAACATAATTAAGCTATGGTTGAGTCATTAGTAATCATAAGGGTTAAACAACAATCCCACCCACATGCATACATAAATTATAGTCCCAAAGTCACCCAATATAGATTAAACCCTTCCCCCAATGCCCAATCCATCATATAGGACATGAAAGTTTGTTTAAACTATGTTTGACACTTTAAAATGGACATTTTGATTGTGTTCGCAGGGATAACCAATATCTTACCTTAGCACGTGTATAATGACACTTAAACAAGTTCTTCAAGCTTGTTAGGTGTTCCCGTAACCTATACATATGATATAAGATCAACTTATAAGCTACCACAAAGCCTAAGTGCAAAATATATATATATATATATATATATATATATATATATATATATATATATATATATATATATATATATATATATATATATATATATATATATATATATATATATATATATATATATATATATATATATATATATATATATATATATATATATATATATATATATATATATATATATATATATATATATATATATATATATATATATATATATATATATATATATATATATATATATATATATATATATATATATATATATATATATATATATATATATATATATATATATATATATATATATATATATATATATATATATATATATATATATATATATATATATATATATATATATATATATATATATATATATATATATATATATATATATATATATATATATATATATATATATATATATATATATATATATATATATATATATATATATATATATATATATATATATATATATATATATATATATATATATATATATATATATATATATATATATATATATATATATATATATATATATATATATATATATATATATATATATATATATATATATATATATATATATATATATATATATATATATATATATATATATATATATATATATATATATATATATATATATATATATATATATATATATATATATATATATATATATATATATATATATATATATATATATATATATATATATATATATATATATATATATATATATATATATATATATATATATATATATATATATATATATATATATATATATATATATATATATATATATATATATATATATATATATATATATATATATATATATATATATATATATATATATATATATATATATATATATATATATATATATATATATATATATATATATATATATATATATATATATATATATATATATATATATATATATATATATATATATATATATATATATATATATATATATATATATATATATATATATATATATATATATATATATATATATATATATATATATATATATATATATATATATATATATATATATATATATATATATATATATATATATATATATATATATATATATATATATATATATATATATATATATATATATATATATATATATATATATATATATATATATATATATATATATATATATATATATATATATATATATATATATATATATATATATATATATATATATATATATATATATATATATATATATATATATATATATATATATATATATATATATATATATATATATATATATATATATATATATATATATATATATATATATATATATATATATATATATATATATATATATATATATATATATATATATATATATATATATATATATATATATATATATATATATATATATATATATATATATATATATATATATATATATATATATATATATATATATATATATATATATATATATATATATATATATATATATATATATATATATATATATATATATATATATATATATATATATATATATATATATATATATATATATATATATATATATATATATATATATATATATATATATATATATATATATATATATATATATATATATATATATATATATATATATATATATATATATATATATATATATATATATATATATATATATATATATATATATATATATATATATATATATATATATATATATATATATATATATATATATATATATATATATATATATATATATATATATATATATATATATATATATATATATATATATATATATATATATATATATATATATATATATATATATATATATATATATATATATATATATATATATATATATATATATATATATATATATATATATATATATATATATATATATATATATATATATATATATATATATATATATATATATATATATATATATATATATATATATATATATATATATATATATATATATATATATATATATATATATATATATATATATATATATATATATATATATATATATATATATATATATATATATATATATATATATATATATATATATATATATATATATATATATATATATATATATATATATATATATATATATATATATATATATATATATATATATATATATATATATATATATATATATATATATATATATATATATATATATATATATATATATATATATATATATATATATATATATATATATATATATATATATATATATATATATATATATATATATATATATATATATATATATATATATATATATATATATATATATATATATATATATATATATATATATATATATATATATATATATATATATATATATATATATATATATATATATATATATATATATATATATATATATATATATATATATATATATATATATATATATATATATATATATATATATATATATATATATATATATATATATATATATATATATATATATATATATATATATATATATATATATATATATATATATATATATATATATATATATATATATATATATATATATATATATATATATATATATATATATATATATATATATATATATATATATATATATATATATATATATATATATATATATATATATATATATATATATATATATATATATATATATATATATATATATATATATATATATATATATATATATATATATATATATATATATATATATATATATATATATATATATATATATATATATATATATATATATATATATATATATATATATATATATATATATATATATATATATATATATATATATATATATATATTTGTTTTATTTTAATACTTGTTTTATTTTACCTAAAATCTATATATATATATATATATATATATATATATGTAGTAACTAGTTAATGTAAGTTTGTTTGCTTTTATTCATTTAGTTATAATTCAATTACAAGTATATATATATATTTATTAGTAGCTAATTTAGGTACACAATTGCATATAAACATATAAACACAAATAATACATATATGATAACTAACCAAAATGTATACCCATATATACATATGATTAATTATATTTAAACATAATTATTACACATAAATATATATTAAATCATACTTAAATTGATTTGTAAAGTCGAGTGGAACCTAGACAAGTCAAAGCACGGTTGACTAGTCAATCAAAGTCAACAAATAAACGAAATAAAGATTTAGGATGTTACAATTAAGCTCAAAATTCATATAAGTTGGTTATGATAAACGTGACAAGACAAAAACACATTCGGCGTGCACTCCGTTTGTAAAATCGACTCAATCACCTAATCAATACAATTTCTTGCAACAAGTGGTACCACCAACCCTATTACAATTCCTTGAACTAACTAGTTTGCTTGATTATCTAAGTAACAATTTTATCTTTGTGAAAGAAACGTGGTACCACCATCCGTTAAATCCACTTAACAAAGTAATTTCTATTAAACTTGTATCCTTTACTATCATACCATGACCTAGCAAGAGTTGTTCATAGACAAACAACTAAAACAATACTTATATTCAACTAGTACCAAGTATACAAGAATAATTATAAGAAATCACTTCAATAAGATCTTGACAAAATGTTAAGTAAAACCAACTTAAATTCAAAATATTATGCAACCAAGACTAATTGTTTCACTTCATCTTCATAGATGTATAGAGATTTAGCTACTCATAATGAAAAGAACTAAATATTCCATTAGAGAAGAGAACATAATGTACCAAATATAGAGTAGTAATCCAAATCAAGGTCACAATCGAGCTACAACAAGTAACAATAGCCCAAATTAATCTTCAATTATTCAAAATGGTTGGAATGATGAAAAACCCTTAGAAAACCCTTCAAAATCGGCTATGAGTTAAGTATGGAGGCTCAAGTGTCCAAGATTAGGTTTAGGGTAAAGTGGGAGTTTGTATTTATACCCCAGGAGAAAAAAAAAAAAAAAAAAAAAAAAAAAAAAAAAAAAAAAAAAAAAAAAAAAAAAAAAAAAAAAAAAAAAAAAAAAAAAAAAAAAAAAAAAAAAAAAAAAAAAAAAAAAAAAAAAAAAAAAAAAAAAAAAAAAAAAAAAAAAAAAAAAAAAAAAAAAAAAAAAAAAAAAAAAAAAAAAAAAAAAAAAAAAAAAAAAAAAAAAAAAAAAAAAAAAAAAAAAAAAAAAAAAAAAAAAAAAAAAAAAAAAAAAAAAAAAAAAAAAAAAAAAAAAAAAAAAAAAAAAAAAAAAAAAAAAAAAAAAAAAAAAAAAAAAAAAAAAAAAAAAAAAAAAAAAAAAAAAAAAAAAAAAAAAAAAAAAAAAAAAAAAAAAAAAAAAAAAAAAAAAAAAAAAAAAAAAAAAAAAAAAAAAAAAAAAAAAAAAAAAAAAAAAAAAAAAAAAAAAAAAAAAAAAAAAAAAAAAAAAAAAAAAAAAAAAAAAAAAAAAAAAAAAAAAAAAAAAAAAAAAAAAAAAAAAAAAAAAAAAAAAAAAAAAAAAAAAAAAAAAAAAAAAAAAAAAAAAAAAAAAAAAAAAAAAAAAAAAAAAAAAAAAAAAAAAAAAAAAAAAAAAAAAAAAAAAAAAAAAAAAAAAAAAAAAAAAAAAAAAAAAAAAAAAAAAAAAAAAAAAAAAAAAAAAAAAAAAAAAAAAAAAAAAAAAAAAAAAAAAAAAAAAAAAAAAAAAAAAAAAAAAAAAAAAAAAAAAAAAAAAAAAAAAAAAAAAAAAAAAAAAAAAAAAAAAAAAAAAAAAAAAAAAAAAAAAAAAAAAAAAAAAAAAAAAAAAAAAAAAAAAAAAAAAAAAAAAAAAAAAAAAAAAAAAAAAAAAAAAAAAAAAAAAAAAAAAAAAAAAAAAAAAAAAAAAAAAAAAAAAAAAAAAAAAAAAAAAAAAAAAAAAAAAAAAAAAAAAAAAAAAAAAAAAAAAAAAAAAAAAAAAAAAAAAAAAAAAAAAAAAAAAAAAAAAAAAAAAAAAAAAAAAAAAAAAAAAAAAAAAAAAAAAAAAAAAAAAAAAAAAAAAAAAAAAAAAAAAAAAAAAAAAAAAAAAAAAAAAAAAAAAAAAAAAAAAAAAAAAAAAAAAAAAAAAAAAAAAAAAAAAAAAAAAAAAAAAAAAAAAAAAAAAAAAAAAAAAAAAAAAAAAAAAAAAAAAAAAAAAAAAAAAAAAAAAAAAAAAAAAAAAAAAAAAAAAAAAAAAAAAAAAAAAAAAAAAAAAAAAAAAAAAAAAAAAAAAAAAAAAAAAAAAAAAAAAAAAAAAAAAAAAAAAAAAAAAAAAAAAAAAAAAAAAAAAAAAAAAAAAAAAAAAAAAAAAAAAAAAAAAAAAAAAAAAAAAAAAAAAAAAAAAAAAAAAAAAAAAAAAAAAAAAAAAAAAAAAAAAAAAAAAAAAAAAAAAAAAAAAAAAAAAAAAAAAAAAAAAAAAAAAAAAAAAAAAAAAAAAAAAAAAAAAAAAAAAAAAAAAAAAAAAAAAAAAAAAAAAAAAAAAAAAAAAAAAAAAAAAAAAAAAAAAAAAAAAAAAAAAAAAAAAAAAAAAAAAAAAAAAAAAAAAAAAAAAAAAAAAAAAAAAAAAAAAAAAAAAAAAAAAAAAAAAAAAAAAAAAAAAAAAAAAAAAAAAAAAAAAAAAAAAAAAAAAAAAAAAAAAAAAAAAAAAAAAAAAAAAAAAAAAAAAAAAAAAAAAAAAAAAAAAAAAAAAAAAAAAAAAAAAAAAAAAAAAAAAAAAAAAAAAAAAAAAAAAAAAAAAAAAAAAAAAAAAAAAAAAAAAAAAAAAAAAAAAAAAAAAAAAAAAAAAAAAAAAAAAAAAAAAAAAAAAAAAAAAAAAAAAAAAAAAAAAAAAAAAAAAAAAAAAAAAAAAAAAAAAAAAAAAAAAAAAAAAAAAAAAAAAAAAAAAAAAAAAAAAAAAAAAAAAAAAAAAAAAAAAAAAAAAAATCAAAAAAAAAAACAAAATTAGTTAAACTAGAAATTTCCGACCAAGCGGTGTTGAATACCAAAAGCAAATGCATTTAAAAACTAATGAGCAAAGTTTAAGACGAAATCAGAAAATTCGACTAATCTAGAGCAAAACCATCTTCTAGTTACAATTAGAATCCCACCTATGCTTGTGTTAACACCTCTTGAACATTTCTATCATTCCAATTGACCTTAAGCTCGTTCTTACTAAGCTTATAATCCACTAGCAAGCATCACAATTATTATTGGCAACATACGCAATATTCCACAATGATTACCGGTATTTTTGTCCACTAAAGCACTCACGCCTTTGGTTTGCCATAAGGTTTTCATTACGTTATACTTATGAGTCCCTTGACACAACATACTCCTATGGTCTAGAATTGCAACTCTATCCACACATTAGGTGATCATACGAAAGTGCACTTTAAGCGTCCGGCCAGCGGTTCGCTACGGATACCTAAGTATCGTTAAGAGACATACGCCAGAACTCAAGGTTGGGTTGCATATTCAGAGACCATGCTCTAAACACTAACACATACGAGAACAAAATGTTTTATAATTTAATACCCGTGAGTTTCTATGAGACCCGCGTAACGAACTTTCGGACAACTCATCCCAAGTTGGAAACTTTAGGTGAGTTAGGTAAAACGAAGTTGCCCCAAGGACCTACTTATTCGAATCTCAAAGCCCACATTAGCACTAGACTATTGAAAATTGTTTTGCGCGCGTTCCCGCATGTGCCACCCGTTTGATGCCGAAGCACCCCAGACACCCCGATATAAAGACCCAACATAATGACTAGAGCCACAACCTATAACATAGGAATTAAGGACCGGACATCCGGTGTGCAAACCATATGTTAAGTCAAATTACCACAAGCATATTTAATACATTTCAAGCACTTTGTGCACATAATTTGCAAAATTCATATGGAAAACCTCAAGCGGTGCCTACCAATACATCATCTAGTGAAGCTATTATTCACATTTGATTCATCATTAAGATACAATTAGCAGGCAACCTAGATTATATTGAAGTTCGGAGCAAGCCTATGACCCCTTGGAACGATGAAATGTCACAAGCACTAGAAAAGGAAAGCTAAAGGTAACTAATCTCTAGTTTTATCCTAAATTAGCAAAATTCAAGGTCCTCATTTCTCGTCTTTGCATAAAACCTATAGCCTCAAAAATTTAAAAACATAACCAAAATGCTAGTAAAGGAAAGAAACTTCAAAATTTTTCATTTTTCCAATTTACCATCCCCCTCCCCACACTTAAGTTGTACATTGTCCTCAATGGACGAATAACTAAGGCGAATAATGGGAAAAAGGGAAAAATGCAAAATGTAAAAAGGAACAATGAAAAACCTCCGGGTGAAAGCGAGAAATCACCATTGCAAAGTTGAAGCCAAAAGTTTCCCAATCCATGGTCCGGGGGGGCGACCAATACATAATCCTGGATTTCACACAACCTGTTCAAGTAAGCCTGTCGCTCCCCTTTTGGAGCATTAGATCATCCATTAATATATACTAAATATAGAATATAAACCGCATATCCCATACATATATCATTCCATTAATATATACTAAATATAGAATATAAACCGCATATCCCATACATATATCATTCCATTAATATATACTAAATATAGAATATAAACCGCATATCCCATACATATATCATTCCATTAATATATACTAAATATAGAATATAAACCGCATATCCCATACATATATCATTCCATTAATATATACTAAATATAGAATATAAACCGCATATCCCATACATATATCATTCCATTAATATATACTAAATATAGAATATAAACCGCATATCCCATACATATATCATTCCATTAATATATACTAAATATAGAATATAAACCGCATATCCCATACATATATCATTCCATTAATATATACTAAATATAGAATATAAACCGCATATCCCATACATATATCATTCCATTAATATATACTAAATATAGAATATAAACCGCATATCCCATACATATATCATTCCATTAATATATACTAAATATAGAATATAAACCGCATATCCCATACATATATCATTCCATTAATATATACTAAATATAGAATATAAACCGCATATCCCATACATATATCATTCCATTAATATATACTAAATATAGAATATAAACCGCATATCCCATACATATATCATTCCATTAATATATACTAAATATAGAATATAAACCGCATATCCCATACATATATCATTCCATTAATATATACTAAATATAGAATATAAACCGCATATCCCATACATATATCATTCCATTAATATATACTAAATATAGAATATAAACCGCATATCCCATACATATATCATTCCATTAATATATACTAAATATAGAATATAAACCGCATATCCCATACATATATCATTCCATTAATATATACTAAATATAGAATATAAACCGCATATCCCATACATATATCATTCCATTAATATATACTAAATATAGAATATAAACCGCATATCCCATACATATATCATTCCATTAATATATACTAAATATAGAATATAAACCGCATATCCCATACATATATCATTCCATTAATATATACTAAATATAGAATATAAACCGCATATCCCATACATATATCATTCCATTAATATATACTAAATATAGAATATAAACCGCATATCCCATACATATATCATTCCATTAATATATACTAAATATAGAATATAAACCGCATATCCCATACATATATCATTCCATTAATATATACTAAATATAGAATATAAACCGCATATCCCATACATATATCATTCCATTAATATATACTAAATATAGAATATAAACCGCATATCCCATACATATATCATTCCATTAATATATACTAAATATAGAATATAAACCGCATATCCCATACATATATCATTCCATTAATATATACTAAATATAGAATATAAACCGCATATCCCATACATATATCATTCCATTAATATATACTAAATATAGAATATAAACCGCATATCCCATACATATATCATTCCATTAATATATACTAAATATAGAATATAAACCGCATATCCCATACATATATCATTCCATTAATATATACTAAATATAGAATATAAACCGCATATCCCATACATATATCATTCCATTAATATATACTAAATATAGAATATAAACCGCATATCCCATACATATATCATTCCATTAATATATACTAAATATAGAATATAAACCGCATATCCCATACATATATCATTCCATTAATATATACTAAATATAGAATATAAACCGCATATCCCATACATATATCATTCCATTAATATATACTAAATATAGAATATAAACCGCATATCCCATACATATATCATTCCATTAATATATACTAAATATAGAATATAAACCGCATATCCCATACATATATCATTCCATTAATATATACTAAATATAGAATATAAACCGCATATCCCATACATATATCATTCCATTAATATATACTAAATATAGAATATAAACCGCATATCCCATACATATATCATTCCATTAATATATACTAAATATAGAATATAAACCGCATATCCCATACATATATCATTCCATTAATATATACTAAATATAGAATATAAACCGCATATCCCATACATATATCATTCCATTAATATATACTAAATATAGAATATAAACCGCATATCCCATACATATATCATTCCATTAATATATACTAAATATAGAATATAAACCGCATATCCCATACATATATCATTCCATTAATATATACTAAATATAGAATATAAACCGCATATCCCATACATATATCATTCCATTAATATATACTAAATATAGAATATAAACCGCATATCCCATACATATATCATTCCATTAATATATACTAAATATAGAATATAAACCGCATATCCCATACATATATCATTCCATTAATATATACTAAATATAGAATATAAACCGCATATCCCATACATATATCATTCCATTAATATATACTAAATATAGAATATAAACCGCATATCCCATACATATATCATTCCATTAATATATACTAAATATAGAATATAAACCGCATATCCCATACATATATCATTCCATTAATATATACTAAATATAGAATATAAACCGCATATCCCATACATATATCATTCCATTAATATATACTAAATATAGAATATAAACCGCATATCCCATACATATATCATTCCATTAATATATACTAAATATAGAATATAAACCGCATATCCCATACATATATCATTCCATTAATATATACTAAATATAGAATATAAACCGCATATCCCATACATATATCATTCCATTAATATATACTAAATATAGAATATAAACCGCATATCCCATACATATATCATTCCATTAATATATACTAAATATAGAATATAAACCGCATATCCCATACATATATCATTCCATTAATATATACTAAATATAGAATATAAACCGCATATCCCATACATATATCATTCCATTAATATATACTAAATATAGAATATAAACCGCATATCCCATACATATATCATTCCATTAATATATACTAAATATAGAATATAAACCGCATATCCCATACATATATCATTCCATTAATATATACTAAATATAGAATATAAACCGCATATCCCATACATATATCATTCCATTAATATATACTAAATATAGAATATAAACCGCATATCCCATACATATATCATTCCATTAATATATACTAAATATAGAATATAAACCGCATATCCCATACATATATCATTCCATTAATATATACTAAATATAGAATATAAACCGCATATCCCATACATATATCATTCCATTAATATATACTAAATATAGAATATAAACCGCATATCCCATACATATATCATTCCATTCAACCCGCAATAGATTAATTAACATAATTAAGCTACGGTTGAGTCTTTAGCAATCATAATGGGTAAACAACAATCCCACCCACATGCATATACACAATATAGTCCCCAAAGTATCCCATAATAGATTAAACCCTTCCCCCAATGCCCATTCCA
>CM067173.1:63020466-63090822 GCA_034093135.1 Erigeron breviscapus
TTTTCAATAGTCTAGTGCTAATGTGGGCTTTGAGATTCGAATAAGTAGGTCCTTGGGGTAACTTCGTTTTACCTAACTCACCTAAAGTTTCCAACTTGGGATGAGTTGTCTGAAAGTTCGTTACGCGGGTCTCATAGAAACTCACGGGTATTAAATTATAAAACATTTTGTTCTCGTATGTGTTAGTGTTTAGAGCATGGTCTCTGGATATGCAACCCAACCTTGAGTTCTGGCGTATGTCTCTTAACGATACTTAGGTATCCGTAGCGAACCGCTGGCCGGACGCTTAAAGTGCACTTTCGTATGATCACCTAATGTGTGGATAGAGTTGCAATTCTAGACCGTAGGAGTATGTTGTGTCGAGGGACTCATAAGTATAACGTGATGAAAACCTTATGGAAAACCAAGGGCGTGAGTGCTTAAGTGGACAAAAATACCGGTAATCATTGTGGAATATTGCTTATGTTGCCAATAATAATTGTGAAGCTTGCTAGTGGATTATAAGCTTAGTAAGAACGAGCTTAAGGTCAATTGGAACAATAGAAATGTTCAAGAGGTGTTAACACAAGCATAGGTGGGATTCTAATTGTAACTAAAAGATGGTTTTGCTCTAGATAGTCGAATTTTCTGATTTCGTCTTAAACTTTGCTCATTAGTTTTTAAATGCATTTGCTTTTGGTATTCAACACCGCTTGGTCGGAAATTTCTAGTTTAACTAATTTTGTTTTGACATTTGGATTGTTGGGTAACTTGAGATTGGTTTTGACATTTTGACATTTGGATTGTTTGGATTCATACAAGTTGGTTATGACAGTCGTGACAAGACAAAAACACATTCGGCGTGCACTCCGTTTGTAAAATCAACTCAATCACCTAATCAATACAATTTCTTACAACAAGTGGTACCACCAACCCTGTTACAATTCCTTGCACTAACTAGTTTACTTGATTATCTAAATAACAATTTTATCTTTGTGGAAGAAACGTGGTACCACCATCCGTTAAATCCACTTAACAAAGTAATTTCTATTAAACTTGCATCTTTACTATCATACCATGACCTAGCAAGAGTTGTTCATAGACAAACAACTAAAACAATACTTGTATTCAACTAGTACCACTATCGAAAAACACAAATATCACCAAGTACACAAGAATAAATATAAGAAATCACTTCATTAAGTTCTTGACAAAATGTTAAGTAAAACCAACTTGAATTCAAAATATTATGCAACCATGACTAATTGTTTCACTTCATCTTCATAGATGTATAGGGATTTAGCTACTCATAATGAAAAGAACTAAATATTCAATTAAAGAAGAGAACATAATGTACCAAATATAGAGTAGAAATCCAAATCGAGGTTACAACCGAGCCACAATAAGTAACTATAGCCAAAATTAATCTTCAAATCTTCAAATGATATTGGGGGAGTAAAAACCCTTAGAAAACACTTCAAAAACTGCTAGAGAGAAAGAGTGGAGGCTGGAGTGTCCCAGAATTAGGTTTAGGGTTGAGTGGGTGTTTGTATTTATACCCAGGAGAGAGAAAATCTGACAGACCAGCAATTTCTCGCGCCGCGAGCTTATTTCCTCGCGCCGCGAGTTTTGTTGTGAGCTCGCGCCGCGAGATCTGATGCTCGCGCCGCGAGTTTACTGGAGGGCTCGCGTCGCGATATCTGCAGGTCGCGCCGCGAGTTCTTCCTGGTTTCAGCATTTTAACTTTGTTTTCGACCATTCTTCATCCGTTAGTGCCTTTGGACCATTTCTAAGTCGTTTTCTACCATTTGTGAGTGAAACACCTGCCTTAGACCTGAAATCACTAGCAAATACCATAAAGCAACACAAAACAAGTATAAACGGCTAATATTCGTATACGAAACGTCCAAATAAGATGTGGAAGATATGTATAAATTGAGCCACATCAGAGGATATGGTCGCCTGGTATGTTTACCAAGCTGACATGACTCACAATGAAAATCAGTTGAGGATGACAAATCAGGTCTCAATTGCCTCAAAACTGCTGCAGAGGGATGGCCTAGCCGGTAATGAGCCTCCCTAATGCTGGAATCACACTTATTTGCTGTAGGTTGTGATGAGAAGGATAGACGATAGAGACCTTTTGATTCAAAACCGGTGCCAATCAGTTGGTTCGTTCCTAGTTTCTGAAAGAAGCAATATTCAGGATAAAAGTGAGTAGAACAGTTGTTTTGTTTAGTGAGTTGGCTTATGGAACACAGATTGTCAGGAAAGCCTGGAACGTATAATATAGAGGACATTATCAATGGTTTAGAGTGATTAACTGATCCAATGCCGAGAACAGGGCACGAGAATCCGTTAGCTACTCGAACTGGTGGGTGAGAGATATAATGAAGGTTAGACAGAATACCTTTCCTTCCGGTCATATGATGAGTTGCTCCGGAATCAGCAACCCAATCTGGATCAGGACTAGGAAATGTACCTGATTGAGCAGTAGGAAATGTACCTGACTGAGCAGAGTTGGCTTGAGGACCGATCTTGGAGGATATCAGCTGCTGGAATCGGTCATACTCCTCCTGGTTGAGTGTGTAAATAGGCTGATCATTAGGTTGTTGGTCACTTGGTTCTTCAGTAGTAGCTATCCTGGCTCGAGGACGTGGAGGTGGTTGAGAACCCTTTGGACGGTTCGGACAATTGAACTTTGTGTGTCCTTTCCCTTTGCAATAGTGACAGTTATTTGGGCAGCTGTACCTTACATGTCCAGGTTCATGACACAAATGACAGACAACATTACTGCCTTGTCCAGCACTGTTCTTGAAAGGGACCCGCTCTGTACTTTTACTAATCATGGCGGATGCATCAGTAGGAGTTGGAGAAGCATCTGAACCATACATTTCTCGCAGGAGATGATAGGTGGATGCCACAGATGAAATGGCGGTAGAGTTACTGAGCAACAATGGTCGTGCACTAGCATACTTAGGTGATAATCCAGCGATAAATGTCATGACATCCATCTTGTTGTTACGCTCCTCCTGAACTTTTAAATCAGTAGTTGGTGGAAAAAGGGTGCGTAACTCATCTTGAAGCTTAGAAAACCGAGTAAAGTACTCCGTGAAAGTGGAATCACCTTGTTCACCCCTAGTGAATGCTTGAACAATAGAATAAGCATGAGACAGAGATTCCTTGGCTGAGAATGATGAAGACAAATGATCCCACATTGCCTTGACTGTAGGAAAGTTTTGAGCGATTGTAAGAATCTGTGGCTCCATAGAATTCCACAGAGCCATTTGAATCCCACTATCATTAATACGCCATTCTCGGGTGATCGGCTCAGGTGGTGGTTTTGATAGATGATCTTCTTTGTCAACACTTTCAAGACCCTTTTGAACAAAAAGGCTCCATGAACTCCAATTACTAGAGTCCAGTTTTACGGGAATACGCAAAATCGAGGTATAATTAATAATACCTGGAGCAATCTGATTTTCAATAATTTCTTTCTTATCGGCCATTGAAAATATGATATGTAGTCAAACCAAACTGTAACAACTAGCCTATATACCAACGAGACAAAGGCAGAAAATAAAAAGTGCTCGGATCAGAAAATTAACTGGACAGACTTGACTGGAATGGAATTCCAAAGAAACTGCGAAAAAACGGTTGCCGGAAAGTGGACCACGCGCGCTCACGCGCCGATGCCGGAATAGTACGGCGGAGCAGCGGCGGCGCGTGGAGGCGCGTCGGAGGGTGTCAGGCGGTAATTTTCTTGGGATTTGTTCGGAATTTGATGGAGATTATAGTGGTGCCGGAGGTGAGATCCCACTCGCCGGAATCAAGGAGAAATCGGACTTTTTTTCGGCGAACAATTTTGGTCAACGGTGGCGCGTGGCGGCGCGTGGAGGTTCCGATGACGATGAAATTTTCGGGGAATGCAATTCGAGTGATTCTGAGTTCAATGGTGTTGGTGGTGAGATCTGGTTGTGAGCGTAGCTTGCCGCAATGGAAAACAGCCGTGAAACAGGATAGATGACCGGAAAATAGGATAAATGGCCGGAAAAACGATAGATGGCCGGAAATCTGATATGGTGGAACTGGTGGTGACCGGAAGTTAGCCGGAAATGGTCACCGGAAAGGATTGGATTCTTTTTCTGATGTGGAAGGTCAGACAAGGCTGCAACCACAGAGCATATTAAGAATCCGGTGGCTCTGATACCATGTAAACTGAATTGTATAGAATGAAGGTGTATCTATTACAACTAATGAGCCCTCTATTTATAGGAAGAGAGAGGGACTAAAACGAAATAAACATTTACACTAAGGACCTCTATAATTGCACACTTGGTCCTTGATCTATTACATATTTACAACTAACAATTAGAAATAATATTTTTTAAAAGGTAACATTACAAATAAATAATTCAAGCAAATTTTAAACAATCTTCCTATCTGATTGTCATGAAGTAAGATTGACAGTATGTGAAGGCAGTTTAGCCCTTTCATATTTATGATTGACGATAGGTATATGTATGAAGGTAGTTTAGTCCCTTAGAGATCTAATTCTTTGTCTATCTCAAACTCTGATCATAAAATCATACGAAAACAAACATAATACCAAAATTTGACTATAAGGCAATACAAAAACATGAATGAAGCGAGTGAATCGATTACTCAGATTAGCTTGTTTTCAATACTTCCTCATCATCTTAGCCTCCGGCAGCTAATTCATTTTCTTTCTGATCTCCGCCTGAATTTCTTCCTCAGGTTTCCAAGCTTGGTCAAAACTAATCCTATTTGACCCACAAAACTTACTCCTCCAAAACTTACTTAACCCACAAAACTGACATTTTGACAACATACTAAATGGGTGTTTGGCCTTAGCTTTTATTTTTTTGCTTATGCTTATGTTTTATTAGTAGCTTTTGGCTTTTTTATAAAGTTTATAAGCTATTATTCTAGTGTTTGGATTAGCTTTTAGTTTTTGAAAGAAAAAGAAAATGAAACTTTTAGTTTTTATTCTTTTGGCTTCTTAAAGTGGCTTTTATAAGCCAGAAAGCTTAAGCTGGAAAAGCTAAAGCAAACACTTAAATATCACTTGTTTGTGAAAAAGAAGCTAAGAAGAACGCCAGTTTCAACACAAGTATGAAGGTGGTCTAATCCACTTGGTACTTTGCTTTGAATACCTCTGTAGAACATGCCTTTCACATATTCTTTGGTTGCTAACTGAATCAGCACAACAGAAAAAACGCTACATCTCATTTCCGAAGTCACCATCTCCCGTTATAAAATTGGAATAGGTAATATTATTTAACTATTCAGATCAACAACAACAGTACCCAATCCCAGCATAAGCCGAGGTATGGGGGAGGTACGATGTAGACAGACCATACCTCTACCCAAAGGTAGAGAGGCTGCTTCCAGGTCCACCGAAGTGGAGAGGGACCTCCGGCCCGAAAAAGTATAACATGTAGGTAGAGTATCATTACATATATATATGTATATTTATCAGAGGAAGGAAGGGATGACTTATCTCTTGACGTTTGATTTTCTGAATTCTGGACATCCATGACTTTCGCCCATGCTCTCTCCTGTCGCCATTGTTACATAACTAGACAGCAGCCTGTCTTCATTGTTACATAGCTAGAAAGCAACCTTGTTGAAACAATCGAGCATAGAGCATGAAAACATACAAAATATTTAACATAGCCTATTAGAACAATTACATAGGAATGGATATATAAAGTCCATTACATGTGTTTCCTATATTAGTTTATAGTAGCTTAAGTAAAGCGTAACCTAAACTTAGCTGGCATATCTATAAGCCCAACCCCTAAGTTTATCTTTTCCCGAAACTAGAAGTAAATCTACTATCCCTCTACCCTAATTGCAGTCCTCCAAGCATTCCTATCCACGGTCAAAGCCTCTGCCAGGCCAAGCTCCTTAAGGTCGTTTGCAAGTCTAACCTCCCAAGTCATGTTAGGCCGCCCCCTTCTCCTCACGCCTTCTACCTGGATGGGTTCTGCACTCCTAACAGGCGATTGCCGGTCTCTCCTCTTGACATGGCCAAACCATCTCAAGCATCCTTCCCTGAGCTTGTCAATGATGGTCCCCACTTCAAGTTGAGATCTAAAAACCCCCGTCGGAATCCTGTCTAGCAAGGTTTTCCCGCATGTCCACCTTAGCATCCTCATCTCGGCCACCTCCATCCGAGCTGCCTGGGCTTTCTTCATCGGCCAACATTCTGACCCGTATAGTATAGCCGGTCTGATAGCCACCCTGTAGAACTTCCCTTTCAGTTTTAAAGGGATCCTCCTGTCGCACATGACACCTGTAGCCGCTTTCCATTTCATCCATCCTATTTGTATCCGATGAGCCACGTCTTCATCTATCCTCCCTGACTTATGTAGCACCGATCCCAAGTATTTAAAGGACTCTTTCGGCTGTAGAGTACGCTCCCCTATGCGGATTTCGTCGCCACCGTTTAGTAGATTCTCGTCCTTGTTGAAGTCACATCGCATGTACTCGGTCTTTTCTCGGCTTACCCGCAGGCCATTGTCTTCTAGGGCTGCCCTCCATTTCTCTAATCTGAGATTTAGGTCCTCTGCAGTTTGTGAGATAAGCACAATGTCATCAGCAAAAAGCAAGCACCACGGTAAACCCTCCCCTAAGCTGCTTGACAACTCGTCTAAAATCAATGTAAAAAGGTAGGGGCTAAGTGCTGATCCTTGGTGCAAGCCCACTTCTACTGGGAAAAGCCCCGTATTCCCCAGAGGGGTGCGAACGCAGGTGTTAGCTCTATTATACATATCCATGATAACGCTAATGGATCTTTTAGGGACCCCTTTCGCGTGCAGAGTCCTCCAAATTAGCTCTCGTGGAACACTATCGTATGCCTTTTCCAAGTCTAAAAAGGTGCAGTGTAGTGATTTTTGTTTTTCCCTATGTTTCTCCATAAGACTTCTGGTAATGTGAATAGCCTCTATCGTCGACCTCCCTGGCATAAAACCGAATTGGTTCTCAGCCACCTTCGTGACCCTCCTAAGTCTCATCTCTATCACTTTCTCCCATAGCTTCATGGTGTGACTTAGAAGTTTAATGCCTCTATAGTTGCTGCAACTCTGCGCGTCTCCTTTGTTCTTGTAGATGGGGATAACCTCGCTAATTCTCCACTCCTCAGGCATTTTTGTACTTATCCAAATCTTGTTGAAAAGCCTTGTCAACCAGCTGGCCCCCATCTCCCCCAAACATCGCCATGCCTCAATTGGGATTTCATCAGGGCCTACTGCTTTCTTCGTTCCCATCTTCTTTAGTGCTATCCTTACCTCATCCTGGCTGATTCTGTTGTCATCTTCATATGCTGGACTCGTACCATAACCGTAGTCGATTCCTCCTTCACTTTGCGTTGAACCTCTGCCATTAAAAAGATTAGAGAAGTATTCTTCCCATCTTTTCCTGATTTCCTCTTCCTTAACAATGCTTCGTCCGCTTTCGTCCTTGATATAAATGGTGTTTCCCAGATCTCTCCGTCTTCTTTCCCTGGCTTTAGCGATCTTGAAGATGTCTTTTGCTCCCTCTTTGGAGTCCAGTTTCTTATTATTATTATTTTTATTAGCTTTTTTTGAAAGAAGTCATGGGGGCTGTGGATACATATAACGTCGATTCAGGATACAACATCAATAAGGGGGTGTTTGGTAGAAGAGAATCACATAGAATGGAAATGAATCATTAGAATGGAAATGAATGGAAAGGGGATAAACTTTGATAAGTCAAATCCATTCAAACGTTTGGTACATACATGGAATGGAACTTGAGAAATGTGTTGAATACTTGAACCTGCAACAAGGAATACGACACTATGAACAACAATGCTATTATCATTCAATATTTAACCATTTGTAAAATTCAAAAATTTGTTTGATATATCCTTGAAAAACACAAAATAATAAGACATTAACTGCAACAACAAAATCAAATTCTACTTGGTAATTTTATTAACCCAAAAATTCAAACCCTAAAAAAGATAACAATATCATGGAGAAGCTACATACATGTATATGATTAGCTTTATTTTAGCGACATCTTAGTTCAGGGTGAACCGCCAATTACAGAACCCACTGACATATCACATGGTTAGATATTTATGTGTCCAAAGTTGGTTTATATACCACATTAATCAAGATGAAATTCCAGCACAAAACTGCAATCTTCAATATACATGAATGAACAAGCAGAAATCCTTTTAGAACAACATTTGGAGTTAACAATCGTTTAACCTGTAGTAATATACAAAAAGCTACACATGGGCTCCTAAACTTTGGAAGGGCCGGAAAGAAAAGACTTCCTATACATTATCCGTGCTTATATACAAACATGTTTTTGATACAACAACCCATTGCAATCAAGGGCTTAACGTTACCATAATGCCTACCACCAACGTAATCAACCTACACTTAAACTATTCAAAACACTTGCACATGTTGATTCATCGTGGCTGCAAATCAGCATGTCATCATGACAAAATGTCATTCTCCTCTTGCGTACTTTTGAAGCCATTGAAATCCATCCTACTGCATACACAACCATCTTCCATTTATCAAGCACAAAATCATTAACATACTGCATCCAATCGTCGTCCTTAACATCTTCTGTAGTTGCCAGATCTGAATGGTCTACGTCGTTGAGAAATGTATTAGTTGTTCTACTAGTACCAACACTTGGTGTAGTGGGACCAAAAGCAAAATGCTCATCTCTTGGTTTTTTCGGGGAGTTTGAGAAAGAGTATTCTGAGGCAGGACGTTTAGGGCTTTGACTTTGACCTTCTGCACCAGCATTCTCATATCTCCGGTTGTTTTTTCTGTTTGTGCGATATTCTATGGGAAAGTTTGGTGTGATGACACGAGGGGAAATAAGGCTCGTGTGATCATTTTTATCGACTGTTTGAGGTATCACCACATTAAGGTTATTACGAAGCGAGCTTAAGGTGGTGTGTCATTGAAGATGGTTTATTAGAGAAGGAAGGTCGCTGAAAGATATTACTTTCTTCCAGTGTTCAGACTCAGAGGAAGCTACTATCAACTTTTGAGCATTAGCCTGTTAAAATCAATATTAGTCTGAGTACGTCTTGCTGAAAATTCCCCATGAATAAGTTTTGCTATTTCTCCAAAGGGAAATTCTGGGACTAATTTTACCATCATCACAAATTGTTAATATCATCAAGTAGAGGTGGCAAAATGGGTAAGGTCAAACTGGGTCAGGTCAGACTGGCTGGACATGGTTGGGGAACCCAACGACATTTCTTGTCCATTTTTTTTATGTAGATAATTTGATGTATTACATATGAGTACAAAAGCTATATTATTAAAAACATGTTTTAATTTCTTTTAAATAAAAAGACATAATGTGACAACGTAAGAATTTGAATACACATTACTTAATTTTTTACCCATTTAGCAGGTCCGGCCCGTTTGACCTGTTATAAGCATATTACAATCCAATGGATCCAATTACATATAGATTATGGTTTGATTTTCACCTCTACTATAAAATTGGTTCCACACGATAATTGTACTTTCCCAATGTTAAAAGCGATTTTATACTTTTGTATACTGGTATATATAGGTGATATAGTAGAGCGTGAAGTGATCAAGTGAGAACCAAAATAATGGTGAGAACCGTGAGAGCCAATAAAAAACCACCTCTAAGGGCTTAGCCCTTAGAATTAAGGGTTATGCCCGTACCGTATCCAGTCGCCGCTTATCAAATCCATACCATTCCCATATGTGTACGGT
Organism: Erigeron breviscapus; assembly: GCA_034093135.1. Classification (NCBI taxonomy): domain Eukaryota; kingdom Viridiplantae; phylum Streptophyta; class Magnoliopsida; order Asterales; family Asteraceae; genus Erigeron; species Erigeron breviscapus. The sequence continues at coordinate 63,030,228 of CM067173.1, forward strand.
GACAACCCCTTTAGAACGGATAAGGGTAACGCCCGTACCGTATCTATACGTTTTCAACACTTAACCTATATGATTTTTTTTTTTTATTTTTTTTTGGAATGGGTTTTTATTAAAAAAAATTAAAAAATAAAAAAAAAATTAAAAAATAAAAAATTAAAAGTTAAAAAACCACACCAAAAAGGAGAAAGAGGAGGGAACTAGTGTTTCTCACTGTTCTCACCCATAACCCTACCCATAGTAGATCAACTGAAGAAAACATAACTTTTAGTGATCATTTAATAGTTTCTACATTGTGGAAAAGAGCAATAAACTAGACCAGTGAAAGAAAACATACTTTTTTTTCAGCGGAAAGCTTATCACAAGGAATGAATTGTGAATCTGCAGTTGATCGGACCAACTGTCCGGAAATATTAAATACCACACCATGACTCTTTTGACCATCAATTGATAATGGTATAAGTATACCCCCTTTTTATCTTTACACCTCTGTGCATGGTCCATGATGACCTTCCATGTGTTATGATGAACTGCAAGCACCTGCAAGTAGGATAACAGTGAACATTGTTATGATCGGCACATACATGCTATTGCTGATTAATGATAGAAAAACTTAGTTACCTCTTGGAGCTTTTTTGGATTGATTGCATGGAGGGTAAGGAGGTCCATCAGTCTTAATGTTTGCGCCACACAAACGTTTATAGAAATCAGCACGGCGGGAAATCTTGTTTAATCGATATATAGGGTCGGACAAAAATGGAATTTCACGTTTATTGTACACTGCAACGTAAAGACAGAATTTGTGATCATCAGGTCATTACTCATTAACCCAAGAAAAAAAGAGATTATTAATGCTGTGAAATATAATAGCATTACGATGTTATTATTGCTAGCTATATGAGAAAAAGAATGCCAGTAAGATTCAGGCACTCAATACAGAAATAATTAACTAATAGTCTTGGATCCAAGATATAGCAACCAAAAACATAAATTACCCAATTTATGACCAAAAAACTTTATAAAGGAGTTCTATTTCAAATATGAAACATCTAGTTAGAAATTCCGAGCATCATGCAAACTTTGGAAACAAATTTAGTAGAGATCATAGCTCAAAGGTAGTACCTGGTAATGCTTTTGAGTTGGGTCAAAATTTATATTTTGGTTCAACCGTATCAACTTTTCATACAAAACTAGTGTGTCAACTATGATTACATAAGTGTTTAGGTAATAATACGATGTATGCAGTCAATTAATGAACAAGAGGTTTTAATCATCAGAAAGACACTTTGGGCAATTTTCGACCCATTTGATCAATCCATTTGACTTATTGTATTAGAGATTAGGCATAACCCAAATTCATAAATAAATGGGTCAAATCTGATGCCCTTTACCATTTACAATTCCCTTCAATAATATTTAGCTCTTTGGACCTAAATGCTAGCCTAAAACCTAGAACTTTAAGACCAAAATGGGAGCCTCAAACCTAGAACTTTAAGACCATTGATTTTGGATCAGTCTATGCAGTATGACACTATGGAACAAGTTATATATCTTAATTGAATACCTAAAATTGTGCAGATTTTCCTGTGGTTTTATGACAACTACAAGATCCAGATTGCTTTTCTCTAGTGAAATTTACAAGAATAAGAAAGTAAGCTGACGTTCTGACATGAAACTGTCAATGCAGTTATGCAAACTATAACAAACTCCGCCGTTTTCAAAGTAAAACTTTATGCATTGATATAGAGAATGAAAGGTAATGAGATAAAACTACTTACTGATGTTGCGCTTATCCTCAACTAGAAAAGTGTAATAGAGAATGAAAATAATGGGAAAGAGAATGAGTATATGGAAAGAGAATATATTCAGTTGTTTGGTAGTAACAGAGAATGAACATAAGAGAAATACAAAAAAATAAACAAAATTAATTAAAAAAAATATCAAAAAAATATACATAACTTAATAATTTTATACTTTAAGAAATATATATAAATAAGACATAAACTCCATCAACAAAAAAAAAAAAAAAAAAAAAAACCATTCCATTCTCACCATTCTCTCCAATTTATAGAGAATGGAGAGAATGGAAACCGTTTCCACTTCTCTCTTTCCCTTTCCATTCTCTAATGCAACCAAACTAGAGAATGGATTCTCATTCCCTTTCCCCCCTTTCCATTCCACTCTACCAAACACCCCCTTAGGGAATTGGAATACCCAACTAGAAACAGTTCTGTCTTTCCTGGTTTCACACTAGCGGACAAATTTGCATTCACAGACCTTGCACCCAGCCTGCACTTTTTATTCCCCTTCCAGTCTTTGTTGTGTGTAAAAGAAATCTTATCTAGCATCACAACACCTTCTTTCATCTTCACAAAAGTATTTCCTTGCAGCACTTTCTTTCCGTTCCATTCTCTGACAATCTTACTGCTAAAGTCACCAGAAGTCGAATTCTCAGCTTCATCATCATTAGAATCCCCATCGAGAACGACTATTTCCACTTCCATTGCAGCTGCAGCTCCAGTTTTCACAATCTCCCCTGACATTCCATCAGCCAAAACTAATAAGAAGGGCTTGTTGTCTTTTCCATGAATAGGGATTCCTATAGAAACTGGTGCCAAAATTCCGTTTTTGAACTGGAGTTGCAAAGCTTGTCCAGTAGTAGTACTTCCCGTGTTACCATATATTCCCTGATAATATATGACACCAAGGTAAGTTATGCTTTTGCTTTGTGAATTATAAACTTATAGGGATCATTTTAGTTAACATTCACCTTTTGACAATCTACCAGTTAGTTATAGGTTTAGGGAAGTTGTTAAGTCAAATTATACGATGTGAATGTTTCATATAGAAGTCTACTTACTGTATCATGCCGGTCAACAAATTCACACAAAATTCCTCTTGTACTCGGGCAAGAAAATGTTGATGCCTTGCCTTGATCTGGATACCAGAAGCAAAGGTAAGCACTGGAGATATTATATGCAATAAAAACTCAAGAATTATATAGTGAAGCTTTTCATAGTTAGCAAGCAAATTGGTGAAAAAACACATAAAAGGAAAACTTGAATCGTAGAAACCCCCTGTTTATGCCACAAAGCTCATCAAATGCAATATTAGATACGGAAATACTAGCATCAAAAATGATCATGATCATATAAAAAAACACACACAGAAACAAGAGAGATAGACTCACATCTGCCAAGATCATAGGCCTTATGGTTTCGTTGTATATACGACTCATTAGTTCCATGTCAGCCCTATGCAAACAAAAACATAATTGGTAAATAATTTATAAACAGGTTATGCAGTTTCAAACTACCAATTTTAGTCTAATCCATAAGTAACAAAAAAGAATAAATTAAATAAATTACAGAGGAATATGAAAGCATATATCTTACTCTTTGTAAGCATTGACCCTAGCAAGTTCATCAATTGAAATATTGCTTCCTCTTGATCCATCAATTATATCATCTTTGCCCTGCTAATTTAACCACATCCATTTTCAAAATAAACTTTTTTAAACCGAAAGTGTAAATAAGTATAATGGTACTTATTTGGGGATCGTTTAATGATCAAGCTCGAGCTTTGAGACTATACTCGATTAAGCTCGCAAGTATAAACAAACTTAAATGAACATCTTGTTTATTACATATAGAAGTAACTAATATAAGTTGTGTACTATATTTCATATTCATTCTTTTCTTATTTATTCGGGCACCATAATAACATAGTATCAGAGCCAAATTTAGCATAAACGACAAAGATACTACATACGACGGAATACTCATAGGCCGCATAATCTCCTTGTATAGGCGGATCATTAATAGCTCAATTTCCGCCCTACAAAAACAATGACATGTCGAGATTACACGATTGACTAGATATCTAAAGTCTAAACATTACCCAATTCATAATCATCAACCAACATATACTCGTATAAGTTTACACAAAAAAACTAATAATTTAAATATCTTTTACTCTTTTGAACGACTATTCCTTGCGATTTCGACAATGGATAGTTACATACTTTCTTTTTTGCTATTTCACAAAAGACAAGAGAAAAAAAACTCTGCAGGAACATATATATATTGGAACTTGCATTTAATAAAAACATAATGAAAGGATAAAAATAAACAATATCCCGTAAATTAATATGAGGGTAAAATTGAACAAAATTTTTGATTTATAATAAATATAATAGGTAGCGGTTAGGCTTATAATTAGGTCTAATAATTAGGCCTCCCTATCACAGTTCCAATTAGTTTTATAATCTCTATACTAAAGTGCAAATAAGTCAAACCAACACACACAAAAATTGAAGAAACTGATAACTATATCGTATACTAAACTACTAATCAAGGACCTCTTTCTGTTTCTTCTACGCTTTCATCAATCACTTCCTCCACTTTCTTCTCAACTTTCTTATCCACTTTTGTCTCAACTTTCTTCATCTTTGTCTCCTGTTTATACTTGAAATCTTGTTTTCCATCCTGTGTGAAGTCTTCTGCTTTATAGTTTCTCATGGTTAATATAGTTTCTCCAAGGATACTGTACTGATCTTTTGCATTGGCGAACCATCCTATATTACGTTTATCAAAGTTGAGTTGGCCCTCGTCAGTGAAAGGATTACGGCTATCTGGTTTTCTGCTTTCATTTGAAAGGCTGCCCATTTCCAGAACAGGTTCTTAGCGAGGTCAGCTCTCATACATATAATGGTAGGTTTCTTGTTTAACACTTTGTCAAACGTCTCCAAGACTATAGTATTTCTCATGGACTCCGTGATGAGCATTATCAACAACTTGGAGCGTACAGACAATTCATCTCTTTCGCTTTCAGTGAGGCCCGAAACAAAATCAATATATGCGGCCACCTTTTTAAAGGCGTCAACTATTTTGTCGTAGTTTACGTCTTTAAGTTTTTCCCAGTCGCTATACGCGAAGTTGAAGCCTATAGATTCGAATCCTTCAATAACTAGCTTCATATGATCGTATTTTTTTGATGTACCATCCTTCTTCTCCTTTCAAGGGCTGTCGAACATTTCCATAGGTTTGGAAAAAGATCTTCCACAGTTTTCACTTTTTGAGATAGCGACGGAGTACAGATTATCGTTCCTTAAATGATACCGAATAATAACATTCTCAAAACCTTTGCACTCCTGTAGACTCACTTGGTATATGGTTACTTGACGAGTGTTAAGGAACGTCGTAAAATTGGGAAATTTGTTCTCTGAAGCTCGCACGATGGCTTCCCAGATCAATTTTTAGTCTTCATAATAATCTTTAGCTATTCCGTTCACAGCCAGCTTGTGTTCTAACAGATATCCGACTTTCTCTTTGGTAAGCTACCTTTTTGTACTCTTTCTCATCTTAGATAATATACTATCTATTTATATGTTTATTTTTATCTTTTAATTCATGTTCGCTTAATTTAACAATATTGTTCCACCGATTTATCATAAGACAATGAAAAATTTCGGTGCCTCTTCGAGCGATCCAAAAGGCAAAAGGCCAATGACTCAAGAGGATCTTGTAGATCTTGAAACAAATAGGGTCAAAAGGATTAAGCAGGAGGCCGTGATGTTAGGTATTTCCTTTGAAGATTACAAGGCGATGGTAGACGAAGATGTCCACCTTTTTGAGAAACAAACTTCTGAAGATGAAAAACTAGCAAGAATTTTATCTCAATTTTTAACAGAGGAGGAATCTATCCTTGTGATTCTGCAAATAAATGAGACTTATAAGATGTAGATAAATTTTAGGTCCATCTAATAAATAAGAAGCTCAAAACATCAAGATTCCTCCAAAATTATCATTCTAAACTGGACATGAGATTTACACAAATTTTGGCCATATATAGTAACTGAGTTATAGATGAGTAATTTCCCAAACTATATATGCTTGTTTATAAAAAGTCGGAAAATAATATGCCTGTTACATGTTCCAAAACTAGAATTTTTTGGATAAATAGTGCATATTGCACACAAACTTGTAAAAATAGAGTTTAACATACAAATTTATACCCCTATCTTAATTAATTCTACTTATTTTCATATTTCGTTTTCAAAAGTCAAAAAACACCCAAATATTAAGACTAAACACATTCTCAATCATGACAAAAAAATGTTTTCCCTCTGGATGATTTTTCATTTATTTAAATTGGTCTACCCAAATGAAAGTGAATGAAAGTTATAATATAAACAGATTCAAAGAAAAATATAATGCTGCCACTACGCTATATGGATAAACAGATTTTAAAGAACGAAAAGAAAAGGAAACAACTTTTATCATCCATCAAATACAACTAAACCGCATGTGTTTTTACAAGAATAAGTGATATTACCTCTGAACTTCAAAAACACGTCTGGAAAAAACAAGATGATGATGATGATGAATCAAGCGCCATTGAAGATGTGCAATTTTACAGATCTGAGCAAACCTCATACCTACAGAATTGGGATTTTTTTTTTCAATTTAAAATGGAGATTTGGTATTTTGTTCTTGATGACTGGTCAAATAGCAAATAGGGTTTAATTTTAGGAAAAAATGAAAAAAGTAAAACAGAAAAAAAATAATAATTTGATGTTTATTTGTATAGGATGTAGGGTGAATGACTGAATTTTCAAAAAGTATCTGCAATTTGCATGTGGGAGGTGGGTCATAGTCATGTGATAATCATAAAAGTATTCGGTTTCAATACTTTCTCCTTTTCTGATCCAAGTGAATAAAAGAAAAATAGAACTTTATATAGAATGCAAAAGTAAACTTATTTCTAACATAAAAATCTGAAAAATTTATAAAACTTAACTAGCGTTATACGGCCGTTGGCCGGGAATAACCGTGAAACATAGACTCGAATCGAGACTTTAAACTTTAACATGTCAACAGTCATCAACCAATTAATTAATACATATAATTAAACAATACATTGTAAATCTTAAAACGTAATTTTTTTAGAGTAGCTGTAACACCCGTCATTTTAAAACCTGGATTTCAAAAACTTCGCCAATTGGCGTTTAAACGTAGCGGAAAAGGATCACTTAAAAACTGCTTCATCCGTAACGGATGGTACCTTTCATTAAAGTTTGGTGTTACTAATAGCATCATCGTAATAGTCAAAGTAAATCCAAGTTATGACACAAAACATAAATGCCATCAACACTACAAGAGATATAAATCATAAGTAAAGTAGACGAACATATGGCTATGGGTAAAGTCTAATCATAGGGAGACTAATGCTAATCTTCCTTTATTCTTCTACCTATCTCACGAGTTAAACCTTTCTCTAGCTCAAACCTGCTTATCCTGAAGAACACAACATTTTCATAAAAGCAAGTGTTAGCTAATAAAATTAACTCAGTAAGATACACACATTTTGATAAAACGTTCTTCATTTTACTTTCATAAAACTTCGTCATATTTTACTTATCAAACGTAACCACATTACATATCATCCACAACAATCATAGATCAACCCATACTTCCTTTTTCCCACAATGCATCACATTTCATTCCATATCAACATATACATCATATCATCATATACCCACTTCTTAATCAATATCTTATATCATATCAACATAGACTTACCACTTAAACGTAACTTCATATCATATCTTGGCATATCACACATAAACTTGTCACACGTATTCATATTAGCACATATAGAGTAATTACTTCTAATTGTGCCTATTAACGATTATATCACACATATCAACATATCTTACTTAAATCTCACGTCACATTGTAATCCCACGTCTTAAATTACATGTACACCTTTCTCACATATTCTTATAGTTACCTTAATCAACTTATTCCCACATCTTACATTTTTAATCAATTTACATATTACGCACTAGCTTCACAACTAGCACGATTTCCCACATCTTACGCACTAGCATTACATCTAGCACGGTTTCCCACGTCTTACGCACTAGCATTACATCTAGCACGGTTTCCCACGTCTTACGCACTAGCATTACATCTAGCACGGGTTAAGCTTAACACTTCCCACGTCAATCTCACGTATTTAGCTATAGCATTTCCCACGTATTTATATCTTTCTTACTTTTACGCACTAACACTAAGGCTAGAACGATTTCCCCCATTTCACACTTTGCTTTAACATTAGGTATATTCATTACCTAACTAATCCCACATCTACTTTAACGTTTAATCCCCCAACGTGCACAACTCATAGCAATTCCCACGTGTATTTAGTGAACTAGACATTTCATACTTAGGTCCCCCATATAAGCCATCACATATGAACATTAAGGCATATCAACGACATTATCAACAACACATATCTTAAAAATATCACAGCAACGTCATTATAAGCATCATACTTCATATGCACATAAATACTTCTACTTTAAACGTCATCATATCAACATAAATCATTTCAACATGCATACATTCCCACATAACCTTCCGCATAACCCGGAAAACCCAACACACATAAGATAATCCGATTAAGAGGTTAATTATAGAAAACCACATTTTGTTGTGCCTCCAGCGTGAGAAAAGTCATGTATATTACCTCGTTGAAGAGCGCAGCAAATGATAACGTAAGTTATCGAGCTTTGCAAGTATTCCCGACTACCTATAATCATTGAACGACATAATGAGCTATCAATTACCCGCTACTTATGGTCATGACTCAAGCCTAGATACCTATAAACATGACCCATGACAAGACTTAATGCATCGGAGGTTCGTTTAATACTTTAGAGCTTACATAACTCGACGGAACTCGGCCTTCATTCACTAAATTAACCTTTCTGGAAACTTGACATCATAATCATCTTTTAAAAGCATTACCATTAGAAAGTAGACTCTCTCACGATTCCGTGGATAGCTTATTTGTCAATAACGGAGTTACGGTTCAAAAGTTATGGCCGTTTAAAAATGTTAACAAAATCAGTCCCTAACGGGAGTTACGAAAATTGTAACGGGAGTTACAGTGTAGGTGTTATCACAAGTTACCCAGCTAACGGGAGTTACACAACCGTAACGGGAGTTACGACGACCAGACGTGAAAAACAACTCCAAAACCTAACCAAACACATACCAAACGACTTTAACACATCTCTAGGTCTTATGAACATCAAATACACTTAAAATAAGACCTTAATGACCCATTGAAAACAACAATTGATCCTTGAATCTTTTAACCTCATTATACAATCGATTAATCACACGAATGACTCGAAATTGATTAACAATTTGCAATTAAACCAACCCAAACCCTAAGACCAGATTTGAATCTAATTAATTGACTCATATCATCAAAAATCAAAGGGAAATCATCTATATTACCTGTATATAATCACAAGGATGAAAGATCTTGATCACACTTCAATCAAACACCAAGAAACATAGGGTTTTAGAGGGAATTTTCTTTGGAAGAGAGGGAGGGGCGGCTTGGGGCTCACACACACGTAAGATACCGATTTTTTTGAGAATTAGGGAAACCTAATTAACTCTTAAACCCCTGGCCATCACTTTCCTTTTGTCATCTTAAGTCCCTCAACTTCTAAAACATCGCATTTTAAGCTTAACTTACTAACCGGGACACTTAACAACCTAACAGTCACTTGACTTTCATAACTTTTCTTTTAATTACTTTCATTTAACATACTTTAATCATATTATTTTAAACGCATGAGCATTTAATCACATAATCTCATTTAGGGCACATAAACTTAACGAACCTAACGTTAACTAACGGAATAGTCAAATAGTCAAACTTGAAAAGTTTGGGATGTTACAATTCTCCCCTCCTTAACATTATTCTGTCCTCAGAATTATCTCACGATATCAACACCTCCATATCTCTTCTCACTACATTCCACACACGTATAAGTCAGCATTTTTCAACAATTACCACTTAAAATTCAACCACCTTTCCAACCATCTACTATCTCATCTTTATCACCTTCATTTCATGTCCTTCATTAGTCAATGTGAATACCGTCAAATAAACACGTCCGCATCATGATACATTTACAATTATGTTCCGGACCATAATTCTAACTATATCATTCCTCACACGTGTACCTTTAACTATACTCACACATCATAACGTTCAACATTTTCTTTACAATCCATCACGGCATAATTATACTAACTACGAAACACACAATAATCACACATACCACATACACATATAACACAAAATGAAACAATATGTACTACTTACGCCACATACCATATTCGTGTATCACAATATCTTGCACCCTTCCTATGGGTGACCACCTATTCCATCAATGTACATTTCCTTACGTACATAACATCCATCATAATCAAATCTTAATTGATCTCACGTTATCATCATAATCTTGCAACGGATAAATCGAGAAAAATAGAGGATTAAAGGCTACCAACATAATTTACTTCCACAAACACTTATCACCTTGAACCACTACAACTTGCATCACATATATCACGTAAGGATGTAATACCACATAGCATATCACTTCGTTCATGACAATCCGTAAATTCGTGTATCTCCGAGCTCTTTGTCACATAAGACATCATCAAGTTTCAACATTTAATAATACTACAAGCATATTCCACATAATTCTTTAATAACATATCGTCTTACCATTAAGCATCAATATTTAGCAACGGGTTCAACAAGAGGTAAAGAAATTGATGTGACCAATTTATATAGATCACCCACATCGTTTATGGCCTTTTTCGTATGTGTTTTGAGTCAATTTTGTATGCATTTGGCGCGTTTATGGTGTTTGTTAGTGCTTTCAGGTTCTTAGCAGGTTGTGCGTCCATTTGGTGCATTTTCTGACGATTTTAGGCCAAGATGTTGATCCGAGTGTTCGAGAGCTGTTAATAAAGAAGAACCAAAGATTTCAGCAAGTTTCAACTGCGCCGCAGTGGGAAGAATGAAGCCCCACTACGTCGCAGTCACTGGTGAGAAGGCCACATAAATTCCAGAAGATTATCACTGCGCCGCAGTGGGTGGAGGGAAACCCCACTGCGCCGCAGTCAATGGGTGCCAAAGCCAATGCTTTCCAGAGGTTTTACACTGCGCCGCAGTGGGAAGAATTAAGCCCCACTGCGCCGCAGTCCATGGTCGAGAAAAACAAAACAATTTCAGAGATATGCCACTGCGCCGCAGTGAAGGGTGCACAAGTCTCACTGCGCCGCAGTGAGTGCACGGGGAACTCAGGGTTTCAGCCTCTTTGCATCAGATTTTGGGAGATATAAATAGAAAAAAAACCCTATTTTCCCAAATTATCAAGTTTTCTTTCTAGGGGCTGTTCTACCACGAATTCTTGCAAGGATCATCTCAAATTCCATCAATTGGATTCATTGAAGATTCAAGAACACCGTCTAGATCGTATCTACTTTTCCGTCTTTGCAATTTTAATTTCAACAATCATTGGTACAATATGTTCTCTTTCAATTTCTTTTATGAATTTCAATTTAGCATGAGTGGCTAGAATACTTAATCATCCACTTTGATGAAACTTGACGAATGATATGATTGCAATATTTTAATTCAAGAGTTGATTCAATTATCGTTGTGTCGTGATCTTTATCAATTAATTCCTTGTGATTTATTCTTTTGATGTTGATGGTTATGTGTTCATCGTTAGTGGTACTAGGTGAATATGTTTATCATTTCAATTCGATTGTCTATGGTCGGTTGTCACTGGTTCATGGTATGACGGTGAATGTCAAATCTATAATAGGAATTAATCGGTAAACGTGTTTAGAAACGGTTGGTGGTACCACGTTTTCATTCACATAGGCATAATTGGTAATTGGATAATCAAGCAAACTAATTGTTGGGAGATTTTCTAGGCATTGGTGGTACCGGCTTGGGTAATTAAACTAGCAACTTAGGTGTTTGGGTGATTTGCGAGCGGTTGGTGGTACCACGCGAGCATTTCTATCCTTTCACGATTATCTTGTCAACTCTAAAGAATTTGATCTTTAACGTGTGCAATCATAGCTGAAGTCAAGTGGATTCGAAGTGGATGATCTTTATTTATATTGTCTGAACTTTCTTTACTTTTAATTGTCTTGTCATTTCAATTTCTTAATTTCAAATTGTCAAAGTTAGGTAACAATTCGGCTACGGTTCCATCCTTTTTCTAAAACTACTTTAGCAAACAATTATTTCAAAACCAATCCCTGCGAACGATCTCGGACTTACTACTTACTATACTATATGCTATCAGGTCCACTGCCTGAAAGTGTGTAGTAGTCGGTTTTTAGTGGGTACTTGTTTATAAATTTTACAAACTCGATTTCACACATCAGAAATTAAGTCAAATCAACCTTCTTTATGCATAATCCACAAATAACTTATAATACCTTAATCTTACACTCTCACTCTTCCCAACCCGTCCTAAGAGCACTTTCATCATAAAGCTAAAGCATTACTACTTGAGCCTATCATTTCTCATACGGTTAAGTCCAAAATCCTAAGGTCTTGGTCGAATTTCGGTTCACTTAAACCATTTCTCTGATACCAACTTGTAACACCCGTCATTTTAAAACCTGGATTTTCAAAAACTTTGCCAAACGGCGTTTAAACGTAGCGGAAAAGATCACTTAAAAACTGCCATCCGTAACGGATGGTACCTTTCATTAAAGTTTGGTGTTACTAATAGCATCATCGTAATAGTCAAAGTAAATCCAAGTTATGGCACAAAACATAAATGCCATCAACACTACAAGAGATATAAATCATAAGTAAAGTAGCCGAACATATGGCTATGGGTAAAGTCTAATCATAGGGAGACTAATGCTAATCTTCCTTTATTCTTCTACCCATCTCACGAGCTAAACCTTTCTCTAGCTCAAACCTGCTTATCCTGAAGACACAACATTTTCATAAAAGCAAGTGTTAGCTAATAAATTAGCTAAGTAAGATACACACATTTATAAAACGTTCTTCATTTTACTTTCATAAAACTTCGTCATATTTTACTTATCAAACGTAACCACATTACATATCATCCACACATCAACCCATACTTCCCCTTTTTCCACATTCCATCACATTACACATATCAACATATACATCATATCATCATATACCTCTTTAATCAATATCTTATATCATATCAACATAGACTTACCACTTAAACGTAACTTCATATCATATCTTGGCATATCACACATAAACTTGTCACACGTATTCACATTAGCACATGTAGAGTAATTACTTCTAATTGTGCCTATCAACGATTATATCACACATATCAACATATCTTACTTAAATCTCACGTCACATTGTAATCCCACGTCTTAAATTACATGTACACCTTTCTCACATATTCTTATAGTTACCTTAATCAACTTATTCCCACATCTTACATTTTTAATCAATTTACATATTACGCACTAGCTTCACAACTAGCACGATTTCCCACATCTTACGCACTAGCATTACATCTAGCACGGTTTCCCACGTCTTACGCACTAGCATTACATCTAGCACGGTTTCCCACATCTTACGCACTAGCATTACATCTAGCACGGTTTCCCACGTCTTACGCACTAGCATTACATCTAGCTCGGGTTAAGCTTAACACTTCCCACGTCAATCTCACGTATTTAGGTATAGCATTTCCCACGTATTTATATCTTTCTTACTTTTACGCACTAACACTAAGGCTAGAACGATTTCCAACATTTCACACTTTGCTTTAACATTAGGTATATTCATTACCTAACTAATCCCACATCTACTTTAACGTTTAATCACACTAACGTGCACAACTCATAGCAATTCCCACGTGTATCTAGTGAACTAGACATTTCATACTTAGGTCCCCCATATAAGCCATCACATATCAACATTAAGGCATATCAACGACATTATCAACAACACATATCTTAAACATATCATAGCAACGTCATTATAAGCATCATACTTCATATGCACATAAATACTTCTACTTTAAACGTCATCATATCAACGTAAATCATTTCAACATGCATACATTCCCACATAACCTACCGCATAACCCGGAAAACCCAACACACATAAGATAATCCGATTAAGAGGTTAATTATAGAAAACCACATTTTGTTGTGCCTCCAGCGTGAGAAAAGTCATGTATCTTACCTCGTTGAAGAGCGCAACAAATGATAACTTAAGTTATCGAGCTTTGCAAGTATTCCAGACTACCTATAATCATTGAACGACATAATGAGCTATCAATTACCCGCTACTTATGGTCATGACTCAAGCCTAGATACCTATAAACATGACCCATGACAAGACTTGATGCATCGGAGGTTCGTTTAATACTTTAGAGCTTACATAACTCGACGGAACTCGGCATTCACTCACTAAATTAACCTTTCAGGAAACTTGACATCATAATCATCTTTTAAAAGCATTACCATTAGAAAGTAGACTCTCTCACGATTCCGTGGATAGCTTATTTGTCAAAAACGGAGTTACGGTTCAAAAGTTATGGTCGTTTAAAAATGTTACAAAATCAGTCCCTAACGGGAGTTACGAAAATTTGTAACGGGAGTTACAGTGTAGGTGTTATCACAAGTTACCCAGCTAACGGGAATTACACAACCATAACGGGAGTTACGACGACCAGACGTGAAAAACAACTCCAAAACCTAACCAAACACATCCCAAACGACTTTAACACATCTCCAGGTCTTATGAACATCAAATACACTTAAAATAAGACCTTAATGACCCATTGAAAACAACAATTGATCCTTGAATCATTTAACCTCATTATACAATCGATTAATCACGCGAATGACTCGAAATTGATTAACAATTTGCAATTAAACCAACCCAAACCCTAAGACCAGATTTGAATCTAATTAATTGACTCATATCATCAAAAATCAAAGGGAAATCATCTATATTACCTGTATATAATCACAAGGATGAAAGATCTTGATCAAACTTCAATCAAACACCAAGAAATAGGGTTTTGGAGGGAATTTGCTTTGGAAGAGAGGGGGAGCGGCTTGGGGCTCACACACACGTAAGATACAGATTTTTGAGAATTAGGGAAACCTAATTAACTCTTAAACCCCTGGCCATCACTTTCCTTTTGTCATCTTAAGTCCCTCAACTTCTAAAACATCGCATTCTAAGCTTAACTTACTAACCTGGACACTTAACAACCTAACAAGCACTTGACTTTCATAACTTTTCTTTTAATTACTTTCATTTAACATACTTTAATCATATTATTTTAAACGCATGAGCATTTAATCACATAATCTCATTTAGGGCACATAAACTTAACGAACCTAACGTTAACTAACGGAATAGTCAAATAGTCAAACTTGAAAAGTTTGGGATGTTACAATTCTCCCCTCCTTAACATTATTCTGTCCTCAGAATTATCTCACGATATCAACACCTCCATTTCTCTTCTCACTACTTTCCACACACGTATAAGTCAACATTTTTCCACATTTACCACTTAAAATTCAACCACCTTTCCAACCATCTACCATCTCCTCTTTATCACCTTCATTTCATGTCTTTCATTAGTCAATGTGAATACCGTCAAATAAACACGCCCGCATCATGATACATTTACAATTATGTTCCGGACCATAATTCTAACTATATCATTCCTCACACGTGTACCTTTAACTATACTCACACATCATAACGTTCAACATTTTCTTTACAATCCATCACGGCATAATTATACTAACTACGAAACACACAATAATCACACATACCACATACACATATAACACAAAATGAAACAATATGTACTACTTACGCCACATACCATATTCGTGTATCACAATATCTTGCACCCTTCTTATGGGTGACCACCTATTCCACCAATGTACCTTTCCTTACGTACATAACATCCATCATAAGCAAATTTACTAATTGATCTCACGTTATCATCATAATCTTGCAACAGATAAATCGAGAAAAAAAATAGAGGGTTAAAGGCTACCAACATAATTTACTTCCACAAACACTTATCACCTTGAACCACTACAACTTGCATCACATATATCACGTAAGGATGTAATACCACATAGCATATCACTTCGTTCATGACAATCCGTAAATTCGTGTATCTCTGAGCTCTTTGTCACATAAGACATCATCAAGTTTCAACATTTAATAATACTACAAGCATATTCCACATAATTCTTTAATAACATATCGTCATACCATTAAGCATCAATATTTAGCAACGGGTTCAACAAGAGGTAAAGAAATTGATGTGACCAATTTATATAGATCACCCACATCGTTTATGGCCTTTTTCGTATGTGTTTTGAGTCAATTTTGTATGCATTTGGCGCGTTTATGGTGTTTGTTAGTGCTTTCAGGTTCTTAGCAGGTTGCGTCCATTTGGTACATTTTCTGACGATTTTAGGCCAAGATGTTGATCCGAGTGTTCGAGAGCTGTTAATAAAGAAGAACCAAAGATTTCAGCAAGTTTCAACTGCGCCGCAGTGGGAAGAATGAAGCCCCACTACGTCGCAGTCACTGGTGAGAAGGCCACATAAATTCCAGAAGATTATCACTGCGCCGCAGTGGGTGGAGGGAAACCCCACTGCGCCGCAGTCAATGGGTGCCAAAGCCAATGCTTTCCAGAGGTTTTACACTGCGCCGCAGTGGGAAGAATTAAGCCCCACTGCGCCGCAGTCCATGGTCGAGAAAAACAAAACAATTTCAGAGATATCACTGCGCCGCAGTGAGGAGTGCACAAGGCTCACTGCGCCGCAGTGAGTGCACGGGGAACTCAGGGTTTCAGCCTTTTTGCATCTGATTTGGGAGATATAAATAGAAAAAAAAACCCTATTTTCCCAAATTATCAAGTTTTCTTTCTAGGGGCTGTTCTACCACGAATTCTTGCAAGGATCATCTCAAATTCCATCAATTGGATTCATTGAAGATTCAAGAACACCCGTCTAGATCGTATCTACTTTCCGTCTTTGCAATTTTAATTTCAAACAATCATTGGTACAATATGTTCTCTTTCAATTTCTTTTATGAATTTCAATTTAGCATGAGTGGCTAGATTTCTAATCATCCACTTTGATGAAACTTGACGAATGATATGATTGCAATATTTTAATTCAAGAGTTGATTCAATTATCGTTGTGTCGTGATCTTTATCAATTAATTCCTTGTGATTTATTCTTTTGATGTTGATGGTTTATGTGTTCATCGTTAGTGGTACTAGGTGAATATGTTTATCTTTCAATTCGATTGTCTATGGTCGGTTGTCACCGGTTCATGGTATGACGGTGAATGTAAAATCTATAATAGGAATTAATCGGTAAACGTGTTTAGAAACGGTTGGTGGTACCACGTTTTCATTCACATAGGCATAATTGGTAATTGGATAATCAAGCAAACTAATTGTTGGGGAGATTTTCTAGGCATTGGTGGTACCGGCTTGGGTAATTAAACTAGCAACTTAGGTGTTTGGGTGATTGGCGAGCGGTTGGTGGTACCACGCGAGCATTTTTATCCTTTCACGATTATCTTGTCAACTCTAAAGAATTTGATCTTTATCGTGTGCAATCATAACTGAAGTCAAGTGGATTCGAAGTGGATGATCTTTATTTATATTGTCTGAACTTTCTTTACTTTTAATTGTCTTGTCATTTCAATTTCTTTAATTTCAAATTGTCAAAGTTAGGTAGCAATTCGGCTACGGTTCCATCCTTTTTCTAAAACTACTTTAGCAAACAATTATTTCAAAACCAATCCCTGCGAACGATCTCGGACTTACTACTTACTATACTATATGCGATCAGGTCCACTGCCTGAAAGTGTGTAGTAGTCGGTTTTAGTGGGTACTTGTTTATAAATTTTACAACTCGATTTCACACATCATAAATTAAGTCAAATCAACCTTCTTTATGCATAATCCACAAATAACTTATAATACCTTAATCTTACACTCTCACTCTTCCCAACCCGTCCTAAGAGCATTTTCATCATAAAGCTAAAGCATTACTACTTGAGCCTATCATTTCTCATACGGTTTAAGTCCAAAATCCTAAAGTCTTGGTCGAATTTCGGTTCACTTAAACCATTTCTCTGATACCAACTTGTAACACCCGTCATTTTAAAAACCTGGATTTCAAAAACTTTTGCCAAACCGTTTACTTATCAAACGTAACCACATTACATATCATCCACACCAATCATAGATCAACCCATACTTCCCTTTTCCCACAATGCATCACATTCCATTCCATATCAACATATACATCATATCATCATATACCCACTTCTTAATCAATATCTTATATCATATCAACATAGACTTACCACTTAACGTAACTTCATATCATATCTTGGCATATCACACATAAACTTGTCACACGTATTCACATTAGCACATGTAGAGTAATTACTTCTAATTATACCTATTAACGATTATATCACACATATCAACATATCTTACTTAAATCTCACGTCACATTGTAATCCCACGCCTTAAATTACAAGTACACCTTTCTCACATATTCTTATAGTTACCTTAATCAACTTATTCCCACATCTTACATTTTTAATCAATTTACATATTACGCACTAGCTTCACAACTAGCACGATTTCCCACATCTTACGCACTAGCATTACATCTAGCACGGTTTCCCACGTCTTACGCACTAGCATTACATCTAGCACGGTTTCCCACATCTTACGCACTAGCATTACATCTAGCACGGTTTCCCACGTCTTACGCACTAGCATTACATCTAGCTCGGGTTAAGCTTAACACTTCCCACGTCAATCTCACGTATTTAGGTATAGCATTTCCCACGTATTTATATCTTTCTTACTTTTACGCACTAACACTAAGGCTAGAACGATTTCCAACATTTCACACTTTGCTTTAACATTAGGTATATTCATTACCTAACTAATCCCACATCTACTTTAACGTTTAATCACACTAACGTGCACAACTCATAGCAATTCCCACGTGTATCTAGTGAACTAGACATTTCATACTTAGGTCCCCCATATAAGCCATCACATATCAACATTAAGGCATATCAACGACATTATCAACAACACATATCTTAAACATATCATAGCAACGTCATTATAAGCATCATACTTCATATGCACATAAATACTTCTACTTTAAACGTCATCATATCAACGTAAATCATTTCAACATGCATACATTCCCACATAACCTACCGCATAACCCGGAAAAACCAACACACATAAGATAATCCGATTAAGAGGTTAATTATAGAAAACCACATTTTGTTGTGCCTCCAGCGTGAGAAAAGTCATGTATCTTACCTCGTTGAAGAGCGCAACAAATGATAACTTAAGTTATCGAGCTTTGCAAGTATTCCAGACTACCTATAATCATTGAACGACATAATGAGCTATCAATTACCCGCTACTTATGGTCATGACTCAAGCCTAGATACCTATAAACATGACCCATGACAAGACTTGATGCATCGGAGGTTCGTTTAATACTTTAGAGCTTACATAACTCGACGGAACTCGGCCTTCACTCACTAAATTAACCTTTCTGGAAACTTGACATCATAATCATCTTTTAAAATCATTACCATTAGAAAGTAGACTCTCTCACGATTCCGTGGATAGCTTATTTGTCAAAAACGGAGTTACGGTTCAAAAGTTATGGCCGTTTAAAAATGTTAACAAAATCAGTCCCTAACGGGAGTTACGAAAATTGTAACGGGAGTTACAGTGTAGGTGTTATCACAAGTTACCCAGCTAACGGGAGTTACACAACCGTAACGGGAGTTACGACGACCAGACGTGAAAAACAACTCCAAAACCTAACCAAACACATCCCAAACGACTTTAACACATCTCCAGGTCTTATGAACATCAAATACACTTAAAATAAGACCTTAATGACCCATTGAAAACAACAATTGATCCTTGAATCATTTAACCTCATTATACAATCGATTAATCACGCGAATGACTCGAAATTGATTAACAATTTGCAATTAAACCAACCCAAACCCTAAGACCAGATTTGAATCTAATTAATTGACTCATATCATCAAAAATCAAAGGGAAATCATCTATATTACCTGTATATAATCATAAGGATGAAAGATCTTGATTACACTTCAATCAAACACCAAGAAACATAGGGTTTTAGAGGGAATTTTCTTTGGAAGAGAGGGAGGGGCGGCTTGGGGCTCACACACACGTAAGATACCGATTTTTTTGAGAATTAGGGAAACCTAATTAACTCTTAAACCCCTGGCCATCACTTTCCTTTTGTCATCTTAAGTCCCTCAACTTCTAAAACATCGCATTCTAAGCTTAACTTACTAACCTGGACACTTAACAACCTAACAAGCACTTGACTTTCATAACTTTTCTTTTAATTACTTTCATTTAACATACTTTAATCATATTATTTTAAACACATGAGCATTTAATCACATAATCTCATTTAGGGCACATAAACTTAACGAACATGACGTTAACTAACGGAATAGTCAAATAGTCAAACTTGAAAAGTTTGGGATGTTACAGTAGCTATATTAGTGCATATTATATTTTTAGCATTGAATTTTTATGGATTTTATATTTGTAAAACTAATTATAATACCAAAAGGTGGTTGACAAAATAAATAAATATATATATATACAATACCAAAAGTTATTCCATAAAAATAAAATAAAAATAATATCAAATGTGGCTGATGGAAATTTCAAAGTCAATAGTTGATGAGCCTCATCATGAACTCATGAACAAAGGTAGAATAGGAAAAAAGAAAGTAGTGTGTGGGTAGTGGGTTCGAACTCCCATCCTTTAATCAAGAAAAATGCAGCAAACCATCAACACCAACCGATCTACAATTACTATTTTTAAAAATGTCCCCACATATTTTGAATTCCATCTCTACTACAGAACCGGACGTGAGAGTTTCTTCTCATCCAGCTCCTCGCGAATAATAAAATAAATTCAAATTAAAGATTTTGAGTTCAATTTGAATTCTATTCAGATATAATATTCATGGGTTCGGCTCTCCCTTTGGTTTTTCTAATGTCAAATTTTTTTTTTCTTAATATTTACTAGGCTAATATGTCTTGGTTGATAAGTATTGGGTTGTTAGCCAACATTATATTTTTAAAAATCAAATTTTTTTTCAAACTTATAATTAAATTATTATATATAACGTTTTGTATTTATTAATGTCACAATGTTGCATTAACAGTTAAACGAGATGGCCAGCTGCAGCTGTCTACTGTCTACCACCCTGCAGTCTGCTTGGATTTTTTCCCTTTATCTTATGCTTACAATTTTTCATCATGATTTACTTGACGTTTATTTTTCATTGATGTTTGGATTTATACAATCTGTTTCAACTTTAAGTTATATAAAAATAAAAAAACTTAGGAATTGGTTTTTCGACTTCGATGTTAATTTTAGTTTTCGTATATTAGTTTGTAAAAGTTTTTTAATTGGTTTATCCAAATAAGAAAACATTCAATATTTGTTATCCAACCAACGGCGTTAGGTTTTTAATTTATTAGTATATGAATTTACAAAGATTTTTTAGCAAATTTTTTTCGGGTAAGAAAATAGTTAATGTCGGTTATCCCCGGCCAACGGCCGGGTATAACACTAGTAGGCTAAAAATATAATTCTTTCGATGAAGTATGACAAATAATGACCGACATATGGCGTTTAGTATATATCAGTTAATCATTTCATCCGATAATCTAATGCATTGATAATACTTGCTGAACTTGAAAATTATTACATTTCAGCTAGACATTTTTGAAAACAACATCTCTTTTCAACGTAAAAGTGTGAGAAATCTTTTAACCTAAAATAACAAAGAAACTCTGAATTCTGTAACACCCTTTAAAATTTTTAACCCTTGAAAGTGCCTTTTTTTTTATAAAAAAAAGGGAAATCTTTTTTTTGTACTTTCTTTTATAATAAATTTCATTGGGGGTGGAAAAACAATAAGGAGAGTATGATTCTCTTCAGAACTATGTTCATTAAATATTAGATTAAACCCGGACGTTATCCTGGTCGGTCCGAAAACGTAAAAAAAAAATAGACAGTTACAATATTATTCATAGTTTATGATATTATAAAAATTATCAGATTACGACTGATGCAAATAATAAGATTATGATTTTTATGAATATATGATATATGTCAAATATGTTAAAGCATGATTAATTAAACGTAATATTAAGTTATAACAAATTTATATGTGAGAGTAATAATAATAATAATAATAATAATAATAATAATAATGATAATAATAATAATAACTAATAATAATAATAATAATAATAATAATAATAATAATATTGATAATAATAATTATAAAATAAAAATAATATAATATAAATACAAAAAAAAAAAAATAGAAGAAAATAATAACTAAAAAAATATGACATTGGCAACTATATTATTTGACGATTTATTTATAGATAACTTATTAGTGATCAGGATTAATATTGAATGAGTTGGAATAGCCACATAAACCCTAATATATCCTATTTTAGTTATATAGATAGATAAAAAGACCTCTAGAAGTTGTATTTTTATGTTGGACTAGTAATTTTTGTTAGAAATTAAATATTTGCATGTGGAGACGTTGCTAAATATTTTTAAAACGATAAGCTTGATGTCATTTTCAAAATTTAGGCATTAAAATTTGAATAATTCAAATTCGTTTGTTGGTTTATTGTCCAAGTGGTTGCTAATGACGTATGTGTTTTCTATTCTTGGTTAAATTTTATAATCTACAAATAAAATAATTAATATATAATATATTGAATGTATGAACTATTAAATTTGGCCTAATACTTAAAAAAAACATTAGACAAAAAAAACTTAGTTTATTATTTTATGATCAAAAAGATAAAATAAGTTTTGTTATAAAATGTGTGAATTAAATATTTTTGTTTTAAGAGAAGATAGATGAACTTTAACAAGGAGGTTAATATATTATAGATTTAAGGTAGTTACTTTCAAAGCTCAAGGACTAAGTTGAAACTTTAAACATATAAAGGGCTTAAAGGAGTTAATCTTAAAAGTTGTCATCTTCTACCTTTGAAACCCTGCAAATAAAATCTAAAACTCAGCCGCCACTATCATTTCAGTTTCATCTGAACAATTTTGTTTCATTCTTTTTGATTTCTTTCTCAAACCCACTAATCTATTCGTTCTTTATATAACTCTGGTGCCTAATAAACTTAAAAAAATAAAAAAAAATTACTTACAAAAATGAGTTGAGGGTGGGGTGGTGACCACCCTCATTGTTCATTGGATCCGCCACTGGTTCCAATTAAGTGTTGCTAATGACGTATGTTTACTATTCTTGGTTAAATTTAGGTACGAGTTGTTGATTAGCCGGTCATAAATTCTATAATACTATGTGTTAGGGGCAAGGGTGTAGTCGACAAAAATCATCGGCAAAAAGCATCGGCTAAATCGGCAAATCGGCAACCCTATAGCACATGCATCGGCAACTTTAATCGGCTAGTTTTGACAAAGTTTGGCAAGTTACATCGGCTAGTTTTGGCCGATGCAAGTGAACGTTGGGGAGCTATGTGAACGTTGGGAGAGTTTTTTTTTTTAAATTGGTCAAATGTGACCGTTTTTTTTAAAAAAATTTACAAAATTTACCCCTATCCTTATTACTATATATACCTTTCATTCATTTTCAATTCTTAAAATTTTACATCTTCTCTATATATCTCATCTCTTTCACATATATTATTCAAAATGATTCCTACTAGAAAAACATCCAAAAAATACCGAGCACCAAGAAACCAACTCCCATTTAACCTTCCTAGAACTGTCGAACCACAATACGATTTCGGCGGTTCTTCAAGTCAAAACCAAAACGTTAGTGACGACTTCTCTCAATTGTTGGCCTCGGATTTCCCCGTGCAAGTCGACACGTATAGCTTTCAACTTCCTAATTCCCAACCCACGATCACTCTTGTTGAAGATGATGATGACCATGTGCAACCCGACGAGGCATTTGACGATGTGCGAGACACCTCTAGCGAGGAGGAGGTGGAGGCGCCACCTCCACCCGGTCGTGGGAAGGCGAAAAAACCCGCCTCAACCACAAGAGCACCCCCGATCGCTTGGAGTGGCGAAGATGAAGAATTGTTGGCTCGAGCATATTTTCATATCTCTACGGATCCTGCCACCGCCGATCAACAAAGATACGAATCTTTTTGGAATAGGATTCATGAACACTACAATAAGCAACAAAAAAATCATCAACGAACCTACCATCAAGTGAACACGAAGTGGAAGAAAATGCAACCGCTATTGAACGAGTTTACCGGCATCTACAATACGATGGTTAATTTTCTTTCTTATATATATAAATATATGTTTTTTACGGTTTTATATATATATATATATATGTATATATATGTTGTTTTACGTTTATATATATATTGTTTATTTTATATATATATATATAGAGGTTAGGGTTTATGTGGCTGTTAGACACCCAAGTTTGGGTGTAGAACCCCTCACATCATTGTTTTTTTAATCCATAAAAAGCATGGGGGCCAAACATTTATAATATATTAAAAAATTGTATGTGAGGGTTTCACGTAAATAGTAACAGTGCATCTTATCTACCTAAAGGTATGTAAAATACATTGCGTTTACTATCAATTTGGATCGGAGTCTAAACTAGTAAGACATTCTCATTGAAGATAGTTGTATGTATTTCTTTGAAATGGTTGGTCTGATCTTGGTAAAACATGTAGTATGTTACTGTATGCTCTCAGACTTCACAGAGTATACTTATAATTACATTTGTTTCATTTGGCAGAATGGTTACACATGCTTTGTAAGCCTTTATCAATATTATAATTCTATAATGTAAGTCGTTTCCACTAATCATTTTTGCTACCTCTATTGACTTTTTTACAGTCCTGAACTTTACAAGAACAATGGAATCAATGTTGGTCGAACTAGAATCAAGAATGTTCACACAGGCAAATTCCGTAATTTTTTCTATCATTTAGTAGTTAAATAAATTCTTGGGTGTAGAACAACTGCATTCATACTCCATTTTCTCATATATATATATATATATATATATAAATATATATGTTTTTTACGGTTTTATATATATATATTGTTCTACGTTTATATATATATATATGTTGTTTTATATATATATATATGTTGTTTCATATAAATATATATGTTATTTTTATGTGTTTGTAGAAACATCGATGGGCTAGCGGTGCCGATGATGCGTATATCTTGACACAAAGTTTGGAAGAGTGGGCGAAACTACACAAGAACAAGGGATTCAAGCATATTAAAGCTTGGAAGGTTGTGAAGGAACATGATAAGTTCTCGTATGTTCCACCGGCGAGTGGTTTTGGTACTACTCCTACTTCGACCGAGCCTACTACTCCTACGGCCGGCACTCCTCGCACCGAAGATACTAGCGGGAGTGAGAAAAGGGTTCGAACCGATGAGTCGAGCCACTACACTCGAGTTCCCGATTTGAATGAGGACTCGATGCCCTCATTTGCTCGCAAATCACGTAGTAAGGCCACGAGTTCGGTCAAAAACAAAGAAGTGTTGCTTGATTCCGTTGAAGAGTATAGGGAGGTGAGTATGGCACACAAAGAAGAAAAGAGGCTCAATCGACAAATGAGGATGGCCGCCATCGCCGAACGTGAGAAGCTTGCGAGGGATTTGCTACAATCCCAACTCGATTTTCAACGACAAAAGACGATGGAACTAGACCTCCAAATCTTTGGGCAACCTCACGATCATTTGGTCGACCCCATGCGTAGCATAGTTTTGCAACGCAAACGCGACATCGCCGACAAATACGGGTGGCCTCATGATTCCTTGTATTAGTTTGTTATTTATTTTCTAGTTGTATTGTTTTTTTATTCATAGTTCTAAATGTTTTTAATTTGTATTTGTATTGTGTTTTGTAACTTTAATGGAACTTTAGGGTTTGTTTGGTAACATTTTGGTTGGCAACAATTGGCAAAAAAAAACCACTACACCCTCAACATTGGCAAGGATCGGCTAGGATTGACAAGTTTTTGGCTAAATCCATGTGTAAAGCTCCCATTGGTTAGTTTTTTGCCAAAACTTGCCAATTTGCCAAAGTTTTGGCACTACACCCTTGCCCCTTATGTGTGTGTCTTTTTCACTTTTGGACGTCAAAACCTTTATGAAGCATCGAAACCGTAGGCTTCAAAGATATAAACGGATATATTTTATTTTCGTAGTGTCGGACATTGTTTGACTTTTCGTTTGATGAAAAGCGTTTGTCCTAGTTGTAGACGAAACTTTAAAATGTATAGCGTAATTAAAATGATAAATAGATAAATTAAAGAGCATAAAACTTTGTTTTCATGATATGTGTTTTTTTAAAGGAAAATTCCATAAAAAGGTAACATATTTATTCAAAATTCCTAATAAGGGGTATCTATTTAGTTTTCGTTTATTTAAAAGATTTCATTTTTAAAAATTTCTCAAATAAGGTAATATAGTTAGTTTTAACGTTAGATATCCGTTAAATGCCACGTTGGTTTGCCACGTCATAAAAAAAACTGACGTGGATCTTTCACACCTCACAATACAAACAAACAAAACACACACAACACATAACACCTCTCTCTCCCCTTTGAAAAATCCGGCCACCACCACTGCTGGTCGGCAGCCACCGGAAAATCGCTGGCACCACTTCATCACCATTCTGCCGATACTTCATTACACTTTAATTAATAGTATGTATTTGGCCGTCCATCCACATTAGTGCAAAAAATTCTTCGAAAGATGATTTATTTACTTATACAATCACATTTTATTTTACAAAACTAACCTCCGGTCGTTTAGATCCTACTTTCAATTTATTTTACATTCTTGTGGTGAAGACAAATATATTAACTTGATAACCAGTAGCCAAATCCGTGACATATTCTCCGGTACACACCATATGTAATAAAGCCATTATCTATTATTTTTTTTCTAGATCTAGGCGAAAATCAAAGAAGAAGAAAAGGGATTTTCATATTTTGTTTTCCAATCTTTATCCTTCTATGATTATAATGAATGGGTTGTTGGAATTAATCGGGTTTGTTTACGGGTCAGCGGGTTGCCAAACGGGTCAGCTGACTTCTGATGTGGATCATGGGTAAATAAGTCATTTAGCCCATGCTATGTACGTGGGATTGTGAAGTTATCTGCTGCAAGTCAGTTGTAAGACTTGGTCTAGCTTGACCAAGTAAATAGGAGACGTGGTTACGTTGCTGCAAATAAGGAGGATCACATTTGTTTTGTTTAGCATGTGCGTTTTGTATTATCTATAAATAGGATAGAGCTGCTTGTTTTGTTTTTTGTACCCTTTTCATTTTAATAGAAAGCATTTCTCATTAACTCTCTTATACTATATTACTCCATACGTATACATATATAGTGTTATATATTGTGTGAGAGTGTTTAGTAAGGGGCTTGGAATCCAACATTTGGTATCAGTGCCTATTTAGGTTCGATCAGAAGGGGGTGTTTTCATGTAAAACACAGCAAGAAAGATAGTGAAGACCGGCTGCCATAGCAGCAAAGATTGAAGAATAAGACCGTGACAGAAAGAAGACCGTGACCGAGAGAAAGACCGTGGCTGGAAACTATATTCTAGCTAAGACCGAGAAGACCGTAAAGCAAGAGAAAGTAAAACCGTAGGGAGAGACCGAGAAAGCTGCAAATCAGCAACAACAAAGTCCGTTTATCTCAGAAAAGACCGGAGAAAAACAAGACCGAGAAAATAAAGAAAGATGTCAGGCGATGGTAAAGAACTCGTTGTCCGTGATCAAGCTACCGCTGTACCATTTCAATGCCCGAAGTTGACCGAGACCAACTACACTACGTGGTCTATCATGATCGAGACCGTGCTGAAAGCTTATGGCCATTGGGATGCCATAACCAAAGATGAGGTTGATGAGAAGAAGAACTTTACCACCAAGGGTATAATCTATCTAACCCTTCGAGAAGATGTTCTTTTGCAGGTTTCCAAACACGAGAATGTGAAAGATGTTTGGGAAGCAATCAAAGTCCGATATGTGGGAGAAGAGCGGGTGCAAAAGGCAAGGTTGCAAACTTTAAGGAACGAATTGGAGAGGCTAAAGATGAAAGAAAATGAATCCATCAACGACTTTGCGGGTAAGATAAGTAGCATTGTTGCTAGATTCAAATGTCTTGGTTCAACTCTCGAAGATGAGGTGATTGTAAGAAAGCTTCTCAATTCGGTTCCTAAGAAGTATTTGCCAATTGTTGCTCCTATGGAACAATAGTCGGATCTTACGAAAATGACATTTGAAGAAGCCGTTGGAAGGATTAAGACGTATGAAGAAAGGCTCCAAGATTTTGATGAAAATCAAGGACAACTTTTGTTGGCAAGCGAACAAAAGTATGGTGAAAGCAGTGGACGTGGAAGAAACAACGAAAGAGGTGGACGAGGCCGAGGACGTGGTCGTGGTGACAAGAGTGGCACTCGTTGCTATGATTGTGGAGTGTTTGGGCATTTTAGTTATGAGTGCACCAAATGGAAAGGAAAGAACAAAGATGAAGAGGCAAACTTAATTGAGGAGGATGATGAGCCTTTGCTTGGGTGAAGTAGGTCAAGATTAAGGGGGTGAATGAAGGAATTAATCTTGACTTAGTTTAATTATTTAGCTATCTATTAGTTGGGTACGTTTAATGCACAAATAAGAAGTAGTCAAGTTGGCAAAGTGGCTACTGGAATATTGGAGTCGTGCATGGTTTATTTCTATGTTTTAAGTACTAGTTGTTTTTAGTGTCAAGAGTCTTTTAGCATGTTTATTTACTTGGTAGAAATAGTCTTCATGGCTGACCGAATTGAGTGGGAGAGTGGGTCATGTTGACCAATTATCTAGTATTGAAAGTAGACGTTGGATAGTGGCATAAGTTTAGGAGAATGTGGCTGCCATTGGTTGTTATTTGTAGGCTATAAGTTTAGGTGTATACAGATTGCCAGGTAGATGTCCATGTAAGCATTTTAATGGCGTGTCAAGTTGATATGGAATAAAGATGATCAGAAAAGGAAGATTGGAGAAAAAACGCGGTGTGACATTAGGGTGTTGGAGTTCAAATCGGGTGGCTTTGGATGTGACCGGGGGAAGAGGTCGTTGATCCGTGATAAGTAAAGATGTTAATGAACGGTTCCAACGTGAAGCCATGTTACATGTTGCAGGCGTGGTGAACTTGATTCGGGTTGAACCGAGATGACTTGAACGTGACAAGGTGAATGTCGGGTGTTCAGTAAAAGTCGAGATGGTTCAAGATCGAGAAGATAGTGATTTGGCTGCTGTGACGTATGGCGTGAAACAAACACCGATTAAGGGGGTGAAATGTTGGAATTAATCGGGTTTGTTTACGGGTCAGCGGGTTGCCAAACGGGTCAGCTGACTTCTGATGTGGATCATGGGTAAATAAGTCATTTAGCCCATGCTATGTACGTGGGATTGTGAAGTTATCTGCTGCAAGTCAGTTGTAAGACTTGGTCTAGCTTGACCAAGTAAATAGGAGACGTGGTTACGTTGCTGCAAATAAGGAGGATCACATTTGTTTTGTTTAGCATGTGCGTTTTGTATTATCTATAAATAGGATAGAGCTGCTTGTTTTGTTTTTTGTACCCTTTTCATTTTAATAGAAAGCATTTCTCATTAACTCTCTTATACTATATTACTCCATACGTATACATATATAGTGTTATATATTGTGTGAGAGTGTTTAGTAAGGGGCTTGGAATCCAACATGGGTGTTGATAGATTTCAAGTGGTGTTCTTGGTGAGTTTTGTTGGGTGCCAAAGATAATGTAAAAAGGTGATGGGTTTTGTGTATTGATGCTGAATGAGATGATAGAGAAGGAGGTGGTGGCGCAGTGGTGGCCCGTTGATGATGTAGTAGCGGCGGCGGGCGGTGGTGGAGTGTTAGGTTGGAGGTGAAAGAAGGTGTTGGGTGGTTGTAGATGGTGTTGTTGATGACTATGGGGGTGTTTTATCATTTTTCCGGTGGCTGGATGACGGTGGTCAGGCGGTGGCAGTGGTGGCCGGCCGGATTTACTAAGAGAGGGGGAGAGAAACCAGGGAAGAGGTAGAGAAAGAAAACATGTGGGATTTTGTTTTTTTTATGTAAATAGATATATAAAAAAGGTGTATACAGATTGCCAGGTAGATGTCCATGTAAGCATTTTAATGGCGTGTCAAGTTGATATGGAATTTAACGGAGGTCTGACGTTAAAAATTAACAATATTACTTTTATTGAGATATTTTCAGAAATGAAATCCTTTTAATAGACGAAAACTAAATAGGTTCCCCTTATTAGGAATTTTGACTAAAAAGGTTACCTTTTTATAGATTTTCCCCTTAATTATATATAAATTAAGTATTAAATAAGATTTTTTTTTTATTAAAAATCAAAAAGTGTAATTAGTGATAAAAAACAAAAGGAAAAAGTAAATTAATGAAATTTTTCCAGTAATTATTAATATAAATAATAATAAAAGTTTTTTATGGGTTTATATATTCTAGTTAATAACTTTAAATATGACATATGCAAAAAAAAATTTAAAAGTCAACTAAACTTTTTGATTAGTTATTAAATAATTAGCTTAATTATCTTTAACAACAACCAAAAGAAATTTTCATCATAAGGAACATCTTAAAACCATAATATGCAAGCTTATTCATTTTTACAAAATGTTCTTGTCTCGAAAATCTTTAAATAATATAACGTAATCTATATATGAAAAAATGGTGATGATAAATCTACAACATTTTTTATCCATCTACAACAAATACATGTATATTAATGTATAATGTACCACTGTCTAAAGCAGTGATTGTTATAAATTAATAAGTAATGTTGTAAATATATTACTACCCTTCAAAAAAATTAACATAATCTCTCTATGAAACAAGACTAAAAAAGGGAGGGTCCTAACCATCTACAGGTTTTGGGGATGGTAAAAATACTCGTACTTGATGGGGAATCCAATACTCAAACCCAATTTGACCGGAGATTCCCCGAGTTAACGGTGATGGGAACGGGTATGAGAATGTAATTTCATTCCTCGATGAGGATGAGGATGGGACACCATAAATCCTTGCTCCCCATACCCGAACCCGAAAAAACTATATATAATTAAATAATCACATTAAGTTTTTTTATTTGTTAGAATCGTTCAAAACTACTTTATGTATAAGTTTTTATTTATCACACTTTATGTATTTTATTTAAAGAAAAGGTCAAACTACAATCCCCGATTACCCGTTGGGGATCTCCGATACCCGTCGGGGACGGGTATAGGGATGTAATTCATTTCCTCGACGGGGATGAAGACAGGGATGGGGATTGCAACTGGAAGTCAGAGAGATTTATAGTGATACCCGCCCTATTGTCATGTTTAGGTGCTAGAGATGGAACAGGTGGCAAGGTTAGTTACTTAGTTCATAACATAGTTCATAAATATAGGGTAAAAATGGCGACTCGGACGTTGACTCGAAAAGGGTCCTGACTCGGACTCGGAAGCTGACTCGCGATTTTTAGTGTGACTCGTACCGATTCGTTGCAAATCAGAACTCGTACGATTTTGGATATGTGGTCAAATTTGAAGTTTGAACAAAGAAAAAGCTTTGACTCTTTAGTAAAGGAAGAAAAGGTCGTACAACCTTTTTGCACAATATTTGAGGATATTTTCTTTACTTCTGTAGTTCTTTTTCTTTAACCATCAGTTTCCCTTTTCTTTATTTCATTTTTCTCCATTAATGAAAGATGAGTTCATGGTCTTCCTCTCTTTTATGAAGCAGCTTTTTTTTCTCCTTTTAAATTCTTGATCTCCATCGCTACTTACATCATTTCGTGTGCTACATATGCATTTTTGACCAACTGTGGTGTAAATTTGGAAATGGATTGTGAGTCTATGACTCGAAACTAGCACACATGTAATCTTTTAATAAATGTACTAAGGAAATCAACTTAGATCTTTTTTTTTATATCTAAAATGTGATATATATATATATACCTATATTATATTATAAAATATAAAATATCCTGGCTCTTACGATTCGAGTCACGTTTCGAATCACGAGTCGAAAAATCGGATTTCGAGTCGAGTCGAAATTTACGAGTCGACAACTATGGTTCATAATATTATCATTTGCTAGTTGTCGATGTAGCCAGATAGGCAGTCTTAACGCATCTCAAAATGGGTCGGTTTGGCCCAACACAATTTTTATCGAAAAGTGCACTTTTTGTATGATGGGTAGTTTTAACTTTTAACATCATAACAATAGTTTAACCAAAGTGCTAAGACTACCCACATCAGTGAACCAATCCAACCCAATCTTCAATTAAAAATTAATTTCTCTCTCTTCCACCTATACAACCCAATCTAACTCAAATTTCCACTCCCATCCACAACCCAACCTAAACCAATTTTTTATTATATTAAAATGATTTATTATTTTATAATATTAAACTTTTTATTATAAACTAAAATAAATAAATTACTTTTATGATAGTCATGTAAAGTATCACAAAAAATAATTAAAAAAAAATACAAATTTAGTAAAATAAAAATATTTCACATTTTAAAAAGATAAACAAAGTTACAATTTTAATTATTCATTAGAAAGTTTTTGCCATACATTCTCAATTAGATCGTTTTTCAAAGCGATATGAGTTTCTCTATTACGAAGTTGTGCCCTATTGGTCATATAACCAGATAGGTTTGCAATCCGTTCAGTAGAGAATTGAAAAGGTTCTTCATCATCTACAAAATCCGATGGATCATAAGAGTAAAGGTATGTGTCGCGTTCATCTTCAACGATCATATTATGAATGATTATACATGCAATCATAATTTTACCCATCATATCCTTATCCTACACAAGACATGGTTGTCGAAGAAATGCAAAACGACCTTGTAGAACTCCAAATGCACGTTCTACATCTTTTCTAACTGCCTCTTGTTCTTGAGCAAACAACTTGTGTTTACGAAGTTGTAGAGAAGTTATAGACTTGACAAAGGCAACCCATGAAGGATATATGCCATCAGTGAGATAATATGCCATATTGTAATCATGACCATTCACAGTGTAACTGACATGTGGTGCTCGACCTGACAATACATCATCAAAAAGAGGAGATCGATGAAGAACGTTAATGTCATTGCACGAACCTGGTGTTCCAAAGAATGCATGCCATATCCACAGGTCAAACGATGCGACAGCTTCTAAAATGATTATTGGTTTACCACTTCTACCAGCATATTGCCCAGCCCAAGCGGTGGGGCAATTTTTCCACTGCCAGTGCATGCAATCGATGCTGCATATCATTCCTGGAAATCCACGCTCTTCCCCAACATGGAGTAACCTTGCTAAATCATTTTCATTGGGCTTTCTAAGGTACTCTTGACTGAAACATGAAATGACACCTTCTACAAACTGTTGAGTCCCAATGTTCATTGTAAATTTGGTGATGACAAATCTGACCTATAAACACTTAGAAATCTTTTAGTTCTTGTAATCTGATCTGGGTCAGACTAAGCTGACACAGCTTGCGATCTATTACTGACCTAGATCATTCTTCATACTTTGTAATGTAATATTTTATGGAAGCTAGTGTTATTCAAGCTGCATCAACAAGTCTATAGCATTCAATCCAAGTCGAAGAGGAGGATTGAAGATAGAAGACCAAGCTGGTAGTGGAATGGCAGCTTGGGATTAGCAGTCAGCTTGGAAACACTTGGGCAGATTGGTGCCTTGACAATCGGCCCAATTTGTGTCTGACAATCAAGTGAAGATAACAACCTGGATTGAAGATAAGGACAAATGACATGACTAGGAAAAATCCTAGGATCCAGGTTGGTGGTTGGTTTTACATATGCGTGTCCATACTCTTATTGGATGATAAAGAATGTGCGCCAGTACGAGGGGGACCATAAGTACCATGAGCAGGCACGATTTCATATTCGTTTATCATCCAGTGGAAGAATGATACGTGGCTTAATTGGATACCAAGAGAAGAAGGGCTTTTGCCTATAAAAGCCTCATTCCTTGATTGCATATGTGTGGCATTCCTGAGAATCATTCTTCACACAAGTTTCTCTGATCTTACACACAGCTTAGTCTGTTTGAGATCAGCTTGGGCTGATTCTCTTGAGCTAGAACTTATTGATTGTTGTTTGTCATTTCAAAGGGTTGTTTAGATATCTATAGGCTATCTTTATTCCGCAACAACCCTGTAATTCTTTGTATAGATTATTTTCTTAATAAAGGATTACATTTGAAAACCACAATCTGTGTTCAAGAATGTTTTGCTTACTTTATTGCTTTACTGTTTTATTGATTCATGCACTTTACTTTCTTAAGCTATAAACTGAGTCTTTAAAACGTTTTTGAGTTAAAAGTTTGTAAAGTTCAAGGAAAGTTGTATTCACCCCCCCTCTACAACTGTTATGTGTTCAGTATACTTTGGTATATTGATACACCTTGGGACGTATCAATTGGTATCAGAGTAGGGGTTAAGAATTAACTTGACTTGATCCTTGCATATTTTCCTTAATAGTAAAGCATTATGTCATCTTATATTGATAATGGTTCTTCAACCAGACCACCCATGTTTGATAAAGATGATTTCAGTGGGTGGAAAGGTCGAATGTCTTTGTTCCTTGAATCCATCGATAACAATATGCCTGACATCCTTGCGGATGGTCCTTATGTCCCTACACAAACCATTGTGGTAGAGGCTGTGGTCAGAGAAGGTCAACCAACCATTCCTGCCACAGTCAAATCTATTGTTAAGGACAAGGCAGATTGGGGGGATGAGGATAAGAGGTTGGCAAACTTGGATGTGAAGGCTAGAAATTTCATTGTCCAAGCTGTGCCCAAAGACCTTTACCATTCTATTAAAATGTGTTCAACTGCTAAGAAAATGTGGGGTACATTGACTGTTATGTTTGAGGGTTGCTCTACCTCCATGGAATCCACAATAACTACTTTGACCAGGAGGTATGAGAGATTTTTCTCTTTGAGAAATGAATCCTTGACTGACACTCATACCCGCTTTAATGCTTTGGTTAATGATTTAGCTGCTGTTGGAATTATTAAGAAAAATGAGGTTTTAAAGAGTAAATTTCTTGATTCATTACCACCTAAATGGAACAATTATATTTCTTCTGTTAAATTAAGTTCTGTTTATCATGATCTTGATCTTCCTGGACTTTTTGGTTTACTTCATAACCAAGAATGTTCAGAGGCTGAAAAGTTGATTGCTATGGGTGATTCTTATAGTCAGCCTGCTGCTACACTTGTTGCTTCTATGACTGAACACCCTAGCTCAATAAGTAATGAGATCATTCCTTGTGTTAATGATGAAGTTCCTGTGATTTCTAATCCTAACTCTGTTTGTGCTGAATCTGAATGTGATGAATCTGATGGTGATGAACTAGCTAATGAGGTAGCTATGTTGGCTGAAAGGATCAGAAGGAGATCCTTTAACAAGTTTAAAGGAAAAGGAAAAAGTGGCCAAGCTGATAAGACAAAGAAGCCATTTGACATGTCCAAAGTCACTTGTTACAAATGTGGCAAAACTGGACACATGGCTGGAGATTGCAGATCTAAGGAGTCTTCTCAAGCTGTGCCAGCCAAAGGTGGGAGAAGTGAAAAATACTCAAAGCTCAAGACAAAGTACAAGGCCTTGAAAGCACAATTAGCTGAGCTGACTGAGAAGGTGAACAAAAGTGAGAAGAGTCTGGTAGCCACAGACTGGGCTGAAAGTGCCACTTCATCTGATGATGAGCTGTACAAGGATGCCAAGTGTTTCATGGCTAAAAAAGCTACTCAAAAGCTTGCTGAAGATCTGGAGAAAATGCAACAGCAATCTGAGTCAGCTCACCAGGCATCTACCAGTCAGACTGCTCCACCTGAGGGCAATCATGACGATAATACCTGGCACTTGGACAGTGGGTGTTCCAAGCATATGACCGGATGTAAGTCCCTGCTATGTAGCTTTAGGATTCGCGCTGGTCTTAATGTTACTTTTGGAGATGACTCTCAAGGAAAGACTGAAGGATTTGGTATACTTTCAAATGGTCCCCTTACTTTCAGAAGGGTCTCTTATGTGAATGGTTTGAAGCACAATTTGATCAGTGTGAGTCAATTGTGTGATGCTGGCTATGAAGTGAGATTCAGGTCTGATAAGGGTATTGTTCTTGATTTAGAAGGAAATGTGGTTCTTGTTGCAAATAGGGATGAGTCTTTATATTCTTTTGACATGAGAAAACCAACTGTTACAAGAGAAGTTTGCTTCATGTCAAAGACTCAAGATGAGCTAAATTGGTTGTGGCATAAAAGGTTGTCTCATATGAATTTCAAAGACATCAACAAGCTGTGTAAGAAAGAGTTGGTGTCTGGTCTTCCAGTGATAAATTATGAGAAGGACAAGCTGTGTGGTGCTTGTGAGAAAGGCAAACAACACAAAGCTACCTTTAAGTCTAAAACATGCTCAACCATTGATACTTGTTTGGATCTACTTCATATGGATCTCTTTGGACCAATTAGTACTCCTTCATTCACTGGAATGCGGTACTCTTTGGTCATTGTTGATGAATATCTAAGATACACCTGGGTTTTCTTTCTCAAGCACAAGAGTGAAGCTGCTGACAGCATTATTCATTTTATCAAGCAAGCTGAAATTCTCTACAAGAGGCCAGTAAGGCAATTAAGAATTGATAATGGTACTGAATTCAAGAATATCACTCTTAATTCATTTTGCAGTGAAAAGGGAATTTCACAAGTCTACTCAGCTGCCAGAACTCCTCAACAAAATGGTGTTGCAGAAAGAAGAAACAGAACTCTTATTGAAGCTGCCAGATCCATGATGGCTCAAAACAATGTGAAGTCTCATTTCTGGGCTGAAGCAGTTCACACAGCTTGCTTTACCCAGAATAGATCCCTTATTGTGAAAAGGCACCAAAAGACTGCATATGAACTTCTTAGGGGGAGAAAACCAGAAATTGGTTTCCTAAGAATGTTTGGAAGTCCTTGTTACATTCTAAATCAGAAAGACCATCTTGGAAAGTTTGATGAGAAAGAAGATGAAGGTATCCTACTTGGATATGCAACAATGATGAAGGCCTACAAAGTTTACAACAAGCGAACTAGAACAATTGAAAACTCTGTGAATGTAAGCATTGATGAAGGTTGTTCTAAGCCAGATTGCTCTCTTCCTGAAGAAGAAGATTTCAATTTTGAAGAACTGGCTGTACCTGAGAATGAGCCTCCAACAAATCCTCCAGTTGGAGCTGATAATGCTCAAACTCAGGGGGGCAACTTGCAGAAGAAGAAGAAGAAGTTCCAATCTTTGAAAACATGCAAGCGGATCCTACTCCTACTTAAGAAATTGTTCAGAATCCATCAAATGACTCTCAAACTGGTTCAGTTCCTCCAATTCAAATCCAAGCTGATCAGCCTCTTCCACAAGCTGATCATGTTGGACCTTCTAATCTGAATCAGCCTATTGTCCCAGTTGAAAATAATCCAACTCATGTTACAAAATGGACAAGGAGTCATCCAATCAATCAAATTATTGGTGATCCTCTTTCTGGTGTTAAAACAAGAAGAAAGGCAACATGCAATTTCTGCATGTTTGTTAATTTTGTGAGTAAGATGGAACCAACCAAGATTGATGAAGCTCTGGCAGATCCATCTTGGGTAAATGCTATGCAAGATGAACTCACACAGTTTGAAAGAAATAAGGTTTGGGAACTTGTTCCAAGACCTCATCACAAGACTGTAATTGGAACCAAGTGGGTCTACAGAAACAAAATGGATGAAAGGGGAGTTGTGACCAGAAACAAAGCAAGATTGGTAGCTCTTGGTTACAGACAAGAGGATGGAATTGATTATGATGAGACCTTTGCTCCTGTGGCAAGATTACAAGCAATCAGAATGTTTTTGGCTTTCCCTGCACACAAAGGTTTCAAGGTCTACCAAATGGATGTGAAGAGTGCATTTTGTAAGTCCCAACTTGTTAAGATGGTACTACTGAAGACACCTCTATGTCGATGGTGGAGTTACTTTGCAATATACTCGCTGAACTGGAGACGACCAGTTGCAGAGGTATATACCAAGTTCTAGATAGATTACTTATATAAAGACAATAAGTAAAGAACAATGCAATAATACAAATAATATGTAAACAATCTTGATGAGACAATATGTAGTTTTCAATGTGTAATTTATTTATTGATATTAAACAAATTACAAGGTTGATGCGGAACCAAGATAATACACGAATGTAAATATCCTAACAACCTATGAAATACAATTGATCTATACTCGGAATTTCTCTTCAACAATCGAAACACTTAAAGTAGTGAAATGTTCCTTTTAGCGATTGAGAGAATATTGCACAAGTTCACCAAGAATATTGCAGGTTTGCAAAGTGAAGTATTTTTGCTTTTGTGAGTTCGAATACTTTGTATTCTGAAATACTTGATATTCTTGGATGTGCAATGACTTGTATTTATAGGCAAAGTTAACATTGGGATGTTAACTTTAGCCGTACAAATGTGGTTGGGAGCATTTAAGGAATAACATTTAATTCCTTAAAAGGCAGTGTAAAGTCGTAGGTTAAAGTGACTTTACACAACCACCTTTATGTACCTTTTATATTTAAATAATAAGACAAGGCTTATTATCCGGGTAAAGGTACATAAAGTGTACAAGTCAATTCCTCGTAATCAGTGTAAAGATTTGTAAGATCTTTCCACTGATGGTCTCCAGTTTATAACTGACTAGAATGTCAACTGGGCTTCGCTGCCATTGCCATTCTCTATCTTCCATTTGTTGTCTTCGACTTCAACTGGAATGCTTTCTTCAACTTGGTCAGTTCTCAACTAGAGGAAGTCTTCAGTTGCGTTAACTGTACGGTGCAACTGGACTTCAATATATTTCTGGACAAATCATCTTGGTCACCAGTTTACTGGTCACCAGATGCAACTGGTGACTGGTCAGTGTGAACTGGTGACTGGCCAGTTCCAGGTGAACTGGTCCTAACAAATTCCCCCTATTTGTCCTGAAATATTGCTAAGTCTTTCTAGTTCTTTGTGTCTTTACAAGTATGAACTGGAAAGGTTAGTTTGATTAAATTCTATCTAAGTTTCTAAGGTATTTTTATAGATCAATAAATACCTTAGGTTTGTCTTTTAGTTTTGTTAGATTTTAATCTTTTATCTACCTTGTGGTTACAAACTGGTAACTTCATTTATACAAGGAATGAAATTTACAAGTTACAGAATGTAAAACAAATTACAAGAAGATAAAATGAAGAAGAACTTAAACAGATGGCCCTTCGCCAGTTCTCCTTCTCTTGGCAACTGTAGAAATGGGCTGTTTGTCTTCTGGATCAACATTTAGTCTCTCTTCAATATTTTCTTTAAACTTGAGCAGACTTTGAAGAACAAACATCCATCCTCTTTCAACCTTGTTCTTTTGTTGCTTGGCCCCCAACAAGTTTTCCATCTCCACCAGCTCCGAATAACCAAATCCAGTAACATCAGGATTCTCAGTTTGCCTTAAGGGTCCATTAAGATATTGAACCCCAACAGTGAAGTGTTTGGTACCTGGTTTGATGAACACTTTCATTTCAGTAATCTTACCAGGGTGATATCTCCGCTGTTGCACTTCAGATAGATATTCTCGAGCTTCAGATTCATTGGCCAGTTTGATCTGGCCAGTGCTCATACTGTGCACTGCAGCTTTGATATCTTCACTTGAAGGTTCAGTTGTTTCCACCCAGGTTCTAAGATCTGCATCTCTTGGCAGCAACTTAGGTTTACCTCTGGACTTGGGTGGATTCAACACTTGTTTGACCACTTTCTTTACATGCTCAGCCCTTTTGAGAATTCCTTCAGTTCTCACTTCCTTGGCCTTATCCACTGTGATGTTTAAACATCTGGCATCATATTCAGCCTCATCCTCCTTATAATGTTTGTCAAGCTCAATCTCCAGTTGTTCTTTTAAGGCATTTATAATTCTGGGATCAGCCTTGACCTTGGCATATTCTGCAAGTGTCATGCCCAGGAGACGCGCATCACTTAAATCAAGTAGAGTTGGGGCTAAAGTTTTTCTATCATTAGCTTGATTAACCCTTATCTGTTTCTTTCTCTCCTTGATTACGTCCCCAAGCCTTGCCAGTTGCCTACTAACATCATCTGATACTGGAGGAAGCTGATCAACGTTACCAGTTTCTACCACACTGGCTTCAGTACCAGTTGTTTTTGCTTGTTCACCAGTGGCCAGCATCACTTCCTTTCCTTTATTCCCCCCATGACCAACATCTTTGATGTGTAATTTCGAGTCTTAAATTTATAACACGAACTACCTAGTTACTGTCTACTACACATTTGCGGGCAGTGTACCCGTTCGTATGCAATATAGTTACTTGGTAAGTACGAGGTCGAACACAAGGACTTTTATAAGCAATTGTTAAATGATACAGAAAATAAGGGGGGTTTTATGGCCGAATTGCCACGTTGCAAAAGTTAATTAAAATTGTTAGTAATCCCGTAGGATTAATCGCAGGATAATTTTGTTGTTTAAAAACAAGAATTTAAAAGATCATCTACCTCGACTCCACGACACATTTCATCTTGGTTGCATTTAGGTTAAAGCCAATTCAAATATGTTGATTCCGATAACTAAGTTATGATAAGGAACTCACTAGTAGGCCTCCTAGCTAATTACCCTACCCGAACTCATTAACCAATTAATTCAATCCTAAAGATCCGGCTACCACCTTCCCTATTAAGATTTCCCTATCCGATTAATTTGTTTTGTTATGATTAAACAATTTCACCTATCGATTCTACCAAACCGTCAACACATTGAATTCTTTTACCTATTGTGGTTTATCAACTCGCTACCACGAATTAACACCTATTGATTCTACCAAATCAACTAGAATAATGCATTCCTGGAATTAACTACCATTAAAACCATTTATACCTTATCAACAGACAATAGAATAAATCATAAGAATTCAATACATTAAGATCTTGATGAAACGTTTAATAATCAACTTGAATTCAAAATAATATGCAACCAATATTCATTGTGTCATTTCATCGGAGTAGATGATGACGTGTTTAGCCTAACATAATCATAAATAAATCACAAATAGCAAAAGAAAGAATAAACATCTTGTACCGAATTGTGAAAGACAATGAAAAGCTAAAGAAATCGATGATTGAATGCCTTGAAATTCTTTAGCAACCCTTAGATCTTGGAGAAGGTAAAAGCTGCTGAAAAATGCCTCAAGAAACCCTAAAATCGACTAAAAGAGAGAGAGAGAGAGATCCAATGGGCCAATTTAGGGCATGTATTTATAGTGTTACAAAAAACCCTTGCTGAACCGACCTACAGGTGCGGCGCACCAATTGCCAGGTGCGGCGCACTCAACCCCTTTCTCAGCATAACTTGTGATTTCCAGCTCGTTTCTTCTCGTACTAGTACACGAACCATCCTAATGCCTCTTTTAGCCATCCACAAGCTATTTTTAACCATAGGCTTGTACTAGAATCGTTCCTTCATCGTCACGGCACAAGCACCGTAAACGTCTATCAAAAGAGGTAATTAAACGGTTGTAATGTACATTTCTGAAGGCTTACAAGGGTCATTAACAATTGTGTATGGAATTTTTGGGATATAATTGGTGTTAAAAAGAAATAACACAACAATTAACAAAGTTTCACAAATAGTCTAGTCCAACACAACCCATATCACTAGTTGCCATCTATCCAAAGCCCAAAAGACGTTCTCCAGACACCACTCCCCAATAGACCGAATAAAACCGACACCATTGTGGTGTATGACCTTCAAAACGACTTTTTACCACCTTATCTTACCAACATTGACATTAACAAACATTGCCAACTTCAAACGAACAATATATGAACAATTCAAGAACCTTTTGTTGGTGTAAACACATGTACCAACTTAACTTGATTTGACACAAATGAGGGAAATACCAACTGACAGTCCAAGTTCGTCTTTTTTTTTTTTTATATGAACTACTTTTACCCTGCCTAATTGGTATCCCCTTTTTAACTTTAAAACATAATGACAAATCAAAACTCTTACTAATTAGAATAATCTAGGCTTCATCCATAATCATGACGACATCAATCTACCCCCAATAAACGGAAATATACCAACCCGACACAACCACGACAATCCCAAACCATTCAACTAGCATAGGCAACTAATGATCAACCAAGGATTTCGACTATCGGTAAGGAGAGGAAAGGTTAAATATTTAAGTGAATTTAACACAAACGAAAAGGTGAGGCGCAACAGGTTATCTAAAAGTTTCTTGCACTAAAAATGAGTGCAACACGGGTTTAAACAACGGAAATTCACTAATCGATGTGATTAGCTACAAAAACACATGCACACAAACATGGTTTAACAATAATGACATAACAAAGGGTGAATAAACAAAGAAAACACGGTTTTAATCCTAATTTACCTCTTTATCATCTAGCAACCACGGAACGATCAACTAGGCCAAGTTCTAGAATCAACGCAATCACCGGCACACTCATATCAAAGAAATAAATAACGGAACTGAAATGAATTAATCTCAAACTTGCACATCATAGCTCAGAGCTCTAAAAGAGACCCTTACTTCCGGATAAATCCAAAAGCCTACGAGAGGGACAAATTTACAAGACTAACCAAACCAAAACCGTAACACCTAACCAATCTATAAATGAATCAAGATCCTTACATATTTGGTGTTTTGGGACAGAAGTGTGCTAGTCATGTAATCAATCCAGAAAGGATTTGCCTAATCGATCACTCAAAACACATTTCACGAATTTAGAAAGTGTTAACCAAAGGAATTTATAGTTCAATTACTAGTATGATTAAATTTTAGTGACCAAAGTAATTCAACTATATGGACAAGCAAGCAAAAGTTCAAAAATGTCTCAAAATTCATCCGGCTTTCGCCTATTTACCTCCCCCCATACTTAAGTTGTACAATGCCCTCAATGTACAATGAACGAAAGACAATCTATGGGAAATAGGTAAAAAGCAAAAACAAAAGAAGAAAAGATCATGGGAACTTGCCGGATGTTTGGTAATGTTCTTATGATCGGTAGAATCGTCTCAAAATGAATGGGCGCTGAACTTACTGCCAGCATATGCACATGAAGCGCTACCTTTCTAAAATGCACAAAACAAAACCAAAAGAAAACTAAACGTATCCATTAGACATTAGAACAGAAGTATAATCATTCACCAAGCCCTCCCCCCATACTTATTGTTCAACCATGCAAAACCAAATAACTAAACTAAGTACGGAAAGGAAATTGTCGTGATGCCAACAAAGGCAATTACAAACCAAATGAAAATAAAAACCAAAATGAAACATGCAAGCAACAATGTCCGAAATGCCAAGATCAAACCAACATAAACATGATGACTCAATGCCCAAGGTAACCGGCACCGCCATCAACAAATCACCATCATCAATAATCAAGAGATCATGGAGGAGGAAAACAGGAAGGAACACTATCTGCTCCATCAGGATCACGGGCCTCTGCAAACCAATCTCCACTAGGAACAATGTTAGGAGTACCCATCGTGGATCGACCTCCAGCCTCGTCTCCCTGTGGCGTATGGTAACTAAAGAAATCACCTCCATATCGAGGTGCACCGGTATAAGTACCAAAACCTGTAGCCTGGGAGGACGAATCAAACTGGGGAGGCTGGTAAGTATACTCCTCCTGCTGATACCCCTGCTGAGGAAAAAGGTAATCAAAAGTACCCTGACTAGGAGGGATTATCTCTCGAGGAGTATAAGTAGGAAGCTCAGGGCGCTCATCCTCCTCCACATCTCTGTACTGCTGCTCAAACTGCTGCTCATACTGCCTCTGCCACATAGGGCGGAAATGCTCCTGCTGATCTAACAGACGACCAAGCATACTATTGGCCGTCCGGGCATTATCAAGCAGCATGTCAGTAGTACTCTCCAGACCAAAAATCGACCCCCGCAAAGAAGAAAAATCAAAGGCAGATGAAGAAGAAGAACCTCCCGCAAACTGAGGTACACTAGAACCATCATCCCTACGCCTTTTCCCAACAGGCCGCTGATCTTCAGGCAAATCACCAACAAACACATCCTGACCATCCACCTCACAAATCAACCCAAACCCCGCTAAATCAACCAAACCAAAGCGAGCACAAGGAATCCTAACCAACGCCCTAGTATTCCTTGCTGTATCATATCCCAGCATAGCATAAACATGAGCAATGAAATTCCCACAAACTAACACCCGATCCTTGTGGGAAACAAGATACTTAGCCAGAACATAAGGCGCACAAGCATAGATGTTCGGGGAGCCCTCATAGAATAACCTCATTAACCAGACATCA
This sequence comes from Erigeron breviscapus, assembly GCA_034093135.1. Taxonomy (NCBI): domain Eukaryota; kingdom Viridiplantae; phylum Streptophyta; class Magnoliopsida; order Asterales; family Asteraceae; genus Erigeron; species Erigeron breviscapus. The sequence continues at coordinate 63,074,714 of CM067173.1, forward strand.
GTGGGCGAGACTTTATCATTATGATCATTACGAACCAAAAAGCAATAAGTGATCATACGATGAATGACCCTCAGAATAGGTACCTGAATTTCCGATACCTTGCTAACTGACATAGCCAACTTACCACTACCCCCGATTTCAAACCAAAAATCCTTAGTGCTCTTGTCATTACCAAACCCAGTCACATCCTTATCATAAACGCCTTCCCGCAAAAACTCATAGGCGTTAATCTCAGTCAACTCATTCCCCGAAACCATCCCAGTCAAATAGGCAAACTCAGGCACTGTGCAATGCCTTTGAATACCCCCAGCCCGAAAGTGAATTACTTTCCTTGTAAAAAAATCATCAAACTTCAAATTTGAATCTACCCGAAGGGTACTCAAAAACTCAAGACACCACTCTCTAACCGGTGTCATATCACAACTAAAAATTTTTTCCCACATCTTGTAAGTTTTAATCTCACCATTAGCATTTCTATTCTTACAAGTTAACATTTTTTGGATGGGTTCTTTTAAATTCACTTTTTCAAAATCGGTCCATGAGATGACCTTTGGTTCCAAAACGTGTTTATACCTTAATTCCTGAAGACGATTCAGGTAATGCACTCGTTCATTCCCCGTCACACCAGGGAATTGCAACCATTCATGCGGCTCCACCGGGTGGCTTTTCACACCTAGAACAACTGAACCATCTCTGTATTTGTAGTTGTCATTCGGGTCTGGTTCGGTAAAAGTGTACCCACGTGGAATTCCCGGAACAAACTCATTGCCACTTGACTCAGCAACTGCCTTTCCTTTCTGTTTCTGTAACACAAAACATCAAAAGAAGACAAACGTGAGACACACGAAACAAAACAAAGAAGATCAATCATTCTGCATCTTAGGTGCGGCGCACCACTAACAAGGTGCGGCGCACCTCACTGGTTTTCAGAAAAAAATAAAAATTTCATTAATCTTAGAAAACCAATGAAAAAAAAAAAAAAAAAAAAAAAAAAAAAAAAAAAAAAAAAAAAAAAAAAAAAAAAAAAAAAAAAAAAAAAAAAAAAAAAAAAAAAAAAAAAAAAAAAAAAAAAAAAAAAAAAAAAAAAAAAAAAAAAAAAAAAAAAAAAAAAAAAAAAAAAAAAAAAAAAAAAAAAAAAAAAAAAAAAAAAAAAAAAAAAAAAAAAAAAAAAAAAAAAAAAAAAAAAAAAAAAAAAAAAAAAAAAAAAAAAAAAAAAAAAAAAAAAAAAAAAAAAAAAAAAAAAAAAAAAAAAAAAAAAAAAAAAAAAAAAAAAAAAAAAAAAAAAAAAAAAAAAAAAAAAAAAAAAAAAAAAAAAAAAAAAAAAAAAAAAAAAAAAAAAAAAAAAAAAAAAAAAAAAAAAAAAAAAAAAAAAAAAAAAAAAAAAAAAAAAAAAAAAAAAAAAAAAAAAAAAAAAAAAAAAAAAAAAAAAAAAAAAAAAAAAAAAAAAAAAAAAAAAAAAAAAAAAAAAAAAAAAAAAAAAAAAAAAAAAAAAAAAAAAAAAAAAAAAAAAAAAAAAAAAAAAAAAAAAAAAAAAAAAAAAAAAAAAAAAAAAAAAAAAAAAAAAAAAAAAAAAAAAAAAAAAAAAAAAAAAAAAAAAAAAAAAAAAAAAAAAAAAAAAAAAAAAAAAAAAAAAAAAAAAAAAAAAAAAAAAAAAACTTTAAAAGTAAAAAAAAAAAAAAAAAAAAAAAAAAAAAAAAAAAAAAAAAATAAAAAAAAACTGAAAAATAACAAAACCTAACTAAGAAAATAAAAATCTTTTTGGTATTTTCGATTTTTCAAATGTTTTTGGGTTTTTTCAATATAAGAACAAAATAAAGAAAAATGAAATGAAAACACACGGGTTGCCTCCCGCGAAGCGCTTAATTTATTGATGAGTCTTTAGCTAGACTCCATGCCATGCTTATTGACTCATTTCGAAAAATGGAAGTTCGTCAAAGACTACTCCCACATTTTCCTCTTCTTCATGATAAGTCTTCAACCTATGCCCATTAACAATAAAAGTGGTTCCATCCGATTTAAACAATTCAACATAACCAGACGGATAAACATGTTTGATCACATAAGGCCCGGTCCACCTAGATGTCAACTTGGGTTGCTTAAACCTATACTTGGAAAGGAACAACAAAACTTTGTCTCCGGCTTTAAAATCCTTCTTTCTAAGCCTCCGGTCATGCCACACTTTGGTTCGTTCCTTGTAAAGTCTAGAATTATCATAAGCATGCAACCTAAGTTCATCTAGTTCATTTAATTGCATAGATCTCAACTCACCGGCCTCCACTAGGTCCAAATTGCAATCCTTGAGCGCCCAAAAGGCTTTATGCTCAATTTCAATAGGAAGATGACAAGTCTTGCCATAAAGCAACCGGAATGGGGTAGTCCCAATCGGTGTCTTGTAGGCGGTCCTAAATGCCCATAGAGCATCATCAAGCTTGGTAGACCAAGACTTTGGGTTATCTCCTACAGTTTTCTCAAGAATTCTCTTTAATGCCCTATTAGTATTTTCAACCTGGCCACTCGTTTGCGGGTGATAAGAGGTTGAAAAACGGTGAGTGACACCATACCTCTTTAGCACCTTAGCGAGCTGGTGATTCGCGAAATGACTTCCGCGGTCACTTATTAAGGCCTTAGGCACTCCAAACCTACAGAAAAGCTGTTTCAGAAAGTGAATGACAACACGTGCATCATTCGTTGGCAAGGCTTTAGCCTCGGCCCACTTAGAAACATAATCGACCGCAACAAGGATATACAAATTCTTATTTGATGGGAGAAAAGGTCCCATAAAGTCTATGCCCCAAACATCAAAAACTTCACATACCTGAATAAAGTTTTGAGGCATTTCATCACGTTTGGAAATGTTACCTTGTCTTTGGCAAACATCACAAACCTCAACCAAAGTATGCGCCTCCTTGAAGATCGTTGGCCAATAAAATCCAGCATCGTACACTTTCTTACCGGTGACAGACGGTCCATAATGACCACCGGTTGGCCCGTGGTGACAAGCATCTAGAATTTGTCGAGTTTCATCTTCTGACACACACCTCCTGATCATCCCATCTGCACATACTCTAAACAAAAATGGTTTATCCCAAAAATAATGTTTAATTTCGGAAAAGAACTTCTTCTTCTCTTGCTTTGACAACTCCTCGGGAAGAAAACCTGCACTAAGATAGTTAGCAATATCGGCATACCAAGGTCCTTCCTCAATCTGCATCAAAAACTCATCAGGAAAATCATCATTAATCTCATGCTCTTGCAACTCCTCACGGTGAGGGTTTTCGAGCCTACTTAAATGGTCAGCTGCCACATTTTCAGCCCCCTTTTTGTCCTTTATCTCGATGTCGAATTCTTGCAAAAGCAAGACCCAACGGATGAGACGGGGCTTGGCATCTTGTTTGGAAAACAAGTACCTAAGGGCAGAATGATCCGTATAAACAATGGTCTTGTTAAGGACCAAGTAGGGACGAAACTTATCAAAAGCATACACAACAGCCAACAATTCTTTTTCAGTCACCGTGTAATTTAGTTGGGCTGGATTCAAGGTCTTGCTAGCATAGAAAATAGGGCGGAAATGTTTATCCTCCCTTTGGCCTAAAACGGCCCCTAAGGCAAAATCGCTAGCATCACACATCAACTCAAATGGTAATGACCAATTAGGTGGAATCATAATAGGTGCATTGGTCAAATTTCCTTTAAGCAAGTTGAATGCATCAAGACACTCTTTATCAAACACAAATGGGGCATCCTTCTCTAACAATTTGGTCATTGGCCGGGCAATTTTGGAGAAATCTTTTATAAACCTTCGGTAAAAACCGGCATGACCTAAAAAACTCCTAATTGACTTAACATTGGTGGGTGGAGGTAATTTAGATATCACATCAATTTTAGCTTTATCAACCTCTAAACCCGCCTTAGAAACTTTGTGTCCCAAAACAATACCCTCTTTAACCATAAAGTGACACTTTTCCCAATTTAAGACCAAGTGTGCCCGTTCACACCTTTCCAACATCCTATCAAGACTCTCTAAACAATTCTCAAAAGAACTTCCAAATACCGAAAAATCATCCATGAAAACTTCCATGGAAGTTTCAATCATGTCTTGAAAAATTGCAATCATACAACGTTGAAAAGTACCGGGTGCGTTACAAAGACCAAATGGCATCCTCCTATAAGCATAAGTGCCATAGGGACAAGTAAACGTGGTCTTCTCTTGGTCTTTAGGGTCAATAGGTATTTGGAAATACCCAGAAAACCCATCTAAAAAGCAAAAATACTCGTTTCCGGCGAGCCGTTCGAGCATTTGATCGATAAAGGGCAATGGGAAATGGTCCTTGCGGGTGGCATCATTTAATTTCCGATAATCAATACATACCCTCCACCCCGTGACAGTTCTAGTGGGAATCAATTCATTCTTATCATTTAAAACAACGGTCATCCCACCCTTTTTCGGTACACAATGTACCGGACTTACCCAAGAACTATCCGAAATGGGGAATATGATTCCCGCATCTAACAACTTAATAATTTCCTTTTTAACAACATCCTTCATATTTGGATTTAACCTTCGTTGTCTTTGCACAATTGGTTTAAAATTATCAACAAAATTGATTGTGTGCTTACAAAATTCTGGACTTATACCCGGAATATCAGAAATTTTCCATGCAAAGGCCTTTTTATGAGCCTTTAAGACGGTAATAAGCCTAGATTTTTCATCCTCCATTAAAGAAGATGAAATGACAACGGGAAGAAAAGATGTACCTTCTAAGTAAGCATACTCCAAATTATCCGGAAGCGGTTTGAGCTCCAAGTCGGTGGGAGGACTCTCAACCGATGTAAGCACTCGTGTGCTTTGATCAACCTCGATCTCTTCAAATGTTTCATCATCCGGTGAAGTTTCATCTACACTCAAGGCCATGATCTCTTGAAACATATCTTCATCGAGTTCTTGATATTCTTCACTAAGTGATAGCAATGATTCTCCTTCCTCCATACCCAAGATATCCATGAGCTCCTTCTCCAAAGCATCCTCTTCTTCTTCTTCTTCCATAACATCAACCCTGAAACAAGATTCATCACACGAATAAGGATGTTTAAGAGCTTTATCAACATTAAAGACTACTCGGTCATCACCGACACCTAAGGAAATCTCCTTAGCCTTAACCCGGATGATAGCATCCGCGGTCATAAGGAAGGGTCGGCCAAGAATTAGAGGCACATTTACATCCGCCTCCATTTCGAGTATAACAAAATCGACCGGAAAAATCATATGACCCACTTTAATCTGTAAATTTTCCGCTATCCCCATAGGATATTGGAATGATCGGTCCGCTAGCCGAATGCTCATACGAGTCGGGGTCAATTCACCTAAAGACAACTTTTTATAAACTGAATAAGGCATCAAATTAATGCTAGCCCCTAAATCGGCTAATGCCTTATACAACAAAACACCAAAAGAACAAGAGATAAGAAAACTCCCTGGATCTTCCAACTTAGGGGGAATCTCGTTCTTGATGATGGCGGAACACTCGGCACTCATGACTGCCGTCTTCGCCTTTTCCAACTTCATTTTATCCGAAATGAGTTCTTTGAGAAACTTCGCATAGTTAGGCATTCCTGCAAGAAGATCAACTAAAGGAAGAGTAATATTAACATTTTGAATCAAGTCAACAAACTTCTTAAAATTCTCCTTGCTCTTCGCTTTCTTCAATCGTTGAGGAAATGGAATATGCGGTTGATACGGCTTAACCTGTGGCTTCTCAGCGGGTGGTTTCTCAACTATCTTGGATGGAACGGCCGGTGTTTTCACGGTTGGGTTCGGCTCCATCTCAATCTGCTCATCAACGGAATCATCAGCTTCTACCTGCACAAGAGGAGTAACATCATTAGGTAATGGATTAGCCGAATTATAAGTATTACCTGTTCTTGTAGTGATCGCGTTCACTTGCTCATTACGAGCATTCGGAGGATTGTAGTTTCCTTTATCGTTTGTTGGAAGTCTTGGATTCTGTTGAGGCTTAGGATTTTGTTGAGTATTGCTCGGTAATGTCCCGAGCTGCCTGTTTGAATTTCCTAACCTCTCGAGCTTAGCTTCTATATCCTGAAATGTAGCTTGAGTACTCTTAGTACTTTGATCCAGTTTATGGTTCAAGCCATCCAAACGAGTAGTCACTGAATCCAATGCCGAATACATCTTCTTAGTTTCTGTAGCTTGGTGCTCGTTTGTTTGTCTCTGAGCACCGATGAAATCCTTAACAATATCTCTCAATTCAGCAGTAGTGCTCTGCTGACTGTTAAACCTGCTGAACCTGTTGCCACTATACCCAGAATTATTAGCATTAAAAGAAGACGAGGGATAAGTAGTACCTGAATTCCGGTTTTGATAACCGGTGTTCTGACTGAAATTTCCCTGCGGTTGATTCTGAATATAATTAACATCTTTAGCTAGCTTGTCCGGGCATTCCTCACTGTAATGCAACTCTCCACAGTGATCACACCCATCTGCCATAACCTTAACATCTCTCTCAAGATTCTTGAATCTGTTATCTTGGTTATCAAACCTCTCATTCATTTGCTTTGAGAGAGCTTTGACTTCAGCAACTAGTCTTGAGTCTTCACCATCTTCAATCCGAGCAACTGTTTTTCCTCCAGATTTCCTATCCCGAATTTCTTCACGAACAAAGAACTCCTTAGCCATGTCATCGAGGATCTTGTAACCTTCACTTGGAGTTACATTGTTCAAACTACCCCCGAATGCACCTGCAAGTTCCCTTCTGGTTTTCCTAAGCAATCCATCATAGAAAATCTCAACTACTGCTTCAGTGTTCATATTATGCCCAGGACAGTTTCTAAGCATTTCCTTGTACCGTTTCCAAGCATCAACTACATCTTCTCCCGAATCTTGAGTGAATGCTCTAATCTTATTCTCCAATTGTCTTTGAGTTCTTATAGAATAAAACTCATCAATGAAACCTTCTCGAAGTTCAGCCCATGTGGTGTACAAATCATCCGGTTGTTCCTTGAGCCAAGCTTTTGCTTCTCCATAAAGAGTAAGTGGAAAGAGCTCAAGTTTCACTATGTCATTCTGTCCTTCGCCATAATTGTAGAACCTACAAATCTTTTCGAACCTTTCCAAATGACCATAAGGATCACTGTTTGTCACACCATCGAACTTCTCCTCCTCCACACTCTTCAAATGATTTCCCTTAAGACTAAAGTTTATTCCGGTGGTCGGAGCACGAATTGGAGTGCCACGGTTGGCTGGTACTTCCCTTCTTCTTTGTCCGTAAGGACGGTCATTGGGGTTAACTGGTTGTCCTCCTCGATCACCCATTTCTCTTGGTTGTTGATTGATGTTAACCTTTGGAGTGACAGGACTGTTCGGTTGAGGAGTTTGAATCTCTTCTCCGTCTGAATCTAAATCTTCTCCTGATTTAAAAGTCCAAGATGGATCTTTTAAGTTCTTAACCGCCTGATCTTCTGATGTTGACGTTTTAAAGGAAAGATCAAAGTCCTGTTGGACTTGGTCTGAATTTCCGGAATCAATCTTGTTGGACGTAGAGGTATCCGTGTGGTTGGGTTGAATTAAGCGACGTCTGACTTTCCCCGGATTTGACAAAGGACTAACCAAAGGTTTGCCAGAAGCTCTTGTGTTCATCAACTACAAAGATCCTGCAAAAGCACCACAAGACAAAACGTCAAACGTACCTGGGACAAAACAAAATTAAAAACACAAAACAAAAATAAAATCTATCTAATAAAAACAAAGAACTTCCCCACAATTGAATGCAAGGAGGGATCGAATCACAATACAAACAATTACTTAATTTAAATTCCCCGGCAGCGGCGCCAAAAACTTGATGTGTAATTTCGAGTCTTAAATTTATAACACGAACTACCTAGTTACTGTCTACTACACATTTGCGGGCAGTGTACCCGTTCGTATGCAATATAGTTACTTGGTAAGTACGAGGTCGAACACAAGGACTTTTATAAGCAATTGTTAAATGATACAGAAAATAAGGGGGGTTTTATGGCCGAATTGCCACGTTGCAAAAGTTAATTAAAATTGTTAGTAATCCCGTAGGATTAATCGCAGGATAATTTTGTTGTTTAAAAACAAGAATTTAAAAGATCATCTACCTCGACTCCACGACACATTTCATCTTGGTTGCATTTAGGTTAAAGCCAATTCAAATATGTTGATTCCGATAACTAAGTTATGATAAGGAACTCACTAGTAGGCCTCCTAGCTAATTACCCTACCCGAACTCATTAACCAATTAATTCAATCCTAAAGATCCGGCTACCACCTTCCCTATTAAGATTTCCCTATCCGATTAATTTGTTTTGTTATGATTAAACAATTTCACCTATCGATTCTACCAAACCGTCAACACATTGAATTCTTTTACCTATTGTGGTTTATCAACTCGCTACCACGAATTAACACCTATTGATTCTACCAAATCAACTAGAATAATGCATTCCTGGAATTAACTACCATTAAAACCATTTATACCTTATCAACAGACAATAGAATAAATCATAAGAATTCAATACATTAAGATCTTGATGAAACGTTTAATAATCAACTTGAATTCAAAATAATATGCAACCAATATTCATTGTGTCATTTCATCGGAGTAGATGATGACGTGTTTAGCCTAACATAATCATAAATAAATCACAAATAGCAAAAGAAAGAATAAACATCTTGTACCGAATTGTGAAAGACAATGAAAAGCTAAAGAAATCGATGATTGAATGCCTTGAAATTCTTTAGCAACCCTTAGATCTTGGAGAAGGTAAAAGCTGCTGAAAAATGCCTCAAGAAACCCTAAAATCGACTAAAAGAGAGAGAGAATCCAATGGGCCAATTTAGGGCATGTATTTATAGTGTTACAAAAAACCCTTGCTGAACCGACCTACAGGTGCGGCGCACCAATTGCCAGGTGCGGCGCACCTTACTTGTTTCAAAAAATCTTCAACTACCCGATATGCGGCGCACCAATGGATTGGTGCGTCGCACCTCTCTTCTTTCTCAGAATTCCCATTTTACTGATCAACTTATGCGGCGCACCAATTAACAAGGTGCGGCGCACTCCATTAATGCAAAAGCCAGCCCACTTTCTGATCAATATATGCGACGCACCAAGCTCCAGGTGCGGCGCACTCAACCCCTTTCTCAGCATAACTTGTGATTTCCAGCTCGTTTCTTCTCGTACTAGTACACGAACCATCCTAATGCCTCTTTTAGCCATCCACAAGCTATTTTTAACCATTTTACCTGTTCTAAGCCTGCAATCACTAACAATACCATCAAAGCATCGAATATACACGTAATTTGCATAAAATCAAGCTTAGAACGACTTAGAAACAACATGGGATTATACATATAAATGGACATATCAATCTTCAAATGTTTCAATTACTTGCTGGTCATCATCATCATCAGTACCAACAACAGTCCTTTGAACCAATGGCCTTGCACTTACACCTGGCAGTCTTGGTGCAGGTGCAAGGATATTCCTTCGTTCCCTTTCCCCCCTGGCAGCATCTAGACCAGCACGAATAGCTGCCCAATCTTCATTACTGGAGGGCAAACGGGCTAGAGGCTGCCACGATTGCATATCCTTGCACTCCCTAAAAACTGTGCAAATCATACGAAAGGATCTCCACAAGTGGTTAATTTCTTGAGACTGGGTCACGACATTTGCTGCAGTTTGGTCCTGACCAGTCTTCAAGTCTTTCAATAGTTTTGAATCTTCATCTAAACCCTTAACCACTTGTTCCTTCACCTCATCATCCTTCTTTTTCAAGTTCTCCACTTCAGTTACCAGTTTATTAATTGAAGAAGTGTGGGAAGCCAACTGAGTATTTATAGCATTAACTGCTCCCCTTAACTGCCTAACTTCAAGTGCCAGAGGCTCCAGATTAATCTGAGGAGGGGGGAGCTTGGCAAATTCAGCCATAACCTTCTTAACCAACTCATCTTCTCGACTAGCCAGTTTATCATCAATCATCTGGCCAACTGAACTGGCTACCTGCTGTCCAATTTCAACTACATTTAGGCCAGGTCTCTCAAACAACTCTTTGACCTGCCTCTCTATCTCCTTCAGATCAACCTCTGATGATCGAACAGTGTTACTCAATAGGTTGGAGATAGATGTACTGATATTGGAATGAGTTAAGTCAAAAGCCTCTTTCAAAGATGAGGTCAGATTGTTACAGCTGGTGACTAACTCATTCAACTTCTTGAATACCAAGTCCTCATTGGCAGCAAATTTGTTTATACCCAAATCAACAACTTTAGCATTTATGATCGAGTCTTTGTTATATTTAGATATGGACTTGGCATTCTGCTCAATTGTCTTATGAACACCCTCCACCCGTTTGATCAGGTTTTGGATGTCGGTTGAGAATGAGACAAATTGAGTGTCCAGTGACTGGGAGAAGGAGTCACTGGACCAGTAGCAGGTTGCACCAGTTCAACTGGAGGGGGCAAAACAAAGGAAGCCTCTCCAGTTGTTCCAGTGGCAGAAGAACTTAAATTTGGCAGTGAAAAAGAACGCTGAGGAGTTTCAATGTGTTGGTCATGCTGAGAATGCTCAGGTGTGACCAACGGCGGCGGTAGGGAGGTTTGCCTATTTCTAGGCACAAAAGGAGTTGATATTATTGATGGAGTTCTTTGTGGGGAAGTATTGGTGAGCATATCTTGAAAGGAAACTGAAACTTGTGGTTCTAGGGGTTGATCAGAGAAAGAAGGGAGTTGATCATGTACAGATGCATCAACCATTTCTTGATCATCTTGTGTTCCCTCCGAATCTGAAGATTCAAGATGGAACTCATCCTCATTTATGCCTAGATTCATAAATGATAGGGATGGCTGAACATCAAGTTCAGGCTCCTGATGACCAGTTCCAGTTACCTGGATGGTTTCATCAGTTGGAGGATCAGATGCCGAAACATCTTCACCAGGGATAGACGTGATAGGAGTGGCTTCAGTTATGGTTGTTCTATCCTCAACCACAACTTGAGACAAACTGGAGGGTCCCTCATTATTTTGAGGCCCGCCCAGTTGTCTTTCTGATTCACTTTCCAAAGGTGCATCAGTTTTAGCAAATGCCAGTCGCATTTGCTCTGGAATTTCGACCTCTCCAGCTTCAGAGACAAGAGAGTCTAGATTCCTCATCAAATCTGGCCTTGTAAACGGAGAATCCGTATTTCTATATTCTTCATCGCCCAGAATTTGTTTAAAACATAGAGAAAGGAATCTTGAAAAGGGGATACACACACCCCTGGAGCCCTTCAGCTTTTGTACGAGACTCCTATACAAAATGTCAGCAAAATCCACCCTCAACCCTTTCCATAAGCAGTAAGCCATCTCTGCTTGAGAGGAGTTGATCTGGTCAAGACCACCAGAACTCCCACCTAGACTTTCCACCAGGTGTATGAAGAAATACCTCCATGAAGGTGTAAGACCCTTCATGGTCATAGCACCCTTAGTCTTCAACACCCCGTTGTCCAAACACTCCTTATGACCCATTTCAAGGAGTACTTGACGAAAATTGATATTCGGGGGCAAAACAACTGGAGATTCACCCTCTCTCCAGTAATTGAGGTGTAGAGCATCCCTCAATACTTCAACAGTCAAGGTACACTTGATTGTTCCATCCTTTAACGTGAAACTGATGGAGGAACAATTAGAAGAAATAGTGGCAGTGTACCAGAACTCACACAAGTAGTCATGATACATCTTGCGTGGGTTTCTAGAGAATAAGGGTCCTATTGGAGAATCCTTCAAAAACCTTCGGATTCTACCAATAAGGGTATTGGACCCTTGAGAACCTTGTAGGCTTGCCAATGGATTATTAGGGTTTAATTTAAGGGCAGCACTACTCGGAGCACCAGGTGCCTGGGTGACATCTGGTGAGGGATTGTAAGGAACAGTCAAGAGATTTACATCTCTTGAACGGGATGATTTAGGAGCCATAGAATGAAAATGAAATTTGTGTTTTAGGGTTTTCGATTTGTGAAGCAAAGAGAAGAATGAAGCAATGTTGATGATTGGTAGTAAATGAAGAGAGTAAATGAAGAGAATGAAAAGAGAGTAAATGAGTTTTGGAGTAAATAAGGGTATTTATAAGGGGATTCAAGATCCCAATGTAAAACCAAAAATTATATTTTATTAAACCAAAACAATTTTGAAGATATTTTGACAAAATGTGTTTGAATTTTGAAATAAAATATAATTTTCCATGTAAGCATTAAATGTTACCATGTCAGCATTAAATGCTACGACGGCTTACTTTACCCATGACCCCACTCACTTTTTGTTATCCCAACATAAACAGTTGTCAAGTACTAAAATTGGTTCCAAACACGTCAGATCACGATATCAAGTGGTTTAAAACACTTGAGTATCATCACGTGTCACACATATTAACCAAGTATTTGTAACGTTATAAAATTTAGGCAAAGACTGAACCTGGTAACTGGAGGATCAGTCCAGTACCAGTTTCCAACTGGAGAGTTCTCCAGTTGCATTTTCAAACACAAACGAATTTTAGTCAGAAAATTATTTTGAGTCTTTCCCCCTAAAATGATGATCCAGATATCAATTAGTGCCAAGATAGTATCACTAAGGCGTTCGATAGCCTGGCGAGCAAAGATGATCTGGACCTCCTCAACTGGAGAACTTCATCAGTGTCACTGACGCGTTCAATAACAAAGAAAGCTCCAGTTAAGGGTTTAACATCCCAGTTCGCTGATGAGATGTTTAAAGGTTTTCTCATCGAGAGGTTTAGTAAAAACATCAGCTAACTGTTTGTCAGTGGGGATGAAATGAATTTCAATATCACCTTTCATAACATGATCTCGAATGAAATGATACCTGATGTCAATATGCTTTGTTTTTGAGTGCATCACTGGGTTGTGAGAAATAGCAATTGCACTGGTGTTGTCACAAAAGATTGGGGTCCTTGTAAACTTTTGACCATAATCTAGTAACTGGTTTTTGATCCAGAGAATCTGGGCACAGCAACTGGCCGCAGAAATGTACTCTGCCTCAGCAGTGGACATAGAGATTGAAGTCTGCTTCTTGCTGGTCCAACTCACCAGTTTTCCTCCAAGGAAATGACAACCACCAGTTGTGGATTTTCTATCAATCTTACAACCTGCATGATCAGAATCTGAATAACCCATTAGATCTAATCCTGAGCCTTTGGGGTACCAAAGACCAAGATTAGGACACCCTTTCAGGTATCTAAAGATACGCTTTACAGCGTGTAAATGTGATTCTTTAGGGTTAGCCTGAAACCTGGCACATAAACATGTTGCAAACATTATATCTGGTCGACTGGCAGTCAAGTACATTAGTGAACCAACCATACCTCTATAGTCAGTTATGTTAACTTGTTTGCCAGTTGGGTCAGAGTCCAAATTCAATGGTGCTGCAATTGGTGTGTTTTTCGATGGGATTGAATCATATTTGTATTTTCTTAACAAATCTCTGACATATTTTCCTTGGTTTATGAAAGTTCCATTTTCAGTTTGCTTAATCTGAAGACCTAAGAAAAATGTTAATTCACCCATTAAGCTCATCTCATATTCAGATGACATGATTTTAGAAAACTTTTTACACATTGCATCATCAGTTGAACCAAAAATAATGTCATCAACATAAATTTGTACCAATAAGATATTACCTCTTTCTTTCAAGATAAACAAGGTATTATCTATTGCACCTCTTTGAAAGCCATTTTTAAGAAGATGTTTAGTTAGAGTATCATACCAGGCTCTTGGGGCTTGTCTTAGACCATACAATGTCTTTGTTCAGTCTATAGACCCAATGTGGATGCTTTTCATCGATGAAACCTGGAGTCTGCTTAACATAAACTTCTTCTTCCAATGTTCCATTAAGGAACGCACTTTTGACATCCATCTGGAAGACCTTGAACTGCAGATGGGCTGCATAAGCCATGAATATTCTTATGGCTTCAAGTCTTGCAACTGGAGCAAAAGTCTCATCAAAGTCAACGCCCTCTGCTTGACAATAACCCTGGGCTACTAGTCTGGCCTTGTTTCTTACAACATGACCATCTTCATCCATTTTATTTCGGTAGACCCACCTGGTACCAATGGGTTCTTTCTTTAACCCTGGTGGACAAGGAACAAGCTCCCAAACATTGTTCCTATCGAACTGGAGAAGCTCTTCTTGCATAGCTTCCACCCAGCTTGGGTCTGCCATAGCCTCGTCAATCTTCTTTGGTTCAATTAAAGATAAGAAGGTGACGTTTAAGCATTGCTCACTGGTGGCTCTTCTAGTCTGAACCCCACTAGTTGGATCACCCACAATTTGTTCAATTGGGTGGGCTCGAGTCCATCTAGTGTACTGACTAGGCTGGTGTACAACAATATCAGTGCAAGTCACCTGGCGATCTTCTTCAGTTGCAATAGCATCTGGAGAAGGATCAGTCCAAACAACTTCTACATCCTCATCAGAGTCAATGAGGTCTCGATTAGCATCATGAAATTCCTCATTTGAAGGTATTTCATGAACAACTGGAGAGGTAGGTGCTTGAACTGGTGCTGATATTGGAATGACACATACATCTGATCCAATCACCAATTCTTGTGGCAAGTTGAAATTGATGGAGGGATAGAATGACGTGTCACTGGTGCTTTTCTTCTTCTTAACTGGTTCCAGTTTGTTGGAACTGGAAGCATTTTCTGGTGAAACAACTGACCGATGAACTTGGTCAGTTTCACCAAAATTTATTGGAATGACTGGAGAGATATCAAGGCTTGGTCTCTTGTTGATTGCTTCAGTTGATTCATCGAATGTGACATGAATTGTCTCATGAACCTTTTGGAGTCTATAATTATAAACTCTAAAGGCCTTTCGAGTATCTGAATAGCCTAGAAATACTCCTTCATCAGCTTTTGCATCAAACTTTCCAAGCTGACTGGAATCGTTCAGTATGTAAACTGGACAACCAAATACATGGAAATATCCAATATTTGGTTTACGATTCCTAAGTACTTCATAGGCAGTCTTCTTATGTCTCTTGATGTAGACTGACCGGTTTTGGGTGTGGCAAGCAGTTGCAACTGCCTCAAGCCCAAAAACTGGTGGGAAGACCAGATTCAGATAGCATGCTTCTGGCCGCTTCTATCAGTGTACGATTCTTTCTTTCAACAACTCCATTTTGCTTTGGAGAGTGAACTGATGAGAAGTTTTGAGAGATGCCAGTGTCATTGCAGAATGTTTCAAGTACCTTATTTTGGAATTCAGTACCATTATCACTTCGCAACTGACAAACTTTTCGAGTGTGTTTGAGCTCAATTCTTTTGATAAGGGAGATGATTTCAGCAGGAGCATCACTTTTGGATCTGATGAATACCACCCAGCAGTATCTGGTGAATTCATCAACCACAACTAGAGTGTACTTCTTTCCAGCTCTAGTTTGAATATTCACTGGACCAAAGAGATCCATGTGTAGCATGTGAAGAGGTTCAGTGATGCTAAAATTTTGCCTAGTTTTGAAACTGGCTCTTTTCTGCTTGCCCATCTCACAACCTGGACATGGCTTTTCCTTATTGAAGGAAATCTGGGGTATCCCATCAACCAGTTGCTTACGAGACAACTTGTTAATGTTTTTGAAATTAAAGTGGGATAACCTTTTATGCCATAGCCAGTTGGTGTCCTCATCAGCTTTGGTATAGAAACATTGCTCTTTTGGAGCTGGTTCCATATCCATGATATACACATTTCCTTTTCTTGGTGCAATCATCACCACTTTCCAATCCTTGTTAAATATGATGCCTTGTGCAATATCAAACAATACTCTGAAGCCATCATCGCAAAGTTGACTGACACTGATCAGGTTGTATTTCAAACCATTCACAAATGCAACTCTTTTGAATTCGACTTGTCCATTATTGAGCACACCATATCCTTCCGTCTTTCCAGATTGATCGTTACCAAACGTCACTGTCGGTCCATCTTGGACAGTGAACTCTTCCAGTAGGGGCTTACATCCGGTCATAGTCCGACCAGCAGCGCTGTCCAGATACCAGATATTCTTCTTTCGATCGCCCTACACACACAC
>CM067173.1:63091822-63237848 GCA_034093135.1 Erigeron breviscapus
CCATTATCACTTCTTAATTGCCTTACATGCCTTTTGTAGAGAATTTCAGCTTGCTTGATAAAATGAATAATGCTGTTAGCAGCTTCACTCTTGTGCTTGAGAAAGAAAACCCAGGTGTATCTTGAATATTCATCAACAATGACCAAAGAGTACCTCATTCCAGTGAATGAAGGAGTACTAATTGGTCCAAAGAGATCCATATGAAGTAGATCCAAACAATTATCAATGGTTGAGCATGTTTTGGACTTAAGTAGCTTTGTGTTGCTTGCCTTTCTCACAAGCACCACACAGCTTGTCCTTCTCATAATTTATCACTGGAAGACCAGACACCAACTCTTTCTTACACAGCTTGTTGATGTCTTTGAAATTCATATGAGACAACCTTTTATGCCACACCAATTCAGCTCATCTTGAGACTTTGACATGAAACAGACTTCTCTTGACAGTTGGATTTCTCATGTCAAAAGAATACAAAGACTCATCCCTCTTTGCAATAAGAACCACATTGCCTTTTAAATCAAGAACAATACCCTTATCAGACCTGAATCTCACTTCATAGCCAGCATCACACAATTGACTCACACTATCAAATTGTGCTTCAAACCATTCACATTTGAGACCCTTCTGAAAGTAAGGGGACCATTTGAAAGTATACCAAATCCTTCAGTTTTTCCTTGAGAGTCATCTCCAAAAGTAACATTAGGACCAGCGCGAATCCTAAAGCTACATAGCAGGGACTTACATCCGGTCATATGCTTGGAACACCCACTGTCCAAGTGCCAGGTATTATCGTCATGATTGCCCTCAGGTGGAGCAGTCTGACTGGTAGATGCCTGGTGAGCTGACTCAGATTGTTGTTGTATTTTCACCAGATCTTCAACAAATTTTTGAGTAGCTTTTTTAGCCATGAAACACTTGGCATCCTTGTACAGCTCATCATCAGATGAAGTGGCACTTTCAGCCCAGTCTGTGGCTACCAGACTCTTCTCACTTTTGTTCACTTCTCAGTCAGCTCAGCTACTTGTGCTTTCAAGGCTTTGTACTTAGTCTTGAGCTTTGAGTATTTTTCACTTCTCCCACCTTTGGCTGGCACAGCTTGAGAAGACTCCTTTAGATCTGCAATCTCCAGCCATGTGTCCAGTTTTGCCACATTTGTAACAAGTGACTTTGGACATGTCAAATGGCTTCTTTGTCTTATCAGCTTGGCCACTTTTTCCTTTTCCTTTAAACTTGTTAAAGGATCTCCTTCTGATCCTTTCAGCCAACATAGCTACTTCATTAGCTAGTTCATCACCATCAGATTCATCACATTCAGATTCAGCACAAACAGAGTTAGGATTAGAAATCACAGGAACTTCATCATTAACACAAGGAATGATCTCATTACTTATTGAGCTAGGGTGTTCAGTCATAGAAGCAACAAGTGCAGCAGCAGGCTGACTATAAGAATCACCCATAGCAATCAACTTTTCAGCCTCTGAACATTCTTGGTTATGAAGTAAACCAAAAAGTCCAGGAAGATCAAGATCATGATAAACAGAACTTAATTTAACAGAAGAAATATAGTTGTTCCATTTAGGTGGTAATGAATCAAGAAATTTACTCTTTAAAACCTCATTTTTCTTAATAATTCCAACAGCAGCTAAATCATTAACCAAAGCATTAAAGCGGGTATGAGTGTCAGTCAAGGATTCATTTCTCAAAGAGAAAAATCTCTCATACCTCCTGGTCAAAGTAGTTATTGTGGATTCCATGGAGGTAGAGCAACCCTCAAACATAACAGTCAATGTACCCCACATTTTCTTAGCAGTTGAACACATTTTAATAGAATGGTAAAGGTCTTTGGGCACAGCTTGGACAATGAAATTTCTAGCCTTCACATCCAAGTTTGCCAACCTCCTATCCTCATCCCCCCAATCTGCCTTGTCCTTAACAATAGATTTGACTGTGGCAGGAATGGTTGGTTGACCTTCTCTGACCACAGCCTCTACCACAATGGTTTGTGTAGGGACATAAGGACCATCCGCAAGGATGTCAGGCATATTGTTATCGATGGATTCAAGGAACAAAGACATTCGACCTTTCCACCCACTGAAATCATCTTTATCAAACATGGGTGGTCTGGTTGAAGAACCATTATCAATATAAGATGACATAATGCTTTACTATTAAGGAAAATATGCAAGGATCAAGTCAAGTTAATTCTTAACCCCTACTCTGATACCAATTGATACGTCCCAAGGTGTATCAATATACCAAAGTATACTGAACACATAACAGTTGTAGAGGGGGGGTGAATACAACTTTCCTTGAACTTTACAAACTTTTAACTCAAAAACGTTTTAAAGACTCAGTTTATAGCTTAAGAAAGTAAAGTGCATGAATCAATAAAACAGTAAAGCAATAAAGTAAGCAAAACATTCTTGAACACAGATTGTGGTTTTCAAATGTAATCCTTTATTAAGAAAATAATTTATACAAAGAATTACAGGGTTGTTGCGGAATAAAGATAGCCTATAGATATCTAAACAACCCTTTGAAATGACAAACAACAATCAATAAGTTCTAGCTCAAGAGAATCAGCCCAAGCTGATCTCAAACAGACTAAGCTGTGTGTAAGATCAGAGAAACTTGTGTGAAGAATGATTCTCAGGAATGCCACACATATGCAATCAAGGAATGAGGCTTTTATAGGCAAAAGCCCTTCTTCTCTTGGTATCCAATTAAGCCACGTATCATTCTTCCACTGGATGATAAACGAATATGAAATCGTGCCTGCTCATGGTACTTATGGTCCCCCTCGTACTGGCGCACATTCTTTATCATCCAATAAGAGTATGGACACGCATATGTAAAACCAACCACCAACCTGGATCCTAGGATTTTTCCTAGTCATGTCATTTGTCCTTATCTTCAATCCAGGTTGTTATCTTCACTTGATTGTCAGACACAGATTGGGCCGTTTGTCAAGGCACCAATCTGCCCAAGTGTTTCCAAGCTGACTGCTAATCCCAAGCTGCCATTCCACTACCAGCTTGGTCTTCTATCTTCAATCCTCCTCTTCGACTTGGATTGAATGCTATAGACTTGTTGATGCAGCTTGAATAACACTAGCTTCCATAAAATATTACATTACAAAGTATGAAGCATGATCTGGGTCAGTAATAGATCGCAAGCTGTGTCAGCTTAGTCTGACCCAGATCAGATTACAAGAACTAAAAGATTTCTAAGTGTTTATAGGTCAGATTTGTCATCACCAAATTTACAATGAACATTGGGACTCAACAGTTTGTAGAAGGTGTCATTTCATGTTTCAGTCAAGAGTACCTTAGAAAGCCCAATGAAAATGATTTAGCAAGGTTACTCCATGTTGGGGAAGAGCGTGGATTTCCAGGAATGATATGCAGCATCGATTGCATGCACTGGCAGTGGAAAAATTGCCCCACCGCTTGGGCTGGGCAATATGCTGGTAGAAGTGGTAAACCAATAATCATTTTAGAAGCTGTCGCATCGTTTGACCTGTGGATATGGCATGCATTCTTTGGAACACCAGGTTCGTGCAATGACATTAACGTTCTTCATCGATCTCCTCTTTTTGATGATGTATTGTCAGGTCGAGCACCACATGTCAGTTACACTGTGAATGGTCATGATTACAATATGGCATATTATCTCACTGATGGCATATATCCTTCATGGGTTGCCTTTGTCAAGTCTATAACTTCTCTACAACTTCGTAAACACAAGTTGTTTGCTCAAGAACAAGAGGCAGTTAGAAAAGATGTAGAACGTGCATTTGGAGTTCTACAAGGTCGTTTTGCATTTCTTCGACAACCATGTCTTGTGTAGGATAAGGATATGATGGGTAAAATTATGATTGCATGTATAATCATTCATAATATGATCGTTGAAGATGAACGCGACACATACCTTTACTCTTATGATCCATCGGATTTTGTAGATGATGAAGAACCTTTTCAATTCTCTACTGAACGGATTGCAAACCTATCTGGTTATATGACCAATAGGGCACAACTTCGTAATAGAGAAACTCATATCGCTTTGAAAAACGATCTAATTGAGAATGTATGGCAAAAACTTTCTAATGAATAATTAAAATTGTAACTTTGTTTATCTTTTTAAAATGTGAAATATTTTTATTTTACTAAATTTGTATTTTTTTTATTATTTTTTGTGATACTTTACATGACTATCATAAAAGTAATTTATTTATTTTAGTTTATAATAAAAAGTTTTAATATTATAAAATAATAAATCATTTTAATATAATAAAAAATTGGTTTAGGTTGGGTTGTGGATGGGAGTGGAAATTTGAGTTAGATTGGGTTGTATAGGTGGAAGAGAGAGAAATTAATTTTTAATTGAAGATTGGGTTGGATTGGTTCACTGATGTGGGTAGTCTTAGCACTTTGGTTAAACTATTGTTATGATGTTAAAAGTTAAAACTACCCATCATACAAAAAGTGCACTTTTCGATAAAAATTGTGTTGGGCCAAACCGACCCATTTTGAGATGCGTTAAGACTGCCTATCTGGCTACATCGACAACTAGCAAATGATAATATTATGAACCATAGTTGTCGACTCGTAAATTTCGACTCGACTCGAAATCCGATTTTTCGACTCGTGATTCGAAACGTGACTCGAATCGTAAGAGCCAGGATATTTTATATTTTATAATATAATATAGGTATATATATATATCACATTTGAAATTAGATATAAAAAAAAAGATCTAAGTTGATTTCCTTAGTACATTTATTAAAAGATTACATGTGTGCTAGTTTCGAGTCATAGACTCACAATCCATTTCCAAATTTACACCACAGTTGGTCAAAAATGCATATGTAGCACACGAAATGATGTAAGTAGCGATGGAGATCAAGAATTTAAAAGGAGAAAAAAAAGCTGCTTCATAAAAGAGAGGAAGACCATGAACTCATCTTTCATTAATGGAGAAAAATGAAATAAAGAAAAGGGAAACTGATGGTTAAAGAAAAAGAACTACAGAAGTAAAGAAAATATCCTCAAATATTGTGCAAAAAGGTTGTACGACCTTTTCTTCCTTTACTAAAGAGTCAAAGCTTTTTCTTTGTTCAAACTTCAAATTTGACCACATATCCAAAATCGTACGAGTTCTGATTTGCAACGAATCGGTACGAGTCACACTAAAAATCGCGAGTCAGCTTCCGAGTCCGAGTCAGGACCCTTTTCGAGTCAACGTCCGAGTCGCCATTTTTACCCTATATTTATGAACTATGTTATGAACTAAGTAACTAACCTTGCCACCTGTTCCATCTCTAGCACCTAAACATGACAATAGGGCGGGTATCACTATAAATCTCTCTGACTTCCAGTTGCAATCCCCATCCCTGTCTTCATCCCCGTCGAGGAAATGAATTACATCCCTATACCCGTCCCCGACGGGTATCGGAGATCCCCAACGGGTAATCGGGGATTGTAGTTTGACCTTTTCTTTAAATAAAATACATAAAGTGTGATAAATAAAAACTTATACATAAAGTAGTTTTGAACGATTCTAACAAATAAAAAAACTTAATGTGATTATATTAATATATAGTTTTTTCGGGTTCGGGTATGGGGAGAGGATTTATGGTTCCCATCCCCGTCACCTCATCGGGAATGAAATTACATTCTCATACCCGTTCCCATCACCGTTAACTCGGGGAATCTCCGGTCAAATTGGGTTTGAGTATTGGATTCCCCATCAAGTACGAGTATTTTTACCATCCCCAAAACCTGTAGATGGTTAGGACCCTCCCTTTTTTAGTCTTGTTTCATAGAGAGATTATGTTAATTTTTTTGAAGGGTAGTAATATATTTACAACATTACTTATTAATTTATAACAATCACTGCTTTAGACAGTGGTACATTATACATTAATATACATGTATTTGTTGTAGATGGATAAAAAATGTTGTAGATTTATCATCACCATTTTTTCATATATAGATTACGTTATATTATTTAAAGATTTTCGAGACAAGAACATTTTGTAAAAATGAATAAGCTTGCATATTATGGTTTTAAGATGTTCCTTATGATGAAAATTTCTTTTGGTTGTTGTTAAAGATAATTAAGCTAATTATTTAATAACTAATCAAAAAGTTTAGTTGACTTTTAAATTTTTTTTTGCATATGTCATATTTAAAGTTATTAACTAGAATATATAAACCCATAAAAAACTTTTATTATTATTTATATTAATAATTACTGGAAAAATTTCATTAATTTACTTTTTCCTTTTGTTTTTTATCACTAATTACACTTTTTGATTTTTAATAAAAAAAAAATCTTATTTAATACTTAATTTATATATAATTAAGGGGAAAATCTATAAAAAGGTAACCTTTTTAGTCAAAACTCCTAATAAGGGGAACCTATTTAGTTTTCGTCTATTAAAAGGATTTCATTTCTGAAAATATCTCAATAAAAGTAATATTGTTAATTTTTAACGTCAGACCTCCGTTAAATTCCATATCAACTTGACACGCCATTAAAATGCTTACATGGACATCTACCTGGCAATCTGTATACACCTTTTTTATATATCTATTTACATAAAAAAAACAAAATCCCACATGTTTTCTTTCTCTACCTCTTCCCTGGTTTCTCTCCCCCTCTCTTAGTAAATCCGGCCGGCCACCACTGCCACCGCCTGACCACCGTCATCCAGCCACCGGAAAAATGATAAAACACCCCCATAGTCATCAACAACACCATCTACAACCACCCAACACCTTCTTTCACCTCCACTACGACTACACAGCCGTGCCGCCGCTGCTACTACATCACCAACGGGCCACCACTGCGCCACCACCTCCTTCTCTATCATCTCATTCAGCATCAATACACAAAACCCATCACCTTTTTACATTATCTTTGGCACCCAACAAAACTCACCAAGAACACCACTTGAAATCTATCAACACCCATGTTGGATTCCAAGCCCCTTACTAAACACTCTCACACAATATATAACACTATATATGTATACGTATGGAGTAATATAGTATAAGAGAGTTAATGAGAAATGCTTTCTATTAAAATGAAAAGGGTACAAAAAACAAAACAAGCAGCTCTATCCTATTTATAGATAATACAAAACGCACATGCTAAACAAAACAAATGTGATCCTCCTTATTTGCAGCAACGTAACCACGTCTCCTATTTACTTGGTCAAGCTAGACCAAGTCTTACAACTGACTTGCAGCAGATAACTTCACAATCCCACGTACATAGCATGGGCTAAATGACTTATTTACCCATGATCCACATCAGAAGTCAGCTGACCCGTTTGGCAACCCGCTGACCCGTAAACAAACCCGATTAATTCCAACATTTCACCCCCTTAATCGGTGTTTGTTTCACGCCATACGTCACAGCAGCCAAATCACTATCTTCTCGATCTTGAACCATCTCGACTTTTACTGAACACCCGACTTCACCTTGTCACGTTCAAGTCATCTCGGTTCAACCCGAATCAAGTTCACCACGCCTGCAACATGTAACATGGCTTCACGTTGGAACCGTTCATTAACATCTTTACTTATCACGGATCAACGACCTCTTCCCCCGGTCACATCCAAAGCCACCCGATTTGAACTCCAACACCCTAATGTCACACCGCGTTTTTTCTCCAATCTTCCTTTTCTGATCATCTTTATTCCATATCAACTTGACACGCCATTAAAATGCTTACATGGACATCTACCTGGCAATCTGTATACACCTAAACTTATAGCCTACAAATAACAACCAATGGCAGCCACATTCTCCTAAACTTATGCCACTATCCAACGTCTACTTTCAATACTAGATAATTGGTCAACATGACCCACTCTCCCACTCAATTCGGTCAGCCATGAAGACTATTTCTACCAAGTAAATAAACATGCTAAAAGACTCTTGACACTAAAAACAACTAGTACTTAAAACATAGAAATAAACCATGCACGACTCCAATATTCCAGTAGCCACTTTGCCAACTTGACTACTTCTTATTTGTGCATTAAACGTACCCAACTAATAGATAGCTAAATAATTAAACTAAGTCAAGATTAATTCCTTCATTCACCCCCTTAATCTTGACCTACTTCACCCAAGCAAAGGCTCATCATCCTCCTCAATTAAGTTTGCCTCTTCATCTTTGTTCTTTCCTTTCCATTTGGTGCACTCATAACTAAAATGCCCAAACACTCCACAATCATAGCAACGAGTGCCACTCTTGTCACCACGACCACGTCCTCGGCCTCGTCCACCTCTTTCGTTGTTTCTTCCACGTCCACTGCTTTCACCATACTTTTGTTCGCTTGCCAACAAAAGTTGTCCTTGATTTTCATCAAAATCTTGGAGCCTTTCTTCATACGTCTTAATCCTTCCAACGGCTTCTTCAAATGTCATTTTCGTAAGATCCGACTATTGTTCCATAGGAGCAACAATTGGCAAATACTTCTTAGGAACCGAATTGAGAAGCTTTCTTACAATCACCTCATCTTCGAGAGTTGAACCAAGACATTTGAATCTAGCAACAATGCTACTTATCTTACCCGCAAAGTCGTTGATGGATTCATTTTCTTTCATCTTTAGCCTCCTCAATTAAGTTTGCCTCTTCATCTTTGTTCTTTCCTTTCCATTTGGTGCACTCATAACTAAAATGCCCAAACACTCCACAATCATAGCAACGAGTGCCACTCTTGTCACCACGACCACGTCCTCGGCCTCGTCCACCTCTTTCGTTGTTTCTTCCACGTCCACTGCTTTCACCATACTTTTGTTCGCTTGCCAACAAAAGTTGTCCTTGATTTTCATCAAAATCTTGGAGCCTTTCTTCATACGTCTTAATCCTTCCAACGGCTTCTTCAAATGTCATTTTCGTAAGATCCGACTATTGTTCCATAGGAGCAACAATTGGCAAATACTTCTTAGGAACCGAATTGAGAAGCTTTCTTACAATCACCTCATCTTCGAGAGTTGAACCAAGACATTTGAATCTAGCAACAATGCTACTTATCTTACCCGCAAAGTCGTTGATGGATTCATTTTCTTTCATCTTTAGCCTCTCCAATTCGTTCCTTAAAGTTTGCAACCTTGCCTTTTGCACCCGCTCTTCTCCCACATATCGGACTTTGATTGCTTCCCAAACATCTTTCACATTCTCGTGTTTGGAAACCTGCAAAAGAACATCTTCTCGAAGGGTTAGATAGATTATACCCTTGGTGGTAAAGTTCTTCTTCTCATCAACCTCATCTTTGGTTATGGCATCCCAATGGCCATAAGCTTTCAGCACGGTCTCGATCATGATAGACCACGTAGTGTAGTTGGTCTCGGTCAACTTCGGGCATTGAAATGGTACAGCGGTAGCTTGATCACGGACAACGAGTTCTTTACCATCGCCTGACATCTTTCTTTATTTTCTCGGTCTTGTTTTTCTCCGGTCTTTTCTGAGATAAACGGACTTTGTTGTTGCTGATTTGCAGCTTTCTCGGTCTCTCCCTACGGTCTTTCTTTCTCTTGCTTTACGGTCTTCTCGGTCTTAGCTAGAATATAGTTTCCAGCCACGGTCTTTCTCTCGGTCACGGTCTTCTTTCTGTCACGGTCTTATTCTTCAATCTTTGCTGCTATGGCAGCCGGTCTTCACTATCTTTCTTGCTGTGTTTTACATGAAAACACCCCCTTCTGATCGAACCTAAATAGGCACTGATACCAAATGTTGGATTCCAAGCCCCTTACTAAACACTCTCACACAATATATAACACTATATATGTATACGTATGGAGTAATATAGTATAAGAGAGTTAATGAGAAATGCTTTCTATTAAAATGAAAAGGGTACAAAAAACAAAACAAGCAGCTCTATCCTATTTATAGATAATACAAAACGCACATGCTAAACAAAACAAATGTGATCCTCCTTATTTGCAGCAACGTAACCACGTCTCCTATTTACTTGGTCAAGCTAGACCAAGTCTTACAACTGACTTGCAGCAGATAACTTCACAATCCCACGTACATAGCATGGGCTAAATGACTTATTTACCCATGATCCACATCAGAAGTCAGCTGACCCGTTTGGCAACCCGCTGACCCGTAAACAAACCCGATTAATTCCAACAACCCATTCATTATAATCATAGAAGGATAAAGATTGGAAAACAAAATATGAAAATCCCTTTTCTTCTTCTTTGATTTTCGCCTAGATCTAGAAAAAAAATAATAGATAATGGCTTTATTACATATGGTGTGTACCGGAGAATATGTCACGGATTTGGCTACTGGTTATCAAGTTAATATATTTGTCTTCACCACAAGAATGTAAAATAAATTGAAAGTAGGATCTAAACGACCGGAGGTTAGTTTTGTAAAATAAAATGTGATTGTATAAGTAAATAAATCATCTTTCGAAGAATTTTTTGCACTAATGTGGATGGACGGCCAAATACATACTATTAATTAAAGTGTAATGAAGTATCGGCAGAATGGTGATGAAGTGGTGCCAGCGATTTTCCGGTGGCTGCCGACCAGCAGTGGTGGTGGCCGGATTTTTCAAAGGGGAGAGAGAGGTGTTATGTGTTGTGTGTGTTTTGTTTGTTTGTATTGTGAGGTGTGAAAGATCCACGTCAGTTTTTTTTATGACGTGGCAAACCAACGTGGCATTTAACGGATATCTAACGTTAAAACTAACTATATTACCTTATTTGAGAAATTTTTAAAAATGAAATCTTTTAAATAAACGAAAACTAAATAGATACCCCTTATTAGGAATTTTGAATAAATATGTTACCTTTTTATGGAATTTTCCTTTAAAAAAACACATATCATGAAAACAAAGTTTTATGCTCTTTAATTTATCTATTTATCATTTTAATTACGCTATACATTTTAAAGTTTCGTCTACAACTAGGACAAACGCTTTTCATCAAACGAAAAGTCAAACAATGTCCGACACTACGAAAATAAAATATATCCGTTTATATCTTTGAAGCCTACGGTTTCGATGCTTCATAAAGGTTTTGACGTCCAAAAGTGAAAAAGACACACACATAAGGGGCAAGGGTGTAGTGCCAAAACTTTGGCAAATTGGCAAGTTTTGGCAAAAAACTAACCAATGGGAGCTTTACACATGGATTTAGCCAAAAACTTGTCAATCCTAGCCGATCCTTGCCAATGTTGAGGGTGTAGTGGTTTTTTTTTGCCAATTGTTGCCAACCAAAATGTTACCAAACAAACCCTAAAGTTCCATTAAAGTTACAAAACACAATACAAATACAAATTAAAAACATTTAGAACTATGAATAAAAAAACAATACAACTAGAAAATAAATAACAAACTAATACAAGGAATCATGAGGCCACCCGTATTTGTCGGCGATGTCGCGTTTGCGTTGCAAAACTATGCTACGCATGGGGTCGACCAAATGATCGTGAGGTTGCCCAAAGATTTGGAGGTCTAGTTCCATCGTCTTTTGTCGTTGAAAATCGAGTTGGGATTGTAGCAAATCCCTCGCAAGCTTCTCACGTTCGGCGATGGCGGCCATCCTCATTTGTCGATTGAGCCTCTTTTCTTCTTTGTGTGCCATACTCACCTCCCTATACTCTTCAACGGAATCAAGCAACACTTCTTTGTTTTTGACCGAACTCGTGGCCTTACTACGTGATTTGCGAGCAAATGAGGGCATCGAGTCCTCATTCAAATCGGGAACTCGAGTGTAGTGGCTCGACTCATCGGTTCGAACCCTTTTCTCACTCCCGCTAGTATCTTCGGTGCGAGGAGTGCCGGCCGTAGGAGTAGTAGGCTCGGTCGAAGTAGGAGTAGTACCAAAACCACTCGCCGGTGGAACATACGAGAACTTATCATGTTCCTTCACAACCTTCCAAGCTTTAATATGCTTGAATCCCTTGTTCTTGTGTAGTTTCGCCCACTCTTCCAAACTTTGTGTCAAGATATACGCATCATCGGCACCGCTAGCCCATCGATGTTTCTACAAACACATAAAAACAACATATATATTTATATAAAACAACATATATATATATATATATATATATATAATATATAATAGATGTTCTACGTTTATATATATATAAACGTAGAACAATATATATATATAACGTAAACAATATATATATATATAAAACGTAAAACAACATATATATAAATATATATAAAAAAAATAGTTATCACATTAATTGTCCAGAAAAAGATGAGTATAATGCAGTTGAACCTCCAAATTCACTATCGGAATTTATTTAACTACTAAATGATAGAAAAAATTACGGAATTTGCCTGTGTGAACATTCTTGATTCTAGTTCGACCAACATTGATTCCATTGTTCTTGTAAAGTTCAGGACTGTAAAAAAGTCAATAGAGGTAGCAAAAATGATTAGTGGAAACGACTTACATTATAGAATTATAATATTGATAAAGGCTTACAAAGCATGTGTAACCATTCTGCCAAATGAAACAAATGTAATTATAAGTATACTCTGTGAAGTCTGAGAGCATACAGTAACATACTACATGTTTTACCAAGATCAGACCAACCATTTCAAAGAAATACATACAACTATCTTCAATGAGAATGTCTTACTAGTTTAGACTCCGATCCAAATTGATAGTAAACGCAATGTATTTTACATACCTTTAGGTAGATAAGATGCACTGTTACTATTTACGTGAAACAATAACATACTAATTTTTTAATATATATAAATGTTTGGCCCCCATGCTTTTTATGGATTAAAAAACAAGATGTGAGGGGTTCTACACCCAAGCTTGGGTGTCTAACAGCCACATAAACCCTAACCTCTATATATATATATATAACTATAACAATATATATATATATATAACGTAAAACAAAATATATATATAATATATATATATATAAACGTAAAAAACATATAAGTATATATATAAGAAAGAAAATTAACCATCGTATTGTAGATGTCGGAAAACTCGTTCAATAGCGGTTGCATTTTCTTCCACTTGTGTTCACTTGATGGTAGGTTCGTTGATGATTTTTTTGTTGCTTATTGTAGTGTTCATGAATCCTATTCCAAAAAGATTCGTATCTTTGTTGATCGGCGGTGGCAGGATCCGTAGAGATATGAAAATATGCTCGAGCCAACAATTCTTCATCTTCGCCACTCCAAGCGATCGGGGGTGCTCTTGTGGTTGAGGCGGTTTTTTTCGCCTTCCCACGACCGGGTGGAGGTGGCGCCTCCACCTCCTCCTCGCTAGAGGTGTCTCGCACATCGTCAAATGCCTCGTCGGGTTGCACATGGTCATCATCATCTTCAACAAGAGTGATCGTGGGTTGGGAATTAGGAAGTTGAAAGCTATACGTGTCGACTTGCACGGGGAAATCCGAGGCCAACAATTGAGAGAAGTCGTCACTAACGTTTTGGTTTTGACTTGAAGAACCGCCGAAATCGTATTGTGGTTCGACAGTTCTAGGAAGGTTAAATGGGAGTTGGTTTCTTGGTGCTCGGTATTTTTTGGATGTTTTTCTAGTAGGAATCATTTTGAATAATACATGTGAAAGAGATGAGATATATAGAGAAGATGTAAAATTTTAAGAATTGAAAATGAATGAAAGGTATATATAGTAATAAGGATAGGGGTAAATTTTGTAAATTTTTATTAAAAAACAACGGTCACATTTGACCAATTTAAAAAAAAAAACTCTCCCAACGTTCACATAGCTCCCCAACGTTCACTTGCATCGGCCAAAACTAGCCGATGTAACTTGCCAAACTTTGTCAAAACTAGCCGATTAAAGTTGCCGATGCATGTGCTATAGGGTTGCCGATTTGCCGATTTAGCCGATGCTTTTTGCCGATGATTTTTGTCGACTACACCCTTGCCCCTAACACATAGTATTATAGAATTTATGACCGGCTAATCAACAACTCGTACCTAAATTTAACCAAGAATAGTAAACATACGTCATTAGCAACCACTTGGACAATAAACCAGTGGCGGATCCAATGAACAATGAGGGTGGTCACCACCCCACCCTCAACTCATTTTTGTAAGTAATTTTTTTTTATTTTTTTAAGTTTATTAGGCACCAGAGTTATATAAAGAATGAAAAGATTAGTGGGTTTAGAGAAAGAAATCGAAAAAGAATGAAACAAAATTGTTCAGATGAAACTGAAATGATAGTGGCGGCTGAGTTTTAGATTTTATTTGCAGGGTTTCAAAGGTAGAAGATGACAACTTTTAAGATTAACCCTTTAAGCCCTTTATATTATGTTTAAAGTTTTAATTTAGTCCTTAGCTTTGAAAGTAACTACCTTAAATCTATAATATATTAACCTCCTTGTTAAAGTTCATCTATCTTCTCTTAAAACAAAAATATTTAATTCACACATTTTATAACAAAACTTATTTTATCTTTTTGATCATAAAATAATAAACTAAGTTTTTTTTGTCTAATGTTTTTTAAGTATTAGGCAAATTTAATAGTTTATACATTCAATATATTATATATTAATTATTTTATTTGTAGATTATATAAATTTAAAAGAATAGAAAACACATACGTCATTAGCAACCACTTGGACAATAAACCAACAAACGAATTTGAATTATTCAAATTTTAATGCCTAAATTTTGAAAATGACATCAAGCTTATCGTTTTAAAAATATTTAGCAACGTCTCCACATGCAAATATTTAATTTCTAACAAAAATTACTAGTCCAACATAAAAATACAACTTTAGAGGTCTTTTTATCTATCTATATAACTAAAATAGGATATATTAGGGTTTATGTGGCTATTCCAACTCATTCAATATTAATCCTGATCACTAATAAGTTATCTATAAATAAATCGTCAAATAATATAGTTGAATGTCATATATTTTTTATTATTATTTTATTATTTATATTTTCATTATGTATTTTATATTATATTATTTTTATTATTATATTATTATTATTATTATTATTATTTAATTATTTCTATTTTAGTTATTATTATTATTGTTATTATTACTCTCACATATAAATTTTTTATAACTTAATATTACGTTTAATTAATCATGCTTTAACATATTTGACATATATCATATATTCATAAAAATCATAATCTTATTATTTGCATCAGTCGTAATCTGATAATTTTTATAATATCATAAACTATGAATAATATTGTAACTGTCTATTTTTTTTTTACGTTTTCGGACCGACCAGGATAACGTCCGGGTTTAATCTAATATTTAATGAACATAGTTCTGAAGAGAATCATACTCTCCTTATTGTTTTTCCACCCCCAATGAAATTTATTATAAAAGAAAGTACAAAAAAAAGATTTCCCTTTTTTTTATAAAAAAAAAGGCACTTTCAAGGGTTAAAAATTTTAAGGGGAAGGAATTCAGAGTTTCTTTGTTATTTTAGGTTAAAAGATTTCTCACACTTTTACGTTGAAAAGAGATGTTGTTTTCAAAAATGTCTAGCTGAAATGTAATAATTTTCAAGTTCAGCAAGTATTATCAATGCATTAGATTATCGGATGAAATGATTAACTGATATATACTAAACGCCATATGTCGGTCATTATTTGTCATACTTCATCGAAAGAATTATATTTTTAGCCTACTAGTGTTATACCCGGCCGTTGGCCGGGGATAACCGACATTAACTATTTTCTTACCCGAAAAAAATTTGCTAAAAAATCTTTGTAAATTCATATACTAATAAATTAAAAACCTAACGCGTTGGTTGAGGATAACAAATATTGAATGTTTTCTTATTTGGATAAACCAGTTAAAAAACTTTTACAAACTAATATACGGAAAACTAAAATTAACATCGAAGTCGAAAAACCAATTCGTAAGTTTTTTTTTTATTTTTATATAACTTAAAGTTGAAACAGATTGTATAAATCCAAACATCAATGAAAAATAAACGTCAAGTAAATCATGATGAAAAATAACATAAGATAAAGGGAAAAAATCCAAGCAGACTGCAGGGTGGTAGACAGTTAAACAGCGTGCTAGCTGGCCATCTCGTTTAACTGTTAATGCAACATTGTGACATTAATAAATACAAAACGTTATATATAATAATTTAATTATAAGTTTGAAAAAAAATTTGATTTTTAAAAATATAATGTTGGCTAACAACCCAATACTTATCAACCAAGACATATTAGCCTAGTAAATATTAAGAAAAAAAAAATTTGACATTAGAAAAACCAAAGGGAGAGCATCTATGCATAATATTATATCTGAATAGAATTCAAATTGAACTCAAAATCTTTAATTTGAATTTATTTTATTATTCGCGAGGAGCTGGATGAGAAGAAACTCTCACGTCCGGTTCTGTAGTAGAGATGGAATTCAAAATATGTGGGGACATTTTTAAAAATAGTAATTGTAGATCGGTTGGTGTTGATGGTTTGCTGCATTTTTCTTGATTAAAGGATGGGAGTTCGAACCCACTACCCACACACTACTTTCTTTTTTCCTATTCTACCTTTGTTCATGAGTTCATGATGAGGCTCATCAACTATTGACTTTGAAATTTCCATCAGCCACATTTGATATTATTTTTATTTTATTTTTATGGAATAACTTTTGGTATTGTATATATATATATTTATTTATTTTGTCAACCACCTTTTGGTATTATAATTAGTTTTACAAATATAAAATCCATAAAAATTCAATGCTAAAAATATAATATGCACTAATATAGCTACTGTAACATCCCAAACTTTTCAAGTTTGACTATTTGACTATTCCGTTAGTTAACGTCATGTTCGTTAAGTTTATGTGCCCTAAATGAGATTATGTGATTAAATGCTCATGTGTTTAAAATAATATGATTAAAGTATGTTAAATGAAAGTAATTAAAAGAAAAGTTATGAAAGTCAAGTGCTTGTTAGGTTGTTAAGTGTCCAGGTTAGTAAGTTAAGCTTAGAATGCGATGTTTTAGAAGTTGAGGGACTTAAGATGACAAAAGGAAAGTGATGGCCAGGGGTTTAAGAGTTAATTAGGTTTCCCTAATTCTCAAAAAAATCGGTATCTTACGTGTGTGTGAGCCCCAAGCCGCCCCTCCCTCTCTTCCAAAGAAAATTCCCTCTAAAACCCTATGTTTCTTGGTGTTTGATTGAAGTGTAATCAAGATCTTTCATCCTTATGATTATATACAGGTAATATAGATGATTTCCCTTTGATTTTTGATGATATGAGTCAATTAATTAGATTCAAATCTGGTCTTAGGGTTTGGGTTGGTTTAATTGCAAATTGTTAATCAATTTCGAGTCATTCGCGTGATTAATCGATTGTATAATGAGGTTAAATGATTCAAGGATCAATTGTTGTTTTCAATGGGTCATTAAGGTCTTATTTTAAGTGTATTTGATGTTCATAAGACCTGGAGATGTGTTAAAGTCGTTTGGGATGTGTTTGGTTAGGTTTTGGAGTTGTTTTTCACGTCTGGTCGTCGTAACTCCCGTTACGGTTGTGTAACTCCCGTTAGCTGGGTAACTTGTGATAACACCTACACTGTAACTCCCGTTACAATTTTCGTAACTCCCGTTAGGGACTGATTTTGTTAACATTTTTAAACGGCCATAACTTTTGAACCGTAACTCCGTTATTGACAAATAAGCTATCCACGGAATCGTGAGAGAGTCTACTTTCTAATGGTAATGCTTTTAAAAGATGATTATGATGTCAAGTTTCCAGAAAGGTTAATTTAGTGAGTGAAGGCCGAGTTCCGTCGAGTTATGTAAGCTCTAAAGTATTAAACGAACCTCCGATGCATCAAGTCTTGTCATGGGTCATGTTTATAGGTATCTAGGCTTGAGTCATGACCATAAGTAGCGGGTAATTGATAGCTCATTATGTCGTTCAATGATTATAGGTAGTCTGGAATACTTGCAAAGCTCGATAACTTACGTTATCATTTGTTGCGCTCTTCAACGAGGTAAGATACATGACTTTTCTCACGCTGGAGGCACAACAAAATGTGGTTTTCTATAATTAACCTCTTAATCGGATTATCTTATGTGTGTTGGTTTTCCGGGTTATGCGGTAGGTTATGTGGGAATGTATGCATGTTGAAATGATTTACGTTGATATGATGACGTTTAAAGTAGAAGTATTTATGTGCATATGAAGTATGATGCTTATAATGACGTTGCTATGATATGTTTAAGATATGTGTTGTTGATAATGTCGTTGATATGCCTTAATGTTGATATGTGATGGCTTATATGGGGGACCTAAGTATGAAATGTCTAGTTCACTAGATACACGTGGGAATTGCTATGAGTTGTGCACGTTAGTGTGATTAAACGTTAAAGTAGATGTGGGATTAGTTAGGTAATGAATATACCTAATGTTAAAGCAAAGTGTGAAATGTTGGAAATCGTTCTAGCCTTAGTGTTAGTGCGTAAAAGTAAGAAAGATATAAATACGTGGGAAATGCTATACCTAAATACGTGAGATTGACGTGGGAAGTGTTAAGCTTAACCCGAGCTAGATGTAATGCTAGTGCGTAAGACGTGGGAAACCGTGCTAGATGTAATGCTAGTGCGTAAGATGTGGGAAACCGTGCTAGATGTAATGCTAGTGCGTAAGACGTGGGAAACCGTGCTAGATGTAATGCTAGTGCGTAAGATGTGGGAAATCGTGCTAGTTGTGAAGCTAGTGCGTAATATGTAAATTGATTAAAAATGTAAGATGTGGGAATAAGTTGATTAAGGTAACTATAAGAATATGTGAGAAAGGTGTACTTGTAATTTAAGGCGTGGGATTACAATGTGACGTGAGATTTAAGTAAGATATGTTGATATGTGTGATATAATCGTTAATAGGTATAATTAGAAGTAATTACTCTACATGTGCTAATGTGAATACGTGTGACAAGTTTATGTGTGATATGCCAAGATATGATATGAAGTTACGTTTAAGTGGTAAGTCTATGTTGATATGATATAAGATATTGATTAAGAAGTGGGTATATGATGATATGATGTATATGTTGATATGGAATGGAATGTGATGCATTGTGGGAAAAGGGAAGTATGGGTTGATCTATGATTGGTGTGGATGATATGTAATGTGGTTACGTTTGATAAGTAAAATATGACGAAGTTTTATGAAAGTAAAATGAAGAACGTTTTATTAAATGTGTGTATCTTACTTAGCTAATTTTATTAGCTAACACTTGCTTTTATGAAAATGTTGTGTTCTTCAGGATAAGCAGGTTTGAGCTAGAGAAAGGTTTAGCTCGTGAGATGGGTAGAAGAATAAAGGAAGATTAGCATTAGTCTCCCTATGATTAGACTTTACCCATAGCCATATGTTCGTCTACTTTACTTATGATTTATATCTCTTGTAGTGTTGATGGCATTTATGTTTTGTGCCATAACTTGGATTTACTTTGACTATTACGATGATGCTATTAGTAACACCAAACTTTAATGAAAGGTACCATCCGTTACGGATGAAGCAGGTTTTAAGTGATCCTTTTCCGCTACGTTTAAACGCCGTTTGGCAAAGTTTTTGAAAATCCAGGTTTTAAAATGACGGGTGTTACAAGTTGGTATCAGAGAAATGGTTTAAGTGAACCGAAATTCGACCAAGACTTTAGGATTTTGGACTTAAACCGTATGAGAAATGATAGGCTCAAGTAGTAATGCTTTAGCTTTATGATGAAAATGCTTTTAGGACGGGTTGGGAAGAGTGAGAGTGTAAGATTAAGGTATTATAAGTTGTTTGTGGGTTATGCATAAAGAAGGTTGATTTGACTTAATTTCTGATGTGTGAAATCGAGTTTGTAAAATTTATAAACAAGTACCCACTAAAAACCGACTACTACACACTTTCAGGCAGTGGACCTGATCGCATATAGTATAGTAAGTAGTAAGTCCGAGATCGTTCGCAGGGATTGGTTTTGAAATAATTGTTTGCTAAAGTAGTTTTAGAAAAAGGATGGAACCGTAGCCGAATTGTTACCTAACTTTGACAATTTGAAATTAAGGAAATTGAAATTACAAGACAATTAAAAGTAAAGAAAGTTCAGACAATATAAATAAAGATCATCCACTTCGAATCCACTTGACTTCAGCTATGATTGCACACGTTAAAGATCAAATTCTTTAGAGTTGACAAGATAATCGTGAAAGGATAGAAATGCTCGCGTGGTACCACCAACCGCTCGCAAATCACCCAAACACCTAAGTTGCTAGTTTAATTACCCAAGCCGGTACCACCAATGCCTAGAAAAATCTCCCCAACAATTAGTTTGCTTGATTATCCAATTACCAATTATGCCTATGTGAATGAAAACGTGGTACCACCAACCGTTTCTAAACACGTTTACCGATTAATTCCTATTATAGATTTGACATTCACCGTCATACCATGAACCAGTGACAACCGACCATAGACAATCGAATTGAAATGATAAACATATTCACCTAGTACCACTAACGATGAACACATAAACCATCAACATCAAAAGAATAAATCACAAGGAATTAATTGATAAAGATCACGACACAACGATAATTGAATCAACTCTTGAATTAAAATATTGCAATCATATCATTCGTCAAGTTTCATCAAAGTGGATGATTAAGTATTCTAGCCACTCATGCTAAATTGAAATTCATAAAAGAAATTGAAAGAGAACATATTGTACCAATGATTGTTGAAATTAAAATTGCAAAGACGGAAAAGTAGATACGATCTAGACGGTGTTCTTGAATCTTCAATGAATCCAATTGATGGAATTTGAGATGATCCTTGCAAGAATTCGTGGTAGAACAGCCCCTAGAAAGAAAACTTGATAATTTGGGAAAATAGGGTTTTTTTTCTATTTATATCTCCCAAAATCTGATGCAAAGAGGCTGAAACCCTGAGTTCCCCGTGCACTCACTGCGGCGCAGTGAGACTTGTGCACCCTTCACTGCGGCGCAGTGGCATATCTCTGAAATTGTTTTGTTTTTCTCGACCATGGACTGCGGCGCAGTGGGGCTTAATTCTTCCCACTGCGGCGCAGTGTAAAACCTCTGGAAAGCATTGGCTTTGGCACCCATTGACTGCGGCGCAGTGGGGTTTCCCTCCACCCACTGCGGCGCAGTGATAATCTTCTGGAATTTATGTGGCCTTCTCACCAGTGACTGCGACGTAGTGGGGCTTCATTCTTCCCACTGCGGCGCAGTTGAAACTTGCTGAAATCTTTGGTTCTTCTTTATTAACAGCTCTCGAACACTCGGATCAACATCTTGGCCTAAAATCGTCAGAAAATGCACCAAATGGACGCACAACCTGCTAAGAACCTGAAAGCACTAACAAACACCATAAACGCGCCAAATGCATACAAAATTGACTCAAAACACATACGAAAAAGGCCATAAACGATGTGGGTGATCTATATAAATTGGTCACATCAATTTCTTTACCTCTTGTTGAACCCGTTGCTAAATATTGATGCTTAATGGTAAGACGATATGTTATTAAAGAATTATGTGGAATATGCTTGTAGTATTATTAAATGTTGAAACTTGATGATGTCTTATGTGACAAAGAGCTCGGAGATACACGAATTTACGGATTGTCATGAACGAAGTGATATGCTATGTGGTATTACATCCTTACGTGATATATGTGATGCAAGTTGTAGTGGTTCAAGGTGATAAGTGTTTGTGGAAGTAAATTATGTTGGTAGCCTTTAATCCTCTATTTTTCTCGATTTATCCGTTGCAAGATTATGATGATAACGTGAGATCAATTAAGATTTGATTATGATGGATGTTATGTACGTAAGGAAATGTACATTGATGGAATAGGTGGTCACCCATAGGAAGGGTGCAAGATATTGTGATACACGAATATGGTATGTGGCGTAAGTAGTACATATTGTTTCATTTTGTGTTATATGTGTATGTGGTATGTGTGATTATTGTGTGTTTCGTAGTTAGTATAATTATGCCGTGATGGATTGTAAAGAAAATGTTGAACGTTATGATGTGTGAGTATAGTTAAAGGTACACGTGTGAGGAATGATATAGTTAGAATTATGGTCCGGAACATAATTGTAAATGTATCATGATGCGGACGTGTTTATTTGACGGTATTCACATTGACTAATGAAGGACATGAAATGAAGGTGATAAAGATGAGATAGTAGATGGTTGGAAAGGTGGTTGAATTTTAAGTGGTAATTGTTGAAAAATGCTGACTTATACGTGTGTGGAATGTAGTGAGAAGAGATATGGAGGTGTTGATATCGTGAGATAATTCTGAGGACAGAATAATGTTAAGGAGGGGAGAATTGTAACATCCCAAACTTTTCAAGTTTGACTATTTGACTATTCCGTTAGTTAACGTTAGGTTCGTTAAGTTTATGTGCCCTAAATGAGATTATGTGATTAAATGCTCATGCGTTTAAAATAATATGATTAAAGTATGTTAAATGAAAGTAATTAAAAGAAAAGTTATGAAAGTCAAGTGACTGTTAGGTTGTTAAGTGTCCCGGTTAGTAAGTTAAGCTTAAAATGCGATGTTTTAGAAGTTGAGGGACTTAAGATGACAAAAGGAAAGTGATGGCCAGGGGTTTAAGAGTTAATTAGGTTTCCCTAATTCTCAAAAAAATCTGTATCTTACATGTGTGTGTGAGCCCCAAACCGCCCCTCCCTCTCTTCCAAAGAAAATTCCCTCTAAAACCCTATGTTTCTTGGTGTTTGATTGAAGTGTGATCAAGATCTTTCATCCTTGTGATTATATACAGGTAATATAGATGATTTCCCTTTGATTTTTGATGATATGAGTCAATTAATTAGATTCAAATCTGGTCTTAGGGTTTGGGTTGGTTTAATTGCAAATTGTTAATCAATTTCGAGTCATTCGTGTGATTAATCGATTGTATAATGAGGTTAAAAGATTCAAGGATCAATTGTTGTTTTCAATGGGTCATTAAGGTCTTATTTTAAGTGTATTTGATGTTCATAAGACCTAGAGATGTGTTAAAGTCGTTTGGTATGTGTTTGGTTAGGTTTTGGAGTTGTTTTTCACGTCTGGTCGTCGTAACTCCCGTTACGGTTGTGTAACTCCCGTTAGCTGGGTAACTTGTGATAACACCTACACTGTAACTCCCGTTACAATTTTCGTAACTCCCGTTAGGGACTGATTTTGTTAACATTTTTAAACGGCCATAACTTTTGAACCGTAACTCCGTTATTGACAAATAAGCTATCCACGGAATCGTGAGAGAGTCTACTTTCTAATGGTAATGCTTTTAAAAGATGATTATGATGTCAAGTTTCCAGAAAGGTTAATTTAGTGAATGAAGGCCGAGTTCCGTCGAGTTATGTAAGCTCTAAAGTATTAAACGAACCTCCGATGCATTAAGTCTTGTCATGGGTCATGTTTATAGGTATCTAGGCTTGAGTCATGACCATAAGTAGCGGGTAATTGATAGCTCATTATGTCGTTCAATGATTATAGGTAGTCGGGAATACTTGCAAAGCTCGATAACTTACGTTATCATTTGCTGCGCTCTTCAACGAGGTAATATACATGACTTTTCTCACGCTGGAGGCACAACAAAATGTGGTTTTCTATAATTAACCTCTTAATCGGATTATCTTATGTGTGTTGGGTTTTCCGGGTTATGCGGAAGGTTATGTGGGAATGTATGCATGTTGAAATGATTTATGTTGATATGATGACGTTTAAAGTAGAAGTATTTATGTGCATATGAAGTATGATGCTTATAATGACGTTGCTGTGATATTTTTAAGATATGTGTTGTTGATAATGTCGTTGATATGCCTTAATGTTCATATGTGATGGCTTATATGGGGGACCTAAGTATGAAATGTCTAGTTCACTAAATACACGTGGGAATTGCTATGAGTTGTGCACGTTGGGGGATTAAACGTTAAAGTAGATGTGGGATTAGTTAGGTAATGAATATACCTAATGTTAAAGCAAAGTGTGAAATGGGGGAAATCGTTCTAGCCTTAGTGTTAGTGCGTAAAAGTAAGAAAGATATAAATACGTGGGAAATGCTATAGCTAAATACGTGAGATTGACGTGGGAAGTGTTAAGCTTAACCCGTGCTAGATGTAATGCTAGTGCGTAAGACGTGGGAAACCGTGCTAGATGTAATGCTAGTGCGTAAGACGTGGGAAACCGTGCTAGTGCGTAAGATGTGGGAAATCGTGCTAGTTGTAAAGCTAGTGCGTAATATGTAAATTGATTAAAAATGTAAGATGTGGGAATAAGTTGATTAAGGTAACTATAAGAATATGTGAGAAAGGTGTACATGTAATTTAAGACGTGGGATTACAATGTGACGTGAGATTTAAGTAAGATATGTTGATATGTGTGATATAATCGTTAATAGGCACAATTAGAAGTAATTACTCTATATGTGCTAATATGAATACGTGTGACAAGTTTATGTGTGATATGCCAAGATATGATATGAAGTTACGTTTAAGTGGTAAGTCTATGTTGATATGATATAAGATATTGATTAAGAAGTGGGTATATGATGATATGATGTATATGTTGATATGGAATGAAATGTGATGCATTGTGGGAAAAAGGAAGTATGGGTTGATCTATGATTGTTGTGGATGATATGTAATGTGGTTACGTTTGATAAGTAAAATATGACGAAGTTTTATGAAAGTAAAATGAAGAACGTTTTATCAAAATGTGTGTATCTTACTGAGTTAATTTTATTAGCTAACACTTGCTTTTATGAAAATGTTGTGTTCTTCAGGATAAGCAGGTTTGAGCTAGAGAAAGGTTTAACTCGTGAGATAGGTAGAAGAATAAAGGAAGATTAGCATTAGTCTCCCTATGATTAGACTTTACCCATAGCCATATGTTCGTCTACTTTACTTATGATTTATATCTCTTGTAGTGTTGATGGCATTTATGTTTTGTGTCATAACTTGGATTTACTTTGACTATTACGATGATGCTATTAGTAACACCAAACTTTAATGAAAGGTACCATCCGTTACGGATGAAGCAGTTTTTAAGTGATCCTTTTCCGCTACGTTTAAACGCCAATTGGCGAAGTTTTTGAAATCCAGGTTTTAAAATGACGGGTGTTACAGCTACTCTAAAAAAATTACGTTTTAAGATTTACAATGTATTGTTTAATTATATGTATTAATTAATTGGTTGATGACTGTTGACATGTTAAAGTTTAAAGTCTCGATTCGAGTCTATGTTTCACGGTTATTCCCGGCCAACGGCCGTATAACGCTAGTTAAGTTTTATAAATTTTTCAGATTTTTATGTTAGAAATAAGTTTACTTTTGCATTCTATATAAAGTTCTATTTTTCTTTTATTCACTTGGATCAGAAAAGGAGAAAGTATTGAAACCGAATACTTTTATGATTATCACATGACTATGACCCACCTCCCACATGCAAATTGCAGATACTTTTTGAAAATTCAGTCATTCACCCTACATCCTATACAAATAAACATCAAATTATTATTTTTTTTCTGTTTTACTTTTTTCATTTTTTCCTAAAATTAAACCCTATTTGCTATTTGACCAGTCATCAAGAACAAAATACCAAATCTCCATTTTAAATTGAAAAAAAAAATCCCAATTCTGTAGGTATGAGGTTTGCTCAGATCTGTAAAATTGCACATCTTCAATGGCGCTTGATTCATCATCATCATCATCTTGTTTTTTCCAGACGTGTTTTTGAAGTTCAGAGGTAATATCACTTATTCTTGTAAAAACACATGCGGTTTAGTTGTATTTGATGGATGATAAAAGTTGTTTCCTTTTCTTTTCGTTCTTTAAAATCTGTTTATCCATATAGCGTAGTGGCAGCATTATATTTTTCTTTGAATCTGTTTATATTATAACTTTCATTCACTTTCATTTGGGTAGACCAATTTAAATAAATGAAAAATCATCCAGAGGGAAAACATTTTTTTGTCATGATTGAGAATGTGTTTAGTCTTAATATTTGGGTGTTTTTTGACTTTTGAAAACGAAATATGAAAATAAGTAGAATTAATTAAGATAGGGGTATAAATTTGTATGTTAAACTCTATTTTTACAAGTTTGTGTGCAATATGCACTATTTATCCAAAAAATTCTAGTTTTGGAACATGTAACAGGCATATTATTTTCCGACTTTTTATAAACAAGCATATATAGTTTGGGAAATTACTCATCTATAACTCAGTTACTATATATGGCCAAAATTTGTGTAAATCTCATGTCCAGTTTAGAATGATAATTTTGGAGGAATCTTGATGTTTTGAGCTTCTTATTTATTAGATGGACCTAAAATTTATCTACATCTTATAAGTCTCATTTATTTGCAGAATCACAAGGATAGATTCCTCCTCTGTTAAAAATTGAGATAAAATTCTTGCTAGTTTTTCATCTTCAGAAGTTTGTTTCTCAAAAAGGTGGACATCTTCGTCTACCATCGCCTTGTAATCTTCAAAGGAAATACCTAACATCACGGCCTCCTGCTTAATCCTTTTGACCCTATTTGTTTTAAGATCTACAAGATCCTCTTGAGTCATTGGCCTTTTGCCTTTTGGATCGCTCGAAGAGGCACCGAAATTTTTCATTGTCTTATGATAAATCGGTGGAACAATATTGTTAAATTAAGCGAACATGAATTAAAAGATAAAAATAAACATATAAATAGATAGTATATTATCTAAGATGAGAAAGAGTACAAAAAGGTAGCTTACCAAAGAGAAAGTCGGATATCTGTTAGAACACAAGCTGGCTGTGAACGGAATAGCTAAAGATTATTATGAAGACTAAAAATTGATCTGGGAAGCCATCGTGCGAGCTTCAGAGAACAAATTTCCCAATTTTACGACGTTCCTTAACACTCGTCAAGTAACCATATACCAAGTGAGTCTACAGGAGTGCAAAGGTTTTGAGAATGTTATTATTCGGTATCATTTAAGGAACGATAATCTGTACTCCGTCGCTATCTCAAAAAGTGAAAACTGTGGAAGATCTTTTTCCAAACCTATGGAAATGTTCGACAGCCCTTGAAAGGAGAAGAAGGATGGTACATCAAAAAAATACGATCATATGAAGCTAGTTATTGAAGGATTCGAATCTATAGGCTTCAACTTCGCGTATAGCGACTGGGAAAAACTTAAAGACGTAAACTACGACAAAATAGTTGACGCCTTTAAAAAGGTGGCCGCATATATTGATTTTGTTTCGGGCCTCACTGAAAGCGAAAGAGATGAATTGTCTGTACGCTCCAAGTTGTTGATAATGCTCATCACGGAGTCCATGAGAAATACTATAGTCTTGGAGACGTTTGACAAAGTGTTAAACAAGAAACCTACCATTATATGTATGAGAGCTGACCTCGCTAAGAACCTGTTCTGGAAATGGGCAGCCTTTCAAATGAAAGCAGAAAACCAGATAGCCGTAATCCTTTCACTGACGAGGGCCAACTCAACTTTGATAAACGTAATATAGGATGGTTCGCCAATGCAAAAGATCAGTACAGTATCCTTGGAGAAACTATATTAACCATGAGAAACTATAAAGCAGAAGACTTCACACAGGATGGAAAACAAGATTTCAAGTATAAACAGGAGACAAAGATGAAGAAAGTTGAGACAAAAGTGGAGAAGAAAGTTGAGACAAGAGTGGAGAAGAAAGTTGAGACAAAAGTGGAGAAGAAAGTTGAGACAAAAGTGGAGAAGAAAGTTGAGACAAAAGTGGATAAGAAAGTTGAGAAGAAAGTGGAGGAAGTGATTGATGAAAGCGTAGAAGAAACAGAAAGAGGTCCTTGATTAGTAGTTTAGTATACGATATAGTTATCAGTTTCTTCAATTTTTGTGTGTGTTGGTTTGACTTATTTGCACTTTAGTATAGAGATTATAAAACTAATTGGAACTGTGATAGGGAGGCCTAATTATTAGACCTAATTATAAGCCTAACCGCTACCTATTATATTTATTATAAATCAAAAATTTTGTTCAATTTTACCCTCATATTAATTTACGGGATATTGTTTATTTTTATCCTTTCATTATGTTTTTATTAAATGCAAGTTCCAATATATATATGTTCCTGCAGAGTTTTTTTTCTCTTGTCTTTTGTGAAATAGCAAAAAAGAAAGTATGTAACTATCCATTGTCGAAATCGCAAGGAATAGTCGTTCAAAAGAGTAAAAGATATTTAAATTATTAGTTTTTTTGTGTAAACTTATACGAGTATATGTTGGTTGATGATTATGAATTGGGTAATGTTTAGACTTTAGATATCTA
The DNA here is from genome assembly GCA_034093135.1 of Erigeron breviscapus. NCBI lineage: Eukaryota > Viridiplantae > Streptophyta > Magnoliopsida > Asterales > Asteraceae > Erigeron > Erigeron breviscapus. The sequence continues at coordinate 63,120,149 of CM067173.1, forward strand.
GTCAATCGTGTAATCTCGACATGTCATTGTTTTTGTAGGGCGGAAATTGAGCTATTAATGATCCGCCTATACAAGGAGATTATGCGGCCTATGAGTATTCCGTCGTATGTAGTATCTTTGTCGTTTATGCTAAATTTGGCTCTGATACTATGTTATTATGGTGCCCGAATAAATAAGAAAAGAATGAATATGAAATATAGTACACAACTTATATTAGTTACTTCTATATGTAATAAACAAGATGTTCATTTAAGTTTGTTTATACTTGCGAGCTTAATCGAGTATAGTCTCAAAGCTCGAGCTTGATCATTAAACGATCCCCAAATAAGTACCATTATACTTATTTACACTTTCGGTTTAAAAAAGTTTATTTTGAAAATGGATGTGGTTAAATTAGCAGGGCAAAGATGATATAATTGATGGATCAAGAGGAAGCAATATTTCAATTGATGAACTTGCTAGGGTCAATGCTTACAAAGAGTAAGATATATGCTTTCATATTCCTCTGTAATTTATTTAATTTATTCTTTTTTGTTACTTATGGATTAGACTAAAATTGGTAGTTTGAAACTGCATAACCTGTTTATAAATTATTTACCAATTATGTTTTTGTTTGCATAGGGCTGACATGGAACTAATGAGTCGTATATACAACGAAACCATAAGGCCTATGATCTTGGCAGATGTGAGTCTATCTCTCTTGTTTCTGTGTGTGTTTTTTTATATGATCATGATCATTTTTGATGCTAGTATTTCCGTATCTAATATTGCATTTGATGAGCTTTGTGGCATAAACAGGGGGTTTCTACGATTCAAGTTTTCCTTTTATGTGTTTTTTCACCAATTTGCTTGCTAACTATGAAAAGCTTCACTATATAATTCTTGAGTTTTTATTGCATATAATATCTCCAGTGCTTACCTTTGCTTCTGGTATCCAGATCAAGGCAAGGCATCAACATTTTCTTGCCCGAGTACAAGAGGAATTTTGTGTGAATTTGTTGACCGGCATGATACAGTAAGTAGACTTCTATATGAAACATTCACATCGTATAATTTGACTTAACAACTTCCCTAAACCTATAACTAACTGGTAGATTGTCAAAAGGTGAATGTTAACTAAAATGATCCCTATAAGTTTATAATTCACAAAGCAAAAGCATAACTTACCTTGGTGTCATATATTATCAGGGAATATATGGTAACACGGGAAGTACTACTACTGGACAAGCTTTGCAACTCCAGTTCAAAAACGGAATTTTGGCACCAGTTTCTATAGGAATCCCTATTCATGGAAAAGACAACAAGCCCTTCTTATTAGTTTTGGCTGATGGAATGTCAGGGGAGATTGTGAAAACTGGAGCTGCAGCTGCAATGGAAGTGGAAATAGTCGTTCTCGATGGGGATTCTAATGATGATGAAGCTGAGAATTCGACTTCTGGTGACTTTAGCAGTAAGATTGTCAGAGAATGGAACGGAAAGAAAGTGCTGCAAGGAAATACTTTTGTGAAGATGAAAGAAGGTGTTGTGATGCTAGATAAGATTTCTTTTACACACAACAAAGACTGGAAGGGGAATAAAAAGTGCAGGCTGGGTGCAAGGTCTGTGAATGCAAATTTGTCCGCTAGTGTGAAACCAGGAAAGACAGAACTGTTTCTAGTTGAGGATAAGCGCAACAACAGTAAGGGGGTGTTTGGTAGAGTGGAATGGAAAGGGGGGAAAGGGAATGAGAATCCATTCTCTAGTTTGGTTGCATTAGAGAATGGAAAGGGAAAGAGAGAAGTGGAAACGGTTTCCATTCTCTCCATTCTCTATAAATTGGAGAGAATGGTGAGAATGGAATGGTTTTTTTTTTTTTTTTTTTTTTTTTTTTTTTTTTTGTTTTTTTTTTTTTTTTTTTTTTTTTTTTTTTTTTTTTTTTTTTTTTTTTTTTTTTTTTTTTTTTTTTTTTTTTTTTTTTTTTTTTTTTTTTTTTTTTTTTTTTTTTTTTTTTTTTTTTTTTTTTTTTTTTTTTTTTTTTTTTTTTTTTTTTTTTTTTTTTTTTTTTTTTTTTTTTTTTTTTTTTTTTTTTTTTTTTTTTTTTTTTTTTTTTTTTTTTTTTTTTTTTTTTTTTTTTTTTTTTTTTTTTTTTTTTTTTTTTTTTTTTTTTTTTTTTTTTTTTTTTTTTTTTTTTTTTTTTTTTTTTTTTTTTTTTTTTTTTTTTTTTTTTTTTTTTTTTTTTTTTTTTTTTTTTTTTTTTTTTTTTTTTTTTTTTTTTTTTTTTTTTTTTTTTTTTTTTTTTTTTTTTTTTTTTTTTTTTTTTTTTTTTTTTTTTTTTTTTTTTTTTTTTTTTTTTTTTTTTTTTTTTTTTTTTTTTTTTTTTTTTTTTTTTTTTTTTTTTTTTTTTTTTTTTTTTTTTTTTTTTTTTTTTTTTTTTTTTTTTTTTTTTTTTTTTTTTTTTTTTTTTTTTTTTTTTTTTTTTTTTTTTTTTTTTTTTTTTTTTTTTTTTTTTTTTTTTTTTTTTTTTTTTTTTTTTTTTTTTTTGACCCATTTATTTATGAATTTGGGTTATGCCTAATCTCTAATACAATAAGTCAAATGGATTGATCAAATGGGTCGAAAATTGCCCAAAGTGTCTTTCTGATGATTAAAACCTCTTGTTCATTAATTGACTGCATACATCGTATTATTACCTAAACACTTATGTAATCATAGTTGACACACTAGTTTTGTATGAAAAGTTGATACGGTTGAACCAAAATATAAATTTTGACCCAACTCAAAAGCATTACCAGGTACTACCTTTGAGCTATGATCTCTACTAAATTTGTTTCCAAAGTTTGCATGATGCTCGGAATTTCTAACTAGATGTTTCATATTTGAAATAGAACTCCTTTATAAAGTTTTTTGGTCATAAATTGGGTAATTTATGTTTTTGGTTGCTATATCTTGGATCCAAGACTATTAGTTAATTATTTCTGTATTGAGTGCCTGAATCTTACTGGCATTCTTTTTCTCATATAGCTAGCAATAATAACATCGTAATGCTATTATATTTCACAGCATTAATAATCTCTTTTTTTCTTGGGTTAATGAGTAATGACCTGATGATCACAAATTCTGTCTTTACGTTGCAGTGTACAATAAACGTGAAATTCCATTTTTGTCCGACCCTATATATCGATTAAACAAGATTTCCCGCCGTGCTGATTTCTATAAACGTTTGTGTGGCGCAAACATTAAGACTGATGGACCTCCTTACCCTCCATGCAATCAATCCAAAAAAGCTCCAAGAGGTAACTAAGTTTTTCTATCATTAATCAGCAATAGCATGTATGTGCCGATCATAACAATGTTCACTGTTATCCTACTTGCAGGTGCTTGCAGTTCATCATAACACATGGAAGGTCATCATGGACCATGCACAGAGGTGTAAAGATAAAAAGGGGGTATACTTATACCATTATCAATTGATGGTCAAAAGAGTCATGGTGTGGTATTTAATATTTCCGGACAGTTGGTCCGATCAACTGCAGATTCACAATTCATTCCTTGTGATAAGCTTTCCGCTGAAAAAAAAGTATGTTTTCTTTCACTGGTCTAGTTTATTGCTCTTTTCCACAATGTAGAAACTATTAAATGATCACTAAAAGTTATGTTTTCTTCAGTTGATCTACTATGGGTAGGGTTATGGGTGAGAACAGTGAGAAACACTAGTTCCCTCCTCTTTCTCCTTTTTGGTGTGGTTTTTTAATTTTAATTTTTTATTTTTTAATTTTTATTTTTAATTTTTAATTTTTTTTAATAAAAACCCATTCCAAAAAAAATAAAAAAAAATAAAATCATATAGGTTAAGTGTTGAAAACGTATAGATACGGTACGGGCGTTACCCTTATCCGTTCTAAAGGGGTTGTCACCGTACACATATGGGAATGGTATGGATTTGATAAGCGGCGACTGGATACGGTACGGGCATAACCCTTAATTCTAAGGGCTAAGCCCTTAGAGGTGGTTTTTTATTGGCTCTCACGGTTCTCACCATTATTTTGGTTCTCACTTGATCACTTCACGCTCTACTATATCACCTATATATACCAGTATACAAAAGTATAAAATCGCTTTTAACATTGGGAAAGTACAATTATCGTGTGGAACCAATTTTATAGTAGAGGTGAAAATCAAACCATAATCTATATGTAATTGGATCCATTGGATTGTAATATGCTTATAACAGGTCAAACGGGCCGGACCTGCTAAATGGGTCAAAAATTAAGTAATGTGTATTCAAATTCTTACGTTGTCACATTATGTCTTTTTATTTAAAAGAAATTAAAACATGTTTTTAATAATATAGCTTTTGTACTCATATGTAATACATCAAATTATCTACATAAAAAAAATGGACAAGAAATGTCGTTGGGTTCCCCAACCATGTCCAGCCAGTCTGACCTGACCCAGTTTGACCTTACCCATTTTGCCACCTCTACTTGATGATATTAACAATTTGTGATGATGGTAAAATTAGTCCCAGAATTTCCCTTTGGAGAAATAGCAAAACTTATTCATGGGGAATTTTCAGCAAGACGTACTCAGACTAATATTGATTTTAACAGGCTAATGCTCAAAAGTTGATAGTAGCTTCCTCTGAGTCTGAACACTGGAAGAAAGTAATATCTTTCAGCGACCTTCCTTCTCTAATAAACCATCTTCAATGACACACCACCTTAAGCTCGCTTCGTAATAACCTTAATGTGGTGATACCTCAAACAGTCGATAAAAATGATCACACGAGCCTTATTTCCCCTCGTGTCATCACACCAAACTTTCCCATAGAATATCGCACAAACAGAAAAAACAACCGGAGATATGAGAATGCTGGTGCAGAAGGTCAAAGTCAAAGCCCTAAACGTCCTGCCTCAGAATACTCTTTCTCAAACTCCCCGAAAAAACCAAGAGATGAGCATTTTGCTTTTGGTCCCACTACACCAAGTGTTGGTACTAGTAGAACAACTAATACATTTCTCAACGACGTAGACCATTCAGATCTGGCAACTACAGAAGATGTTAAGGACGACGATTGGATGCAGTATGTTAATGATTTTGTGCTTGATAAATGGAAGATGGTTGTGTATGCAGTAGGATGGATTTCAATGGCTTCAAAAGTACGCAAGAGGAGAATGACATTTTGTCATGATGACATGCTGATTTGCAGCCACGATGAATCAACATGTGCAAGTGTTTTGAATAGTTTAAGTGTAGGTTGATTACGTTGGTGGTAGGCATTATGGTAACGTTAAGCCCTTGATTGCAATGGGTTGTTGTATCAAAAACATGTTTGTATATAAGCACGGATAATGTATAGGAAGTCTTTTCTTTCCGGCCCTTCCAAAGTTTAGGAGCCCATGTGTAGCTTTTTGTATATTACTACAGGTTAAACGATTGTTAACTCCAAATGTTGTTCTAAAAGGATTTCTGCTTGTTCATTCATGTATATTGAAGATTGCAGTTTTGTGCTGGAATTTCTTCTTGATTAATGTGGTATATAAACCAACTTTGGACACATAAATATCTAACCATGTGATATGTCAGTGGGTTCTGTAATTGGCGGTTCACCCTGAACTAAGATGTCGCTAAAATAAAGCTAATCATATACATGTATGTAGCTTCTCCATGATATTGTTATCTTTTTTAGGGTTTGAATTTTTGGGTTAATAAAATTACCAAGTAGAATTTGATTTTGTTGTTGCAGTTAATGTCTTATTATTTTGTGTTTTTCAAGGATATATCAAACAAATTTTTGAATTTTACAAATGGTTAAATATTGAATGATAATAGCATTGTTGTTCATAGTGTCGTATTCTTGTTGCAGGTTCAAGTGTTCAACACATTTTTCAAGTTCCATTCCATGTATGTACCAAACGTTTGAATGGATTTGACTTATCAAAGTTTATCCCCTTTCCATTCATTTCCATTCTAATGATTCATTTCCATTCTATGTGATTCTCTTCTACCAAACACCCCCTTATTGATGTTGTATCCTGAATCGACGTTATATGTATCCACAGCCCCCATGACTTCTTTCAAAAAAAGCTAATAAAAATAATAATAATAAGAGAACCTGGACTCCAAAGAGGGAGCAAAAGACATCTTCAAGATCGCTAAAGCCAGGGAAAGAAGACGGAGAGATCTGGGAAACACCATTTATATCAAGGACGAAAGCGGACGAAGCATTGTTAAGGAAGAGGAAATCAGGAAAAGATGGGAAGAATACTTCTCTAATCTTTTTAATGGCAGAGGTTCAACGCAAAGTGAAGGAGGAATCGACTACGGTTATGGTACGAGTCCAGCATATGAAGATGACAACAGAATCAGCCAGGATGAGGTAAGGATAGCACTAAAGAAGATGGGAACGAAGAAAGCAGTAGGCCCTGATGAAATCCCAATTGAGGCATGGAGATGTTTGGGGGAGATGGGGGCCAGCTGGTTGACAAGGCTTTTCAACAAGATTTGGATAAGTACAAAAATGCCTGAGGAGTGGAGAATTAGCGAGGTTATCCCCATCTACAAGAACAAAGGAGACGCGCAGAGTTGCAGCAACTATAGAGGCATTAAACTTCTAAGTCACACCATGAAGCTATGGGAGAAAGTGATAGAGATGAGACTTAGGAGGGTCACGAAGGTGGCTGAGAACCAATTCGGTTTTATGCCAGGGAGGTCGACGATAGAGGCTATTCACATTACCAGAAGTCTTATGGAGAAACATAGGGAAAAACAAAAATCACTACACTGCACCTTTTTAGACTTGGAAAAGGCATACGATAGTGTTCCACGAGAGCTAATTTGGAGGACTCTGCACGCGAAAGGGGTCCCTAAAAGATCCATTAGCGTTATCATGGATATGTATAATAGAGCTAACACCTGCGTTCGCACCCCTCTGGGGAATACGGGGCTTTTCCCAGTAGAAGTGGGCTTGCACCAAGGATCAGCACTTAGCCCCTACCTTTTTACATTGATTTTAGACGAGTTGTCAAGCAGCTTAGGGGAGAGTTTACCGTGGTGCTTGCTTTTTGCTGATGACATTGTGCTTATCTCACAAACTGCAGAGGACCTAAATCTCAGATTAGAGAAATGGAGGGCAGCCCTAGAAGACAATGGCCTGCGGGTAAGCCGAGAAAAGACCGAGTACATGCGATGTGACTTCAACAAGGACGAGAATCTACTAAACGGTGGCGACGAAATCCGCATAGGGGAGCGTACTCTACAGCCGAAAGAGTCCTTTAAATACTTGGGATCGGTGCTACATAAGTCAGGGAGGATAGATGAAGACGTGGCTCATCGGATACAAATAGGATGGATGAAATGGAAAGCGGCTACAGGTGTCATGTGCGACAGGAGGATCCCTTTAAAGCTGAAAGGGAAGTTCTACAGGGTGGCTATCAGACCGGCTATACTATACGGGTCAGAATGTTGGCCGATGAAGAAAGCCCAGGCAGCTCGGATGGAGGTGGCCGAGATGAGGATGCTAAGGTGGACATGCGGAAAGACCTTGCTAGACAGGATTCCGACGGGGGTTTTTAGATCTCAACTTGAAGTGGGGACCATCATTGACAAGCTCAGGGAAGGATGCTTGAGATGGTTTGGCCATGTCAAGAGGAGAGACCGGCAATCGCCTGTTAGGAGTGCAGAACCCATCCAGGTAGAAGGCGTGAGGAGAAGGGGGCGGCCTAACATGACTTGGGAGGTTAGACTTGCAAACGACCTTAAGGAGCTTGGCCTGGCAGAGGCTTTGACCGTGGATAGGAATGCTTGGAGGACTGCAATTAGGGTAGAGGGATAGTAGATTTACTTCTAGTTTCGGGAAAAGATAAGCTTAGGGGTTGGGCTTATAGATATGCCAGCTAAGTTTAGGTTACGCTTTACTTAAGCTACTATAAACTAATATAGGAAACACATGTAATGGACTTTATATATCCATTCCTATGTAATTGTTCTAATAGGCTATGTTAAATATTTTGTATGTTTTCATGCTCTATGCTCGGTTGTTTCAACAAGGTTGCTTTCTAGCTATGTAACAATGAAGACAGCTGCTGTCTAGTTATGTAACAATGGCGACAGGAGAGAGCATGGGCGAAAGTCATGGATGTCCAGAATTCAGAAAATCAAACGTCAAGAGATAAGTCATCCCTTCCTTCCTCTGATAAATATACATATATATATGTAATGATACTCTACCTACATGTTATACTTTTTCGGGCCGGAGGTCCCTCTCCACTTCGGTGGACCTGGAAGCAGCCTCTCTACCTTTGGGTAGAGGTATGGTCTGTCTACATCGTACCTCCCCCATACCTCGGCTTATGCTGGGATTGGGTACTGTTGTTGTTGATCTGAATAGTTAAATAATATTACCTATTCCAATTTTATAACGGGAGATGGTGACTTCGGAAATGAGATGTAGCGTTTTTTCTGTTGTGCTGATTCAGTTAGCAACCAAAGAATATGTGAAAGGCATGTTCTACAGAGGTATTCAAAGCAAAGTACCAAGTGGATTAGACCACCTTCATACTTGTGTTGAAACTGGCGTTCTTCTTAGCTTCTTTTTCACAAACAAGTGATATTTAAGTGTTTGCTTTAGCTTTTCCAGCTTAAGCTTTCTGGCTTATAAAAGCCACTTTAAGAAGCCAAAAGAATAAAAACTAAAAGTTTCATTTTCTTTTTCTTTCAAAAACTAAAAGCTAATCCAAACACTAGAATAATAGCTTATAAACTTTATAAAAAAGCCAAAAGCTACTAATAAAACATAAGCATAAGCAAAAAAATAAAAGCTAAGGCCAAACACCCATTTAGTATGTTGTCAAAATGTCAGTTTTGTGGGTTAAGTAAGTTTTGGAGGAGTAAGTTTTGTGGGTCAAATAGGATTAGTTTTGACCAAGCTTGGAAACCTGAGGAAGAAATTCAGGCGGAGATCAGAAAGAAAATGAATTAGCTGCCGGAGGCTAAGATGATGAGGAAGTATTGAAAACAAGCTAATCTGAGTAATCGATTCACTCGCTTCATTCATGTTTTTGTATTGCCTTATAGTCAAATTTTGGTATTATGTTTGTTTTCGTATGATTTTATGATCAGAGTTTGAGATAGACAAAGAATTAGATCTCTAAGGGACTAAACTACCTTCATACATATACCTATCGTCAATCATAAATATGAAAGGGCTAAACTGCCTTCACATACTGTCAATCTTACTTCATGACAATCAGATAGGAAGATTGTTTAAAATTTGCTTGAATTATTTATTTGTAATGTTACCTTTTAAAAAATATTATTTCTAATTGTTAGTTGTAAATATGTAATAGATCAAGGACCAAGTGTGCAATTATAGAGGTCCTTAGTGTAAATGTTTATTTCGTTTTAGTCCCTCTCTCTTCCTATAAATAGAGGGCTCATTAGTTGTAATATATACACCTTCATTCTATACAATTCAGTTTACATGGTATCAGAGCCACCGGATTCTTAATATGCTCTGTGGTTGCAGCCTTGTCTGACCTTCCACATCAGAAAAAGAATCCAATCCTTTCTGGTGACCATTTCCGGCTAACTTCCGGTCACCACCAGTTCCACCATACCAGATTTCCGTCCATCTATCGTTTTTCCGGCCATTTATCCTATTTTCCGGTCATCTATCCTGTTTCACGGCTGTTTTCCATTGCGGCAAGCTACGCTCACAACCAGATCTCACCACCAACACCATTGAACTCAGAATCACTCGAATTGCATTCCCCGAAAATTTCATCGTCATCAGAACCTCCACGCGCCGCCACGCGCCACCGTTGACCAAAATTGTTCGCCGAAAAAAAGTCCGATTTCTCCTTGATTCCGGCGAGTGGGATCTCACCTCCGGCACCACTGTAATCTCCATCAAATTCCGAACAAATCCCAAGAAAATTGCCGCCTGAAACCCTCCGACGCGCCTCCACGCGCCGCCGCAGCTCCGCCGTACTATTCCGGCCACCGGCGCGTGAACGCGCGTGGCCTACTTTCCGGCCACCGTATTTTCGCAGTTTCATTGGAATTCCATTCCAGTCAAGTCTGTCCAGTTAATTTTCTGATCCGAGCACTTTTTATTTTCTGCCTTTGTCTCGTTGGTATATAGGCTAGTTGTTACAGTTTGGTTTGACTACATATCATATTTTCAATGGCCGATAAGAAAGAAATTATTGAAAATCAGATTGCTCCAGGTATTATTAATTATACCTCGATTTTGCGTATTCCCGTAAAACTGGACTCTAGTAATTGGAGTTCATGGAGCCTTTTTGTTCAAAAGGGTCTTGAAAGTGTTGACAAAGAAGATCATCTATCAAAACCACCACCTGAGCCGATCACCCGAGAATGGCGTATTAATGATAGTGGGATTCAAATGGCTCTGTGGAATTCTATGGAGCCACAGATTCTTACAATCGCTCAAAACTTTCCTACAGTCAAGGCAATGTGGGATCATTTGTCTTCATCATTCTCAGCCAAGGAATCTCTGTCTCATGCTTATTCTATTGTTCAAGCATTCACTAGGGGTGAACAAGGTGATTCCACTTTCACGGAGTACTTTACTCGGTTTTCTAAGCTTCAAGATGAGTTACGCACCCTTTTTCCACCAACTACTGATTTAAAAGTTCAGGAGGAGCGTAACAACAAGATGGATGTCATGACATTTATCGCTGGATTATCACCTAAGTATGCTAGTGCACGACCATTGTTGCTCAGTAACTCTACCGCCATTTCATCTGTGGCATCCACCTATCATCTCCTGCGAGAAATGTATGGTTCAGATGCTTCTCCAACTCCTACTGATGCATCCGCCATGATTAGTAAAAGTACAGAGCGGGTCCCTTTCAAGAACAGTGCTGGACAAGGCAGTAATGTTGTCTGTCATTTGTGTCATGAACCTGGACATGTAAGGTACAGCTGCCCAAATAACTGTCACTATTGCAAAGGGAAAGGACACACAAAGTTCAATTGTCCGAACCGTCCAAAGGGTTCTCAACCACCTCCACGTCCTCGAGCCAGGATAGCTACTACTGAAGAACCAAGTGACCAACAACCTAATGATCAGCCTATTTACACACTCAACCAGGAGGAGTATGACCGATTCCAGCAGCTGATATCCTCCAAGATCGGTCCTCAAGCCAACTCTGCTCAGTCAGGTACATTTCCTACTGCTCAGTCACGTACATTTCCTAGTCCTGATCCAGATTGGGTTGCTGATTCCGGAGCAACTCATCATATGACCGGAAGGAAAGGTATTCTGTCTAACCTTCATTATATCTCTCACCCACCAGTTCGAGTAGCTAACGGATTCTCGTGCCCTGTTCTCGGCATTGGATCAGTTAATCACTCTAAACCATTGATAATGTCCTCTATATTATACGTTCCAGGCTTTCCTGACAATCTGTGTTCCATAAGCCAACTCACTAAACAAAACAACTGTTCTACTCACTTTTATCCTGAATATTGCTTCTTTCAGAAACTAGGAACGAACCAACTGATTGGCACCGGTTTTGAATCAAAAGGTCTCTATCGTCTATCCTTCTCATCACAACCTACAGCAAATAAGTGTGATTCCAGCATTAGGGAGGCTCATTACCGGCTAGGCCATCCCTCTGCAGCAGTTTTGAGGCAATTGAGACCTGATTTGTCATCCTCAACTGATTTTCATTGTGAGTCATGTCAGCTTGGTAAACATACCAGGCGACCATATCCTCTGATGTGGCTCAATTTATACATATCTTCCACATCTTATTTGGACGTTTTGTATACGAATTATAGCCGTTTATACTTGTTTTGTGTTGCTTTATGGTATTTGCTAGTGATTTCAGGTCTAAGGCAGGTGTTTCACTCACAAATGGTAGAAAACGACTTAGAAATGGTCCAAAGGCACTAACGGATGAAGAATGGTCGAAAACAAAGTTAAAATGCTGAAACCAGGAAGAACTCGCGGCGCGACCAGCAGATATCGCGACGCGAGCCCACCAGTAAACTCGCGGCGCGAGCATCCGATCTCGCGGCGCGAACTCACAACAAAACTCGCGGCGCGAGGAAATAAGCTCGCGGCGCGAGAAATTGCTGGTCTGTCAGATTTTCTCTCTCCTGGGTATAAATACAAACACCCACTCAACCCTAAACCTAATTCTGGGACACTCCAGCCTCCACTCTTTCTCTCTAGCAGTTTTTGAAGTGTTTTCTAAGGGTTTTTACTCCCCCAATATCATTTGAAGATTTGAAGATTAATTTTGGCTATAGTTACTTATTGTGGCTCGGTTGTAACCTCGATTTGGATTTCTACTCTATATTTGGTACATTATGTTCTCTTCTTTAATTGAATATTTAGTTCTTTTCATTATGAGTAGCTAAATCCCTATACATCTATGAAGATGAAGTGAAACAATTAGTCATGGTTGCATAATATTTTGAATTCAAGTTGGTTTTACTTAACATTTTGTCAAGAACTTAATGAAGTGATTTCTTATATTTATTCTTGTGTACTTGGTGATATTTGTGTTTTTCGATAGTGGTACTAGTTGAATACAAGTATTGTTTTAGTTGTTTGTCTATGAACAACTCTTGCTAGGTCATGGTATGATAGTAAAGATGCAAGTTTAATAGAAATTACTTTGTTAAGTGGATTTAACGGATGGTGGTACCACGTTTCTTCCACAAAGATAAAATTGTTATTTAGATAATCAAGTAAACTAGTTAGTGCAAGGAATTGTAACAGGGTTGGTGGTACCACTTGTTGTAAGAAATTGTATTGATTAGGTGATTGAGTTGATTTTACAAACGGAGTGCACGCCGAATGTGTTTTTGTCTTGTCACGACTGTCATAACCAACTTGTATGAATCCAAACAATCCAAATGTCAAAATGTCAAAACCAATCTCAAGTTACCCAACAATCCAAATGTCAAAACAAAATTAGCTAAACTAGAAATTTCCGACCAAGCGGTGTTGAATACCAAAAGCAAATGCGTTTAAAAACTAATGAGCAAAGTTTAAGACGAAATCAGAAAATTCGACTAGTCTAGAGCAAAACCATCTTTTAGTTACAATTAGAATCCCACCTATGCTTGTGTTAACACCTCTTGAACATTTCTATTGTTCCAATTGACCTTAAGCTCGTTCTTACTAAGCTTATAATCCACTAGCAAGCTTCACAATTATTATTGGCAACATAAGCAATATTCCACAATGATTACCGGTATTTTTGTCCACTTAAGCACTCACGCCCTTGGTTTTCCATAAGGTTTTCATCACGTTATACTTATGAGTCCCTCGACACAACATACTCCTACGGTCTAGAATTGCAAGTCTATCCACACATTAGGTGATCATACGAAAGTGCACTTTAAGCGTCCGGCCAGCGGTTCGCTACGGATACCTAAGTATCGTTAAGAGACATACGCCAGAACTCAAGGTTGGGTTGCATATCCAGAGACCATGCTCTAAACACTAACACATACGAGAACAAAAGGTTTTATAATTTAATACCCGTGAGTTTCTATGAGACCCGCGTAACGAACTTTCAGACAACTCATCCCAAGTTGGAAACTTTAGGTGAGTTAGGTAAAACGAAGTTACCCCAAGGACCTACTTATTCGAATCTCAAAGCCCACATTAGCACTAGACTATTGAAAAATGTTTTGCGCGCGTTCCCGCATGTGCCACCCGTTTGATGCCGAAGCACCCCAGACACCCCGATATAAAGACCCAACATAATGACTAGAGCCACAACCTATAACATAGGAATTAAGGACCGGACATCCGGTGTGCAAACCATATGTTAAGTCAAATTACCACAAGCATATTTAATATATTTCAAGCACTTTGTGCACACAATTTGCAAAATTCAAATGGAAAACCTCAAGCGGTGCCTACCAATACATCATCTAGTGAAACTATTATTCACATTTGATTCATCATTAGGGTACAATTAGCAGGCAACCTAGATTATATTGAAGTTCGGAGCAAGCCTATGACCCCTTGGAACGATGAAATGCCACAAGCACTAGAAAAGGAAAGCTAAAGGTAACTAATCTCTAGTTTTATCCTAAATTAGCAAAATTCAAGGTCCTCATTTCTCGTCTTTGCATAAAACCTATAGCCTCAAAAATTTAAAAACATAACCAAAATGCTAGTAAAGGAAGGAAACTTCGAAAATTTTCATTTTTCCAATTTACCATCCCCCTCCCCACACTTAAGTTGTACATTGTCCTCAATGGACGAATAACTAAGGCGAATAATGGGAAAAAGGGAAAAATGCAAAATGTAGAAAGGAACAATGAAAAACCTCCGGATGAAAGCGTGAAATCACCGTTTCAAAGTTGAAGCCAAAATTCAAGTGGGTGCTGAACTGACTGCCAGCATAAACCCGCTTGCTTATTCAAAAATTCCAAAAGCAATCTTCCAGAATTCAACTTGCAAAACCCAAAATTTTCACCTGACAATTATCATAAGCAAAATACGAAGCTAGTGCATAGTCATAGTAAAGGAAATTCAAGAAACAAGCAAAAACATGTCTCATCGCCTACACGGCGGAATTACAACCACATTGAATGTAAATAAAGTGCAATGTCTTAATAGTTTCAGAAAATAGCAAGAAAAATAGACAAGATCAGTCGTCCTCCATGTCATGGGAGGAAGGTACGCCATCTCCAGCATCGGGATCGGGTGGTCCGCCAAATATGCCCCTGTAAAAATCGTAGCCAGGCCCTGAATAGCGCTCACCAGTGGTATGCCTGTATGACCCAAATTGGGGCATACCCTGAGCGCCCCCGGTGCTACTACCGGCACCTGCTGTGCTCGAACTCGGACCTGGGTGTGGGCTGTAGAACCCGAAAGTAGTGCTGGCCGGCATGAAGATGGAGGGAGGACTATAGGTCTGAGTGGGTGGTGGTGGTGGTGGTGAGTCCGGTCGGATCCAATGGTTAATGTAGGGGTAGGTCTGAGTGGGTGGTGGTGGTGGTGGTGAGTCCGGTCGGATCCAATGGTTAATGTAGGGGGCCCAAGACTCGCACTGGTAGCCCATGCGGTTCACCTGGCTCCACATGGTCCTATTGCCGTCCATCATCATGTCCTGAGTGTCCTGGAGCTCCCGCTGATGTCCCAGGATCTCATCTAGTTTGGTTCCCCAACCTGCAAAATCATAAGCCGGGTAAGGGTTAGGCTGCTGCTCCATCTGGGGTGGCGACTCCATTCTCTGTCTCTGACCCGGTGGCTCCTGCTCGTCATCCGAATGTAAATCTCTGGCGTTCGTACTCCTTATCAACTTTGACTTCTTCATCTCCGAAGTGTCAATCAGGGAGGTGTTCAAACAAAGAGTAATACCCGACCTACCCGCGGGTGTGTCACAACCAAGCCTCTCCACCATCTGGGTCACAAAATGACCACACAAATACCTATGCTCCCGACACTTATACATGTGTCTAGCCAAAATATACGGAGCACACCCAAACCAACCAGAAGAAGGAAGCTCCTGAAACTGCCTAAGCAACCACAAATCATCAGAGGTGAGCTTATCGGTGGCATTTCCCCGATGGAGAAATGAATAGGTGATCATTTTGTGAAGAATCCTCAGTCTCTTGGACCTAATGTCCGACACCTTGCTGACCCCCGAATAAAACCTTGTCTTTCCCCGAAATGCTCATCCAATATGCATCAAATGTCCAATCGTCCTCAAAATATGAGATAGCAAATTGACTCTTGTTTATAAATGGATATACCTCCCCATTCTCAAACTCCTGAATCCGGAACATTCCACATAAGTATCCAAACTCGGCGACCGTACAGTGGCGCTGCTTACCTCCCAACCTAAAATGTATTACCCGATCCTCCATAGGATCCTGGATGGGTAAGTCTTGCACCTGCAGAGTGGCGTAGAACTCTTGACACCATTCCTTCACCACCTCCTTTCTTAATTCAAAAATTCGATTCCACATTGGAATACATATCAACCGATCAGCCCTTTCGTCCATAAATTCAGTCAAAAACCGCTGTTCAAAATAACCCAAGAGATCCGCCTCTCGAATCATCTCCCAATCCATGGTTCGGGGAGCGACCAAAACATAATCCTGTATTTCGCACAACCTGTTCAAGTAAGCCTGTCGCTCCCCTTTTGGAGCATTCGGGAACTTAAGCCATGGATGGGTTGTGGGTTTCAGCGTCCTAATCATGCTGCTCTGTCTTGCAGAGGGTGCCCTGTAGGATTCATCCACGTAGTCGAACTCATAATCTTGTGGCCAAACATTGCCCTCATACCTTTGTGGTTCCTGTTGTCTCTGCAAAAACAACCAAGAATATGCTTAATAAGTAAAAGTGGATACTAAGGAGTGATCACGAGAAACTAGGAAGTAGAAACGATTGAAACTGGTTTCCTGCACACAAAGTCGCGCCGCGAGGTATCCTGCTCGCGCCGCGACCATGCTGCCTCGCGCCGCGACCGCTGCCTCGCGCCGCGACCGTGCTGCCTCGCGCCGCGACCGCTGCCTCGCGCCGCGACCGTGCTGCCTCGCGCCGCGACCATGCTGCCTCGCGCCGCGACCGTGCTGCCTCGCGCCGCGACCTGCTGCCTCGCGCCGCGACCGTGCTGCCTCGCGCCGCGACCATGCTGCCTCGCGCCGCGACCGTGCTGCTCGCGCCGCGACCTGCTGCCTCGCGCCGCGACCATGGAACTCGCGCCGCGACCTTCCTCGCGCCGCGAGTTTGTTCTAAATTTATTTTTTTTTTTTTTTTTTTTTAATGGGTTTTTGAGTTTAATTAACAATGTAACAACTAATTTAACTTAAACTAACTAAGGAATGATTTAATTTGAAAAACCCCCGATTTGGACCATAGGAACCCTAATTAGGGTTTTCTAAATTCAAGCAAAATTAATCATCCCTAAGTACAATAAACAACAACAATAACCTATTTAAACAATTAACATTCATTAATTTAAAGAAATTGAAAGAAATTGACAAACCCTAATTATATGAAAATAAAAATTAAAAAGAAAAGAGAAGAGAGACTCGCGCCGCGACCATGCTGCCTCGCGCCGCGACCTGCTGCCTCGCGCCGCGACCATGCTGCCTCGCGCCGCGACCATGCTGCCTCGCGCCGCGACCATGCTGCCTCGCGCCGCGACCATGCTGCCTCGCGCCGCGACCATGCTGCCTCGCGCCGCGACCATGCTGCCTCGCGCCGCGACCATGCTGCTCGCGCCGCGACCTGCTGCCTCGCGCCGCGACCGTGCCAAGTCGCTCGCGCCGCGACCTTCTCGCGCCGCGAGTTTGTTCTGAATGTGTGTAGGTATCATTTTTGATTTCAATTAAAATAATAAATAAATAAAAGAAAAACTTACCTGGCTGAACACGCCTCGCGCCGCGACAAAAGCTCCTCGCGCCGCGACATTTCCTCGCGCCGCGACCTGCTGCCTCGCGCCGCGACCATGCTGCCTCGCGCCGCGACCATGCTGCCTCGCGCCGCGACCATGCTGCCTCGCGCCGCGACCATGCTGCCTCGCGCCGCGACCATGCTGCCTCGCGCCGCGACCATGCTGCCTCGCGCCGCGACCATGCTGCCTCGCGCCGCGACCATGCTGCTCGCGCCGCGACCATGCTGCCTCGCGCCGCGACCATGCTGCCTCGCGCCGCGACCATGCTGCCTCGCGCCGCGACCATGCTGCCTCGCGCCGCGACCATGCTGCCTCGCGCCGCGACCATGCTGCCTCGCGCCGCGACCATGCTGCCTCGCGCCGCGACCATGCTGCCTCGCGCCGCGACCATGCTGCCTCGCGCCGCGACCATGCTGCCTCGCGCCGCGACCATGCTGCCTCGCGCCGCGACCATGCTGCCTCGCGCCGCGACCATGCTGCCTCGCGCCGCGACCATGCTGCCTCGCGCCGCGACCATGCTGCCTCGCGCCGCGACCATGCTGCCTCGCGCCGCGACCATGCTGCCTCGCGCCGCGACCATGCTGCCTCGCGCCGCGACCATGCTGCCTCGCGCCGCGACCATGCTGCTCGCGCCGCGACCATGCTGCCTCGCGCCGCGACCATGCTGCCTCGCGCCGCGACCATGCTGCCTCGCGCCGCGACCATGCTGCCTCGCGCCGCGACCATGCTGCCTCGCGCCGCGACCATGCTGCTCGCGCCGCGACCATGCAGCTCGCGCCGCGAGTACCAGATATCGCGCCGCGATTTCTGCATATCAGTCAGCTTTTTGGCTTTATGACGCTAATTTTCGCTTAACGGTTCGCCCTGGACGACCTATCTCCTGTACATCTCAACATAAACACATAAAATAGAAAGAAAAGTACTGAAAACAATAAAAATAATGAACACACACGGGTTGCCTCCCGAGAAGCGCTTTATTTATTTACGAGTCATTAGCTTGACTCGAGCAAACCTCATTTTCAAACAAAAAGCTGAAGCTTCTCGACAAAAGCCCCTTCCCTGACTTCTTCTTCATGGTAGAGCTTTAACCGATGTCCATTTACAATGAACGAACTCCCATCCTCTCTAAACAACTCAACATATCCCGAAAGATATACATGCTTGATGACGAACGGTCCATTCCACCTCGATGTAAGCTTTGGTTGGTGGATTTTGAACTTGGAGAGAAACAACAACACTTTATCTCCTACTTTAAAGTCCTTTCTCTTGAGCTTTTTGTCGTGCCAAACTTTTGTCTTTTCTTTGTACAATAACGAGTTGTCGTAAGCACCATGTCTAAGCTCATCAAGCTCATGGAGTTGAAGCATTCTCGTTTCTCCGGCTTCAATCAAGTCCATGTTGCAATGTTTCAAGGCCCAATATGCCTTATGCTCAATTTCCACCGGTAAATGGCAAGACTTGCCATAGAGAAGTCTATATGGAGTGGTGCCAATGGGGGTCTTGAAAGCGGTTCGAAACGCCCATAGGGCATCATCTAACTTCTTGGACCATGACTTAGGGTTTCCATCCACGGTCTTCTCAAGTATCCTCTTCAAAGCACGGTTGGTGTTCTCAACTTGCCCACTAGTTTGTGGGTGATAGGAAGTTGAGAAACGATGGGTAACTCCATACCTTTTCAAGACTTTCGCCAATTGATGATTGGCAAAATGAGTGCCCCGGTCGCTTATCAAAGCTCTTGGCATTCCAAATCGGCTAAACAAAGCCTTTAAGAATTCAATCACAACCTTGCCATCATTGGTAGGCAAGGCTTTTGCTTCAGCCCATTTAGAGACATAATCCACCGCCACCAAAATATAGAGACACTTGTTGGACGGCGGAAATGGGCCCATGAAATCGATTCCCCACACGTCAAAGACCTCACAAACTTGAATTGCTTGTTGGGGCATTTCGTCCCTTTTTGTGATATTACCTTGCCTTTGACATGCGTCACATGTCTCCACAAGCGTTTGAGCTTCTTTGAAGATTGTGGGCCAATAGAAACCCGCATCGAAAACCTTCTTTCCCGTCACCGATGGCCCATAATGCCCACCGGTAGGACCGTAGTGACATTCATCCAAAATCTTCCTAGTCTCACCACCCCAAATGCATCTTCGGATCATACCATCCGCACACACCCTAAACAAATAGGGCTCCTCCCAAAAGTAATGCTTGATTTCTGAAAAGAACTTTTTCTTTTGTTGGGAGGACCATCCCTTTGGCAAAATTCCTGCACACAAATAGTTAGCGATATCGGCGTACCATGGTGCCTCGCGCCCGACCATGCTGCCTCGCGCCGCGACCATGCTGCCTCGCGCCGCGACCATGCTGCCTCGCGCCGCGACCATGCTGCCTCGCGCCGCGACCTGCTGCCTCGCGCCGCGACCATGCTGAACCTCGCGCCGCGACCTGCTGCCTCGCGCCGCGACCGTGCTGCCTCGCGCCGCGACCATGCTGCCTCGCGCCGCGACCGTGCTGCCTCGCGCCGCGACCATGCTGCTCGCGCCGCGACCATGCTGCTCGCGCCGCGACCATGCTGCCTCGCGCCGCGACCATGCTGCCTCGCGCCGCGACCATGCTGCCTCGCGCCGCGACCAGCTGCCTCGCGCCGCGACCATGCTGCCTCGCGCCGCGACCATGCTGCCTCGCGCCGCGACCATGCTGCCTCGCGCCGCGACCATGCTGCCTCGCGCCGCGACCATGCTGCCTCGCGCCGCGACCATGCTGCCTCGCGCCGCGACCATGCTGCCTCGCGCCGCGACCATGCTGCCTCGCGCCGCGACCGTGCTGCCTCGCGCCGCGACCTGCTGCCTCGCGCCGCGACCATGCTGCCTCGCGCCGCGACCATGCTGCCTCGCGCCGCGACCATGCTGCCTCGCGCCGCGACCATGCTGCCTCGCGCCGCGACCTGCTGCCTCGCGCCGCGACCATGCTTCTCGCGCCGCGATCATCGCTGAACTCGCGCCGCGACCATGCTGCCTCGCGCCGCGACCTGCTGCCTCGCGCCGCGACCATGCTGCCTCGCGCCGCGACCATGCTGCCTCGCGCCGCGACCATGCTGCCTCGCGCCGCGACCATGCTGCCTCGCGCCGCGACCATGCTCCTCGCGCCGCGACCATGCTGCCTCGCGCCGCGACCATGCTGCCTCGCGCCGCGACCATGCTGCCTCGCGCCGCGACCAGCTGCCTCGCGCCGCGACCATGCTGCCTCGCGCCGCGACCATGCTGCCTCGCGCCGCGACCATGCTGCCTCGCGCCGCGACCATGCTGCCTCGCGCCGCGACCAGCTGCCTCGCGCCGCGACCATGCTGCCTCGCGCCGCGACCATGCTGCCTCGCGCCGCGACCATGCTGCCTCGCGCCGCGACCATGCTGCCTCGCGCCGCGACCATGCTGCCTCGCGCCGCGACCATGCTGCCTCGCGCCGCGACCATGCTGCCTCGCGCCGCGACCATGCTGCCTCGCGCCGCGACCATGCTGCCTCGCGCCGCGACCATGCTGCCTCGCGCCGCGACCGTGCTGCCTCGCGCCGCGACCAGTGCTCGCGCCGCGACATTTCTCGCGCCGAGAAGCGCTTTATTTATTTACGAGTCATTAGCTTGACTCGAGCAAACCTCATTTTCAAACAAAAAGCTGAAGCTTCTCGACAAAAGCCCCTTCCCTGACTTCTTCTTCATGGTAGAGCTTTAACCGATGTCCATTTACAATGAACGAACTCCCATCCTCTCTAAACAACTCAACATATCCCGAAAGATATACATGCTTGATGACGAACGGTCCATTCCACCTCGATGTAAGCTTTGGTTGGTGGATTTTGAACTTGGAGAGAAACAACAACACTTTATCTCCTACTTTAAAGTCCTTTCTCTTGAGCTTTTTGTCGTGCCAAACTTTTGTCTTTTCTTTGTACAATAACGAGTTGTCGTAAGCACCATGTCTAAGCTCATCAAGCTCATGGAGTTGAAGCATTCTCGTTTCTCCGGCTTCAATCAAGTCCATGTTGCAATGTTTCAAGGCCCAATATGCCTTATGCTCAATTTCCACCGGTAAATGGCAAGACTTGCCATAGAGAAGTCTATATGGAGTGGTGCCAATGGGGGTCTTGAAAGCGGTTCGAAACGCCCATAGGGCATCATCTAACTTCTTGGACCATGACTTAGGGTTTCCATCCACGGTCTTCTCAAGTATCCTCTTCAAAGCACGGTTGGTGTTCTCAACTTGCCCACTAGTTTGTGGGTGATAGGAAGTTGAGAAACGATGGGTAACTCCATACCTTTTCAAGACTTTCGCCAATTGATGATTGGCAAAATGAGTGCCCCGGTCGCTTATCAAAGCTCTTGGCATTCCAAATCGGCTAAACAAAGCCTTTAAGAATTCAATCACAACCTTGCCATCATTGGTAGGCAAGGCTTTTGCTTCAGCCCATTTAGAGACATAATCCACCGCCACCAAAATATAGAGACACTTGTTGGACGGAGGAAATGGGCCCATGAAATCGATTCCCCACACGTCAAAGACCTCACAAACTTGAATTGCTTGTTGGGGCATTTCGTCCCTTTTTGTGATATTACCTTGCCTTTGACATGCGTCACATGTCTCCACAAGCGTTTGAGCTTCTTTGAAGATTGTGGGCCAATAGAAACCCGCATCGAAAACCTTCTTTCCCGTCACCGATGGCCCATAATGCCCACCGGTAGGACCGTAGTGACATTCATCCAAAATCTTCCTAGTCTCACCACCCCAAATGCATCTTCGGATCATACCATCCGCACACACCCTAAACAAATAGGGCTCCTCCCAAAAGTAATGCTTGATTTCTGAAAAGAACTTTTTCTTTTGTTGGGAGGACCATCCCTTTGGCAAAATTCCTGCACACAAATAGTTAGCGATATCGGCGTACCATGGTGTCTCCTCATCCTCAACCTGCATTAAAAACTCATCGGGAAAAGAATCGTTAATTTCATGCTCTTTTAACTCCTCAAGGTGAGGGTTTTCGAGCCTACTCAAATGGTCGGCGGCAACATTTTCAGCCCCACTTTTGTCCTTAATTTCGATATCAAATTCTTGCAAAAGCAAGACCCAACGAAGCAAACGGGGTTTGGCATCTTGCTTTGAAAACAAATATTTCAATGCCGAATGATCGGTGAACACAATGGTCTTATTCAATACCAAGTAAGGCCTAAACTTATCAAAAGCATATACCACCGCCAACAACTCTTTTTCGGTCACGGTGTAGTTTTGTTGGGCGGGGTTTAGGGTTTTGCTAGCAAAATAGATTGGGCGAAAATGCTTCTCATCCCTTTGGCCAAGAACGGCTCCCAAAGCAAAATCACTAGCGTCACACATAAGTTCAAACGGTAGAGACCAATTCGGTGAAGTCATGATTGGGGCATTGGTCAATTTGTCCTTTAAAATAGAAAAAGCGTTAAGACACTCATCATTAAACTCAAAAGGGACATCTTTTTCCAACAATCTAGTCATGGGTCTTGTGATTTTAGAAAAATCTTTGATAAAACGACGGTAAAAACCGGCATGACCTAGAAAACTTCTTACCGACTTCACATTGGTAGGTGGAGGTAATTTAGTCATGACATCAATTTTGGCTTTGTCAACCTCAAGACCCGCCCTTGAAACCTTGTGACCCAACACAATGCCCTCTTTGACCATAAAATGGCATTTTTCCCAATTAAGCACCAAATGTGCTTTCTCACATCTATCAAGCATTTTATCCAAATTTGTTAAACAACTTTCAAAAGAGTCACCAAATACCAAAAAATCATCCATGAAAACTTCCATGGAGGTTTCAATCATATCTTGAAAAATGGCCAACATGCATCTTTGAAAAGTTCCCGGTGCATTACATAAACCAAAAGGCATGCGGCAATAAGCATATGTTCCGAAAGGGCAAGTAAAAGTTGTTTTCTCTTGATCATTAGGATCAATGGGTATTTGGAAGTACCCGGAAAAACCATCAAGGAAACAGAAAAATTCATTACCCGCTAACCTTTCAAGCATTTGGTCCATGAAGGGTAAAGGAAAATGGTCCTTTTTGGTGGCCTCATTTAACTTGCGGTAATCTATACAAACTCTCCAACCGGTGACCGTCCGAGTTGGGACCAATTCATTATTCTCATTAGTAACAACGGTCATACCACCCTTCTTTGGTACACAATGTACCGGGCTAACCCATGGACTATCCGATATTGGAAAAATGATCCCCGCATCAAGTAATTTAACAATTTCCTTTTTCACAACATCCTTCATGTTAGGATTAAGCCTTCTTTGCCTTTGAATGACCGGTTTCACATTTTCAATTAAATTGATTTTGTGTTTGCAAAAATCGGGGCTTATCCCGGGTATATCGGATGTCTTCCATGCAAAGGCCTTTTTATGGGCCTTTAGAATGGACATGAGTCTAGCCTTTTCCTCACCCGAAAGTGATGAGGAGATAACAACGGGAAGTAGAGATGTACCTTCCAAGAAAGCATATTCTAGATGATCGGGCAATGGTTTGAGCTCTAAATCCGTAGGAGGATTATCAATGGAAGTGGGTAGCTTACTACTTGGAATTACCTCAATTTCTTCAAATCCCTCATCTTCCAATGGAGCATCACCCATGCTAAGTGCCAAAATCTCTTCAATCTCCTCAACTTGGTCACTAGCGACATCTCCCTCTCCAATACTAGCCAAGCCATCGTTTTCTTCACCATCAATTCCAACAAGCTCCAATGTCTCTAATTCAACCGCATCATCTATAACATCAATCTTAAAACAAGTGTCATTGGAAGAATAAGAATGTTGTAAAGCTTTTTCAATTTTAAACACAATTCGGTCTTCCCCGACACCCAAGGAAATTTCCTTGTCCTTTACCCGAATGATAGCATCCGCGGTGTATAAGAATGGTCGGCCCAAAATGAGGGGCACCTTGGTGTCCTCCTCCATTTCCAAAATGACAAAGTCTACCGGAAAAACAAATTGGCCTACTTGTACTAGCAAGTTTTCGGCCACCCCCAACGGGTATTGAAAAGAATGATCCGCTAGGCGGATGCTCATTTTAGTGGGTTTCAACTTACCCAAAGAAAGCTTTCTAAAAATTGAAAAAGGCATCAAGTTGATGCTTGCTCCTAGGTCGGCCAACGCCTTATAAGACAATTTCCTACTAAAAGTACAAGTGATGAGAAAACTTCCTGGATCCGAAAGCTTAGGTGGAAGCTTATTTTGGATTACCGCCGAGCATTCCTCATTGAAAAATGTTGCCTTTGCTTCCTCAAGCTTCTTCTTATCCGTCACTAGTTCTTTGATAAACTTGGCATAATTAGGCATGCCCGAAATGAGATCAACTAACGGCACATTGATTGTCACCGTTTTGATCATGTCAAAGAACTTGTTGTATTGTTCTTGAATCTTTTCCTTCCTCAAGCATTGAGGAAAGGGAATCTTGGGCTTGTAGGGCTTGACTTCGGGTTCCTTGATTGGTGTGGCCTTAGGAACCGAAGTAGTGACCACCGGTGGTGATTCCATCTCTACCTCTTCATCGTCTTCCTCATCAAACTGCCCAACTAAAGGAGAAACATTATAAATACGAGAATTATCAATAGGAGGGGTAGTTACCTTTCCGGACCGCGTGGTTATGGCATTAACGGTTTCATTCCGGTGTTGGGGTCCTTTGTACTTGTCATCCCCCTTTCTCCATTGACCTTTGTCTTGATTTGGGTTTTGTTGGGTATTGCTTGGTAGAGTACCCGGTTGCCTTTGTTGATTGCCCATTCTATCGATTCTCTTTTCCAAGTTAGAAATCAAAGCTTGGTTGTTGCTATTGCTAATGTCAATCTTGTCATGCAACCCCCCAATCTTTTCATTCAAAAGCTTGGAATAGTTTTCCATTGAAGCGTTTCGCTTCTCTTGAGCTTCCTCCCTCTTGTCTTGTTTATCGAGAAACTTGGCCATCATGGCCATGAGAGGCGATCCTTCATCTTGATTTTCCTCCTTCCTCGGAGGTGAGGGTGGTTGTTGTTGTTGAGGTGCTCCATGAGTATCATCTTTTTGCCACCTACCTTGAAAATTACCACCACGATTGTTAGAGTAAAAATTAGAAGGATTCGAAGAGTTACCTTGGTAGCGGCCTTGGTAGTTGCCACCACGTTGGAAGAGAGATTGATAATTTCCTTGGCGTTGATTTTGCACAAAGTTCACATCTTCTTGTGTCATAGAATCACACTCATCCGGATGGTGTGGACCACCACAATGAACACATCCCCCCGCCATGATCTTCACATCACGCTCAAGCCCACCAAAGTTGTTCTCCGCCATAGAGAACCTTTCATCCATTCGGTTTGAAAGTTTCCGAATTTCAGTAACTACCTCGGATGTTTCACCATCATCCACCCGAGCTACTACCTTACGTGATCTCCTATCCCTATTCGACGGTCTAGAGACTTGAGCTTTTGCCATATCCTCAAACATCTTCCAAAGCTCACTTGAGGTCTTGTAGCTAATACTACCCCCACAAGTCATTACCATCTTCTCGTAGTTCTCCCTATTCATTCCATCCAAAAATATCCCCACAATTTCGGTGTCACTCACCCCATGCCCGGGACATTCCCACAAGAGATCCTTCATCCTTAACCAAGCTTCAACTATCGACTCATCCTCGTCTTGTCTAAAAGAACGGATAACAAGCCTAAGCTCTCTTTCCCGATTAGCCGGAAAGAATCTATCTATAAAAGCTTCCTTAACCGCCCCCCAATTAGTCAAACTATCCGGCGCTAATCCTTTCAACCATTTGTGAGCCTCTCCCGTGAGAGACATAGGAAAAAGCGTCATCTTAACATTGTTGGCTTGTTTTCCCCATAGTTGAATAGATTGCAAATCATCTCGAACTTGTCAAGATGCTCATGAGGGTCTCTTTTATGCCATCCATCAAAGCACAAATCCTTAACCATTTGTAAATGGTTACCTTTCACCGCGAAAGTGTCGATCTCGGGTGCACGGATGGCCGATCGGCGAGTTGTAGGTATGGTTCGAGGAAGGTCCTCGATTTTCATGTTGAAGAGATCGGGCGGATTATTTTGTTGACCGGCCATGTTGATGTCCGGTTTTGGCGATTCGGGTGGAGTTGGTGTTTTGTCGGAAATGGGTTCTTCTTTTTCGGAAAAATAACCCCACTCGTTACTACCCGACTCGTAGTAAGTCTCGTTAAGTATGTGGGTTTGTTAAGGAGTTGTGTTTACGAAAAATGGTTCGGACGATGATGGTTGTGAGGTTTGTGTTTTGGTGCGCTTTTTAAGTTTTTCGGGGTTAGATGTGGCCTTGGCTAATGGTTTCCCAGAATCTTCTGATTCAGTTCGTGATCTGTTTCCATCTTCTGATCCTGTCATACCTGAGTCCATAACTATCCCTACTGTTGTTCCTTCTGTTTCTGATCCTCCGGACTCAGATGCCACTGATTCTGCAACATCTGGCCCTAAGCTCGCGCCACCTCCAATTCTCACATATACTAGAAGACATAAGGATAAGACGACAGAGACACCTGATTCACAACCAGACCATGACCCTGGTACATCCTCAGTTCCCCATTTGATACCTGAACCTGATTCCCAATCATTACATAACACCCCTGATACACACGAGTATGATCCACCTGGTGCACCTTATCCTGATGTACCCATAGCCCTTCGTAAAGAACCCAGAAATTCTACTCGTTACCCAATTCAACATCATGTTAACTATGCTCACCTATCCACTGAAGCACGTGCCTTCACCACTGCTATTGACTCTTACCCAGTTCCCAAGAATGTGATGACAGCTCTTAGTCACCCAGGATGGCGAAAAGCCATGGAAGAAGAAATAGGGGCTCTTCAAGCCAATCATACATGGGATCTTGAGTCGCTTGATTTTCCCCATAGTTGAATAGATTGCAAATCATCTCGAACTTGTCAAGATGCTCATGAGGGTCTCTTTTATGCCATCCATCAAAGCACAAATCTTTAACCATTTGTAAATGGTTACCTTTCACGAATCTTGTCCTTATTTCCCAGAATCTTCTGATTCAGTTCGTGATCTGTTTCCATCTTCTGATCCTGTCATACCTGAGTCCATAATTATCCCTACTGTTGTTCCTTCTGTTTCTGATCCTCCGGACTCAGATGCCACTGATTCTGCAACATCTGGCCCTAAGCTCGCGCCACCTCCAATTCTCACATATACTAGAAGACATAAGGATAAGACGACAGAGACACCTGATTCACAACCAGACCATGACCCTGGTACATCCTCAGTTCCCCATTTGATACCTGAACCTGATTCCCAATCATTACATAACACCCCTGATACACACGAGTATGATCCACCTGGTGCACCTTATCCTGATGTACCCATAGCCCTTCGTAAAGAACCCAGAAATTCTACTCGTTACCCAATTCAACATCATGTTAACTATGCTCACCTATCCACTGAAGCACGTGCCTTCACCACTGCTATTGACTCTTACCCAGTTCCCAAGAATGTGATGACAGCTCTTAGTCACCCAGGATGGCGAAAAGCCATGGAAGAAGAAATAGGGGCTCTTCAAGCCAATCATACATGGGATCTTGAGTCGCTTCCTCATGGGAAGCGTATTGTTGGTTGTCGTTGGGTATTCACTGTCAAACTCAATCCCGATGGCTCCCTACATCGATTGAAGGCCAGGTTAGTTGCTAAGGGTTATTCTCAGGCTTATGGCATTGATTACGATGAGACATTCTCTCCAGTAGCCAAAATGCCATCAGTTCGCATCTGTATCTCTCTGGCGGCTATTAATCATTGGCCACTCCATCAGCTTGATGTCAAGAACGCATTTCTTAATGGTGTTCTTGAGGAGGAGGTTTATATGGAGCAGCCACCCGGCTTTATTGTTAAGGAGGAGGCTTCGAAAGTATGCAGATTACGCCGATCACTTTATGGTCTTAAGCAGTCTCCTAGAGCATGGTTTGGTCGGTTCTCAAGTGTTATGACAGAATTTGGGATGGTTCGTAGTGCATATGATTATTCTGTATTCTTCAGACACCAGCAAGGTCGAAGGATTATTTTGGTTGTGTATGTGGATGATATCATAATCATAGGGGATGACGACGTTGGTATCACCAAGCTCAAACAGTTCCTTAAGTCTCAGTTCCAGATCAGCGACTTAGGTCGACTACGGTACTTTCTTGGCATTGAAGTATCACAGTCCCCGCAAGGAATACTTCTCTCTCAACGAAAGTATGTCCTTGATATGTTATCCGAATGTGGCTTATTGGGTTGTAAACCTGTTGACAGTCCAATGCTTCCTACAGGGAAGCTTCTTCCTGAAGATGGGAGTCCGATGAAGGACCCAGAACGATATAGACGATTGGTTGGGAAACTTAATTATTTGACTGTTACCCGTCCAGATATCTCATTTGTAGTAAGTGTCTTAAGCCAATTTATGGCCACGCCATATACTGGACATTGGGATGCTGTTCTTCGTGTATTAAGATATCTCAAGACTACACCAGGTCTTGGGATCCTTTATTCTGATCAGGGACATTATCGTGTGGGTGCTTTCACAGAAGAGGGAGATGGACGGATATCAGGGTTCTCTGATGCAGATTGGGCAGGATGTCCTATCTCTCGACGATCTACGACTGGCTATTGTGTGTTTGTCGGTGGAAACCTTGTGTCATGGAAAAGTAAGAAGCAACACACGGTATCAAGATCAAGTGCAGAATCGGAATATAGAGCCATGGCAGATGTCACATCCGAGATGATATGGATTCGTCGACTTCTTAGAGAACTCGGGGTTGTTTCTGATAACCTAATGCGACTATATTGTGATAATCAATCAGCTATTCATATAGCCAAGAATCAAGTATTTCATCAAAGAACGAAGCATATTGAGGTTGATTGTCATTTAATCAGAGATCGAGTAGTAGGGACGAAAGTTGATCCTCCGTCAATTCAGCCAATACATGTCAAGACAGAGTTCCAACTTGCAGATATCCTTACCAAACCACTCCGGAAGACCCAAATAGATTTCATATGTAACAAGTTGGGCATGATTAATATCTATGAACCAACTTGAGGAGGAGTGTTAGTTGTAAATATGTAATAGATCAAGGACCAAGTGTGCAATTATAGAGGTCCTTAGTGTAAATGTTTATTTCGTTTTAGTCCCTCTCTCTTCCTATAAATAGAGGGCTCATTAGTTGTAATATATACACCTTCATTCTATACAATTCAGTTTACAGTAATGTTTGTGTTCAAAGGCAGATTGATATACTGAAATTATTCATGATGAAACTGAAATAGGCATGCATTTGATTATCTTGTTTGAATTGTTAATCCGTGTAATGTAATGACAAAAAAACTGAAAATGATCATTTGAGTTTTGTTTAGGAATAATGGTTGGTATTGAAGTTGAAACAATTGCTCTGATGTCTCCTAAATTCCTAAGAGGTTTGGATGAAATGGCTTGGTTTAAAATCTTTTTACATCTTACACATATTTCAACTTCCAAGTGCAGCGTGATCTTCTGATCTTGTACATTGCATATGTGGAGGTCCTAGTAGGAAATACTGACCAAGATGAAAACCGGAACTCGGTAGGAACAAATGATCAGGTCTTGTTGCAAAATAATGCTTTGAAACTTGCAAAATCTATGAGGATTTTGACAACGTGTTGTAGAACCAATATTTTGCGTGGATTAGATGGACTGGTAGCTCACACCAAAGTTCTCAGTTCAAATGCCCATATATTTTGGTTCCTGACTGGACTCATAATTGAAAATCCTAAGCTAACGAGCAGTAACTTGACTTGTAAGTGTCTAGATTAAAATATAAAATATCACAATCCGGAAAAACCTGGGCGCGTTTAGTTCGAGAAAATGTTTTCAAGTTTTCCATTTCCAATTTTCTAGAAAATGAAAAGGGTTTTTCATTTCTAAAAAACCCTTGAAAATTTTGAAAACGCGTTCAAAATAAAAGATGGAGTTTTCATTTTCCATTTTAGAAAACTAGAAAACATGTTCAAGTTCACTTGTTTTCTAATTTTAGGTTTATAAAAGGTTTGGAAAATAGAAAAGTGAAAACAAAAACTGGAAAAAACAGTTTTCTAATTTTAGTGCAAAAGTTGGAAAACAGAATTTTCATTTTCTAGGAAAACTTTTCTAGAAAAATACAATTTGAACGCGTTTTTTGTTTTCCATGTTTTCTTGGAAAATGAAAATGGAAAACAGGGGAGTTTTCTTGAACTAAACGCACCCTAATTTATTAATTTTTTTTAGTAGTGTCAATTTTGTCTTTCTTTCTCCCCAACTAGTAGTAGACCATGAGACGATTTCCCGTCTGTTTTTTGATATTTTTTCTGACTCGTCTAGTTCACAAGAAGATTAGACTCGAAACGAGTTACAACATTAGTGACGGTGTGACTCATGAGTATTCAGAAGTCACAAGAACAACTCACAGATATACAAAGACCAAAATTGTTAACTTTCTTATATGAAGTTTACGAATCTGAAAGGAAAACCTGTATTCAACACGTTGAAGGACCAACATTTTTATTTGGTGATATATATATATATATCAAAATGGTCACAAAACCGACCTGACATTAAAACAAAACATATTGCATAATATCCCAATATGAAGAGACGGCCAGCAAACAACAACAATAATTTTTTCAAACACGGATTTGTTATTTCGTCAAATAACCGACCTGACATTAAAACAAAACTATTGAACAATATCCCAATATGTATCTGTGTTATAATATAAATTTTAAGTACAACACGAATAGCATCATCCATTTTCGAAGAATTTTTTGGACAAGTGTGTTTTTTTGGGATGGCTTTGTAGAATAGCTGAGTGATCAAGCTTGTAGAATAGTCCGGAAATATGTTTTTAGCACCTTGGTTAAACTATTGTTATGATGTTTGTTTAGGTGCTAAGAGTTTGGAGGTGATCGAGTGTCAAACTTTAATTCTAAGCCGATAAGGTGAGTATATAGAACTTAAACGGGTAATTTTGATCATATGAAACCAGATTAAATACGTTTAAGAGACTCCATATGATCATGCGGTATTTGTGAAAGTTATTCATTGTTGTTTATATGTGATTATGCGTTAACCTTGTTATGTGATAGTGTAGGTGTTTAGCAAATAGAACATGTATTAGCAGTAAATTGTATGTTTAACGTCTATATATTTACTAAATGTTGTGCTTAGCCCGTTAGTGGTGCTTACATCATAGATCTAAGCGATTCAAAGACCAAATGTGAGCAACGGTACGACAAGAATGAAATGGATTACACTTGCAAACGGGGTTTGCATTTGCAAATGTTCCTTTTTAAATTGCCGTTTGCTACCTGACTTGTTAGATATGCCCAATCTTGCCGTTTGCTACTTGACTATGCCAAACCAAACCAGACCAATACCAAATTCTTAACCAGAGTTGGACTTCCGCATTCTCTAGTGTATTTTATTGTGATTCAGTGCCACCCATTTTCACGTGGACATCCCTAACCGATACGTCTACATAGCCTAATCATTGGAATATTATGCTAACAAAGTAATACAAGAAGAAAAAAACCTTTAATACTAGTCCCAGTCACACATGCAACCAACACAAAACGCATATAAGATCAAAAATGTAAATTGACACTCATAGAACCACTAATAGGGATCACATAACCAAACTAACCACCAAAATATAACTACGAGCCCATGGGCTTTCCTGCCTCCATCCCAGCAAATGAGCAAAGTTGAGAAATTCTGCAATTAGAGTATCATCGTCAGAAATATGCACTAAATTGCAATCAGAAATTCTTGCGTTGAGTTTAGTAGGAACTTACAGATCTTGTTGAAGGCCACGATATCACAGCTCTGGACATATTCATTAATGGGCTCCACAGTAAATTTCTCTTCAATCAGTGTATCGACAGAGACCAGGTCGTCCACAATTGTCATCATGATCTGGAGCTTCTTAATACCATATCCAACTGGTACCAGCTTTGCTGCAAAATTATAGGTTATTAGCCGTTAGATAGATGCCGGCATTCCAGATACTGATCATCACCAGTTAAACCAAAACTGCTGCTTAATAGAGGTGGCAATGTTGGACACTTAATTTTGATGGGTCGCTTCGGGTCATGTTTTATACGTAAATGGTCATGTTTTATGTATACAACCTCCCAGATCACTTTATTTACAAGATCATGATAGCATCAAAAACGGCAAGATTGATGGACAACACATCTGTTGGGTCAACCAAACCAAGTTGGGTAAACATTGCCCGTTTTGGCTGTCACCCAACCCACCCATTTCACTACTACTATATATTATCACAATTTAATTTGGTGAAAATAATGACAGTCATATCTATGCCACCAGGGCTGTTCTTCAACAGAAAAACGTTTGACATACATGCACCCCAGTGTAAGCCTTCCATTTGAACACTTCTGATGGCTTCCTCAAGCTTTTGCATGTCTGTCTCATCATCCCAAGGCTTCACATCTAACAGGACTGAAGACTTCCCAGCTGATAATATAATCACACGCAGACAAAAAAAAATGCATTCAGTGAACTGGTGATATATCTAAGTATAAACAAAGTATATGTGCAGGGTGCTAGAATAGCTTTAGAACTTTATAGTGTATTTAGACATGCCACTTTAGACATGCCAAACTGAAGGTGATTATTATCTAACAATTCAGATTTCAAGTCTCAATATGCAACTTTTAGCGTCTGAGTTACCGATCTCTGCTAATAACCATCTGAACATTGTAGACTGAAATTACATACTAACCCTTCTAGAAATAAGAAGGAAACAACTTACATTCTTTCTTTTTACCAGATTCTTTCACTGCAGCTGCACGCTCTTCGGCAGCCTTCTTTTCCTCCTCTGTCTCCTCACCGAAAAGATCTACATCACTATCGTCATCCTCATCCGCTGCAGCCTGAAATTACATATTTGTGGGTTACCATCGAATTAGACAACAACAAAGTATGCAACATACTTGTAAAGATGAAGAAAGAATGTAACTTGTTCATATTACGACCAGGGAGACAGTTTGAATAAAAAAAGTAGACGAAATAGTTCATATCACATGCCTTTGTGTCAGCAACAGAAGCATGTCCATTAGTCTTGGAAGCATGTCCATTAGTCTCTGGGAAAGAAGCAGATCCATCGACAACAACACCACTGCCTTCAGCAGTTACACCACTGAAAAGAGAACCACAAATCAATTATCTTGATCTGAGATGGCAACTTTGACCCGTTTACAATTAAACAGGAAGATTCGGGTTATAATTATCTCTAGCCGGTTGGGCCAAATGATTCAAACGTGTCAAAAGTCAACCAAAGTATTTTAATTGATAAAACCTAAATCATTTCAATCAGAAAATAAGATCATTATCCTAGTTTTAGAATCTCGGTAACCATTTTTTACATGGTAGTTATTTATAATTGAACACAACAAAACTTCAGGCAGAAAATTTCCTGAGTAAACAAAATCCAACATGTCCTACATTACCAGAAACCCTACCAAAGTATTTCTCATTTTCGCCACTTAATCACTTATAATCTTGATCATCAATACAAAAAAAATGCTGTATTTTGTACCAAAAAGATTCAGAAAAAACCAAATCAGCTACTAAAGTAACTCAATCATGAAGTTGATGACAGGATCAAGTTTAAAAAACTTACGAAATCCTGAGAAGAGCCGTGATGTGATTGTACCAACGAGACACATTGACATACTGGGATGACGGAGGCTTTGTGAAAGCTGCATGAACAGTGAGATCATCCTTCGAGGCTTGGTACCTGAAAAAACATAAACCCCTTCTCATCATTTGTATAACCAAAACAACAAAACACTGTATCCACTTCGAAGACAAATGTTAAGAAGCTCACCCGGTGATGTAACTACGAGACAACAAGTACTCATCCAGCTTCTTCAGGCCAGCTTCAGAACCAACATAAAATGTAGGTGCCATTGCTACACGATCAACTTATCTCTTCTGCAAGACAGTGTAATTAAATTTCGGAAATACTAACATTACATGAAACAAATCAACCAGAATTTTCATTAGACCAAACTTGGGAGAAAGCACTACAAAGTTTAATTCCTGTTTAAATAATTTACTATTAGCTTTCGATTTTCAGCTGATCAATATTAAAGGTTTCGTAATTTAAATATATCCAACGAACATATCTATGCAAAATCCATAATGTGCAAAACTGAAGTGCTCTTTCTATTAAATTTGGGTAATGTTTCAATTTGTACCAACTCTTTATTCTTTATAATTGCAAAAAAGATATTTTTATTTGAAAAAAGTATAGCGAAAACATCGGCTTTTTTATACGATAAACGTTTTCATCCAAAATCCACAAAGTGAAAACTTATAGGGTGTTTGGTTTTTTCTCATTTTTTACAGCTTAAGATCATGACCTGAAAAGACCAATAAGCTAAAAAAATATAACCTAATCCAAACACCCCTAAATCAAAAACTGTTCTTTTTTATTTTTTTAATTTCATTTCGGCGAGAACTCAATTTTCACAACTTCATTATTATTCTTTATATCTTAAAAAAAAAGCGTTTTTTTTAAAGGTAAAAACTTTTTTATTATATATAATCAGTCTATTTGTAAGCAAAAAAACGATCTTTCTTTTAATCGAAATCCGTAAAATTGAATCAAAAAATGTTTAATGATGCACAAATAACAATCTTTTTTTTCTAAGGAATTGTCAGGTTTTTCACAAATTAAATACTTTTCACAAACATGCATATAAGATAATTTCCCATACAGTAAATCAGTAAAAATTCATATCATCATCACTAATATAAAACCTATAGAATTGTATTAATTGAAAGTGTTACATCTGTCATTAATTATAAAAACAATCGACAATTATGTATAAAAGTAACATATACTATAATAAATAATAAAATATATTTATATATATGTATATGTATAATATAATTTGAGGATGAAAAAAAAAATACCTAGTAACTGGGGTTTGTTAATCGAAAGTGATGATTGAAAACTCTGCTACACCATATACTTGTTACAATTAATTGATAAATACCAATTATTTATACGAAAATTGTGAGGGGTAAATTTGTCATTTTCTTCAACGGAAGAAAAGGGATTTTCCCAACTTCTTTTACTTGTTTTTTGTGAGGTTTCTTTAGAAATGAAGTGATGAACGACCCAAATGAACTACTAACAACATCTACAATTGGTGTCCATTCTAAGTTAAAATTTTGATAATATGTTTTCTTATGTTTAACGTAGTAGACTGACCAGCATTTCCAGAGTTTAAGGAAAAATTCTCCTTAATATTTAGATATAGATATAAAATATATAGAGAGAAATAATGAAAGATGAAAACATATCAATTTGTGAAGAGGAAATTGCTACTGAAAAAACGTACGTTTAACTTAGAATTACTACTTTGTCGTTCTTTTCACCGTGTTTTATTTTTTCTAAACAAAGGAATGACGAATGAATGAGTTTCCTAAAACCCACTCTTTGAGGTTTAGAATAAATCTATATCTATAATTCTATAATCCTTTATAAAGCAAAGTGGATTAAGAAATTAAGCATTTTTTCATTATCCCCAAAATACCCCTAATTACTCTTTTCACCACTTTTCACATTTCTCTTTTCCTAATCCTAACCGTGCGTCTATCTATCTTTAAAACATATCTTAAATCCTAACCCTAAAACATATCACCAACACCAATCACGACCACCATCCATCACCACCTTCAGTTGGTTCCAACCCACCATCCATCACCACTTTCAATTGAACCCAATCCGTCACTTTTGACCCCACTGAATTTTGGAGCCGATATAATTCTTTTGTATTTGAGCAATCCACAAAACACATCGTCGCTTTTTTTTCTTCTTTTTTTTTTAATAGTATTTTCATAATTGCAGGGATTGTCATAGAGAAACAACACTTCTTTTGAAGCTTTTTTTTTTGATGAATTCTTGTTTTTTTTTCTTTTTTTTCAACTAAGGTATCTTATAATTTTGAGGGTTTTTTTTTTATTTTAAATTTCTTTATATTTAATTTTGTTCGGTATTTTCATATGTATTTAGAGTAACAACATGTATATTGTTATTGACGCGAGTATTTACATGTATTGATAATTTTTTATTTCAAATATTTTATGAAACTGTATAATGTTGGGTTATTAGCATTCATTGTTGTTGATAGAGGCGGATTCAGTATGTACGAAGGTGGGTCCTAGGACCTACCTTAGGTTTGGAAATTTTATGGAGCTTATATGTAGGTTTCATGGGACATATGTAAATATATTGTTAGGACCTACCTTAACTTAAGAATAAACAAACAACAAACTTTGGATAATGATTGAATAAAGATTTTAGGATGTTATTATACATTGAGGTAAAAGACGATGGAGAAAAATATGAAAAAAATAGAATGGTCGAAAAGTAAGCAATCGTAGATTTGAGTTCCAATCAGAGATGGTGGGTGGGTGTGACTTTGAATGAGAAAATGACAAAAGTGGAAATGATACTAGTCTTTCATTTTTATTTTATTTTTTACTTTATGGAGTTGTGGTGGTTTAGAATTATTTATTTTTTAGTAGTTATATTGGTTTTACCAAACATGTAACAAGTTAAATAAGATAAAAGAGTTTGTTAATATTGATACTCGTATTACATTAGAGGGGTTTTGCTAATAGAAAAAAGTTACATATAGAATTTGGTTAGAAACTAGAATTTAATTAGTTCGTTGATGTCGATGTTGAATTGTTGATGATCTGGTACGCCCCATTTTAGCCTCCGGTTTTAGAGTAATTTAATTTAAATCCATTTTAGCCCATAAATAATCAATTATCGGGTTTGTTTAGAAATTATAACTAACATGTGTGATCTTGTTATGAATGAGCGAGGAAAATATGAATTAATTTTAAACATGATGTTTGTATTAACGAAATGCAAAATATTAGTATTATTTAATCGATAGACTCATAAATGTTTTAATTTATAAAAACAATCGTAGCAAATTCAATGCTATTTTTAATTATGTTTTATGGTTCTTAAAGTTGACCAAACCCGACCCGACTATTGTAACTTTTATTTTATTCTTCTTAAACTAAATTAAGGACCTACCTAACGTGTGATTCTGGATTCGCCAGTGGTTGTTGAAGATCATTATTTTTACTATGTGTTAGGATCACATGGAATGGGAAACATGACGTCATGATTGACATGTTTCGTTTGACATTTTGTGAATGTTCGTCTATCTTATAGGTTGGTTTCTAATTTTTTTATATCCACATTTGATTTCCGAGTTGTTCTTGATCTTATAAGAGATTCTGATTATAAACGCTTATGTGTTGTTGAGAAAACAAAAGAAAAAGAAATAGAAGAGTTTGTTAGTTTTGAGCGTTACCAAGATTTCATAAAGCAGGATGTCAATACTTCTTTTGGTTTGATGATTGATATAGTTACAAACAAAATTTTACTAACAATGTTTACAAACCCATGTGGACCAATAGTAAAAGAAGAGTGAATCAAGAAAGAAAAAATAAATATAATTTTATTAGTGGTTATTGATGCCACATGTGTTTGTAAGTTTTATTTGTAAAGGGGAGAGGAGTGGCAAACGGCATGGTGGCGGGTTGGCCATGCCGCCGAGGGAACACCGCCGCCATCGAAACGACATGAAGACGGCATGGAGCTCAACGGGCTTAAAGCCCTGCGCGGGTTGAGAAGAAAAGAGACGTTGGGAGGTGGGCCATGCAATTTTTGAACGTTGCAGACTAAAAAAAAAATAAAAAATTCAAACCCCCTTTGACTCAAAGTAGCCGTTAGGAGCTAAAAACATTAAAAAAAACCCCTCATTTTATCTATAAATACATCTTCCTTTTCTCAAACAAACACAACAAAAAAACTATACCCCTTTTCTCAAACAAACACATTTTCTCCTTTCACAAAATCATCCATGGATCCAAGGAGGGAGAAAAATGTTAGAGGTCCACCGGCACCGACACGATGCAACTTTTGTGTACCACGAAGAGTTGAAACGCCTCAATATCAACCTCAACAAGTCGACCCCTCACAATACTATATTCCCGACCCACCACCGACTACTCAACCTCAATATCATTACGCCTCACAATCTCATACGGCGTATTTTCCTCCTCCCTCTCGCGCAATGCATTCCCGGGAGCAGAGCGTGGGCGATTGAGCAAAAACGGGAGATTGCGGCGAAGTATGGATGGGAGTTTAATGAGTGATTTTTATGTTATTAATCTATCGTTTATTTTTATGTGTCGAACATTTTAATTTTTATTTGTCTAAGTGTGTAATGAACTTTGTTTAATTTTAATATGTATGGTTTATGTTTTATTTATATTGTTTTGTTTAAAAATTGTTTGATTAAATTAAATGAAAAAAAATTTTGGGAGGGTTGAGAAGGTCATGAATGCCATTGAAAATGGTTGGGAGGGATGGTTGGGAGGGTTGAAAAGGAAAATTGAGTTGGAGGTATTTAATTGGTGGGATTTGGGAGGGATGAAAATTTGGGAGACATGACTCCTCTCCCTCTAAACATTTGTTAGTGAATGTAGCATTCTTCAATAAATTATTGACTTCAAAAATTGATCATCGTCTTCAAATTATTGACTTCAAAATCTGATAGGTCTCAAACAATATTTATATATTTTAATTTTAATTTTAATTTTAACAAATATCAAAACTTACCTTTTGTTAATACAATGTTTTTAATAAATATATTTAACTTCAAATAAGGTAACTATATACTTTGATACAAATACAAACACCGTCATATACCTATTTAAATACCGAACCCCACGATCAACAAAATCATCAATAACTTCTCCTCTTCTTTTCGAAACAAAATCAATACTTTTTTTTGTTAACAAAAATCATAACCTATTATTATGGCTTCTGAAAACAAATCGTCGTCAATTATTCTCAAAAGTTCCGACGGCGAGACCTTCGAGGTCGACGAGGCCGTCGCTCTCGAGTCGCAAACCATAAAGCATATGATCGAGGATCAATGCGCCGATACCGCCATCCCTTTGCCGAATGTGACCAGTAAGATCTTGTCGAAAGTTATCGAGTATTGTAAAAAGCACGTTGAATACAAAGCTGACGATGACAAGCCTGCTGAAGACAATTTGAAATCTTTTGATGCTGAGTTCGTTAAAGTGGATCAAGCCACTCTTTTTGATCTTTTTGGTATAATAATTCTATATCTATATCTATATCTATATCTATATCTATATCTATCTCCTTTTAATTATTTTTATTTTACTTTATATAATCCAAAAACTTATTTTTGTTTATTTTGGGGATAATTCTAGGGTTTTTTTTTTTCCAGATAGTTATTTGTCTGTATATATATATTTATGTATGTTATATATACTGTATATATTTATATTTTTTGATTATTTGTTTGTTAATATATATAATATTTTGTGTTATTTTGGGGATAATTCTAGGGTTTGTTTTTTTTCCAGATAGTTATTTGTCTGTATATATATATTTATGTATGTTATATATACTGTATATATTTATATCTATTGATTATATGTTTGATAATATTTATAATATTTTGTAAAATTATTTTAGAACATATCCTTTGATAGATATATGTGTTATTTAGTTTGTATATATTCAACAATTGTTTCGAGTTTGATCTGTATTTGGATTATGATATATTTACTATGGAATTTGATTTTTTCTCAAAATAGAGAATTACAAGTTTTTGTTT
Organism: Erigeron breviscapus; assembly: GCA_034093135.1. Taxonomy (NCBI): domain Eukaryota; kingdom Viridiplantae; phylum Streptophyta; class Magnoliopsida; order Asterales; family Asteraceae; genus Erigeron; species Erigeron breviscapus. The sequence continues at coordinate 63,160,346 of CM067173.1, forward strand.
GGTTCACGGTAGATTTTAGTTTAGCTGATTTAAGTTAGTAAGAGACTGCAAGATTTTGTTCAGTACACGGAACTTGACCTATAAGTCGGTTTACGGAACTGGACTATTAATCGAAGTTTTTTGTTTGGCCGGTTATCTTTTTGTAATTCATATTACTGTCATTTGTTTCGAACTCTAAGGAATATATTTAATGTTATTTTCTTTAAATAATGTTATTCACCTAATGATTTTTGGTTGTCTTTGGTTACATAATTTGTTACTGCTATATTATATTTTTTTTTGCCGAGAGTTTAAGAAAGTCGTAGTTATTGATCAATGCTATTGCTCCAGGCTGCTAATTATCTGAACATTAAGAGCTTGCTGGACTTGACCTGCCAAACAGTAGCCGACATGATAAAAGGCAAAACCCCTGAGGAGATTCGCAAGCAGTTCAACATCAAGAATGATTTCACCCCGGAAGAGGAGGAGGAGGTTCGCCGTGAGAATGCCTGGGCTTTTGAATAAACTTAAGGTCTCAACAATTAGGATAGTGTAAAGCATGGGCTTCTCGTTTTTATTTGGGAAATCAAGAACTATTTTATATTTTCGTGCTATTTTGGGTATTATGTGTCTTGATGTTTGGAAAGCTATTGTTGAACTTATTTTCAATGGTTTTAATGGTAACCCTTCAGACTTATTTTCTTATTTCACCAAATGCTATATAATTTTTTTGCGATTGTTTATCTTGTGATGCCTTCACCTTTGTATTAGAAACATCTAAATTCCATACTAGTTTCAGTTTTATTTTAAATCAGTGGTAGTCTAAACAGAGCTAGTTTGCTGTCAAAACTGGCTTGTACTTGTAGCAATATGATTTTTCGTTGTGGCCTCGACTCCTACTTCATATGTTTTACTGTTTTTGGTTGAACTTTGATACTAAGCATGGTCTCGCTGGATTTTATACAATCCGCGACTAAACTCTGTTTGCTTTATATGTTACCTGGCTCTGTATTGAAGTCCCACAACAGTTGATACCAAGAAAATAATCTTTGTTCAATTCCTACATCTTTTCTCTTTTGTGAAAAAGAAGATTTGGGCTGAAGAGACTGAGAGCCAAGGTGAGCAGAGTGGTGTTTCCGGTAGAGCCACGGAGACCTTTTTGAGAAACCTCGAGCCACAATACTCGGTTTGTTTCAAAAACCACTTCTCAGTTCAAGGTTTTCCTAAATTCAGTCTTGTTTTGATTAGGTCTAGAATCAGATATAAAGCTAAACCAGTACCTCAAAGAAAATAACATTAGAAACAAGATGATTTAGACTCGGATAAAGGGTTCAAGCATAGTTTTATTTGGTTCACGGTTTTAATTTGGTAGTGAGCCTGATTGAGCTAGAACCCCATCATTATTGAATTGTTACATTTTGCATTGTTATTGTTGTTTATATTTCTTAGGCTGTAAATAATGTTTATTAGTCATGTCGTTTCTATTCTAAGTTCATGTTTATTTAGATTTGATCTTTATAGACCTGTTTTACGTGTTCGGTCTGGGACGGTTTGACGTAGTCTGGCCAAAGGGTTTTCTGGAAATAAACCTTTCTATGATTGGACCTCGGTCCGAAAACAGGAATCTTGTGAGCAGGTTCATAGCTAAGTTTTGTAACATTTTGGTATGGAATTAACGGATTGAACTATAACATTTATTTATAAAAAAAGTATACTACAAAATATAGGCACATGGAATTTTCAGCGAGTTGAACTGAAACCTCTCAGCGTCGTGCAGTTGTGCACTTGTGCCCATCCTATGCTTGTTATATGTGAATTTCCCTAACTTTGTATTTATTTATTTATTTAAGCTTTCTGCCTGAGCCCAAATCTGAGTCATAATTTTACCCCATTATCTTTCTTTTCCATGGTTTAATTCAGTTACCCAGATTGGTTTATATATCTTGATATTTCTATATATATATATGCATTTTTATGGGGATTTTGATCCTAAGGGATGCTTAAAGTTGGTTTGTCATCGAATCAGTTTGAAACGTTCCCGCTAGGGTATGTTGAATTAAGGCCTAATTTAGTTTAAGCTAAATTAGTTGACTTTGTAATGGGGATAGATGATGGAGAACTCGACTTCTCTAACCAAGATATGTTTTTGGGTTCAAATGTTGGTGATGGTCTAAATAGTGGTTCCATGAATAGTTTCTTTTTCTTTAATGAAATCTTCAATGACACACATGGTTTTATGCATACCCACACGTGCAACCCACCCTGACCGGATTTCTCACACTCATACATGTTACCATGTCCATACCAAGATTTTGTCTGCTACTAGTGATGATGACAAGACTCCTACTGATGACACTGCCGAATCCTTAGGGAAAAAAGGCAAGAAACAATCTTCAGGAAAAAGGGAAGCTGTGAGAAAGTGCCGTGAAAAGAAGAAAGCACGTGTTGCTTCACTAGAAGATGAAGTGGTTAGATTGAGAGCAATGAACCAACTACTAATGAAGATAAGTCAAAGTCAAGTGTGGCTGGAATCAGAAGTTGGGAGACTTATGCGTTTGCTGGTGGACATTAGAAGGAGAATTGAAGGAGAAATCTTTTCATTTCTTTATCAGAACCTAGTTAATCCTTGTATTATGCAGAGCACGTCAGTGATGCACCGTGATTTGGGTGTCGATGGCTGTGACTTTGAGGATCAATGTCTGGGGAACAAAGGTATAATGCTCAGTGAGTGTGGAGAATGTCAACCTAACGATGATATTGCAGGGGTCAATCCATCTACTGGAACCAAAAGAAAAGGTAAGTTGTATATCATTTTTTGGACAATTAAGTTGATCTTAGAGAAATGATGTTAATTCGTTAGGTTTACAGATTAGACAAACTACTTTTCATCTTTACATGTGTCTTGATCTCCTTTCCAGTTTTTTCTTTTGTAGGTAGGCGTTCATGTAACAATATCTAGATGAATTGCATAATAGATAGCAGCCGCATTGGCCCTTATTAATATAAAGTGACAATCTGCTGGATCACTATATTTTTTGCACCTATTTTGCATTTTCTTTCTTGCTATTTCAGTTGAGTTTTTTTATTTATAAAGCCTGGAATAATGTTGTTTGTGTCATTTCAATAACCTGGTTCAGCTGGTCTAATATGTGACCTAAACATGCTAATACATTCTGTCACGTATTGCTCTTCTTGAATTCTCTATGACCACCGAATAGGCCCATAGCTAGACTGCTTAAACCGGTGCCAATCTTCACTAGTATTGGCACCCGACATAAGACTAGGGCTGGGATTACTGCATATTGTTGTCAGTGCAATCCAAATAATTTACTTAACAATATCCAACAGCAAGATCAGCAAAAATGAATTGAACAAGATTAAAGTACTTGACAAACCCAGTTGAAAAGCTTCAGGCATACATATCTATGGGACTGAACAGGTCATGTTTGATACATGAACGGCTATTAAAGTTTACCTAAAATAAAGTAACAACTTTCAAAAGAACAAACAAGTACATAGGTCATGTTCAAATGCCATCATCTTCATGATAAATGCTTTCAGCCATTTGCCAGACCTGTAGAGCATTGTCTTCAGCCACACTAGATATCACCCACGGTTCCTTCTTGTTCCACGAGAAGTCGGATATCTTGGCTTTGTAACCGCCATGAATAATTATTTTGTGATGATGAGTGTTGTAAAATGGTAACTTTTATAAAGTGGCCAAGACTCTCGACAAGGTGCAGGTATAGGTGTTCATACCAATCTTATTAGCAGCACTCCACCTGCACCTAACATTGAGACCCAAAATGCATATGACACTCTGGCTGGGCTCGATACTGAGATTGATGGTGCTAAAGCAAAAGAAGACTTGGAAGAATCGGAAGATGAAGTTTATGATGACAATAATCCTACCGCTCAGTTTATGGCAAGCCGATGATGTTCTATGAATCTAGCTGTCATTTGCTGTTTCATATTGTTAGACTAGATTTTTGATGTTGATAAAAGGGGTTTTGGGCTTGTCTGGAACTACCATTTAGAATATTTATGCGCTTCTCACATATATACGGCTTGTCGTATATATGAACTAGTATGGAAGTTAGCCATATTACTTGTACTTAATCTTTTGAGGAATAAACAAGCTAACCAGGGTAAAACCTTCTACCCTAACTTTTATAAAAACCACTATTTATTAAGTCATTTATTTTGTAATGATGAGTGTTACAAAGTGATTTTGTTGTTAGTACTGTTATTAGCTGTTGTAGAGCATGAATCAGTGTTTAAATGTGGAGAGCTGTTTCATGGAGATGTTATGATAATGGGACATGAAGGAATAATTTTGTGATAAGTTTTCTGTAGAATTATGATCTGATTTATTATCCAAGATGTGTTGATCTAGTTTGTTGCATTCGGTGTAGTTGACAGAAAATTGGAGTGAGACTTTGTTTTCGGTTTTGAGCAAAGCGGGAGGGAAGGCTTTCAGCATAATTGCTGTGGGTTACAACAATGCTGGTGTAATCAAGTATGGTGTTGCTGTTGGAAGCACTCCTGTGAGTTCTGTTCTTTAGCTTTTATGAACTTCAGATAGATAATCTTATACAGTGTTCTTTTCTCTTTTCTGAAACTACTAATCGGGATCATAAGTTGAAAAATGTGAACAGGGCGTGCTTACAGAGACTACAGCAGAGTTAGCAGCATCATTATCTCTTGCTGCTTCAAGAAAAATAGTCGAAGCTGATGGGTTCATGAGGGCTAGCTTGTATGATGGATGGCTTCCCCATTTGTAAGATCCCCTATTACTCTTTTTAACGAACTTTATACTTATTGAAAGTTCAAACACAAAATTTATCCCTATTCTAGATAATTACAAGTTGTTAGAAACCGGTTATGAGTTGCGGTGACTTGAACGAATGGTTTCCTTTGGCTTAGGTTTGTGGGAAATTTGCTTTTTAAGGACAAACCGTTGGTGTGATTGGAGACGGTCGTGTCGGATCTGCTTATGCTGGAATGATGGTAAGTTCTTGTTTCCCAATATCATATGGCTGTCCACACTCTAGATCCATCGATTTAGCAATAGATTGCTGTTCAAATTTGATAAAGCTTGACAATTATCTGCTTATCAGATGAACGGTTCAAGATGAATGTAATCTATTACAATCTCTACCAAGTCTACTCGTCTAGTGAAGTTTGTTACAGGCATGTCTTGTTCAGTCTTCTACATCTTCTTGTCCTTCATAACCTGCTAATTTTTTTTCCAAATTGATCTTGTTAACATTTGATTTTTATTTTCTCAAGTTTTGTGTCTCACCTTTTTAGAGGGGGTAGTTTCAACTTATTTATTTGAGAATTGGTAATTTTGGGTTTTATTCATTGCCGAAGAGTCAAATAAAAAACTAGCCAAAAACCGAAGGGCCCAATGGTAGATTGTGATCCTTCAACCAAAAGGTTGTGGATTCAAGCCTCATTGGGAACAATTTGCGTAAATATTGGCCGTGTGTCGATCTTTGTCTTTCAAAATGAAGAGCCAAAAAGGGCATGCCCGGTTCTAGAAGTTTCATAATATTGACCCATTACCCAACTCACTAACTCACCCAAATATTTTTTTCATTGATATATTCTTCTGAAGATGCAAATATTCATTTATTTATGCAAGCTATAGTGATTTATCTAGCAACTTTACAAGAATCATGGCTAACTTTTAACAAAGAGTTGCAAGTATGGTTTATTCCAAAAACTGACGGGAACTATTATATGAAGTATAAACTAATATGTAAGCGATTTGCAGCTTATGGTCCGTTCTTGAGAGCCAGTGGCGAACAACCTGTTACCTGGAAACGGGCATCATCAATAGATGAGGTTCTTCAAGAAGCAGATGTTGTAAGAATTTCTTCTATATTTGCTTTTTTTTTTTTTTTTTTTTTTTTTTTTTTTTTTTTTTTTTCATAACCTGCTAATTTTTTTTCCAAATTGATCTTGTTAACATTTGATTTTTATTTTCTCAAGTTTTGTGTCTCACCTTTTTAGAGGGGGTAGTTTCAACTTATTTATTTGAGAATTGGTAATTTTGGGTTTTATTCATTGCCGAAGAGTCAAATAAAAAACTAGCCAAAAACCGAAGGGCCCAATGGTAGATTGTGATCCTTCAACCAAAAGGTTGTGGATTCAAGCCTCATTGGGAACAATTTGCGTAAATATTGGCCGTGTGTCGATCTTTGTCTTTCAAAATGAAGAGCCAAAAAGGGCATGCCCGGTTCTAGAAGTTTCATAATATTGACCCATTACCCAACTCACTAACTCACCCAAATATTTTTTTCATTGATATATTCTTCTGAAGATGCAAATATTCATTTATTTATGCAAGCTATAGTGATTTATCTAGCAACTTTACAAGAATCATGGCTAACTTTTAACAAAGAGTTGCAAGTATGGTTTATTCCAAAAACTGACGGGAACTATTATATGAAGTATAAACTAATATGTAAGCGATTTGCAGCTTATGGTCCGTTCTTGAGAGCCAGTGGCGAACAACCTGTTACCTGGAAACGGGCATCATCAATAGATGAGGTTCTTCAAGAAGCAGATGTTGTAAGAATTTCTTCTATATTTGCAATCTTATCTTTATTAATAATATTTTGATTTATCTGATAATAAGCAAATGCTTTTGTTTGCTTAAATATGTGACTTGGTCTATTTTGAAGTCCCACCACCAAGAAATTGTTCAATCCCTCCATCTCTTCTCTTTTTTGACTGAATTTGTAACACCCCAACTACGGCGGAATATCGGGATGTCACGAAAGCACAGCATGACATGGCATTACATAGAAAAATCTAAATGAACAGGTACTTGCATAAGTACAAGCGCAACAAGTCGCACATGAACGCCAACAAAACATGCATAAATGAACAATGTACTAGTATGTCATTACAACATTCAACCCTCAAATGGGGTGCATACAAGGCATTAAGCCTGTGAATCAAAAGTCAATCAAGGAACGCTATCTAGAGCGCATATCCCTGAATAATATCTAACAAAAGATGCGCCAGTTCCTCGATCCAAAGCTCTTGCTTCTAGCTACTTCATCCATGTCTAGCCTGATCACCTGAAAAGTATACTAAAATATGTCAACACGAGGTTGGTGAGTTCGTAGGTTTTTGTACGAAAGAACTAGTGATGAACATGAAAACCTGTCGATTCTTTATGAACATGAGTATTTTGTACAATATATGTAAGAGCATAGAGTTACATACCAAATGTCTCGAACACACAAGTAAGCACACAATGACAAATAATGACCTAATGCACATACGGCCGGGACTAGTACCAGGAACGCATCCCAATGGCACTAATGAACGAATCCCATGAACACGGGCCGACTTGGTACCAAGTAATGAACATGAACATGTAACTCCAAATGCACAGCTCAATAAACAATATATATTGTACATAATAAAAACAGTAATCGACAAACTGTTAGAAAACATTTGTATACTTTTCACCCCAAAGCACATAAAAGTGGGGCTACGAAACTCACCTGACAAGAAGAACAAGTACAAATGACCTAGTACAATGATCTTGAGCATGAACAGTCAAAGCCAATCTACAATAAGCACTCGTACAATCCAAAAGTCTCACACTGCCACAATTCACACAGTAAGTACTAGAACTACAATGTACATGTCTATGCCCTATACTAGTGTCTTAAGAAATGCCATTAAGTTTCATGTGTTCAAGAGTTATACTACTAGTCGGTTTAGTAAATGGTTTATAATCTCCAATGATTTAATTAGTTAATTAAATAATTAGTTTTATAATAAATCCCATATATTTTTCTTCCATGCCACTTCGATGTAGATTAAAAGTCAATGTAATTGTAATTTTACTTTACCATGTAATTCATGTCTAGTGTGAATTTATTTAAATAACAACCGTCATTTTCGAAACATCACCAGTTTGTGGTGTCAGATATTCACGTGGCTTACTCCAATCACATCCCTGAATTGTCGTTTACCAACTCATTAATTACGACCCCATATGAAGATTTACGAGCCCATACTTTTTACGACCTCGCAAACCCAAATGACCCTAGCAAATTCAGATTAAAGTACGACCTCGCAAAGCAGAATTTATGACCTGGGTGATTTACGACCTCGCAAATCACACCTGACCTAGCAAATTTCAGATTTGAAAGAGGATTTACGACCTCGCAAATCACACCTGACCTAGCAAATTTCAGATTTGAAAGAGGATTTACGACCTCGACGAGCTGTTCACCCAAAATCACATATTTTTGACCATAGATCACGATTTAGCTAGTTTTTGAGTTGTAAAATACATAGATCTCATCTATAAACATAAAAATAAAGGTTTGATTTACTTCCTTTACCCAAAACTATTCTTTTTCTTGACTTTTAAGATTAAAATTTGGTAACCAAAATTAATAACTAGATCTCAAATAAAAACGAGATTTAAAGCTAGCAACTTACGTTTTGGCTACGAAATCAAGTAAGAAAACCGATTATCAAATGGGTTTATGTATAGATCTTGGATTTTTGACAAACAAAGTGAGTGAATTTCTAGAGAGATAAAATGGGGTAGTAAGGATGGGGTAGCAAAGCTTTTAGTGAGAGAGTGGATAGGTGAAAATGATAAGGAGAATGGGAGGTGGGGTGAGTTAGTAGTCTCCTAGCCTCATAAATCAAGTTTGACTCTTTAACCGGATACGTTTGACTCGCAAATTTAAAGAGACCAGACAGTCCGATTAAAATTTAAATGACATAAATGAACATATTTTTCGACTAGCTTTCCAACGGTTATAAATATGACTATGTTTAATTATTATAAATTCGTTAGTTCATTTTTTAAGTATTTTCAGATTATTTGGCATTTCTACAAGACAACTAGTATTCCTTCGAACACGAACTCTCGCACCAAAATCCCTAAGTATTAAATGCACTAGAACCCGAATGAACATAAACTCGCTTTATTAATACTTAATGTCTTACAAAAGCACATGTACATGCTCTAAATTGACCAATGACGAACTATACTGACACGTACATGACTAGTCATAGGGATGACGAACGGAAAAGTACAATCGGGCGGTATGCTCAGGTGACGATTGTCACATCATTCCCCCGTTAAAAGAATTTCGTCCCGAAATTCAATTGACGTTAGCCGTCTCAAACAATTGGGGATACTTTATCCTCATCTGATCTTCCCGCTCCCAAGTATACTCTGGACCTCGTCTGTTGTTCCATTGCACTTTAACGAGAGTATACTTGGTCTTCTTCAGCTTTCGGACCATCCTATCTACAATGCCAATCGGTTTCTCAACGAAGTTCAACCTTTCGTCTACTTGGATCTCATTCATTGGTACATGATGTGCCTCGTCAACTAAACACTTGCGTAGATTTGACACATGAAAAACGTCATGAACTCCATTAAGCTCCTCCGGTAGCTCCAAACGATATGCTACACGACCAATTCTTTCTAAGATTTTGAACGGCCCTATGTACCTTGGCGCAAGCTTCCCTCGTTTAATGAACCTGACTACACCCTTCCAAGGAGAAACTCTCAGTAGTACACGGTCTCCCACACTGAACTCTAAAGGCCTACGCCTGATGTCAGCGTACTTCTTTTGTCTGTCACGTGCTATCTTTAGTCGCTCTTTGATCTGAATGATTCTTTCTGTCGTCTCCTCAATGATTTCTGGACCAATCATCTGACTGTCACCGACTTGTGCCCATGCAACTGGCGATCTACACTTTCGCCCATACAATGCCTCGAACGGAGACATTTGAATGCTCGCGTGGTAACTATTATTATAAGAGAACTCCACCAAGGGAAGGTGAGTATCCCAGTTCCCACCAAAGTCTATAGCGCATGCTCGTAGCATATCTTCAAGTGTCTGAATTGTGCGCTCACTTTGTCCGTCAGTCTGAGGATGATATGCTGTACTCATGTCTAGTCTTGTACCGAAAGCCTTTTGAAATCCTCGCCAGAAACTGGAGTTGAAACGAGTATCTCTATCTGATATGATTGACACTGGTACACCATGTTTTGACACAACTTCTTTTATGTACTTCTTTACCAGTGACTCTGTTGACTCGTTCTCACGGATTGCCAAAAAGTGTGCGGACTTCGTCAGCCTATCAACAATCACCCAAATCATGTCATGACCATCTCTTGTCCTTGGCAACTTTGTAATGAAGTCCATAGCAATTTGCTCTCATTTCCATTCAGGAATCCTTGGCTGTTCAAGTAACCCTGGAGGCCTCTGATATTGAGCTTTTACTTGCAGACATGTCAGACACTGGCTCACATACAATCCAATGTCTTTCTTCATACCAGGCCACCAATAAAGTTCTCGCAAGTCATAGTACATTTTGTCTGTGCCCGGGTGCACTGAGTATCTCGTATTATGTGCCTCATACATGACCAACGACCGTAATCCACCAACTGAAGGAACCCAAATCCTTTCTACAAAATATAGTCCGCCATCATCTTTCCGGACCAACTCTTGATCTAGTCCCCGTAACTCTTCAAATAAAACGTCTTTGTCAGCCACAACCTGTAAGTCCCAACTCAATAGATGGTACTACTGAAGACACCTCTATGTCGATGGTGGAGTTACTTTGCAATATATGCACTGAACTGGAGATGACCAGTTGCAGTGAGTATATACCAAGTTCTAGATAGATTACTTATTTAAATGACAATAAGTAAAGAACAATGTAATAATACAAATAACTTGTAAAGTAAATTGATGAGACAATATGTAATTTTCAATGTGTAATTTATTTATTGATGTTAAATAAATTACAAGGTTGTTGCGGAACCAAGATAATACAAGAATGTAAATATCCTAACAACCTATGAAATACAATTGATCTACACTCGGAATTTCTCAAGACAATCGAAACACTTAAAGTTGTGAAATGTTCCTTTTAGCGATTGAGAGAATATTGCACAAGTTCACCAAGAATATTGCAGGTATGCAAAGTGTGAATTCTATCGAAGTGTATTCGAAGAAGTAATGTTCTTGGTTGTGCAATGACTTGTATTTATAGGCAAAGTTAACATTGGGATGTTAACTTTAGCCGTACAAATGTGGTTGAGATCATTTAAGGAATAGCATTTAATTCCTTAAAAAGCAGTGTAAAGTCGCATGATAAAGCAACTTTACTCAACCACCTTTATGTACCTTTTATTACTTAAATAATAAGATAAGTCTTATTATCCGGGTAAAAGGACATAAAGCACAAAAGTCAATTCCTCGTAATCAGTGTAAAGCTTTGTAAGAGCTTTCCACTGATGGTCTCCAGTTTGTAACTGACTAGAATGTCAACTGGGCTTCGCTGCCATTGTCATTCTCTATCTTCCACTTGTTGTCTTTGACTTCAACTGGAATGATTCTTCAACTGGTCAGTTCTCAACTGGAGGAAGTCTTCAGTTGCGTTAACTGTACGATGCAACTGGACTTCAATATATTTCTAGACAAATCATCTAGGTCTCCAGTTTCACTGGATAGTTTCACTGGGTCTCCAGGTGCAACTGGAGACTGGCCAGTTTACCAGGTGAACTGGTCCTAACACAACCCTTTCTTGTGTTTCAATAATTCTATCTCTAATACTCCTCTGTACTGTGAAGCTCATTGCACGTACTCGTCTAGGCTTAACCCTTTCCTTACGGCTTAGGGCATCAGCCACAACATTGGCTTTTCCTGGATGATAACGAATATCACAGTCGTAATCACTTAGTAGCTCCAGCCATCTACGTTGCCTCATATTCAAATCCTGTTGAGTGAATATGTGTTGCAGACTCTTGTGATCTGTGTAGATGATGCTCTTTGTTCCATACAAGTAATGACGCCAACACTTCAATGCAAAAATTACTGCACCCAACTCCAAGTCATGAGTGGTGTAGTTCTTCTCATGAACCTTCAGCTGACGAGAGGCATATGCAATCACCTTGCCTCTTTGCATAAGAACACAACCCAACCCTTGACCTGATGCATCACAGTAGACCACGAAATCGTCGGATCCTTCTGGCAAACTGAGGATCGGTGCATTACACAACTTATCTTTCAAAATCTGAAATGCTTCCTCTTGTCTTTCACCCCATACATACGGTCTATCTTTTTGTGTCAACTGAGTAAGCGGTAGAGCAACCTTCGAAAAGTTCTCTATGAACCGCCTATAGTAACCAGCCAACCCAAGAAACTGTCTGACTTCAGTCGGTGTCTCTAGCGTTCTCCAGTTCTTCACTGAATCGATCTTGCTGGGATCCACTTGAATGCCATTCTTGTTCACCACATGCCCAAGGAAATGGACCTCCTCTAACCAGAACTCACACTTGGAAAACTTTCCATACAACTTTTCTTTTCTCAACAACACACTTTTCTCAAGTGGTCGGCATGTTCTTCCTTTGTCTTCGAGTAGATTAAAATGTCATCAATGAACACGATCACAAACGTGTCTAGGTACGGCCAACACACTCTGTTCATCAAGTCCATGAACACTGCTGGAGCATTCGTCAACCCAAAAGGCATCACTGTAAACTCAAAGTGACCATATCTTGTTCTAAAAGCAGTTTTTGTAAAGTCGCATGATAAAGCAACTTTACTCAACCACCTTTATGTACCTTTTATTACTTAAATAATAAGATAAGTCTTATTATCCGGGTAAAAGGACATAAAGCACAAAAGTCAATTCCTCGTAATCAGTGTAAAGCTTTGTAAGAGCTTTCCACTGATGGTCTCCAGTTTGTAACTGACTAGAATGTCAACTGGGCTTCGCTGCCATTGTCATTCTCTATCTTCCACTTGTTGTCTTTGACTTCAACTGGAATGATTCTTCAACTGGTCAGTTCTCAACTGGAGGAAGTCTTCAGTTGCGTTAACTGTACGATGCAACTGGACTTCAATATATTTCTAGACAAATCTTCTGGGTCTCCAGGTGCAACTGGAGACTGGCCAGTTTACCAGTAAACTGGTCCTAACAAACCCTTTCTTGTGTTTCAATAATTCTATCTCTAATACTCCTCTGTACTGTGAAGCTCATTGCACGTACTCGTCTAGGCTTAACCCTTTCCTTACGGCTTAGGGCATCAGCCACAACATTGGCTTTTCCTGGATGATAACGAATATCACAGTCGTAATCACTTAGTAGCTCCAGCCATCTACGTTGCCTCATATTCAAATCCTGTTGAGTGAATATGTGTTGCAGACTCTTGTGATCTGTGTAGATGATGCTCTTTGTTCCATACAAGTAATGACGCCAACACTTCAATGCAAAAATTACTGCACCCAACTCCAAGTCATGAGTGGTGTAGTTCTTCTCATGAACCTTCAGCTGACGAGAGGCATATGCAATCACCTTGCCTCTTTGCATAAGAACACAACCCAACCCTTGACCTGATGCATCACAGTAGACCACGAAATCGTCGGATCCTTCTGGCAAACTGAGGATCGGTGCATTACACAACTTATCTTTCAAAATCTGAAATGCTTCCTCTTGTCTTTCACCCCATACATACGGTCTATCTTTTTGTGTCAACTGAGTAAGCGGTAGAGCAACCTTCGAAAAGTTCTCTATGAACCGCCTATAGTAACCAGCCAACCCAAGAAACTGTCTGACTTCAGTCGGTGTCTCTGGCGTTCTCCAGTTCTTCACTGAATCGATCTTGCTGGGATCCACTTGAATGCCATTCTTGTTCACCACATGCCCAAGGAAATGGACCTCCTCTAACCAGAACTCACACTTGGAAAACTTTCCATACAACTTTTCTTTTCTCAACAACACACTTTTCTCAAGTGGTCGGCATGTTCTTCCTTTGTCTTCGAGTAGATTAAAATGTCATCAATGAACACGATCACAAACGTGTCTAGGTACGGCCAACACACTCTGTTCATCAAGTCCATGAACACTGCTGGAGCATTCGTCAACCCAAAAGGCATCACTGTAAACTCAAAGTGACCATATCTTGTTCTGAAAGCAGTTTTTGGAATGTCGTCTTCATGCACACGCAACTGATGGTACCCTGACCGCAAATCTATCTTTGAAAAGTACTTTGCACCCTGAAGCTGATCAAATAGATCATCAATCCTGGGGAGAGGGTAACGATTCTTCACTGTTAGCTTGTTCAACTCACGATAATCTATGCACATCCGAAATGAACCATCTTTCTTTTTAACAAACAGAATGGGTGCTCCCCACGGTGAATGACTAGGTCGAATAAAACCTTTATCCTGAAGCTCTTTCAACTGGGCTGCCAATTCTTGCATTTCTGATGGTGCTAATCTATAAGGAGACTTTGCTATAGGAGCCGCGTTAGGAACAAGATCAATGCGAAAATCTAACTGTCGTGACGGGGGTAAACCAGGAAGATCATCAGGAAAGACATCCGGAAAGTCACAAACAACGGGAACACTCCCCAAAGAAATCTCTTTACTCACAACACTCATGACATGCTTCTCATATGACTCAGACTTTTCGCCATGAACTTCTAGGACTTCCCCGCTAGGCAATGGGATCCTAACTATCTTAGCACTACACAAAATCGAAGCATTGACTAAAGACATCCAATCCATTCCAACAATGACATCAAAACTTCCCATTTCAAAAGGTACCAAATCAATAAGGAATGGACGATCATTTAGAACTAATGTGCACGAACGAATGATCTGATCTAGCCTGACTAACTCGCCGTTAACCATCTCGACATCAAAGTACATGTACATGGGACTCGGCTTAGCACTCATTAAAGGAACAAAACTAGTAGAAACAAAACTGTAATCGGCTCCCGAATCAAATAGAACAGTTGCATAATGACCATTCAAAAGAAAAGTACCTGCAACGACATTTGGATCATTGCGAGCTTCAGCAGCATTAACCACAAATGCACGACCTCTGGCAGCTTGAACCTGGTTGCCTCTGTTCTGATTTGGCCCAGCAATCTGCAACTGGTTAGGATGAACTGCCACTTGTACCTGTTGCCCAACCCACTGAGGACAAGTATTCCTATAATGATCTGTGGCCCCACACTGATAACATGCCCCGTGATTCCCCTGTGGCCTTCTCTAATTCAACGGTGCCACATTCAATGGCGCAACTGGAGCTCTTGCTTCCCTACAGTCACTGGCCTTATGCCCCACCCTTTTACAGTTGTAGCATGTCATACATTGTTGGTTTGCTGCATGGTGGAGATTACACTTTCCACACTTTGGATGAGGACCCACATAATCTCTCCTGCCAGCATCAGCAACCACAAACACTCTGCCCCTGTTCTGCTTCTTTCCATCATGCCTCCACACCTTCTTACCGGTACTTGACTCTCCAGTGTCCTTTCTCTTGCTACCAACTACACTAAGGGCGCCACACTGCACCAACTCATCAGTCATGGCTTCAGACCTCAGCATAGCTTCTTCGAGAGTAAGTGGGCGAACTGCAGCCATGGTTGCTTTAACCTGAGGAACCAATCCGCGAAGGTACTTCTCCACACTTTTTGACTCTGGTGTAACCAAATGTGGAACCAATCTTGACAATTCAGTGAAACGGGTAGTGTAACCAGCATGGTCAGCACCTACCATCTTGTGATCAAGAAATTCTCGTTCCAATCTTTGTAACTCAATTTCTGAGCAAAACTTCCTCCGCATCAGTTCCTTGAAATTATACCAAGACATTCTCTCAGCTGTTTCTTTACCTCTGATTCGCAACTGGGTGTTCCACCATGACAAGGCATCAACAGTAAAAGAGTTCGCCACGTATCTGACCCTCTGCTCAGGTGTACACTCACTAATGCCAATCACTGCTTCCATCTTTTCCAACCACTGAACAAACTTGACAGCTCCACCCCTACCATCATAATCTTGAACACCACAGTCTTTGAAGTTCTTGTAAGTACATCCCTTCTTCACACCATCTCTAGGTCTCCTTGGTACATTTCCAACACGAATACCCTCATCAACATTCTCATAATACTCACCACCATCTTGACCATCTTCAGCATTATCTTGATCACCATTAGCACCTATATGCACAGTCTCAGCTTCCGCGGTTCTTTGTGCTAGAACGGTGTTGACCACTTGAGTGATCATTGCAATCATCTCTTGGTTAGCCAGATTCTGGGGTTGATCATTTGCAAGCTCTTCTGCAGCATCACCCCGACCACCTCCACGACCACCAACACGTCCACCTCTACGACCACCACCACGGCCACCACCACGGCCACCACCACGACACCACCGCGGCCACCACCACGGCCACCACCACGGCCTTCACCACGACCACCACCACGGCCACCACCACGGCCTTCACCACGACCACCACCGCGGCCTTCACCACGCCACCACCGCGGCCTTCACCACGGCCACCTCTATTCGCAGCAGTAGTATTAGCTCTCGTCCTCACCATTGTCCTACACACACGTAAGTAAGCCACGATAAAAAGTTAGTCAGGAAGAAACACTTGATGACGTCGATGTCACACGTTGCACTCAATTAACACGCTCGAATTTTATCTCTAAGCACCCTATTATGAACTTGTCCTAATCATGCCATTCATAACAAAATACTACTAATATAGATAAATTATAAATAATATAACCCTAAACCATCGCAGTTAAAATATGGTCCGAATCTAACACCTACATCCGATGCACTAGTGGTGTATGTATACAGGGTGTACCAGCTGCTAACCCTCCACACCCCTAGTACATCTAATGCAAGGTCGGATCACGGTACTGGTATGCTCTCTAGGTATTGGCAGAGTTTGTATACAGGGTGTACCAGCGGCTAACCCTCCACCCCACCAACACCCATTAAACAGCCCAGGGTTGCTACCACACTCTAACTACAAGTGCAATCCATGAGGTCAAAAACTGTCGCAAAACAGGAGATAATCGCAGAACGTTGATCAGGCGTTTCCTTGCTATCTTTACTGCAATACTAGTTAGTGCCATCACTTCATCTTGCTCTAATACACATAAGCAATCAGTCCAACCATATCAGAATGCACATGCACATGAACACGTAAGCACATGAACAATGACTATTAACACCATTTCATGAACATGAACACCAACACAATGCACATGACCGACAATTCACGTATGCACTTGAACTTGAACACGCACCCACAAACATATGCACAAGAACATAACAAAGGGTGACGTTAGCACGTCAAAGATGCACATATAAATTCCTATTATATATGCTACATGAGGTACTTAGGTTATAGTCTAGGCCAATCCACCTAATTCTCTATAACCACGGCTCTGATACCATTCTGTAACACCCCAACTACGGCGGAATATCGGGATGTCACGAAAGCACAACATGACATGGCATTACATAGAAAAATCTAAATGAACAGGTACTTGCATAAGTACAAGCGCAACAAGTCGCACATGAACGCCAACAAAACATGCATAAATGAACAATGTACTAGTATGTCATTACAACATTCAACCCTCAAATGGGGTGCATACAAGGCATTAAGCCTGTGAATCAAAAGTCAATCAAGGAACGCTATCTAGAGCGCATATCCCTGAATAATATCTAACAAAAGATGCGCCAGTTCCTCGATCCAAAGCTCTTGCTTCTAGCTACTTCATCCATGTCTAGCCTGATCACCTGAAAAGTATACTAAAATATGTCAACACGAGGTTGGTGAGTTCGTAGGTTTTTGTACGGAAGAACTAGTGATGAACATGAAAACCTGTCGATTCTTTATGAACATGAGTATTTTGTACAATATATGTAAGAGCATAGAGTTACATACCAAATGTCTCGAACACACAAGTAAGCACACAATGACAAATAATGACCTAATGCACATACGGCCGGGACTAGTACCAGGAACGCATCCCAATGGCACTAATGAACGAATCCCATGAACACGGGCCGACTTGGTACCAAGTAATGAACATGAACATGTAACTCCAAATGCACAGCTCAATAAACAATATATATTGTACATAATAAAAACAGTAATCGACAAACTGTTAGAAAACATTTGTATACTTTTCACCCCAAAGCACATAAAAGTGGGGCTACGAAACTCACCTGACAAGAAGAACAAGTACAAATGACCTAGTACAATGATCTTGAGCATGAACAGTCAAAGCCAATCTACAATAAGCACTCGTACAATCCAAAAGTCTCACACTGCCACAATTCACACAGTAAGTACTAGAACTACAATGTACATGTCTATGCCCTATACTAGTGTCTTAAGAAATGCCATTAAGTTTCATGTGTTCAAGAGTTATACTACTAGTCGGTTTAGTAAATGGTTTATAATCTCCAATGATTTAATTAGTTAATTAAATAATTAGTTTTATAATAAATCCCATATATTTTTCTTCCATGCCACTTCGATGTAGATTAAAAGTCAATGTAATTGTAATTTTACTTTACCATGTAATTCATGTCTAGTGTGAATTTATTTAAATAACAACCGTCATTTTCGAAACATCACCCGTTTGTGGTGTCAGATATTCAAGTGGCTTACTCCAATCACATCCCTGAATTGTCGTTTACCAACTCATTAATTACGACCATACTGGGTGATTTACGACCTCGCAAATCACACCTGACCTAGCAAATTTCAGATCTGAAAGAGGATTTACGACCTCGCAAACCCAAATACGACCCCAAGTTAAAGACGACCTCGCAAAGCAGAATTTATGACCTGGGTGATTTACGACCTCGCAAATCACACCTGACCTAGCAAATTTCAGATTTGAAAGAGGATTTACGACCCCGACGAGCTGTTCACCCAAAATCACATATTTTTGACCATAGATCACGATTTAGCTAGTTTTTGAGTTGTAAAATACATAGATCTCATCTATAAACATAAAAATAAAGGTTTGATTTACTTCCTTTACCCAAAACTATTCTTTTTCTTGACTTTTAAGATTAAAATTTGGTAACCAAAATTAATAACTAGATCTCAAATAAAAACGAGATTTAAAGCTAGCAACTTACGTTTTGGCTACGAAATCAAGTAAGAAAACCGATTATCAAATGGGTTTATGTATAGATCTTGGATTTTTGACAAACAAAGTGAGTGAATTTCTAGAGAGATAAAATGGGGTAGTAAGGATGGGGTAGCAAAGCTTTTAGTGAGAGAGTGGATAGGTGAAAATGATAAGGAGAATGGGAGGTGGGGTGAGTTAGTAGTCTCCTAGCCTCATAAATCAAGTTTGACTCTTTAACCGGATACGTTTGACTCGCAAATTTAAAGAGACCAGACAGTCCGATTAAAATTTAAATGACATAAATGAACATATTTTTCGACTAGCTTTCCAACGGTTATAAATATGACTATGTTTAATTATTATAAATTCGTTAGTTCATTTTTTTAAGTATTTTCAGATTATTTGGCATTTCTACAAGAAAACTAGTATTCCTTCGAACACGAACTCTCGCACCAAAATCCCTAAGTATTAAATGCACTAGAACCCGAATGAACATAAACTCGCTTTATTAATACTTAATGTCTTACAAAAGCACATGTACATGCTCTAAATTGACCAATGACGAACTATACTGACACGTACATGACTAGTCATAGGGATGACGAACGGAAAAGTACAATCGGGCGGTATGCTCAGGTGACGATTGTCACAGAATTAAAAAGAAGAAAAGAAGATTTGGGCCGAAGGGACTTAGAGCCAAGGTGGTGTTCTGTTAGGATTTAAGCACTTAAACATATAACAATCACGAGTACGCAGCGGATAAGAACGTATATGCAATCACATTAATTAACAAAGAAGGAATCGAATATGTACCTTTTAGCGTAAGCTTCCAATAAAATAATAATAATATTATTATTATTAATTAGGGTTTAAAGTAAAACCCCTCTACGATCGCACACTTGACACCCCTATGATGTATGCTAGTACCCGATCACGAACTCACAAACCCGTTGTGTATCTCCCTAATATTGAAAACCCCATGAATCGAAAACCAAATGTTGTCGACTAACAAAAACAAACCCATAATTAATGCTAGCATTAATTATATAAGATTCATATGAATTTTGAATGACACAAAACCGAATAACCTTTAGAGGGTTCGGTCGAATTAGAAGAGAGAAAAGAAAGAGAGGATTTTAAGTTTTACAAATCTAATTGTCTTGCAAAAAACCCTTAACATTTAAGCCCTATTTATAGGGTAAATAGTTAGGGTTTTAAACTTGGTGGACAAGTTTAATCAAGGCTTTCCTAAGCCTTGAAAAACCGGCCCCATAAGGTGAAATTAGGAAGTTTCCATAATTCCTAATTTTCACTTAAGTCCTTCTCTTTTCAATGTATTTAATTAATAAACGTTTATTTAACTTTTAACGATCGTTTATTAATCATTTCGTGATCATATTAATTAATATATTACTATAACATATTAATTAATTACATAGAGTTTACGTGTCATTTTGTGTGACCCCGTAGGCTTAAATGATTTTCGGACATGCGTTTATTTAACGTGATCATATACCAACAGCTCCCACTTGAGCATGTTATATAAAGGCAATAACATTGGTTAGCGTCTAGCAACACGCCAATGCTCCCGAAAATATTTAAGTATAGTTTCTTAAAGTATCATTTGAAATGGTTTCGGAGTTTATTATCCCTTTGTTTCAGATACCTTGTTAATTATGGATATGGATCGATGTCATTCCATAATTTAACGATTCTGTTTCTCATTTTTACAACTAATTAAGATTACCAAATTAATCGAGACAACCTCTGGAGTTCATTTGGGTATGGCCATACAAACATCTTAATTAATTAATGAGGGCGCCAAATGGTATCATACTTCAGTTGCAAATTGAAGGAACAAATCCTATATTGACTACACGTGTTAGTCATGTCATTTCACTACATTTCTGAAAATAGCCCTTTATTACTACCTTATTCAGGATAGTTAGAACTATATCAAGAAAATGCAATCCACACATGCATAACCTGCTTGTATCTCAATTCTAAGGATAAATAAAGCAACCATTTCACGAATTTCACTTAATGACGCCGATCCATAAAGTGATGATTCGTTAAGTGGGGTAGTCTGATATGCATCTCTATAGATCTTGATTCCAAGAATGAATGCTGCTTCACCCAAGTAACATTACTCCCACTAGCTTTGCGATATACACATGGCTCATCAGGATTTTGAGCAAAACCAAACCTTTTGATTTCCTCATCAAACCTTTTATTCCAACTTCATGATGCTTTCTTTAAGTCCATAAATGGACCTTTGAAGCTTGCATACTTTGTTGGGATATTTTAGATCGACAAAACCTTATGCTTGAACCATATAGACTTCCTCGTCTAGATAACCAATCAAGAAAGCGGTTTTGACATCCATTTGCCATATCTTAAAGTCATAGTACACTGCTATGGCTAAGATGATCCTAATAGCTCTAATGTCCGCAACAGGAGAAAAGGTCTCCTCATAGTCAACTCCATAAAGTTGAGTATAGCCTTTCGCCTCAAGACGAGCTTTATAGGTGTGTATATTTCCATCCATGTTGGTCTTCTTCTTGAAGATCCATTTACACCCAACGGTTCTACCATTAGGTGGAAGATCAACCAAGCTCCAGACTTGATTATCTTTCATGGATTTCATTTCCACATTCGCAGCTTCAAGCCATTTGTCAGATTCCGGATCTGATAATGCAGCTTTGAAATTAGGAGGTTCATTTAAATCTCCTAATACGTGTTCTTCAGACTCAATATTAAGATTAAGTCTTTCACGAGCACGTATTGTCCTTGAGGACCTACGAATTGGAATCGCATCATCTTCAACTTGTAGTTCATGAGATTCATCTCTTTGAACATCCCCCCCCCCCCCCCCCCCCCCCCCCCCCCCCCCCCCCCCCCCCCCCCCCCCCCCCCCCCCCCCCCCCCCCCCCCCCCCCCCCCCCCCCCCCCCCCCCCCCCCCCCCCCCCCCCCCCCCCCCCCCCCCCCCCCCCCCCCCCCCCCCCCCCCCCCCCCCCCCCCCCCCCCCCCCCCCCCCCCCCCCCCCCCCCCCCCCCCCCCCCCCCCCCCCCCCCCCCCCCCCCCCCCCCCCCCCCCCCCCCCCCCCCCCCCCCCCCCCCCCCCCCCCCCCCCCCCCCCCCCCCCCCCCCCCCCCCCCCCCCCCCCCCCCCCCCCCCCCCCCCCCCCCCCCCCCCCCCCCCCCCCCCCCCCCCCCCCCCCCCCCCCCCCCCCCCCCCCCCCCCCCCCCCCCCCCCCCCCCCCCCCCCCCCCCCCCCCCCCCCCCCCCCCCCCCCCCCCCCCCCCCCCCCCCCCCCCCCCCCCCCCCCCCCCCCCCCCCCCCCCCCCCCCCCCCCCCCCCCCCCCCCCCCCCCCCCCCCCCCCCCCCCCCCCCCCCCCCCCCCCCCCCCCCCCCCCCCCCCCCCCCCCCCCCCCCCCCCCCCCCCCCCCCCCCCCCCCCCCCCCCCCCCCCCCCCCCCCCCCCCCCCCCCCCCCCCCCCCCCCCCCCCCCCCCCCCCCCCCCCCCCCCCCCCCCCCCCCCCCCCCCCCCCCCCCCCCCCCCCCCCCCCCCCCCCCCCCCCCCCCCCCCCCCCCCCCCCCCCCCCCCCCCCCCCCCCCCCCCCCCCCCCCCCCCCCCCCCCCCCCCCCCCCCCCCCCCCCCCCCCCCCCCCCCCCCCCCCCCCCCCCCCCCCCCCCCCCCCCCCCCCCCCCCCCCCCCCCCCCCCCCCCCCCCCCCCCCCCCCCCCCCCCCCCCCCCCCCCCCCCCCCCCCCCCCCCCCCCCCCCCCCCCCCCCCCCCCCCCCCCCCCCCACCCAAAAATAATCTTTCTAATCCAGACAACTTTCATGGCGGCTTCTTGAGGCGGCAATATACTCAGACTCTGTCGCATACATAGCAACTGTGGTTTGCTTCTTGCTCTTGCAATCCACCATGCCTCCATATATAATGAAGACGTATCCCGACTGAGATTTTGTATCATCTTTATCAGTCTGAAATCCACCATCACAGTATCTATTCACTTTGAATTCTGGATCGGGATTTCCTCCATACACCAGAAAATCTTTAGTAGCACACATGTACTTAAGAATATTCTTTACAGCAATCCAGTGATCCTCACGCGGATTCTATTGATATCGGCTAACGATATTTTGCGCGAACGCAATGTCAGGTCTAGTGCATCTTACCGCATACATAATAGATCCCACAGTCGAAGCATAAGGAACTCTTTGTATACGCTCCATCTCAATAGATGTAGAGGCACCGTTTTTGCTAGATAAGTTAAGTCCTTCTTACATAGGTACGAAACCACGCTTAGAATTCTCTATCTTGAATTGCTTCAAGATCTTATCAATATAAGTACTTTGACTTAATCCAATCAACCGTTTACTTCTATCTCTATAGATCTTGATTCCAAGAATGAATGCTGCTTCACCCAAGTAACATTACTCCCACTAGCTTTGCGATATACACATGGCTCATCAGGATTTTGAGCAAAACCAAACCTTTTGATTTCCTCATCAAACCTTTTATTCCAACTTCATGATGCTTTCTTTAAGTCCATAAATGGACCTTTGAAGCTTGCATACTTTGTTGGGATATTTTAGATCGACAAAACCTTATGCTTGAACCATATAGACTTCCTCGTCTAGATAACCAATCAAGAAAGCGGTTTTGACATCCATTTGCCATATCTTAAAGTCATAGTACACTGCTATGGCTAAGATGATCCTAATAGCTCTAATGTCCGCAACAGGAGAAAAGGTCTCCTCATAGTCAACTCCATAAAGTTGAGTATAGCCTTTCGCCTCAAGACGAGCTTTATAGGTGTGTATATTTCCATCCATGTTGGTCTTCTTCTTGAAGATCCATTTACACCCAACGGTTCTACCATTAGGTGGAAGATCAACCAAGCTCCAGACTTGATTATCTTTCATGGATTTCATTTCCACATTCGCAGCTTCAAGCCATTTGTCAGATTCCGGATCTGATAATGCAGCTTTGAAATTAGGAGGTTCATTTAAATCTCCTAATACGTGTTCTTCAGACTCAATATTAAGATTAAGTCTTTCACGAGCACGTATTGTCCTTGAGGACCTACGAATTGGAATCGCATCATCTTCAACTTGTAGTTCATGAGATTCATCTCTTTGAACATTCCCCCCCCCCCAAGTTGATGATTGCTAGTATTTTCAGAAGTTGACACATCTTCTCCTTGAGTCTCATCAAGCTCGACAATCCTCCCACTGTTTTCTTGAGATATGAGATTCTTTTCAAAGAACTCAGCATATTGAGATACTTTAACAGTGTTGTCGGTAGGAAAGTAGAAGTAGTAACCCATCGTTTCCTTTGGGTATCCTACAAAGATGCACTTAACAGATCTAGGTTCAAGTTTGTTTGGCGTATCAAGTGCCTCACAATCCCAGACCTTTAAGTAAGACAAATTGGGAACACTCCCATGCCACAATTCATGCGGTGTCTTGTCAACCTTCTTGGTTGGAACCATAATTAGAATGCATTCAGCAATCTTTAGAGCATAATCCCAAAATGAAAATGGGAGAGTCTTAAGGTTCATCATTTAATCTAACCATGTTTAACAAGGTTCGATTTCTCCTCTCAAATATACCATTATATAGGAGTAAGCTTGTTGGATAAATCCTCAAGCTTTTAGATAATCCTTAAACTTTTGGCTTAAGTATTTTCCACCTCGATCCGAACGAAGAATCTTGATGGTTTTACCGAGTTGATTTTCTACTTCATTTTAAACTCTTTGAATGTTTCAAAAACTTCATGTTTATGTTTAAGCAAGTAAACATAACCATAACGACTGAAATCATTCATAAAAATGATGAAGTAGCTAGCACCTTTCTTGACACATGTCTAAATGGGCCACATACATCGGCATGTATAAGTCCAAGTAGATCTTTAGGCCTTATCCATTTAATGCGGGAAAGATTTTCTTGTCATATTGCCGGAAACACAAGACACGCATTTGTCAAATGATTCATCATCTGATTTAAAAATCCCTTGTCAAATGATTCATCATTTGATTTTAAGATCCCTTCACATTTGAAGTATGCGTTTCTTGCTAACGACAATGCCAAAACCACGCATTTATCAAATGATTCATCATTTGATTGTAAGATCCCTTCACGCTGAAGTCTTTCAATGCATTTCTTGACAAAATAAAACAAGATGACAATGTCAAAGATAGGTAGAGTCCAAGTTAGACTTGACTCTTTTGCTATTGAATTATTATTTGAATCACATCAACACTTATAATTCAATTGAGAAGATACTTGAAGAACTGGTTAAACCAGCTTGCTTCTTCTTCTTGTTCAACTCAGCTAGATACTTAGGACAATTCCTCTTCCAGTGTCTCACTTCAGCACAGTGATGACAAGCCTGGTCTTTAGTCGGATGCTCTTTTCCGCCGTAGGGGTCTTTTAAGGTTTGAGACTAAAGTACCTTGCTTTCCCTTACCAAAGTTCTTGCCCTTAGCTTTCGGTTGTTTTCCTTTCTAAACCTTCCCCCCTTGATCATAAGAACTTGGGGTGTCTCAGATTTCTTGGGAAGGTTTTCCTCATACTCAATTAACATGGCATGAGATTTAGCTATGATTTTGCTCATGCTGTGCATATTGTAATTGCGCATACAACTCTCAAAATCCCTTGAAAGGGACTTAAGAATCATGCCAATAGCAATAGGCAGAGGATATACATAGTTTAACCTTTCCAAATGCTCAAAGTAACTCTTCATCTTGAGTACATGAGTGCTTACCGGTTTCCCATACTCGTATTTCAAAACATGAAGTGTTTCAACAAGTTCAAACAATTCCACTTCAGCTTGTTATTCATACATAGACTTGAGTTCTCTGATCATATCATACGAATTTTACAATTCGAACTGCTTTTTGAAACTCGGGAGTCATCAAACAAGCAACCTCATTATGTCTATCATACTGAGTATTATATGCTTCCAACTGCACAGCAGTGGCACTCGCATCAGGGATAGCGGGCATCTGAGTTTCAAGGACATCGGTTTTCTTTTCAACTCTTAGAACAATTCTCTATTGACAAAACATCCATTGAAATTGGTTTCAGAAAATATTTTCCTTTCTAGCATCGACCTGAAAGCCGATTGGTGTATGTTTTGTGAAGGATTTGTTGCCATTTACAAAACAGACAAAAGTTCAATTATCGGTATTTTCGATAATAATCCTTAAGAAATGTAATTTACCCATGTTAAATTCATTTAACAATTAATTTTATTAAGGCTAGGATCCAATTGACATACAATCATTTCATCAGTTGATCTGCTAGAAATGACGTACTCAAAAGGTAATCGACGATCAATAATTGCATTCATGCAATTCCTAGATTTATGGAACTTACAACAACACTTTAAGGGGTGTTAAGTGTTTTGTAAACATGTTTTGTTCCATCTTATGCCACGGGTCAAGGATCTCACCTCTTAACTCGCTTTAAGTCGCCCAATTAAGAACATGTAAATAGTCTACCACCGGTCTCACGATGGAGTAGTAATTTACCTTGTAAGATACAATTCGCCTACGGTCTCACGTAGGAGCGAAAAGCACTTGCAAGTGTTCTTAGCAAAGTGGGTGGCAATGACTTAACTTTGAATGGGTAATGCATTTGATGTGAATCAAAAATTTATGTATGAAGACTCATGCAAATCTTCATAACATAATGTTTAATAAAATCATTTTTATAGTCTTAGCAACACAAGAGAGCTCGGTAGCTCCATTTGAACGCACAAAGAAGCGTAAAAGCAAAGGTTTGCGATATACGCAATTAAAAACCCGCCCTTTTAGGAGGCTAACGCACTCTGACTTATACCTCTTTTAGAGTTTGTTCAAATGGGTGAGCCGGTGTATCTCAAGGTTGTAAGACTCCAATTTTATTAAAAAATCTCTATTTCGATAATTCTTAGTCAAGTTTATTCTTTTCTCCAAAACAATTTTGCATCACCATTTATACCTCAATAAATACGCAAAATTAATAAACTTACTAACTATTAACTAATTAATCATGCAACAAGTTAACGTAGGTCACCTAAACATGTTCACTATGGTTCATGTATATGTCTAAGTCGGCTCCCCCTTCAATGAAGAGGACCACATACATCAAGTTACCTTGATTGCGTAAGCCTTTAAACAACCAATTAGCAAGTAATTCACATAAAACATGCTGACTGGAAATTTCCAGTAGCTTCACGACCTGTTTAGACCTGTTTCTGGTCAGAATCAAGCTTCGACCAGAACTACAAAGTTGTAGCCCTATGAGTTGGTCATCTACAGTCCAAAAATCAGCTTCTAACTCATTACGGTTTATCTTTTATGAATTTTTTAGTGAACTGTCGCAAAGCAGAAAAATCACACGAAAAATTCACATAGTCACACAATTATCTAATAATTAACCCTAATTATTGGATCATTATGCTTAGCTATTTATATCTCTATATCTAAGTAATAATCATAAAGAATTTTGCATGAATTCCTTATGATTTTTACTTCTATTTAACAACTTTAAATAAATAAGGTACATAACATGCAATTTATATCTTATAAACATGTCAATTCACATTATCAAAACTTGCTTAGAGGGTTTCAATTAACCATTAAAATAAGGTTAAATTAATTAAACAAAACCCTAATTTTATTTAATTAAAATCAAAAATTTAATTAAAAATAAATAAGAAAAACCGATTTTAATATTTAATAATTAATTAAATTCCAACCAACCCTAAACCCCCCTTCAAGTTTTGATCTTTGTAACTAATAGATCACATATGTGGCTCGTGATACCACTGTTAGGATTTAAGCACTTAAACATATAACAATTCACGAGTACGCAGCGGATAAGAACGTATATGCAATCACATTAATTAACAAAGAAGGAATCGAATGTGTACCTTTTAGCGTAAGCTTCCAATAAAATATAATAATAATATTATTAATTAGGGTTTAAAGTAAAACCCCTCTACGATCGCACACTTGACACCCCTATGATGTATGCTAGTACCCGATCACGAACTCACAAACCCGTTGTGTATCTCCCTAATATTGAAAACCCCATGAATCGAAAACCAAATGTTGTCGACTAACAAAAACAAACCCATAATTAATGCTAGCATTAATTATATAAGATTCATATGAATTTTGAATGACACAAAACCGAATAACCTTTAGAGGGTTCGGTCGAATTAGAAGAGAGAAAAGAAAGAGAGGATTTTAAGTTTTACAAATCTAATTGTCTTGCAAAAAACCCTTAACATTTAAGCCCTATTTATAGGGTAAATAGTTAGGGTTTTAAACTTGGTGGACAAGTTTAATCAAGGCTTTCCTAAGCCTTGAAAAACCGGCCCCATAAGGTGAAATTAGGAAGTTTCCATAATTCCTAATTTTCACTTAAGTCCTTCTCTTTTCAATGTATTTAATTAATAAACGTTTATTTAACTTTTAACGATCGTTTATTAATCATTTCGTGATCATATTAATTAATATATTACTATAACATATTAATTAATTACATAGAGTTTACGTGTCATTTTGTGTGACCCTGTAGGCTTAAATGATTTCCGGACATGCATTTATTTAACGTGATCATATACCAACATGTTCCTGGTAGAGCCACGGCCCACGGAGACTTTCTGAGAAACCTTGAGCCACAAAACTCAGTTTGTTCCGAAAACCAGTTCAGTTCAAGGTTTTTCCAAATTCAGTCTTGTTTTGTTTAGGTCTAGAATCAGATATAAAGCTAAACCAGTACTTCAAAGAAAATAACATTAGAAACAAGATGTTTTAGACTCGGGTCAAGCAAAATTTGTTTGGTTCACATTTTTAATTTGGTACTGTGCCTGATTGAGAGCTAGAACCCAATCATTATTGAATTTGTCATTTCGAGTTTAATTATGTACAAATGTACAATTATATGCACATTTTCGTCATAATTTTATAGAACTGAAGAAATATGAAAAAGTTTATCTTTCATTTATGAGTTAATGACATAAATCGTCTCTGTGGTTTACTTAAATAGTCACCTATCGTCCTTTATAATCAAAAACGTAAAAGACAGTCCTTTATAGGAGGATAAGGTTCATGTTTAGTCCTTTGACTTGTTGACCATCATCTCTCACCCGTTAACACCCTCACATGCTATCCACGTGAGGGGTATCCGAGTCATTTCCTCCCTAAAGGACCAGACCTGATTATTGTTTTTCATGAAATTCCTTTCCATTTCATCCTTCCTACCTTCTTCTTCACACCAACATAATTCCCACTAGACATTTCCATCACCACCCATTTTATGGCCATATTTTTCACACACTAATTTTGCACAATCTTTTTAGTTTTTCCTCTCCTAGATTTTATACATACACAAAATATAAATATAAATATACATACCATAGTTTGTGGCACCATCAGTTAATATATTTGAACAAAAAAGGAAGGGAATAAAAAGAAAGAAAGATGATGAATCGATGATACAGATGGAACGATCACAAGTTTATTATTTCTTTCCTTTTATAATTAATTTTCCAATCTGAAGTTTCAAAGCCATATCAACACCGGCACACCACTAGCCACTACCACTGCCGGATGTGTATGTGTATCTGGTTGGCCGGAAAAATTATGCTCGCCGGAAACTTCGCTGTATATCATCTCCGCCGGAAATTATGCTTATACATACAATAAGCAACTTGATCTATCATCATCATCACCATCTTTATCTATACATATTTACATATATAATTCTGTAGATGTATATTCTATGTATATATATGTATGTATCTATATCTATATTTATATTTATACATACACAAACAAGATTTTAGATCCCAACAAATTCGACCGCAGCACCACGACCACCACTTTCCAGATCCTGCCACACACCACCATTAACACCAAGATCCAATCATCCGACTACCCAAATGCTAGTAAAGAATTGATAGTGGCACGAGTGGGGAAATCAAGTAGCAAAATCACTTCCAAAAGTCACTTTGTTCTTCCTTTTTTCTTCCATGATTAACTTTGAGAGGCAGTGGCGGTGGTCTTATGTGTATGTATATATATGTCTTCATTATGATATGTATATATATATCATATATAGATTGGGTATGGTAGAGAGAGATAGATATAGATGGATTAATGGAGTTCATAAGTATATATATATATGATGAAGAATTAATGATTAGATATGATAAGTATATATATATGATGAAGAATTCGATGGCTTTGATATATGAATGGAGATAAGGTGTGTTGGTTTTTGATTTTAATTTGGGGTTAACGTGATCATCTGTTTTTTTCCCCCCAATGGTCCTTTCATTATTAAAAGACTGGAATACCCCTCACGTGAGAGGCACATGGGGCTATTAACGGAGGAAAAATGACGGTCAATAAGTCAAGGGACTAAACACGAACCTTATCCTCCTATAAAGGACTGTCCTTGAGGTTTTTGATTATAAAGGACGATAGGTGACTATTTAGGTAAACCACAAGGACGATTTATGTCATTAACTCTTCATTTATACTTCTTCTAGCTACTACTCTTTCATTCAGAGCGCTCTGACAACCCCCTCCCCGCTCTCTTTCTCTCTTCGCTGCTCCAGCGACCACCACCAACCACGTAGCCATTACAACTCCTAATCACCGCCACCATCTATCACCACCCCTCTCTTGGTCTTCGATGGTCTGGTCACCCTTCTCGGTCGGCACCACCACCATATTACCACCACAATGAGTGGCGGATCTTAAAAGTTTTAGTGGTGGGGGCCTGAATTTTTTTAAAAAATAATCCATGGGGGCCGACTTAATACATATAAAATTTTTCAGACGAAATACGAGTATATTAGCACTACTAAGCGAAAAAATGGCGGTGGCCCGGGCCCCCACTGGCCCCTATAAAGAACCGCCCCTGATCCATATTACACCAAACATTATTTTAATTTTCGGACATGGTTTCCCTTTTCCTGTCAGTATAAAAAGTTTGTAGGGAATTCACATCAATAAAATTAATTATGGTGCACCCATTACATTTTGAGTATTATCTGAATTTTGCTATGTTTCTTGAAAGAAAAATGTTCAATTTTCAAGATTTTGAGTATTATCTGGATTTTCTCCAAATGTTTAGTTGGTTCATAATCTTGTAAGATTTTTAAGTGTTGTCATGTGTTCATGATTATGATCTATTTTATGTATGGTGGTAGGAGTTAATAGGAAGGGGTTTCTAGAAGTTTATTAGTAAAAACATCCCAATTTAAATGATTTTTGTAAGTTGATGTCTCTTGAGTGCAATAGACTAGGAAATTCCTACTAATGATGTTGAGAAATTTACCATTACTCATTCACAAGTGTACTTTTAAATGCAAAAAAGTCCCAAAAAAGTGAATTTGATTTTGACTTTTGAACTCGAAGTTAGTGTTGCAGGAGCTAAAATTTCATCATTTTGAAATTAGTAAGTTGTTCAAGATGGCAAATTAATTTGCATCGAGGTATTGATATATCCGGAAGCTAACAAATGTAAAAGTTTTTTAAGTAGTGTTATTTGTGATATCTCCATTATAACATTCATCAAAAATGATAGTTAATGTATAAGTTTATTAACTTTTAACGATTTATAGACGTGCAGTGTATTTAATTAAATAGACGTTAAATTGATTTAAATAATCTGATGTTATTTTATATTTTCCAACACTACATCCGATAAGAAGAAAGATTGATCATAACAAACGTACAGCGTACTACAAATGCATTTTAGAATTGGGCCTATGTTTGAAGCTTTGGTTTCAGCTTAAGTTTATGTGGGTTAATAGTTTTCTTTTGGGTTTCTTTTTAGTCCAGTCGAAATACACCAAAGCCCACCATCATTTTAGGATACTAGGGTTGTCTCTTTTATTAATACAACCGCCGAACACTTCATAATTTTTATACGGGGAAGTGAATATGGGGTTGTCCTCCATCTAAGAGCATCATGTATGGTTTAAGGACCCAGAACAATCCAGAACGTTACCTCAGCGCCACATCAGTTTTTACCATTTAACTTGTTTTCAGCCGTTATGGATGCAGAACGCAGAACACCACTTTTTTATTTTTTTATATTTACTTCTACAAATTATTTATTATGATCGGACTATTTTTTATTTAATACTATAAAAAAGCTTAACAAAAGTAAAGTAAATCAAACATAAGCCAATGAAGGTCAGTCCAACTGGTCGGAGGCACTCCCGGTTTTACCCAAAGTCTTGAGTTCGATTCTTAGGGATGGCAAAACTTTGGGGTTTTTCTCTCTGAATACTTGTAACGGCTCATGGTCAACATCTCGTTGTCTAGGGTACGTGCAAGGCTTCACCATTATACGGTGAGGTTTCCCTGATGTCGTATACCGACGGAATGTTCAAAAAAAATCAAACATAATACTAGTCTTTATAAAACTAATATACTTATTTTGTAAGTTTGATTATATTCATGGGACTAAACTGAAAACATTTATTAATAAAGAACATGGTGTTTTTTTGACTTTACCATAACTTTCTCTTCCACTCTTGCCTCTGCAATAAATATAGATATTAATATTCATCTATATGCCTGCATATATATCTATACGACGACAACAAAATAATTTTGGGAGAGAAAGCAAAACCATTAAGTAATACTCCGTACATATCTAACCAAAGTAAAAGAAAAAGACAAAAAGAAAAGGAAAGCAAATCTGACGCCGATGCTCGGCTTTCAAACGCCAGACCCCGAACCATGGGTCGACGCCGGAAGAGGGTGGTATGGTGGAGGGGTCGGCGCCGAAATGCCAGCAGGGATTCGTGGTCGGCATCAAGCCTCCATACCCTGTGCTCTAAGCTTAGATGGGGAACCCTCACACACAAATATTTTTTTAATCCATAAATATCATGGGGGCCCCATCATTTGTTTAAAATACAAATACTAATAAAATATTTGTGTGTGAGGGGTTCCCCATCAGAGCTTAGATGAGGGACAACCCCATATTTATTTTTCCCTTTTTATATATATGCCAACACAACAAGCAAAACCTATCTTCGTTCATATCCTGTATTAATCACCATCATTTATCTATAAATTTCACCTCACCATCATCTACACATTACCCACAAACCGATTTCTCATTTGTTGTAGACCTTTTCACTTTTGGAAGATTCTGGGGCTTGAGATCTTGTGAGACTCGAAGAAAGTGAATATTTATCATCCATCCATCATTTTCTATAAAATATAGATTGAATCATTCTGAGCAAATAATTTAAAAATCAACAGATAATTGATGACATCTGATTTCTTGATCATCAATTTATCTATTATATTTTCGACCATGATTTCACCGTTTAATGATAAAGTGAGTTTTTTTAATTAAAATGTGAAAAAATTATTAATATAAACTTGTGACTGGTAGAGTTCAAAAATAGAAATATGGATATTCCCATATTTCAACTCATAACTACTACATAACCAATACATCTAAACCTAAATTCTTCACAAATTCAACACACTCAGTTACAAATGCATACATCAATGGCCTCCTTGAGTGTGAAAGCTCAAAAGACTCATGAATTACATTTCTCATATGAAGGTATACTAAAAGGTTTTTGCAACTCTTCCTCACAAAAAACCTCAAACATAACATTAATAACAAAACATTACTCCGTATTATTTAAAAAAAATATATTTTGGTTGGGTTGTTAATAGGAGTCTAAGAATTGGAGTTAGTTGGGTTGGATAGATATATGAGAGAGAAACTAGTTAAGCTTATGTCTTATTAATGTGCAAGTGAACTTAATGTAAAAGAAAATATATAATTATCGAGGAGCGTAAGCCCACCAGGCCAAAAAAGTCAAACCCCGACCAGGCAGCATTAGCGGCGACGTCGCCGCTAATACTGCGGGCCCCATGTCAGTAACGGCTAATCTGGCAGAATATTAGCAGGCCCCCCGTCAGTAACAGAGTATTAGCGACGACGTCGCCGCTAATGCCCCTGGTCGGGTTGACCTTTTCCTGGTCGTGTTCCCCTATGCCATAAATATATTGCTTTCTGTCAAGTTTATTATTTATTGTTTTGTTGGTTTTGTTTGCAGGACCTTTTAGACAAAGGCTGCTCTAAGTCACACAATCAAGCAAAACATAAGTAAATGTTCGAGACTTATTTTGTAGGAGTGGTTGTTTAGGTTTTTTTGTCAAGTCTATTATGTTTGTTAAAATATGTAAACAGTTTCAACAACAAATCCTCATATCATATATTGTTCGACTTAACACACAAGATTTATGAAAATCCTTATGAAACATTTATCGTTAATGAAAATGATTTTTGTAGCAATAAATTGAATAGAATATTGCAAAATAAACCATATAAAACAATATGATCCCGGTCTCTAGACTTAAATAAAAGCTTATATCAATAAAGAGTTAACTATATACATATCATTTAATATAATCTTCTAACCATTATAACTATATCTAACATAGTAAAAAGATAAAATGAGAACCAACAAAAGTCGAGAACCGCGAGAACTTATCTCATTAATATGTATAAGGATAGTATTGTAATTTTATAAATTAATTTATATAATTAACAATCTAAATGAAAAATCTCCACCAATATCTCCGTGAGTTATGTGCATGATTTGGCGGTTACTAAATACTTATTTTATGAGGTACTTTAGGACTTCTTTGTTTGTAAAAAACGAACAACAAATCTGCTTTGGAGTGTGATCAGTCTTCAACCTTTTTAGAAATAGCTCTTTTAAAGTATTTTTTTTCCCAAGTATTGTTGCCATCCCCAACGTTATGTTGTAGTCAAATATAATAGCTGTAACATAGTTATTGGCTATACATCAATGTTCAGTTTACATGTAATTGTGTTTAGTACTGTATCTATATATGGATGTGTCAATACCTCATACCAATGATTTACAGGAGTTTAAAGGAAGTAGAGATCCATAATTGATGGCGTTGTAAGAAATGAATGCTTTATGTTACAATATCATTACTTAATTTAATATATGTATATATTATACTTGGGATTCTTTTAATATATTTAGTGTTTTAGATTATGTTATTGAAAATGATTCGTGGTTTTTTGAAAAAAGTGATTAATTTGTTTAGTCGTATACATGTGTAAATTCGTCACATTATGTGCTCACAAATTATAATACATACATCAGTTTATATCAAAGCACATGTACACACATATATATAGAAGTTAAAAAAATTTTTTATATATAAAAAAGTGATATGTTTACATGTGTAAATTAGATGTACACCTATACACACCTGAAAATTTAAAGTCATCACATGTGAATATAATAAATTTTACGCCAGTTCATATTAAGTCACATGTACACACTTTATATTTTGAAGATATGTTTTTCTTGAAAAAGGTGAAATGTTTACATGTGTAAATTAGATGTACACATACGCACATCTCGAAAATATAAAAAAGTCGACACATGTGAGCATGATACAATTACACGAGTTTAATGTAAACATATGCACAACTTCAAAACATAATGAAATCGACACATGTGAACATGATAAAGTTACAACAATTTATATGTATACATAATTGGATAAAGATTAAAATGAGAAGATGACTTATGGAAAGAAAGGAAAGAATATGTGTACATTGTGTAAGTTGTATATATTACACATGTATAAATATCGTATACACATGTGTAAATTTTATACCTTACACATGTGTAATGTATTTTTTTATTTTTATAATTTTTTTAAATAGATTTTTATTAGATAATAAAAAAATAACATAAAAAGCAATACAAAATTTATAATTTGTTTAATGTATATTTAAAAATAGATGCAAATTGTTTTCATCTTTTTACGTTGTTAAGTAATACAAAATTGATAGTTTGTAATTAGTTTTGAGGTTTTACCAACTAATTTCCACAAGATTATTCAAATATATTGAAAACATCAGATTCCATAATTCGTGCAGTCGTTTCGTGCGTTTATTTTGGTCCTCTTTTTCATCCTACATATTCCTATTATACCCTTCTTTAAATTTTTAGTCATTTGTAAATTAATTTTTAATCAACTTAATTACACAAATGCCATCAATTCATATTAACCCTTGATCAAGTTAATTAAATGGACAAGATTGGTTCTCGACAAATATTTGGTTCTCACAATAACTCACCTCATCTAACATATTCTACGTCTCTGAAGAAGTATATGGTTTTCCTTTTCCATTGTTGAATAAGCTGTTAATGAAAAGATAAATAGTAATTATACAATTTTTTGATATTATGGATGATAATAGCTTAAAATGTATGCATATCTTTATATCTATCTTAAGCTATGTTTATATCTGACGATGAAAATATAAAAAACCATGAACGGAAAGATATATAATTAACTAGTCCTAATACCCGTACGATGTACGGTGGTTATATAGATTGTATCATAAAGAAATTTGAATATGCCTCATACATGATTTGTGAATTTAAAATAAATTGTGGTTAAAGTAACCGATGATCGACGCTAAGTTATAATAAACAGTAATGATAAACATAATATATGTTTAGTTAAAGTTTTGGATTTACCTTAAAATTTTAAAATCACATCAAAATCGGAACTTGTAAGCATAGAGGATGACGACAAATAGCCTTGTGATTTCGGATCGTAAACTCAATTTTTTGAAGTCTTCATGTTATTAACTTATTATAAGTAATATAAGTAGTAGGAGTTGAAGAATTGAGAAAGAAAAAGAGACAATTTTATTAATGAGAAAACGATCAATCAAATAAGATTATAATGTTTTTATGTATGTTGTATCTATAAGCTAAGAGTTAGAGTTTAATTATAAGTATAATAAGGAAATTGAATTTATATACAATTAAAAAAGCTAATTTAATATAATAAATAAATTAAAAGGACACGTGTCGATCAAAGATTACGCCACGTGTCGTTTCAAGAACATCTCAATCCTGTTTTAGTTTATTGGTAGATAATTATACATATACGTATGGAATAAATATTAAGGTTATAAATAATAATAATATTAATAATGTATGTGTTAATATAATATAGATCTTATTAACTTAATCTATAGTTTTAAATATTCCTTCATGAATATAATTATTGAAATAATAAAGTTCAATTAATATTTAAAACATATATTGAATGCTTTATAATAATAGTCAAAGATAACTCTAAAGTCCTAAAAATAATACCATTTAGTGTGTTGTTCATTAAAAATATAGTTTATACTATATATTTATATACTTTCTATTCTATCTTAATATAAATAATCATATCTATATAATGCTATATTAGATTTATGTTCATGTCAAATACACGGTATTATTATATTTTAAAGATAAGATAAATTGTTAAATATGTAAATTTAATATAAAATAGGTAGGTAAAATCAAATTAAAAGAATATACACATCGAAAGTTTAAGTTAACATATAGTTTTAATAGTTTATGGATGCAAAAAAGTGATAAATAATATGTTAGAAAGTTTCTAGTTAATTAAATGATGAAAAATTAAAAGATTTTATCAGTTGATAGTACAAAATATAATAATATAAATTAAGTATTTAGTGAGGTTAAAAAATGTAAATTATTGATTGAAAACAAAAAAGTGTAAATTAGTGAGACTTTTTCTACAAATACTAATAAACATATTAATATTGTGTAAGTCCCAACTCAAGAGATGGTACCACTGAAGACATCTCTATGTCGATGGTGAGATTACTTTGCAATATATACACTGACCTGGAGACGACCAGTTGCAGTGTATATATACCATGTTAGGTTAGATTACTTATTAAGGTGACAATATGTAATAGGTAAAGACAATGCAATAATAAAGTACTTGTAAAGTAAATCTGGTGAGACGATATGTAATTTTCAAGTGTAATTTATTTATTAACTTTAAATAAATTACAAGGTTGTTGCGGAACCAAGATAATACAATAATGTAAATATCCTAACAACCTATGAAATACAATCGATCTAATACTTGGAAATTCTCTTCAACAATCGAAACACTTAAAGTTGTGAAATGTTCCTTTTAGCGATTGAGAGAATATTGCACAAGTTCACCAAGAATATGCAAATGTCGAATATGCAAAGTTGTTTCTAGGTTGTGCAAAGACCTCTATTTATAGGCAAAGTTGACATTGGGATGCCAACTTTGGCCGTACAAATATGGTTGAGAGCATTTAAGGAAGTGTATTTAATTCCTTAGAAATGCTTGATAAAGTAAGACATAAAGTCACTTTATCCAACCTACTTTATGCATTTTTGTACTTTAAACATAGACAATGTGTATTGTCCGGTTAATAGTACATAAAGTAAAAAGGTCTTCCTCGTAATCAGTGTAAAGCTTTGTAAATGCTTTAAACTGATGATCTCCAGTTTCGATCTGGATAGAATGTCCACTGGGCTTCGTTGCCATGGTCATTCTCTTTCTTCCACTTGTTGTCTTCGACTTCAACTGGAATGTCTTCAGGTTTATGATCAGATCTTAACTGGAGGAAGTCCTCAGTGGCATCAACTGTACATTTGCCACTGGACTTCATATATTTCTGGACAAATCAACTGGTCTCCAGATGCAACTGGAGACGCTCCAGTTTATTAGTAAACTGGACCTAACAATACTAATATATTTAGATAATGATTATTAGGATTTTTTAATTTTCAATTAGATTAACAATGACATCATCAATATTCAATTTTGAGGAATGAAAAACTGTGATTGGTCAATAAGTTTTTAGGTCAGTTGCTGATGTGTAAAATCGAGTTTAAAAATTAAAACAAGAAATACCCTAAAACTGACTACTACACACTCTCGGGCAGTGGACCCGTTCGTATATAGTATAGCTAAAAAGGTAAGTCCAGGATCGAACACAGGGACTAAAACTAAGTAATTGTTGACATTAAGTAATTCAAGTAAATAGGGGGGTTGTGACCAAATTGTCACGTTGCAAAAGTTAGTAAATAATTAGTAATCCCAAAGGATTAATCGAAAAGAGAATTTGTTTTAAACAATAATTTAAAAGGCATCCATCTTGACTTCGCTCAACAATACGCTCAGATTGCACATAAATGAAGTTCAAATCCAAATTAAGTTGATTAAATAACCGAGACTCAAACAAAGCACCAACCCCATACCCGTCAAGTTAATGACATCATTTGACTCTCTTGCTTAAACTAGTTTCGTTACAAAGACCGGTACCCCAAGACATCTTTTATAACTTCCCTAATCAAACAATTGGTTTGGTTATTGAAATAACAATTATACATATCGATTGTACCCAACCGTTAACACATTTCTTCCTATTATCATGAACGATTATCTACCGTACCCGTCATAGACCCAATCATTTGTACCCAAACAATCAAAATGAAATATATGTAATCAATAACTACCATTAAAGACACACATAAATCACCAATCAATTCAAGATAAATAATAAGGAAGAAATACGCTAAGATCTCGATATAACGTTAAAGGAAATCAACATTGAATTAATAAAATTGTGCAATCTTTACATATTGTCTCACTCCATCAAGATGGATGATAAAGTGATTAGCCACTCATATTAAAAGAAGAATTACAAATAAAATAAGAAGAATTCATTGTTACCTAATGATAATAATCGAAAGCTACGAATGAAAACGATCAAATCGTGTTTGAAAACCTAGAAAATGATGAAGATCTGAAAATATCTCCAAATAGGGTTCCCAAAAACGGCTGCTAAAAGAGAAGAGGGGTTTTGGCATATTTTTCAAGCTATTTATACGATCCCCAAAAGCTGCCAGAAACGGGCCCAGTTGCGGCGCAACTGGGGTTGACTTTTGTGTTTTGACTTTGACTTTCGTTGACCAAGCTGGCTTGAAC
Source organism: Erigeron breviscapus (assembly GCA_034093135.1). Lineage (NCBI taxonomy): Eukaryota > Viridiplantae > Streptophyta > Magnoliopsida > Asterales > Asteraceae > Erigeron > Erigeron breviscapus. The sequence goes on from CM067173.1 coordinate 63,200,213, forward strand.
TTGAACCCATTGCGGCGCAACTGAAGGAGTTGCGGCGCAACTTATCCTTCTGCTTTTGGGTTGCGGCGCAACTCAATGTTGCGGCGCAACATTCTTGGAGTTGCGGCGCAACTTATTCTTCTGCTTTTCGGTTGCGGCGCAATTCTCCGTTGACTCGCGTTGACTTTTGACTTATGTTGACTCGTGGCTGGCCAGGAAGGAAGGGCGTTGTGGCGCAACTTATTCTTCTGGAATTGGGTTGCGGCGCAACTTATTCTTCTGGAATTCGGTTGCGGCGCAACTGGCCTTCTTCAGCTTTGACTTTTGTTGACTTTCTGCAATCTTCATCCGAATGCTTCCGAAATCCTCCGTTAGCACTTAATTCATCTCAACAATGTCGTTTTCTCCAGATTTGCGCTTAAATACCTGTCAGTAACCTGAAACACTAACAAATACCATAAACGCACCAATTGTATACAAAAACGACTCATAAACCATGCAGAATCAACTAATTACGTTGTGGGAAATGGGTATAAAATACGACATATCAAATCCCCCCACACTTAAGCTTTGCTTGTCCTCAAGCAATTCCAAACTTCAAAACTCAATTTACCTTGGCACAAATGAGAATAACATTACCGTAATCAAAAAGAAGCTAAACCATCATTAAAAATGAAACGAGATGGTTAGGCAGTTTTAATCTTAAATGAAAACTGGAATGTTTGACGATACTTGACTGATACACAAGCCTTAATAACACGACTAAGCACAAAAGAATCGAATCAGTGATATCTCGTCTATCCTACTCCAACTAACTTACTCTTGGGGTTGAATATTTGAATAATCACTCAATGCCTAGTCGTGATGCATAATCTTTTAACCATAGGCTTGTACTAGGTTCGTTCCTTCACCGCCATGATGCAAGCACCACAACGTCTATCAAAAGAGGACTTTAAGGGTTTTAATGAACTTCTGAGGCTAAACAAGGTATTTAAAAGGGTATGGAAATTTGGGATAACAAAAGGGTGTTAAAAACAAATAACACAACATTTAACAAAGTTTTACATAATAGTCTAATCCATTAAATCCCATGTCACTAGTTGCCAATGGTCCAAAACCCGAGAAGTTGTCCAGACAATACCCCCAATAGACGATTAAAAACCGACACCATTGTGGTGTATGACCTTATACAACTCAATCAACCAAATCTAACCATGTTGGCTTAAACAAACGCGCCAACCCACAAATAACAACTTAAGATTATAGCATTAAAATCCTTTCGTTGGTGTAATTGATGTACCAACTTACAAAAATGATTTGACCAAAATTGAGAAATACCAACTGACAGCCCAAGCTCTTTTCTTTCTTTTTTTTCTTTTTCTGTTTTTCAATTCTTTTATTCTCTTTTTTTTTTTGTGTGAGCTACTTTTACTCTGACTAATTGGTATTCTCATACATAACATTTGAAACAGTGACAAATCATATACTCATATGCTGAAATGAACGATTCAGACTTTATCCAGACAAACATGACGAAATCAATCTATTCTCAGAAACCGAGAATATCCCAACCCAACATAAAGGACAACCCAAAAACCATCCACTAGCATAGGCAACCAATGACCCACCAGGACTTCGCCTATCGGTATGGCTAGGAAAAGGTGGATTAAATAACAAAGAACAGGCTAGTGACAACATGTGTTCTATTGTTTCTTGCACTAAAAGTGAGTGCCACACAAGGGTTTAAAACAGGGGATTCACTAACCAGTGTAGTTAGCTACTAAACACATTCACAAAACATGCACATAACGAATTTACGAAACAAGGGGTGAATCAAACAAAGAACAAAGGTTTTATCCTAATTTTGCCTCTTCTGATAAATAACACGGAACGATCAACCAGGACAAGTTCTAGAATCAACGCAATCACCGACACACTCATAGCAAATGAAATAATCCAGAAATGGAAAATCAACCTCAAACTTGCACATCATAGTTCAGAGCTCTAAAAGAGACCCTTACTCCTGGATAAATCCAAAAGCCTACGAGAGGGACAAATTAACAAGGCTAATAATTCCAAAACCGTAACACCTATCATAACTAGCAATGAATCAATAATCTCACAATTTGGGTGTTTTAGTGCTTTGAGCGTGCTAGTCATATTATTAATCCAGAAGGGATTGCCTAATTAATCAGTCAAAACACATTCCACATATTAAAATTTGTACCCAAGGTGTAGTCAAATTGCTTATTAAGTTCTATAATTAAGTGACAAAAGCAATTAACTACAAGGACAAGCATGCAAAAGTTCAAAATTCCTCTAAAAATACCCGACTTTTTCCTATTTACCACCCCCCACACTTGAGTTGGACAATGCCCTCAATGTCCAATGAACTAAGGCAAACTATGGGAAATAGGGGAAAGTAAACAAAAACAAAATCAAGAACAAGAAAACTTGCCGGGTATGATGTATGTTCCATGCCTGAATATGATGCCAACAAAATATGTCGCTGAACTTACTGCCAGCATATGCACATGACATTCAACTTGCTATCAACATGAACACACCATTAACGAGCAACATAATCAAATAAACCATGCAATCAACCTATCCCTAATTATTCAAACGGAAATGGAAAAGTAAAATACGATGTTCTAGCACCCTTAAGGGTGATTACAAACCAACAAATGAAAATAAATAAGAGTACGGAAAGAAAATTGTTCAAACAAATACAATTACAAGCCATCATCACCAACCGACGGCAGCAGCATCATCTCATCAAAAATCACTGAGGAGGGTAGGGGTAGCCAGGCATAGGTCCTGAACCAAAAATCGATCCAACCACCTGCTCAGCAAACGAAGGTTCTGCCGAACCCGATCCTCCAGCATCCGCACCAGCCTGTGTACCTGCAAAAGATCCAAAGCTAACAGGGTTATCGGGCCCCGTCCCTCCAAGATTATGGGAAGGAGGCATCTCATATGGACGCTCTGGTGGATAGAAGAATCCACCTCCAGCTCTGTGCTCTGGAATGAAGATACTAGGAGGGCTATAGTCTGGAATCGGATGAGGTGGATGAAACTGCTCACCCCTAAACTGGGCCTCCCACATGGGCTGATATCTATGCTGATCATGCATCAAATGACCCATACCTGAGCCCATCCACCTAAAATCACTGTCCACCCTCGACTGAAACTGCTCATGGGACTGCTGAAAGGTCTGCTGAGACTCCCAAATGTTATTGATCATAGTCCCCAAAGAAGTAAAATCCCATGGACCTGAAGGGGCGGCAGCAGAAGAAGATGGTCCCTCAGAAGGTGTAGTGGTGGCACGACGCTTAGTACGTCGTGCGGGCTCAAGCGGCTGCTCTGGTGCATCAGCCATCTCAGCATCATCATCATCATCATCATCATCATCATCATCATCATCATCATCGTCATCATCATCATCATCATCATCATCATCATCATCATCATCATCATCATCATCATCATCATCATCATCATCATCATCATCATCATCATCATCATCATCATCATCATCATCATCATCATCATCATCATCATCATCATCATCATCATCATCATCATCATCATCATCATCATCATCATCATCATCATCATCATCATCATCATCATCATCATCATCATCATCATCATCATCATCATCATCATCATCATCATCATCATCATCATCATCATCATCATCATCATCATCATCATCATCATCATCATCATCATCATCATCATCATCATCATCATCATCATCATCATCATCATCATCATCATCATCATCATCATCATCATCATCATCATCATCATCATCATCATCATCATCATCATCATCATCATCATCATCATCATCATCATCATCATCATCATCATCATCATCATCATCATCATCATCATCATCATCATCATCATCATCATCATCATCATCATCATCATCATCATCATCATCATCATCATCATCATCATCATCATCATCATCATCATCATCATCATCATCATCATCATCATCATCATCATCATCATCATCATCATCATCATCATCATCATCATCATCATCATCATCATCATCATCATCATCATCATCATCATCATCATCATCATCATCATCATCATCATCATCATCATCATCATCATCATCATCATCATCATCATCATCATCATCATCATCATCATCATCATCATCATCATCATCATCATCATCATCATCATCATCATCATCATCATCATCATCATCATCATCATCATCATCATCATCATCATCATCATCATCATCATCATCATCATCATCATCATCATCATCATCATCATCATCATCATCATCATCATCATCATCATCATCATCATCATCATCATCATCATCATCATCATCATCATCATCATCATCATCATCATCATCATCATCATCATCATCATCATCATCATCATCATCATCATCATCATCATCATCATCATCATCATCATCATCATCATCATCATCATCATCATCATCATCATCATCATCATCATCATCATCATCATCATCATCATCATCATCATCATCATCATCATCATCATCATCATCATCATCATCATCATCATCATCATCATCATCATCATCATCATCATCATCATCATCATCATCATCATCATCATCATCATCATCATCATCATCATCATCATCATCATCATCATCATCATCATCATCATCATCATCATCATCATCATCATCATCATCATCATCATCATCATCATCATCATCATCATCATCATCATCATCATCATCATCATCATCATCATCATCATCATCATCATCATCATCATCATCATCATCATCATCATCATCATCATCATCATCATCATCATCATCATCATCATCATCATCATCATCATCATCATCATCATCATCATCATCATCATCATCATCATCATCATCATCATCATCATCATCATCATCATCATCATCATCATCATCATCATCATCATCATCATCATCATCATCATCATCATCATCATCATCATCATCATCATCATCATCATCATCTGATGGTCCTTTGGACAAAAGAATGGACCAACATCTTGTGGAACAATCGCAAGATAGGCGATTGGAGTGTATTTGCCCCACAAGCCGCTTTCCAAGCGCGACCCCCAGAAACCCGGTTATAGTAATCCCTGAAATCACCTGCTTCCCTCGTAAAACCAGAAGTAGCCCTAACAGACATGGCTAAAAGACGCTCAAAAGCAGGATCATCCAACGTCTCTTGGTTGTACATCCCAGTGCACAACCCAAACTCAGCAATAGTGAGGGTTCTATTAACACCCCCACAACGAAAGAATATAACCGGCTCAGCAAAAACATCCTTCACTTTCTCTATATTCTCAACCGAAATAGTTGAGTAGACCTCTAAACACCACTCTTTACACACTACCTCCCGGTTCTGATAGATATCAAACCATAAACTGAATTCCTTGGCTACTGGATTTCCATCCATATCATTAGAACTACCCATCAGCTGCATATACCTACTAATGCCCCCACGAGCATTCAATGTATCCAACATAGTCGACTCCATATACCGAGGCTCAACTATATCTTTCTGATAGATAGATGCTAACCTGTTGGTGTATTCAATCTTTTTCTCGGGAGGAGCTCTAGGAAACCGTAACCATGGGTGAGTAGGAATGCCCATAACAGTCGCTTCGGGAGTCAGACCACTTTCAATTGGTGCAGCAGCCGACGAGGCTCTTCCCTTGCCTCGTCCTGCACGGCTAGAAGAAGCGGGTTCCTACACATACAAGAAACAATTAAACACTGAAACCCGACATATAAGCATGTATATATAAGCATAAACCACACAGGTCTGAAAAAGGGTCAGTTGCGGCGCAACTAGTTGAGTTGCGGCGCAACTTATATGTCTGTTTTGCAGTTGCGGCGCAACCCTGCGGCGCAATTGAAAAACAGTAGGATAAGCTGCGGCGCAACGCCCTTCGTTGCGGCGCAATTGAACAGTAGGATTGCGGCGCAACGCCTGTGATTTTCTGGGCATATCGAGCAGCAGCAAGGTTTAGCATTTAATTAAGAAAAACCAACTTTAATTAACCCTAAGTTAATTTGAATGACCCAATCCACAAAACAAATCATCAATCCTTCGATCAAATTATCCCAACCCACATTGTTCTTTAAACCAAATAATCTCAAATTCGACCTCTAACAAGTAATGAAACCATAATATCAAGCAAAATCGAATTGAAACAAGAACAGATGGTAAGAATTGAATAACAAACAAATAATGAGATTGGAGGGTGGATCAAACTAACCTTTCCAGATCGAGTCATGGTGGATGATAATGAAGATTTAATAGAAAAGTAGAAGAAAATAGAGAAGGAAGTGGGTTTGGATCGGATGGGGCTTGAGAGAATAGTGGGAGCTCAATTATTGAGAAAAATATGTGTGAGTTAATTATGAGCTACCGATCCCCTTTTCTATTAAACTATGTGTTGACCCGGTTTGAGCCGACTTGTGGCGCAACCCCACCCGTTGCGGCGCAATGGGTTATTTTTGAACTGAATTTTTTTTTCTTCTGAAACAAAACAAATTGCGGTGCAACATACCACCTGCGGCGCAATTGAAAAACAGTAGGATAAGCTGCGGCGCAACGCCCTTCGTTGTGGCGCAATCTAGACAGCACATTGCGGCGCAACTTAGTGTTGCGGCGCAACTCACCCCAACACTTACCTTTTGTTTCTTCCTTGAAAACGACTTACCGGAAGGCATGAGAGCGGCTCCTACCTGCAATTCTTATTAAAACACATTACCAATGACAATTAAACAATAATGAAAACAAGAAACACGGGTTGCCTCCCGCGAAGCGCTTAATTTATTTACGAGTCTTTAGCTCGACTCATGGTCCTTTCTTCATTAATTCCTTTCGAAAAATGGAAGCTCGTCAACGACGACTCCCACATTTTCCTCTTCTTCATGATAAAGCTTCAACCTGTGACCATTAACAATAAAAGTAGCTCTATCCGATTTAAACAATTCAACATAACCAGACGGATAGACATGTTTGATCACAAAAGGGCCGGTCCACCTAGAAGTCAACTTAGGTTGCTTGAACTTATACTTGGAAAGGAATAACAAGACTTTATCACCGGCTTTCAAATCCTTCTCTCTAATCCTACGATCATGCCAAACCTTAGTTCTCTCTTTGTAGAGCATGGAATTCTCATAAGCATTCAACCTCAACTCATCTAACTCATGCAATTGCAACATTCTCAATTCACTACTTTCAACTAAGTCCATATTGCAATTCCTAAGAGCCCAATAAGCTTTATGCTCTATTTCTAAAGGCAAATGACATGTCTTACCATAAAGCAACCTATAAGGTGTAGTCCCAATTGGAGTCTTAAATGCGGTTCTAAAAGCCCATAAAGCATCATCCAACTTCTTAGACCAACTTTTAGGATTATCACCTATGGTTTTCTCTAATATTCGTTTCAAAGCCCTATTAGTATTTTCTACTTGGCCACTCGTTTGAAGGTGATAAGAAGTAGAGAAACGATGATGAACACCATACCTCTTCAACACCTTAGCAAGTTGGTGATTCGCGAAATGAGTTCCACGATCACTGATTAAGGCCTTAGGACAACCAAAACAACAAAATAATTGCTTTAAGAAATCAATGACAACCCTTGCATCATTAGTTGGCAAGGCCTTAGCCTCGGCCCATTTCGACACATAATCAACCGCCACTAAAATGTAAAAACACTTATTTGAAGGCGGAAAGGGTCCCATAAAATCAATTCCCCAAACATCAAATACCTCACAAACCTGAATGAAGTTTTGTGGCATCTCATCCTTCTTTGAAATGTTCCCTTGACGTTGACAAATTTCAAATGTCTCTACTAAAGTTTGAGCTTCCTTGAAGATTGAAGGCCAATAAAATCCTGCATCAAAAACTTTCTTACCGGTTACAGATGGTCCGTAATGACCACCGGTTGGTCCATAGTGGCATGCATCCAAAATCTTCCGGGTTTCTGCACCGGCCACACATCTCCTGATCAAGCCATCTGCACACATTCGAAACAAATATGGTTTTTCCCAGAAATAATGCTTAATCTCAGAAAAGAACTTCTTTTTCTGTTGATAAGTCATTTCCTTAGGAAGAACACCTGCACATAAATAGTTAGCAATGTCTGCAAACCAAGGATCTTCTTCCACATCCACCTGCATTAGAAACTCGTCAGGAAACGCATCATTAATATCATGCTCCTTTAACTCCTCAAGGTGAGGGTTTTCGAGCCTACTTAAGTGGTCGGCTGCCACATTTTCAGCCCCACTCTTATCTTTGATTTCAATATCAAATTCTTGTAAAAGTAAGACCCAACGAATTAAACGAGGCTTAGCATCTTGTTTCGAGAACAAGTACTTCAAAGCCGAATGGTCGGTGAACACAATAGTCTTATTCAAAACCAAATAGGGTCTAAACTTATCAAAGGCATAAACCACGGCTAATAACTCTTTCTCGATCACGGTATAGTTCTGTTGAGCCGGGTTTAAGGTCTTGCTAGCATAGGAAATAGGGCGGAAATGCTTATCCTCCCTTTGGCCTAGAACGACCCCTAAAGCATAATCACTAGCATCACACATTAACTCAAACGGTAATGACCAATTGGGTGGAGACATAATGGGTGCATTGGTCAATTTAACTTTAAGTGAGTTAAATGCATCAAGACATTCTTTATCAAAATTGAATGGGACATCTTTCTCTAACAACTTGGTCATTGGCCGGGTGATTTTTGAAAAATCTTTTATAAATCGACGGTAGAATCCGGCATGACCCAAAAAGCTTCGAATTGATTTGACATTAGTGGGTGGAGGTAATTTAGCTATAACATCAATTTTTGCTTTATCTACCTCTAATCCCGCTCTCGAAACCTTGTGTCCCAAAACAATACCTTCTTTCACCATAAAATGGCACTTTTCCCAATTCAAGACCAAGTGTGCCCTTTCACACCTTTCAAGCATTCTATCAAGACTTTCAAGATAATTTTCAAAAGAACTACCGAAAACAGAAAAGTCATCCATAAACACCTCCATGGATGTTTCGATCATGTCCTGAAATATGGCAATCATACATCTTTGAAAAGTACCTGGGGCATTGCAAAGACCAAATGGCATCCTTCTATAGGCATAAGTGCCAAAAGGGCAAGTAAAAGTGGTCTTCTCTTGGTCCTTGGGGTCAATGGGTATTTGGAAGTACCCGGAGAACCCATCCAAAAAGCAAAAATACTCGTTACCGGCGAGCCGTTCGAGCATTTGATCAATAAAGGGCAAGGGAAAGTGGTCTTTGCGGGTAGCATCATTTAATCTCCGATAATCTCCACCCCGTGACAGTCCTAGTGGGAACCAATTCATTTTTGTCATTTAAAATTACAGTCATCCCACCCTTCTTCGGTACGCAATGTACCGGACTTACCCATGGACTATCCGAGATGGGGAATATGATTCCCGCATCAAGCAACTTTATAATCTCCTTTTTAACCACATCTTTCATATTTGGATTTAACCTATGTTTCCTTTGCACAACCGGTTTCACATTATCAACAAAGTTTATGGTGTGTTTGCAAAATTCTGGACTTATACCCGGAATATCGGAAATTTTCCATGCAAAGGCCTTTTATGGGCCTTTAGGACGGTCATAAGTCTAGATTTCTCATCCTCCATTAATGAGGATGAGATGACAATGGGTAAAAGAGATGTACCTTCCAAATATGCATACTCAAGGTGGTCCGGAAGTGGTTTGAGCTCCAAGTCGGTAGGAGGGTTCTCTACCGAAGTTAGCACCCGTGTGCTATCACTAGTGGTGATCTTTTCAAAGGTCTCGTCTTCCGGTGGAGTTTCATCAACACTTAATGCCATAATCTCTTACATCATATCTCCAACCAACTCTTGCTCTTCTTCACTGCAAGCTAGCAATGCTTCTCCTTCTTCCATATCCAAGAAATCCATGAGCTCTTTCTCCAAAGCATCTTCTTCTTCAATCACATCTAACCTGAAACAAGTTTCATCACAAGAGTAAGGATGCTTTAGTGCTCTATCAACATTAAAAACAACTCGGTCATCACCAACCCATAGGGAAATTTCCTTAGCCTTAACCCGGATGATAGCATCCGCGGTCATCAGAAATGGTCGGCCAAGAATGAGGGGAACTTTGGCATCCGCCTCCATCTCAAGAATAACAAAATCAACCGGGAATATCATATGCCCTACTTTAATTTGCAAATTTTCCGCTATTCCCATGGGATATTGGAAAGAACGATCCGCGAGCCTAATGCTCATGCGGGTAGGGGTCAACTCTCCTAGAGACAACTTCCTATAAACGGAATAAGGCATCAAATTGATACTAGCCCCAAGATCGGCCAATGCCTCACACAAATAAGCACCAAAAGAACAAGCAATTAGAAAACTCCCTGGATCTTCCAACTTGGGAGGATCTGATTCTGAATGATTGCTGAACATTCGGCACTCATAACTGCAGTCTTAGCCTCTTCAAGCTTCTTCTTGTCACTTACAAGTTCCTTGAGGAACTTTGCATAATTAGGCATACCTGCAAGCAAATCAACTAAAGGAACAGTTATATTCACAGACTGAATTAGATCAACAAATTTCTTAAAATGTTCCTTGACTTTTTCTTTCCTCAACCGTTGAGGAAATGGAATCTTTGGTTGATACGGCTTCACCGTCGGTTTCTCAGCGGGTTTGGATGGAACGGCCGGTTTCGGCACGGCTTGGTTCGGTTCCATCTCAACTTCTTCATCACCCGTCTCCTCTTCTTCATTAACCTGCACAAGTGGAGAAGAATCATTAGGTAAAGGGTTTGCAGAGTCATAAGTCTTACCCGTCCTTGTAGTGATGGCATTCACTTGCTCATTTCGAGCATTTGGAGGGGTATACTTCTGTCCCGATCCTTGACTGTTTTGCCCTTGGTTATTGAATTGAGGCTTTGGATTCTGTTGAGTGTTGCTCGGTAGAGTACCGGGCTGCCTATTCGAGTTTCCTAGCCTCTCAATCCTTCCTTCTAAATCCTTAATGGTGGCTTGTTGATTCTTTGCTCCTTGATCCAACTTGTGCCCGAGCCCATCCAAGCGAGTAGTCAAAGCGTCCAAAACAGAAATCACCTTTTTAGACTCTTCTGCAACTTGTTCATTAGTTGCCTTTTGGGCACCAATGAACTCCTTCACTATGTCTCTTAATTCTGGATCCGAGCCTCGTTGATTGGTGAACCTACTAAACCTGTTACCACCATAACCAGAACTGTTAGCATTAAAAGAAGAAGTAGGGTAAGAACTACCTGATGGCCGGTTTTGATAACCGGTATTTTGGTTGAAATTCCCTTGATTCTGAACATAACTAACATCTTTCACTGGTTTATCCGGGCAATCCTCCGTATAATGTAAGTCTCCACAATGCTCACAACCGTCTGCCATAACCTTAACATCTCTCTCAAGGCTTTTGAATCTAGTATCTTGACTATCAAATCTCTCATTCATTTGCTTCGAGAGAGCCTTGACTTCGGTAATAAGCTTAGAGTCCTCACTACTTTCCACCTTAGCCACGGTGGTTCTACTAGATCTTTGTCTCGGTCCTCATCCCTTGTAGAATACTCTCTAGCCATATCCTCAAGAATCTTATATCCTTCATTTGGGGAGATGTTGTTTAGACTACCCCCAAATGCATAACCGAGCTCCCTTTTGGTTTTTCTATCCAAACCATCATAGAAAATCTCAAAGCTTTCTTCGGTACCCATACTATGTCCAGGGCAATTTCTGAGCATTTCCTTGAACCGTTTCCATGCATCAACAACATCTTCACCGGGTTCTTGAGAAAAACCTCTGATTTTATTTTCTAATTGTCTTTGAGTTCTCACAGAATAAAACTCATCAATAAATCCTTCTCGAAGTTCGGCCCAAGTGGTAAATGAGTTATCGGGTAACTCCTTAAACCATGCAGCTGCATCTCCAGTGAGAGTCATAGGAAATAGTTCCAACTTAACAGCCTCAGCTTGCCCTGTTCCATATTGATATAGCCTACAGATTTTCTCAAACCTCTTCCACACTCTTGATGTGATTCCCTTTCAAAGAGAAATCCACTGAAATAGCCGGAGGGCGAATAGCTGTGCCCCGGTCCACCGGTATATTTCTTCTTCTCTCCCCGTAAGGACGGGCATTCGGATCTACCGGTTGTTCATCACCCATTCTTCTACCCCTTGGTTGTTGGTTAATATTAAGGTTAACCCGAGGGAATACAAGTACACTCGGTTCAGGTGTTTGAACTTTCTCTTCTTCCTCTGAATCTGAATCTTCACCTGTTTTGAAAAACTCCGATGATTTATTCAATTGATCGGCCAACTGATTAACCAACTGATCTTCCAAGTTCTGGGTGGGTGGAATACTGGTTTCGGTTTCTAAATTTATTTTGACCGGTGTGGATGGTTCCCGGTTATCTCTTGACACAAGTCGACGTCTGACTTTCCCTGGATTAGACAATGGGCTAAGCAAAGGTCGGCCAGAAGCTCTTGTGTTCATCAACTAACAAGAACCTACACACTCACCACAAACAAACCGTCAACCGCACCTGTGGTATAATTGAAATGAAATAAAATACAAACTATCTAGTAAAGCAATAACTTTCTCACAAATGAATGTGAAAAAGGATCGAACTACAAAATAAACAACTACTTAAAATAAGTCCCCGGCAGCGGCGCCAAAAACTTGATGTGTAAAATCGAGTTTAAAAATTAAAACAAGAAATACCCTAAAACTGACTACTACACACTCTCGGGCAGTGGACCCGTTCGTATATAGTATAGCTAAAAAGGTAAGTCCAGGATCGAACACAGGGACTAAAACTAAGTAATTGTTGACATTAAGTAATTCAAGTAAATAGGGGGGTTGTGACCAAATTGTCACGTTGCAAAAGTTAGTAAATAATTAGTAATCCCAAAGGATTAATCGAAAAGAGAATTTGTTTTAAACAATAATTTAAAAGGCATCCATCTTGACTTCGCTCAACAATACGCTCAGATTGCACATAAATGAAGTTCAAATCCAAATTAAGTTGATTAAATAACCGAGACTCAAACAAAGCACCAACCCCGTACCCGTCAAGTTAATGACATCATTTGACTCTCTTGCTTAAACTAGTTTCGTTACAAAGACCGGTACCCCAAGACATCTTTTATAACTTCCCTAATCAAACAATTGGTTTGGTTATTGAAATAACAATTATACCTATCGATTGTACCCAACCGTTAACACATTTCTTCCTATTATCATGAACGATTATCTACCGTACCCGTCATAGACCCAATCATTTGTACCCAAACAATCAAAATGAAATATATGTAATCAATAACTACCATTAAAGACACACATAAATCACCAATCAATTTAAGATAAATAATAAGGAAGAAATACGCTAAGATCTCGATATAACGTTAAATGAAATCAACATTGAATTAATAAAATTGTGCAATCTTTACATATTGTCTCACTCCATCAAGATGGATGATAAAGTGATTAGCCACTCATATTAAAAGAAGAATAACAATTAAAATAAGAAGAATTCATTGTTACCTAATGATAATAATCGAAAGCTACGAATGAAAACAATCAAATCGTGTTTGAAAACCTAGAAAATGATGAAGATCTGAAAATATTTCCAAATAGGGTTCCCAAAACGGCTGCTAAAAGAGAAGACGGGTTTTGGCATATTTTTCAAGCTATTTATACGATCCCCAAAAGCTGCCAGAAACGGGCCCAGTTGCGGCGCAACTGGGGTTGACTTTTGTGTTTTGACTTTGACTTTCGTTGACCAAGCTGGCTTGAACTTGAACCCATTGCGGCGCAACTGAAGGAGTTGCGGCGCAACTTATCCTTCTGCTTTTGGGTTGCGGCGCAATTCTCCGTTGACTCGCGTTGACTTTTGACTTATGTTGACTCGTGGTTGGCCAGGAAGGAAGGGCGTTGCGGCGCAACTGGAAGAGCTGCGACACAACTTATTCTTATGGAATTCGGTTGCGGCGCAATTGGGAGTTGCGACGCAACTGGCCTTCTTCAGCTTTGACTTTTGTTGACTTTCTGCAATCTTCATCCGAATACTTCCGATATCCTCCGTTAGCACTTAATTCATCTCAACAATGTCGTTTTCTCCAGATTTGCGCTTAAATACCTGTCAGTAACCTGAAACACTAACAAATACCATAAACGCAACAATTGTATACAAAAACGACTCATAAACCATGCAGAATCAACTAATTACGTTGTGGGAAATGGGTATAAAATACGACATATCAGTTGCCTTTTAGTATATATAAGATAAAGATAAAGATAAAGATAAACCGTTTAAGATAAAAAAAATTCTTTTGTGATATCCATACATATAATTACATTATCTTAATATTTAAATTGGTTATTTTGTTAAAGTTTTTATTTTTATACAAATAAATGAATAATAATAAAGTAATTTAATTAATAATAATATTTAAAACATGTTTATTATAACACATAAATCTTTATATATACTAAAAGATAACTGACCTAATAACTTATTGACCAATCACATCTCTCGATTTTATCAAAATGACTTTTGCTGATGTCATCATTTAATTTTAACAAAACTTTATTAATAATATATAATAGATTATTTAATCAAAGAAAAAGTCGAGAAGATATATGTAAAAAAAAGTCGAGAAGATATATGTTTCATTGTATGCATATTTAGATAAATACAACATCAAATCCATTATCTACTTATCAATATTTTTTAATACCTAAACCTAATATATAAAAAATATCAATCATTCCGTTAAAAACAAATATGATTTTTCATTGATTAAACGATGAATACATGGTCGATATTACAACTTGTCTTACAAGAATACAAATGAACTAAATAATTGCTAAGTCTAGACACTATAAACTTAAGCAATTACAAGAGAGAAAATAAAGTGACACACACACTTTGTGGTGATAAACACACATATGAATGATGCGGCTGTGTTGCTTTATATAGGAGAGGAATTAGGGCAACACAGCCTTACAATGATAGTGATAGAATGGTGGTTGTCGACTTTTCATAGGCTCGTTGTACTTTGATCCAGGAGCCTTTGTCTTCTTTACCAAAACGGGTATGAAAGAGAGAAACCCTTGTTTTGGTCCCAACTGTACCTTTGCCATATAAGGTAATGTTCAGTTGGAGGAACCACCATGTGACTTCTTGTCTTCTTGTGATTTGAAAACTTCCCGCCTTGACACACAACATGGAAAGTAAACCACCTGCTGACAAGAGTCATTGACTCGCTGATGACTCGCTGACGACCCACGTCAGCGACCAAGTCTGGTCAGCGAATCCTTGACTCAACAATCTCCCCCTATTCGCTGAGAAGACTTGCTGAGTAGACTAGACTTGATAAGAATAAAGAATGATGAAAAGATGTCTTATATATCATCTTTAAATATTACAAGCTGACATATTCAGCATTTACATTTTAAGACATCTATAAGTTGTCAGCTTCAAATTCCCAAGCTTCCTCTTGCTTGGCCATTCTGATCGCTGGGTCATCCCTTCTATGAGGCTTTATCAATTCTTCATCCAACTTGCTGATGAACCATCTGTTGTTGGATGTTTCAGCACACCTCCTTCTTATGCTTAAGATGAACCCAGTGGAAGCTTTTTCAAGTTCATCCAAGCGAAAGAACAGTTGATTGTTCTGGAAGTTTGTGAAGAAGATGCCAGCAGGACTTTCTATCACTCTCCCTTCCTCAAATAAGCTTCTAGGAGGAAGTCTGGTGTTCAGCGAGGCATCACCAGTGATAGGAGGAAGTTCAACACCCACTGTTCGATGCTCTACTTTCCTTTTACTTTGAACCCTTCTTCCTGCTGAGGAGGAGACAGCTGCTGGAGTGCCAAACACTTGCCTCAGCATGGGCAAGTCGGCTTTGAACTTAGTTTCATACTCCCTGGCTTTTTCAAAATAATCTTTGAGCATCTTCTGGAGTTGTTCATAGCTGACAGCCTTTTTGTCCTTCACCAGCATGTATACTTCAGCCCACTCAGAGGCACCCAAGGAGGTTGGCTTGACACCTTCCAGTTTGATGGGATTGTCAGCACCTTGTCTTAAGATTTTCAAGTTTGTCTTAAGACCCATTTCAGCACGAAAGGCTTCAGCAGCAATAATCTTTTGGGGCCTCTTTCTGTCCTTCATAAGCTTCAACCACTTGGCCTTTTCTTCTTCAAACTTCTTTCTTTTCGCACTGAGTTGTACTTCAACATCAGCATGCTTTTGTCTGTACAAGGCTTCAGCTCCACCAGTTTTTAGTATCATTCTTTGCTCACCATCTAGCTGATCTTTTTCAAGGAAAGGCAGCTGCTGGATGTACTCAAGATTTTTCTTTTCATTTTCTTGGTTTTCTTTGATCCTATCCAACTCTTTGATAGCTTCTTCTTGAGTTTTTCCATCAGCAGTCAAGGCAAGTATGTCTATTGCTTGATGGTGATGGCCTGCTGATGTTTGAATAGAGAGTTGAGCAGCAGGAAGAGAGGATGAAGTAGCGATTTCTGGAAGACCAGTAGGTCTCTTGAAGAATCCAGACTCAGTGAGCTGTCTTCGACGATTATCAGAGAGAGGAGTGATTTCAGCATTTGCCAGATATCGCCTATGAAAAACTGGTAGCATTTCATTTGACCTATCCCTGGCCATTTCCTCAGCAAACCCAGCTTCCCATGAAGCTTTGACAGTTTCAGGGTCATATTGTTCTTCCATATCACCAAAGGCTTCAATGTGACCCTCAGAAGCAGCAGGAGGTGCATTAAACACAACAATTTGTTGCTCCCCCTCAATACCAGCTGGGGGAGCTTCATCATTTCCATCTTTTTCAATCTTCCCCTCAACACCAGCAAGGGGAATTTCAACATTTGCCTCTTTTTCAGTCTCCCCCTCAACACCAGCAGGGGGAACATCACATTTGCTTCTTTTTCAGTCTCCCCCTCAACACCAGCAGGGGGAACTTCACATTTGCTTCTTTTTCAGTCTCCCCCTCAACACCAGCAGGGGGAACTTCCATTTGCTTCTTTTTCAGTCTCCCCCTCAACACCAGCTGGGGGAGCTTCAATACTTGCTTCTTTTTCAGTCTCCCCCTCAACACCAGCAGGGGGAACTTCCATTTGCTTCTTTTTCAGTCTCCCCCTCAACACCAGCAGGGGGAACTTCAACATTTGCTTCTTTTTCAGTCTCCCCCTCAACACCAGCAGGGGGAACTTCACATTTGCTTCTTTTTCAGTCTCCCCCTCAACACCAGCTGGGGGAGCTTCAATACTTGCTTCTTTTTCAGTCTCCCCCTCAACACCAGCAGGGGGAACTTCCATTTGCTTCTTTTTCAGTCTCCCCCTCAACACCAGCAGGGGGAACTTCACATTTGCTTCTTTTTCAGTCTCCCCCTCAACACCAGCAGGGGGAACTTCACATTTGCTTCTTTTTCAGTCTCCCCCTCAACACCAGCAGGGGGAACTTCACATTTGCTTCTTTTTCAGTCTCCCCCTCAACACCAGCTGGGGGAGCTTCAATACTTGCTTCTTTTTCAGTCTCCCCCTCAACACCAGCAGGGGGAACTTCCATTTGCTTCTTTTTCAGTCTCCCCCTCAACACCAGCAGGGGGAACTTCAACATTTGCTTCTTTTTCAGTCTCCCCCTCAACACCAGCAGGGGGAACTTCACATTTGCTTCTTTTTCAGTCTCCCCCTCAACACCAGCTGGGGGAGCTTCAATACTTGCTTCTTTTTCAGTCTCCCCCTCAACACCAGCAGGGGGAACTTCCATTTGCTTCTTTTTCAGTCTCCCCCTCAACACCAGCAGGGGGAACTTCAACATTTGCTTCTTTTTCAGTCTCCCCCTCAACACCAGCAGGGGGAACTTCACATTTGCTTCTTTTTCAGTCTCCCCCTCAACACCAGCAGGGGAATTTCAATATTTGCCTCATTTTCAGTCTCCCCCTCAACACCAGCAGGGGGAACATCCATTTCTAGTACCTCTTCAGCAGAGTCTTCATAGATTTGGGCAACTGCCTTGTGCACTGCTTCATTTACCAAATCTAAAACAGCAGCATCAACTTTCTCCCCCTTGGAAGTTGTAGTGTTAATGACAACTTCCATAGTTGCTGGCTGTTTAGATTGTTGTTTAACAAGCTGGGCCAACATATTCTTGATTTCATCAACCTCCTTCTCCAGCTTAACTTGCCGCTGGCGATCCTCCTCAGTGAAAGAAGTTTGAGGAATGGGAAGATCGGCCACTTGTTTTTCTAAGGCACGAATTGCCTTAGTGTTACTTTCGACTTGTGTGGTCAGAGGAGGAATGAGACCACTCAGCTTCTTGACACTAGCAGCAGCAGACTTGCTGGTAGAGGCTGCTTTCTTTGCTGAGTAGCTGGTGGAGTTGGCACATTTCAGCAGCGACAAGCCACTAGATCGAAGGATCTGCTGATCATGCTTGATAACTTTGGTGGATTCATTGATTTTGTGTTGATCAGCAGCCATGGAGATGAATTTTTCTTTAAGCATCTCTACTTCTGAGCAGTTTTCAATTTGCTTATTGTACCAGCTGGTCAAAGTAGAGATTAGTCTTTCAGACTCATTTTCCTTCACTTCTACAGCAATTTCTGCATATTTGGTGAGATCATTCAATTGATGCTCCACCCTTTCAAGTCTGTTATCAGTGTATGTCGAGTAAGAAATGCCCAAATCTTTAGCAGTTTGAGGTTCAATTTCAGAGGGAACTGAGGATGAGCAGCCAGGAACACTTAAGAAGGAAGAAGGCATGCCAAGAGAGAGCATAGTGTTCACTGGTTGCATTGGAGGAGTTTTGGGTCTTGCAGTAAGAGTAACTGCATCAGAAGTTTCTATAATACTTTCACTAGTCGCTGCTGCATTTTCACCAGCAGCAGCAGCATCATCATTTGCATCAACTTCCATGTCGCTTGCTTCTTTCTCGTCAGCATGACTGTAAGAATCGAGCTGAAAATCGTCAGCAACAAAATCATCCAGATCAAAATCACTTTCATCATCAACTTCTTCTTCAGTAACTACCGTTTGTTCACTTTCAACATCAATAATACCAACATCAGCATCACCAACATTATGTTCAGTCAATTCAGTGACATTTTCACCCCCAAAAACTTGCTCTTCAGGAATATCAGCAGTAGTTGCGTCCCTTTCAGCAATAGAGAAGCTGATTGGGTTGGGGGATTGAAGAGCTTCTGTTTCAGTTTGTTGCTGCTCTATGTTTTCAATAGCAGCAGGGGTTTCCTCCTCATCAATGAGAGACAACTGCGAGGATTCCAACCCCTTAATCATCACACCTTTTGCCGTTTTCTTCTTTCTTTTTGGAGCATCGGCAGCGGATGAGGATGGAGCAGCGGATTTGGTGAGCTTGGTTCTTTTCTTCTTTGGTGTGTTTGCACTAGTGTCAGTGATCACAAAGGAGGATGGTGCAGTCTCACTGCCACCAACCTTTTTATACATAAAGGGATAAGCAGAGAATAGAACTTCTTTCATTTGAGGAGTGAGATTGGCAAACTTGCTATCAAAAAGATTGCTATCACAGGCTGGCTGTTTGTAAACTGAGGGACCTATTCTTGGTGCTCTGCAGATAGTAGCACCAAATTGATTGTACTTTTCTTTCAACTCTTGTTTGAATATTAGAGAAAAGAATCTTGTGAATGGAACTGTATAGGAACGATTGCTTGCTTGGACTTTAGCCTTCATGTCTTCAAAAATGACCGAGGCAAAATCAATAAACCTTCCCGTGGCTAATGCATGAATAATTTGCATATTTGCAGCTGTGGCTTGATCATGAGATCCAGAATTGCCTCCCAAGCATTGTATAACATGAGAAAAAAGTAATCTCCATATACCAGGGAGATTTTTCTTGGTGGGGTTGCTGGGAACAACTTCTGGTTTTTCCAAGTTCGCACCATACCCAATGGTGGGCAACCACTCCTTCCATTGTTCAACTGTTGCCGGAGTTACAAAAGGTTTTTCTTTTGTTTGGTCAGGTAGACCAAGAGCAGTTCGAAGAATTTTGGGTGTTATTGATATGCGTACCTGCTTCTTTTTAATGGTGCTAGAAATAGCACCTATGCTTACGTGATAATCACACGTCCACCAAAATTCTCTAAGAAGATAGACATACATATCTTCTGGGTCAGCATAAATAGCACTGCTTGCAGGACATGCCTTTATAAAGTCCAGCATTTGTTGATATCCAGTGATACCAGATGGAACTTCAATGGACCCCAAATAATTATTAGGTTTGATTGAGATTGTATGGGCTTGAAATTTGGCTTTGGAAGAGGGAGCAATTTTTTCAGGATCAAAAGTTTTCGAATGCATGTAGAGGGGAACATTTTTAAGAGCCTTTTGAGTAGCCAGATCATCAGGCAACTCAACATGTGTTGGAGATTGAGGTGGATTTTTTGATGAAGAAGCCATTTTAGTTTGAGATTTAGAAAAGGGAAGAGGAAGATGAACAGTGAGAAGAGATAGAAGAATTTAGAGAAGTTTGAGAGATTTGGAGAGTAAGAGAAAGAAGGAGAATTATGAGAGTATGAAAAATGGTGATAGAAAAAGATTTGAATTTATATAGCATGGATATGGGCCCCATAACTATGATAGTGGATTGTCACCAATACTCTCTTTCATACGTAATATGTACATCTACATATACGTATCTGAGTAACGTATAAAAGTGGGTTGATGTGACCACTTGTACCCTTATTTCAAAAGTACTCGAGTTTTACGGCGGATACAATGTACAAGTTGTCTGTTTGGGAGAAAATCGAGGTAACCGTTTGATATTCTTATTAAAATATTATTATAAATGGTTTAGCGGATATGCTCAAGTGAAAGAAAAGTTGAGATCTAAGTATATCCGCTGACAAAGTTAGAAAATCTGGTTACCCCTTTAGGAAAGCAAATTTTAATCAGCGACTTTTCGTCTAAGCGTTGGTCGCTGATGAGTTAAGGAGTACAATTTTTAGCAAATTGTCAGCTATCAACGGATTTGATATGTCTTTACCAGCAGCCGTTTGCTGCTGGACTAGATAGAGACTTTTAGCTCTCTATTGCTTTTGTTTTGCTTTTTCCCAAAGCAACAGGGATCAACGGTTTTGAGAAGTTTACCAGCAGCCGTTTGCTGCTGGACTAGATAGAGACTTTTAGCTCTCTATTGCTTTTGTTTTGCTTTTTCCCAAAGCAACAGGGATCAACGGTTTTGAGAAGTCTTTACCAGTAGCCGTTTGCTGCTGGACTAGATAGAGACTTTTAGCTCTCTATTGCTTTTGTTTTGCTTTTTCCCAAAGCAACAGGGATCAACGGTTTTGAGAAGTCTTTACCAGCAGCCGTTTGCTGCTGGACTAGATAGAGACTTTTAGCTCTCTATTGCTTTTGTTTTGCTTTTTCCCAAAGCAACAGGGATCAACGGTTTTGAGAAGTCTTTACCAGCAGCCGTTTGCTGCTGGACTAGATAGAGACTTTTAGCTCTCTATTGCTTTTGTTTTGGTCAGCAAGTAAGACACTTGAACTTGCTGAGAGAAATAAGGTCACTTTTCAACTTATAAGAGAGATGTAAGTTGAGGTATTAGCAGGCATGACAAGTCATGTCGCTGATTCACCATTCAGCATTCCCAACTTGCTGACCAGATATTTAAATCTGGTTTCATCTAAAGGTTTAGTGAAAATATCAGCAAGTTGTTCATCAGTGGGAATGAAGTAGATTTCAACATCCCCTTTCATGACATGGTCACGTATGAAGTGGTACCTAATGTCAATGTGTTTGGTCTTAGAATGCTGAACAAGATTATGTGTGATTGCAATTGCACTTGTATTGTCACACATAATAGGGATCTTAGAGAATTCTAAGTCATAGTCAGCGAGTTGGTTTTTCATCCAAAGGACTTGTGCACAACAACTCGCTGCTGATACATATTCTGCTTCAGCAGTGGAGATGGATACTGTATGCTGTTTCTTAACTCCTCCTCAGTAGAGTCATCAGCCAGTGATCTAGGATTGGCTGATGCTGCATGGATTGATCTTAAGATAGGCTCAACTGGCTCAATCGAGTAGATATGAGCAGCAACTTGCTCTAGTTCAGCATCAGCTGAACTATCCTTTGTGATATGCTGAATAGTATCAGGCAGCGAGCAAGAAGCATCAACAAATAAGTCAGCTTCCTCAGTAAGAGGGTCAGCTAGCTCATTGAAAATGACCTCAGATGAAGAAGATTGAATGTCCTTTAGTGCTGATGAACTTTCATCAAAAGTAACATGAATGGATTCATCAACCTTCTGAAGGCGAGTATTGAATACTCTGAATGCCTTGCTGATGGACGAATACCCAAGAAAGTATCCATCATCAGCTTTAGGATCAAATTTACCTAGGTGATCCTTGTTGTTTAAGATGAAGACAGGACATCCAAATACATGGAAGTATTTGATTTGAGGTTTCTTACCTTTCAACACCTCATACGCTGTCTTGTCTTGTCTTTTAACTATTAGACATCTATTTTGAGTATGACAAGCAGTGTTGACAGCTTCAGCCCAGAATTTACTAGGCAAAGAAGACTCACTGAGCATGGTGCGTGCTGCTTCGATGAGAGTTCTATTTCTCCTTTCAGCGACACCATTTTGCTCAGGAGTTCTGGTGGAAGAGAAATTTTGTGAGATCCCTTGATCAGCACAAAAAGCTTCAAGAGTGTGGTTTCTGAACTCAGTACCATGATCGCTCCTAAGTTCTTTCACCCTTATGCTGTTGAGATTTTCCATTTTCTTGATGAAATTTATAATCTCTTCAGCAGCATCACTCTTGGAATGGAGAAAGATAGTCCAAGTGTATCGTGAGTATTCATCCACGATTACTAAAGTGTATCTGCTACCCTTTTGACTTTGGACATTCACTGGACCAAAAAGGTCCATGTGAAGAAGATGAAAGCAGCCAGAGATAGAATTGGCCTGCTTGGTTTTGAAAGTTGCTCTGTGGCTTTTACCTTTTTCACAAGCACCACAGAGTCTATCCTTTTCAAATGAAAGATGAGGGAGGCCACGAACAAGGTTCTTTTTGGCCAGAGAGTTGATGGTTTTGAAATTCACATGCGACATACCTTGTGCCATAACCAGTTTAGTTCAGCAGCCGACTTAGCAAAGAAACAAGTTTCACTATCAGTCTTGATAGGAGTGAAGTCAACCAGATATACATCTCGTTTTCTTGGAGCAACCAAGACTATTCCTTGTTTACATTTACCACAGTGCCTTGATGTTTATCAAGAATCACTTTGTAGTCAGCATCACAAAGTTGACTTATGCTGATGAGATTATGTTTTAATCCATTTACATAAGCGACCTTGGAGAACTTAATGAGTCCATTGGAGAGAAGACCATAACCTTCAGTTTGTCCAGTGGAGTTGTCACCAAACACTACAGTAGGGCCAGCAGCCTCTACGTATTATCCAGCAGGGTCTTTGAGCCAGTCATGTGTTTTGAACAGCCACTGTCCAAGTACCACACACCTTTTCCCAGCGAGCCCTGCATGGATTTAACAGAAGGATTTAGATGGGAGACTCAGAGGATTCTTCTCTACTGACAGCGTCATCAGTAGAGAGAGGAAGAGGAGCACTAAGGTTAGTATTCTCGTTACTTGGAGAGTTATCAACAAGTTGATGAGCAGGAGGCATGTCACGATCAATCACATAGGTGTGATATTGATCAGCAGAGGTGACAGTGGCTCCAGTATCTAGAACAGTCAAGTTGCTGACTTGATTGTTGTTCCCATACTCAACCAGAATGCTACCGTGACCATTAGTGATGATCTCTTGAGAGAGAGGAAAGGAGATTCGCTGAGCTGCAATGAATTCAGCAATGTTCTCTTCAGTGAGATCGGTTGACTCTCCTATACTATTCATGTGATCAGCAGAAGCAGAGCTGTCGCTGACCAAAGTGGAGGAGGAAGCAGCCGCTGAAGAAGAAGGATTAGGTTGAATGTCAACTTCAGGAGCATCCCTGGAGTTGTCACAATCAGAAGCAACATGACTCTGCTGCCACATATGTAGCATTTTTTAACAGAGGTGCTGCCTTTTTGATTTTGAAGGAAGAATTCCTTCAGTTGAGAGGAAAGATCATTAACTTGCTGAGCCAGCTCGTTAATTTTAGGTTCAACGGAGGAAGATGCCTTTTTCTTTTGCTTAGACTTTTGCTTATGCTTAAGTGTAAGCTGAGGCATCTTAGGAGCAGGACCCAAAATGGATTTTCCTTTTGGATCCTCAGTTTGAGAGGTAGAGGGGATTTTTGATCCCTTGACTACACTCCATGCTAGATTAACAGCAGGGTGAGAAGAAGAAGAAGGACCCTGCTGAGATGGATGCACTCTTTTGGGAGTGATCGATCTAGGTTGCTGATTAGGTGTTACAGACCTCATTTTCCTATGAGGTAAGTATTGCCTATTAGGGGTAGTAGATCTCACTTGCTGATGAGGCAAGTGTCCTCTTTGAGGAGTGATAGGTCTTACTTGCTGATGAGGCAAGTGTCCTCTTTGAGGAGTGATAGGTCTTACTTGCTGATGAGGCAAGTGTCCTCTTTGAGGAGTGATAGGTCTTACTTGCTGATGAGGCAAGTGTCCTCTTTGAGGAGTGATAGGTCTTACTTGCTGATGAGGCAAGTGTCCTCTTTGAGGAGTGATAGGTCTTACTTGCTGATGAGGCAAGTGTCCTCTTTGAGGAGTGATAGGTCTTACTTGCTGATGAGGCAAGTGTCCTCTTTGAGGAGTGATAGGTCTTACTTGCTGATGAGGCAAGTGTCCTCTTTGAGGAGTGATAGGTCTTACTTGCTGATGAGGCAAGTGTCCTCTTTGAGGAGTGATAGGTCTTACTTGCTGATGAGGCAAGTGTCCTCTTTGAGGAGTGATAGGTCTTACTTGCTGATGAGGCAAGTGTCCTCTTTGAGGAGTGATAGGTCTTACTTGCTGATGAGGCAAGTGTCCTCTTTGAGGAGTGATAGGTCTTACTTGCTGATGAGGCAAGTGTCCTCTTTGAGGAGTGATAGGTCTTACTTGCTGATGAGGCAAGTGTCCTCTTTGAGGAGTGATAGGTCTTACTTGCTGATGAGGCAAGTGTCCTCTTTGAGGAGTGATAGGTCTTACTTGCTGATGAGGCAAGTGTCCTCTTTGAGGAGTGATAGGTCTTACTTGCTGATGAGGCAAGTGTCCTCTTTGAGGAGTGATAGGTCTTACTTGCTGATGAGGCAAGTGTCCTCTTTGAGGAGTGATAGGTCTTACTTGCTGATGAGGCAAGTGTCCTCTTTGAGGAGTGATAGGTCTTACTTGCTGATGAGGCAAGTGTCCTCTTTGAGGAGTGATAGGTCTTACTTGCTGATGAGGCAAGTGTCCTCTTTGAGGAGTGATAGGTCTTACTTGCTGATGAGGCAAGTGTCCTCTTTGAGGAGTGATAGGTCTTACTTGCTGATGAGGCAAGTGTCCTCTTTGAGGAGTGATAGGTCTTACTTGCTGATGAGGCAAGTGTCCTCTTTGAGGAGTGATAGGTCTTACTTGCTGATGAGGCAAGTGTCCTCTTTGAGGAGTGATAGGTCTTACTTGCTGATGAGGCAAGTGTCCTCTTTGAGGAGTGATAGGTCTTACTTGCTGATGAGGCAAGTGTCCTCTTTGAGGAGTGATAGGTCTTACTTGCTGATGAGGCAAGTGTCCTCTTTGAGGAGTGATAGGTCTTACTTGCTGATGAGGCAAGTGTCCTCTTTGAGGAGTGATAGGTCTTACTTGCTGATGAGGCAAGTGTCCTCTTTGAGGAGTGATAGGTCTTACTTGCTGATGAGGCAAGTGTCCTCTTTGAGGAGTGATAGGTCTTACTTGCTGAAGTCTAGCGTCACCAAACCTGACGCGTCTCTGCATGACACGATCATCCTGCACAGTTTTGCAGTCAGCAAGGGTAGGAGCTTGTTGAGAAGATGAAGAAGAAGAGGGTTGAACAATAGGTTGAGGTTGCTGACTGACAGCATTAGCTAACTGAGGTTTGCTATAGTCATAGGGGACAGCAACCTTACTTCTTCTGAATGGTTCAGAAGGTCTGATGGTGAGCTGCTGAGGAGCGATGGGTTTAAAACCATCACTACCAATATCCCCTTCATAAGATTCCCAGAAGAGTATTGAACTCTTCCTTCGTTTGGCATCATGCCAACAATGGGAAGATGAGGATAGGGGTTGCAGGTGCTTGCTGAGGAGCCAGCACCATTATTAAAATTAATGGGCTCAGCAGAGACAAGGGCAAGGGGGTCAGTAGCGGTGTAAGCAGAAGAGGTTGAAGAAGAGGAAGAGGAGGGACCAGCACGATGTTGTGTGTCAGCAGCGGCTCTTAAAGTTTGAGCAAGAGCTCTCTCTTCAAATTGAAGAATGTCGAAGAGAGACTCAAGATCAAGCCCATTAAGACGCTCTGTGGTCCTAAGGATTTGTCTTAGACCTTGCCACTTGATAGGTAAACTATCAAGAAATTTGTGGCATACCTCAAAGTCATCATGAGAGATACCAACAGTGGTCATGTCGTTCAGCAACCCTTTGAATCGGGTATAAGTGCCGTTAAGACCTTCGTTGGGGAGAGAGAAGAATTTTTCATAGGCTCTTTTGAGGTCTATCTTTTTAGTGGCTATGGTAGCAGCAGAGCCTTCATACATGCTACAGAGCCTATCCCACACTTCTTTAGAAGAGGGATATCTGATGACGACTTTCATGATATCAGAAGGAAGAGTGCTGATTATCATGTTCTTAAGTCTTGCATCAAGATTTACAAGTCTCCTCTCATCGTCAGTCCATTGAACCTCTGGTTTGACGATGTCAATCACAATCTCAGGAGCATCAACAGTTGCTCCTGGTGTTCTTTTGCACCAGAGTGGGAATATATGGACCAACGGTCAGAATTGACATAAGGTAGGGTTCCACACCCACAATGTGAAGTAACATCCTTTCCTTCCAAGACCCAAAGTCATCGGGCTCAAATCTTGGAGGGACAGATACGTAACCGAAGTCACGTGTGTTAACTAGGGTGGGAACAACAGTCATGTTCTTGTTTTTAAGAAGAGATTAAGAAAGAGATTTAAGAAAATAAGTATGCAAACGGATCTTTGTTTCAATAATTTAGAAACGTAGGCTCTGATACCACTTGACAGTCCACAATTTGCACACTTATATTAGTTTTATTTAGACAAGAAAGTTAAGAACAGAAAGTAAAGAACATGAACAAGAATAAGTTCAAATGCAAATATCTAAGCAAGTATAATCATATGTTTCATTGATTAAACGATGAATACATGGTCGATATTACAACTTGTCTTACAAGAATACAAATGAACTAAATAATTGCTAAGTCTAGACACTATAAACTTAAGCAATTACAAGAGAGAAAATAAAGTGACACACACACTTTGTGGTGATAAACACACATATGAATGATGCGGCTGTGTTGCTTTATATAGGAGAGGAATTAGGGCAACACAGCCTTACAATGATAGTGATAGAATGGTGGTTGTCGACTTTTCATAGGCTCGTTGTACTTTGATCCAGGAGCCTTTGTCTTCTTTACCAAAACGGGTATGAAAGAGAGAAACCCTTGATTTGGTCCCAACTGTACCTTTGCCATATAAGGTAATGTTCAGTTGGAGGAACCACCATGTGACTTCTTGTCTTCTTGTGATTTGAAAACTTCCCGCCTTGACACACAACATGGAAAGTAAACCACCTGCTGACAAGAGTCATTGACTCGCTGATGACTCGCTGACGACCCACGTCAGCGACCAAGTCTGGTCAGCGAATCCTTGACTCAACACAAATCATATAAGAGTAATACTTATACATTTTAATTTAACAATATGAAAATTAGAAACACTGAACTCAACAATTTATACCATCAACAAATAATGTAATATTTAAGTCTTTTATAATACTGCTATCTTTTAAGACAAAGGTGATTCATAAAACTTTTACAATATATATTTATTCTTCTTAATCATAAAATAAGATGATATAGTTCACTTTTATATTCCGTGGATATACACGGGCTAAAATCTATAATTTATATATAAAAAAATAATAATAATATCTAACTATAACAACATATAATCCAATACTTTCATGAAAAACAAATATCACAACAAAAACTATAAGAATTTTCTTTGATTGTATTGTTTAGAAAACAGTGCAACAACAAGTCTTGACATGATATTGATAGACGAACAAGTTAAACGCTTTCGTCAATGTTCCAGTATTACATTCTGTTACTTTTATTTTCATTACATTATTTATATTTGAATTTCTTTCTTTCATTATTTTAATTATATTTTATATTTTATTCACTAGTTTGTTCTTTCACAATTTTTCTTGGATTACATATATTTAATTCTATTTTTAATATGTCATAACAATCCGGTATTTGACAATTTATTATAATTATATTAGGTAAAGATTATTATAATATCTAAGACTCAAAAAACTATTTTAATTATTAAATACTGTAGATAAAAAGAGATATGTCGATGAAGGATTTAACCGTGTGTCATTACAAAAACCCTTCAATCATGTTTTAGTATATTGGTAGAAGAGAGAATGTACAATAAATACAATCGTCGTCATTGTTAATTTCTTTTATAAAAAGATAATTAAATATTTTTAAACGCCATCAAATAAAACTTACCTAGTATAACTCAATTAAGAAAAAAGAAATCCTAAATAGCATCGGATAAATCAAACTTATCTTGTAGCTACATTATTTTTACTACTTTAGAAAATTATTGATCTCTATTTAGTGAAAATGACCCAATTATCGTTAATGAACCTCTTTTTTGAAAAACACGATAAGGAATTACCTAATTTGACCTTAATGGACTAATTTACACCATAAACTTTTACACTCTAAAATATTGTCATCACAACTTTTACATCAATTACATTTATCACTGTCACGATATTGTAATATTGTGCTGGTAACCCATATAGTCCCGGACAATTTTGAACCTCTTGATTTAAAATAAACGGTGACTTTTAATTCACATCGAGTCATACATTAGTAAAAAAAACGGTGAATTTTAGTGGAGGGAGTCTGTCTGTGACTCTGTGGTAGTTAGGCCTCAGCCAACGGCTCTTCCTTGGCTTGTTCGTGGAACTCGTCGACGAGGAGGCCGTTGGCAGGGGGTAGTTCGTGAGCCTCTTCGATGGAGCCGTGTCGATGGGAAGAAGGAGGACGACGAGCGGGGAGCGTGCATGTGGGGTCGGTGAGGCAGAATCAAACAAAAAAAAAACTTTTTTTTTTTTTTTTTTTTTTTTTTTTTTTTTTTGTTTTTTTTTTTTTTTTTTTTTTTTTTTTATTCTTTTTTATTTAAACAACCATTTCACCTTCATTTCTCATTTCACTTTCAATTTTCAAATAACACACACACATACATTCCTTTCTATCTTTCAAATTAAAAAATTTCTTTAACTTCCCCTTAACCAAAATCATGAACAACAACAATGATAACTTCAACCAAAATCAAAACGTTGGTGCCGATATGTGGCAACAAATTTTCGACTTCCCGGCACCGGCGAGTTCATCAACAAACCAAGGGCAAACAAGCCAACCGACAGGTTCTTCAAACCCGCTGCCCCCTATGGGTCCTCCTGCAAGTTGTTTCGTGAACCCATTTTCACAACCATTTTATAACACTATGGGTTACAATCCAATTATGGGTAATAATTGGAACGAACAACAACGAATGGCGTTAGCCCAAGCTCAAATGGCTTTCCAATACCAATACCAACAACAATGATACTCCTCGTGGTTCGACCCCGGCTGCAAATCAAACGGGTCAACCATTTGAGGGGTTATTTGGTGAGGACCCGATAAGGAGACCACCGGGTCGCAACGTAAGCCGGAGGTTGTCTAGTTCGTCCGATGCTACATCTAACCGGTCATCGGGTTCGGAAGCGGCCCAAACTCTTACTGCGTATCTTCGAGCCCAACAAGAGGCTTTGGAAGATGCCCAGATTAGGGATGCCATGAAGTTTTTGGCAAAACCGATTCCTACGGGTCTGTCGAGGAAAGACTTGAAGGCTCACATGGCATATCGAGCACACCTGCAAGAAAAGTGGGGGAGCAGGTTCTATGCAAATGCCGAAGACGAGGAAGACGAGGAAGAGGCCGACGAGGACGAGGGCGACGAGTAGTTTTATTTAGTTTGAATAATGTAGTTTAATTTCATCTAGTTTTAATTTAAATGTAATGTTTTAATTATGTACTTTGTTTGTTATGTTTTTTTATATTAATGTAATGTGTTTTTATTTAATGTAATGTAATGTTTTTTAATAAATAAAATTAAGTTTGTGTTTTTTATTTTGATATATTAAAATAAAATAAAAGTTGAGGAAGAGTTGAGGAAGAGGTGGGGTTGGTAGTGAGTGAGGAAGAGGTGTTTTAGGAGAGAGAAAAGCTGATGTGGCAGTGAGGAAGAGCAAGGAAGGTGTCGTGGGTTGGCTGAGGCCTTACCAATGGTAAAACATATATGGTAAAATTTATTAGTAGCACGGAAGTTATAAAACCCTAGTCAACATCATAATCAAACAGCTAAACACCCCTCCCTGCTCTCCAGTCTCCACTAATCTCATCCTTCATTTCATTAATCAGTCACTTGCTAAATACATACAGGTATTATTAATGTTAATTAATTAATAATTAATGTAAAATACTTTGTTATTGCATGTTTCGCATTCATAATGTTAATTAATTTATATATATATTCCCTAATTGTATCTAACTTCAAGCTGATATCTATTGAAAGCATGTTACTTTAGAGCTTGGTTACTTTTAATTGTTATTTGCTATCGTGTATATATGTGACTTTTTATCACTTGTAAACCAGATGATGTGAGAAATGTTGTTTTTTTTCTTCTCAAGAACATCAAATGAACTTACTTATACACTAAACGACACGAATGCCTAGGATAGAATCTCGGACTTTCGGGAAAAACCCCTTTTAATCGACCCCACAAATGTGAGAAGCGAGACCCAAACTCTGGTAAGAAATGTAGTTTTAATTAAGAATTGCTGCAGTTTTTTTTTTTTATAAAAAGTGCAGTGTGTAACTAATTTGAGGCGTTTTCTTGACGATTTGTGTATGAAGCTCTATTTACGTTTTTTTGTGTATGAATCTTTATTTGTATATTTGATGGGTAGTTTACTCGGGAAGTTATGGCCAATGACAAGGGAACACAAGCATCAGATTCTACTAACGGAAAAGGTCTCCGTGGGAAGTTGAACAAAGTTGTTTTAGCTTATAGTGGTGGCTTAGATACCTCAGTCATTGTTCCTTGGCTAAGGTACATCAATGCATGTTTTTATCTGCACTACAAATTTTGTATGGTTTGCGGTGTTCGTTGGTGTATAGCATAAAATGATAGAAACTGGAGGTGGCCGTTTATGAACTGTACACCTATCAATTAGTTGATTTGGTTTATGTTCATTATCTAATGGTTCAAAAGGTAGAGACCAAATAAGCAAGAAAGGAAATAGGTAAAATGGGTAAAACGGGTCCAAAGTTGCACTTAGTGTACTTTTAATGCATAAAACATCCTAAAGCGTTTTATTCAAAAAGTTGAATTATTAGTTTATTACTGAAATATGCTATTTTTTATATTGGATTTACGTTTTTGGACGAGGAGTGTTTCAGGTCAACCCACCCTGATCCTACCCGTAAGACGTAAGGTTGTACCAATGAATTGCCATTTTGGCTAAACTTGATTTGCATTGTTTCCCTACCTGCCCCTGCCCATTTTGCTACCTCTAATAGGAATGCATATGACATGCCGGTAATGGTTATCTATACTCCCTTATAAAAGAAACTGAACCCCTCCCTTAAATTTAAGAACTTGATAAGTCTAATTTACCCTCCATCTTAATACATCCTTATTTTCATTTTATAGACTATGACTAAAATGCCCTTAAAATAATTCAACCTCTATCTCTCTCTCAAGCAGAAACACATAGCAAAAACCCTAACTCAAAATTCGCCCCCTCCTCCCCCCTTTCACATCCCACCGCAAAAATTCATCACATCCGGCCGCAATAAAATTACTTTTACGTTAATAACCACACCGTCACCACCGCCATTACCACCGCTGCATTGCGCGGACACCAATCTAGTATACACTAATACAAGTTTTTTTGTGCTGAAAGTTTTACTCTTGGTTTTTGCTTCACATAATACGTGAATTTTATTCTGTAATTATCTTCGTCATTTAAATATCCGTTGGCCATATGTCTTCATTTCTAAAGTGTCAAATTAGGTGAATTTTACCCAATTGTTTTAATTTTATGAACTTGCAGGGAGAATTATGGTTGTGAAGTTGTCTGTTTTACTGCTAATGTTGGTCAAGTAAGTTCTTAACTTGTATAAGATGTTCGATAGAATACGCTTATGGGATGTAGGGCTGAACACATTAAAACGAAAACCAACAAACTGCCAATTTGAATTTGTCAGTGGTTTGGGTTCATTTGGTTTCAATGGGGGGAAAAGGGGTTGAATTTTGAAAGGATATCTCTTTTTATGCCTGTTAATATAGAATAATTAGAAGTTTTACTTGTTTTGTCTCTTTAATTTTATTCAAATCTTTTCTTTTATTTGCCTTTTTGTAGGGGTTGTCAGAACTGGAAGGTCTTGAAGCAAAGGCCAAGGCGAGTGGAGCCTGTCAATTAGTGGTTAAAGATTTGACGGAGGAATTTGTGAAAGACTATGTATACCCTTGTCTGCGAGCCGGTGCAGTCTATGAGAGAAAGTACTTGTTAGGAACCTCTATGGCCCGACCTGTGATTGCAAAGGTGAAGCTCAATTTATGATGGGAAAGTAGTTAAACTGTAGAGGTGGCAGTTGCCACCTATCTACTGATACAAGGGTCGATTTGGGTCACTTTTTCATCTGTAACAGACCAAATGGGTTAAACTAATAAATCTAACTAAAAAGGAATCAGTCCAATTGGGTTTAACTGGCCCTATATTCATTCATTGTTCAACTGGCCTAACCTGTCCATCTGGTCACCTTGACCCAAAGTGTCTTTTGTTTCTGTTCTTTCCTAGTTTCATCATCTTGACTTTTTATCTGATAAGTACAAATTCCCCTCACCCATCTAACACATCACTTAACAGGCCATGGTGGATGTGGCTAGAGAAGTTGGAGCAGATGCTGTTGCCCATGGATGCACAGGAAAGGGAAATGATCAGGTATGTTTCAAAGGCTATTTTTCTATATCAGATGATTCGCATCCATATCCTGCATACCGAAGTTGTGCTCCATATCAAATTGAGTTTAATTTTGCCAAAATAGGTGCGTTTTGAGCTCACATTCTTTGCTCTTAATCCTGATCTCCAAGTTGTGGTTCCCTGGAGAGAATGGGATATAACTGGAAGAGAAGATGCAATTGAATATGCCAAGAAACACAATGTGCCCGTTCCAGTCACAAAGAAATCGATATATAGCAGAGACCGGAACCTATGGCACCTCAGTCATGAGGTATGTTTATATTTGCTATATAGAAATTTGATGCATACTGAGTCGATTAGGGTCATATTTCATCTCTAGCAGGTCAGCCGAGTGTAATAAAGAAATAGATTAGAAAGTTAGTAGGAAACAAATCAATGGGTCGAAAATTTTATAATTATCTTTGACACACTAGTTGAAAGGGTCAGATGGTTCATAAATTGTGGCTAAAAAGTGTTCCGCGTCTACCCAACCTGACCCGTACAAAAGCTGCCTGTTGTTCTGACCCGTTATCCAACCTGTTTGACCTGAAACGCATATTGCATTCTTACAAAGTCAATTGAATGTTGGTGTCTAGGTTTTCACTGTCTTTATTGGTGGTACTGTAGGGAGACATCTTGGAGGACCCTGCAAATGAAGCCAAGAAAGACATGTACATGATGTCCGTTGACCCAGAGGATGCACCTGATAAACCCGAGTGAGTTCTCTATATGCTTTATTATTCTTTTCTCACAACTTTCAACTTAAATGGAGATGTCAGTTGCAACCTGTTCGGCTGTTCCTTTATTATATGCTCGATTGGTGTTATGACTATATCTAGTGGGTCGAAGGTTAGAAATTTAGCACTAAACAAAACAGGTCACGTGGGTTGAAAGTTAGTGTATATTTATAATGCATAAAACATCCTAAGTTGTATCTTATTCAAAACATTAAATTAGTAAATCCACTTATATTATTAGTTTTAGTTATTATCATTGTAATTATATTTGAACATGATAATTATTTAAGAAATAATAGTTGCAAAGAAAGTATTTGGGTCAACCCAACCCGCCCATTTTGCCACCTTTACACTTGACTACTCCTTGGCTTTCTTTCTCACTCCTCTGTAATATCAAATTAGGTACCTTGAAATAGGTATAGCTTCCGGGATTCCCGTATCAATTGATGGTGTGGAACTCTCCCCTGCATCTCTTCTCTCCAAGCTCAACGACATCGGAGGCCGACATGGTATCGGTCGAATTGATATGGTGGAAAACCGTCTAGTCGGAATGAAAAGCCGTGGGGTCTACGAGACTCCTGGTGGAACCATTCTAGCTGTCGTGTGCCGTGAACTTGAGTCTCTTACTCTTGACCGAGAAGCTATCCAGTTTAAAGACACCATGGCCCTCAAATACGCCGAGCTAGTCTATGCAGGAAGGTGGTTTGACCCGCTTCGGGAGTCAATGGATGCATTTATGGAGAATATCACCAAAACGACCACCGGGTCAGTGAGGCTCAAACTGTACAAAGGGTCGGTCATTGTTGCGAGCCGGAAGAGCCCGAATAGTCTATACAGGGAGGACATTTCTTCTTTTGAAAGTGGACAGATATACAATCAGGCGGATGCTGCTGGATTCATAAGGTTGTATGGGCTACCTATGAGGGTCAGAGCGATGCTTGAAAAAGAGCAGGCTAAAAAGTAATTTGAATAGCGAGTAGACCATCCTAGTTACTGTTTGGCATTTGGTCTTTTGCTGAAACTTTCAAGGGGTTATGACCTGATGTTCGCCTTGCATAAAGTCAATTGAGAAGTTTATATGCATTATGTTAACTCTCTTGACTAATCGCTTGTCATGAACATTCAAATTCAAAATATTGTTCATTCAGTGCTTAGTGCTACATTCAAGTGATTTGTGAAAGGAGTGGTCTGTTTTCATTAAATTTTGACCGAATAACTCCGCATTCTAGTTTAAGGTGATAGATGATTGTTGCTATTTGGTAAGCAACTTAGATTTAGAGACTTACTGGGTATGCAATTTTCAACTTCCCATAAGCTCGGACTGTTCATACTCGACAGGTTAATACCGGCCAATAAGTAATCGACTAACTTGGACATCCATTCTTGAAAAGGTTCGTGACTTTGTGGTATAGCACAAAGCAATAAACATGATTCGAGGTTCTAGTCAGGTATTGGCCCCTTTAAAGATGGATCCAATTTGATTTGTGCATTTCCTTAAACTTTTGAAACACGTGATTTGTGAAAAGCACTCAAATAATGTTTAAAGCACAATTTGTTATAATGTTGATGTACCTTAAGGTACAGACTTGTGCTAAACCTTAACCAGTGTTGTATCCAGGATTTGAACCGAAACTTGCTATATTCGAATCCTGAAGACCACTGCACCATGACTAATCCAGAATAGCGTCACTACAAATAGGATGTATTTTTATCTTGCATAGTATTGAAAATTACCTGAGGCAACTGTAAATAGGACATACACTGATACACCCAACAGACCAAATGAGTTATTTGCATCCGTGAACACAAAAATAAAAATTTATACTAACAAATGGTAGGAGTCTTTTCAAAAAGAAAGAAACTCTCCAAAAATAGGCGTATGCCACTTTATACAACGAGCACACGGTATTCTTTAGTAAAAGGCGAAAGAATAGTTCGCTTTGTGCTCATTGCATGGCTGCGTGCCTTTCAACTACACACCCAGTTTATCATTTATAGACCCCCCTTCCCTATATGCCTCTACTGGTCAACCGATGTGGGATCAACCTTTCACTTAATTTATTCAATTTAAGTTTTCCAAATTAAAAACAAATGGTGGTAATCATCTTTATAAGATTTGTAAGTACAGAACCATTAATATTCACATCAACGACAGCACATACCTCTTATGTTGTGCATTGAAAATTACAGAATCTCTCCTATGGTTGAACCACATGCCTTGTCGTTGTCGTTTCGAACAACCAAGTCATGTTTTACACATAAACTTCTTGCATCAAAAGAAAGCTAAATGGGTTGTACATAGTTTTTGGTGATTTCATCTACAAGTTTTGAACAAATGTGATTCATTTGACAAAAATACTTTCATGTAGAATTATGTCCACGGTAAACAGGTCGGATCGTGATACGCCATGTCTCTAGTGGGTCAAACTACCAAAGAAAACGAACTCAAGGAGATGTTTTTTGACACCATGATTTACTTTAAAAATGGATTATTATGTCATCAAGTTTATTTTTTTTTTATATAAATCATATATTGAATTTCACAAATTGGAGCTATGGACGAAAGACATTGGCGAGTTGACCCAAACCAACCTGTGAACCGGCTACAAATTAATGGGACAATTATAGTATTTTTTTCCAAAAAAAAAAAAAAATCCACATAAATTGAAGCATTTATTAGTTAAAAAAGAAAAGAATAGCTTGTTTTTTGATAGTTGTACGGCTGAGTGCCTTTCAGCTTCACACTCAACTTATCTGTTTATAGACCCCGTTTCCCTATTTGCATTTACTACCCAACCCATGTGGGAGCTTTCACTTATTTTATTCGTTTGAACTTGGTCCAAACTAATCTACAGAACATTAGTATTCACACCAACGACTGCACATATCTCCTATGATGTGCATTGGAAAATTGTAGAGCTTCAATTTGTTGCATCAAAATAAAGTTTAATGGGTTGTACCTAGTAATAATCTTGAACAAATGTGATTCATTTGACAAAAATACTTTCATGTAGAATTATGTCCACGGTAAACAGGTCGGATCGTGATACGCCATGTCTCTAGTGGGTCAAACTACCAAAGAAAACGAACTCAAGGAGATGTTTTTTGACACCATGATTTACTTTAAAAATGCTTTTGATTGTGCACCGATCCGCGTTAGCCTAATATGAGTCAAAGGTTATGAAAATGGGGGATTTGGGTTTATGTTTTATTGGCGATTCCTCGAAGGTAGGGCAATGCCTCTTTACGCCAAGAGTTGGTGAATTATGTCTGATTGGCTAATGATATGTTTTTGTGATCACCGTGATTTACTTTAAAAATGGATTATTATGTCATCAAGTTTATTTTTTTTTTATATAAATCATATATTGAATTTCACAAATTGGAGCTATGGACGAAAGACATTGGCGAGTTGACCCAAACCAACCTGTGAACCGGCTACAAATTAATGGGACAATTATAGTATTTTTTTCCAAAAAAAAAAAAAAATCCACATAAATTGAAGCATTTATTAGTTAAAAAAGAAAAGAATAGCTTGTTTTTTGATAGTTGTACGGCTGAGTGCCTTTCAGC
>CM067173.1:63238848-63271458 GCA_034093135.1 Erigeron breviscapus
ATTGAAGCCGCACCGTTGTTGAATGTTATTGATTGTTATGGAACGTTGTTGAACGTTATATGGAATCGTTGTTGTTGAACGTTGACTTGTATTGAATTGTGATAATGTGAAACCTTATAGGTTTTCCTTGGATGTGATTAGTTCTCCTAATCCTCATTTATTGTTAACGGTTGTTATCCGACACGGTTATTCCTTGTTACTTGTCCCTACGAACTCACCAACTTTATGTTGACGCTCTTTATTACACTTTTCAGGTAATCAAGTTAATCACAAAAGACACCTGTTAAAGTGCCACGGGTTATACGAAATGCAGTCACCAGGTGAGTCATCTTAAGTGTAATTCTTCTATCTCAATTTTGCACAAACAAACACCTGATGTGTTGATAGTAGCAGTACAAAACTGCTAGTTGAATGTCTAAAGTACCTAAATGTTTGACTTTCTCTAAATTGTATAGGAGGGTCTTGCTAATGGAGTATATAGATGGGGTCCCGATACTGAATCTCGGAGATGAAATTATGAAAAGAGGAATAAATCCAGACGGTAAGATGGCAGCAGCAGCAAAGCAGTAAGCCCCCAATAGACTCTGAGAGTATGAAAATTCTCATTTGCCACTTTTATACTTAACATAGTATGTCCCCAAATTCACCCTTTGGTATAGATGCTTTACATAATACAAACGGCAGTTTTGCTTTTTTGTTTATTTGTTTTGTATTGTTTTTGGGGGTGTAAGATTGGCTTGCTATTTGTATAGGTAGAGTTTGTTAGATATATCAAGTTTGGTAAAAAAAAATAAATAAATAAATAAATATAGGTATATCAAGAATTAGAGGTAGAAAAATGGGTGGACTGGGTAATGGGTCCGGGACTTTTTTAGCACGATTTGGAATGGGTCAGGCGAGGTTGACCTAGAAACATTTTTTTTGTCATATACTTAAAATACTTGATGCTGTAAATATGATTACAGAAGCAATATATTACAGATAATTCAAAATTTTGAGCTAGCATTGTCTTCAAATGCAGGAACATTCTTAAAAGTCTTACTCTTGCATATGGCCAAATGATACTCAAGAGTGGATTCTTTCACGCAGATCCTCATCCCGGAAATATTCTTATTTGTAAAGGGTCAGAGGTGAGCACATAGCTGATTTTTTTTTTTTGTAAATGAATCTGAATAAAATTGATAATTCGAGGGACGAACTTCGAGAAGACTGAAACATTTTGAGTTTGAGCCCAGGCTGAATCAGGACTGAGCCCGAGATGGGCTACTTTTTTCTTATTCTTTTATATTAATCGTTATACTTTACCGGTAGAAAATATATTGAGGAAATTGTTATAAATTGTGTGAGACAATTTTACATTGTAGACTTTATCCAAATGATTTTAATAAAATTCTTGTTTGGGGAGGTGGAACAAGGTGTTGAAGTATTGTGCCTAAAAAGGAGAACATAAGGGCCTTGGAGGGACTGGTCCTTGGCCCGGTTTGAGCCATAAGAAACAAATTGGTTGCACCCCATAGCCAATGAGAGTTAATGTATTATGGTAGGCCACCTGTAAAACATAATTAATACCTGGCGATCTGGCAGACCTTTTCGAACTAGAAGGTTGTGTTCAAGTTACATGAAAATAGTTGGAACTTTGGCAAAGCCAGGAAGCCTTGAATTACTGTGGTCAATAGGTCCAGTAAATTCTATACTCCAGTAGTAGAGGTGGCAAAATGGGCGAATTGAGTAACTGGTCAAAAAATGTGACTTTTTGGTAAGGGTTGAATCGGTTAAGCCTGAAACACTTTTTTTTACTATTTATAATTAAGAATGTGTGTTGATTATGATTACAAAGATTAACATGTTTGACCCATTTAACATGTTTCTTTTCTAGCTAGTTGTATTGATACTATATGACCCGTTTTACCTGATGCATACAAAACATAACTTAGGCCCATTTGTAAGTACCCATTGCGCCAGTGTTTGTTTCATTTTATTTCTTTTTTATCATTCATTACTTTTAGGTCGCCTTGCTTGATTATGGACAAGTGAAGGATCTTCCAAACACTTTGAGGCTCGGTTATGCAAATCTGGTTCTTGCTATAGCTGATAATGATCACATGAGAGCCTCAGATGGATTCCGGTAATTATACCAATACAAATTACATGAGTATGAGAGTATCGATTTAAATGGGAATAAATATATCTTTTATTCAACTCATGAAAAAAAAACCCTGTATTTATATCAGGGAACTTGGCATAGATACCTTTACCATGTGTACAGATGAAAAGGCAGAACTGTTTAAGTTGGCTCAGGTAATGTTCGATACAAAGATGCCACCTGGAGTCAAAGTGATGACGCCATTCTCAGAAGATGCGTCAATAAAGAAAGTTGCCGTTCAGGTATGTGTTGTAAACAGCAGATAACATTACATGAAAAAAAAAAATGGTAGATGTGATTAAAAGAAGGCCTAAGGGTAACACATTGGGTTGCCCGTAACCATTCTTTTTCACAGTTTCGTAAATTATTTGTATGAATAATTAATTCATTATATATGATTGCAAATCTATAATATGATAGTATTACAATTTTTGAGTAAAACGCTCTAGGAGTTAGTATCATGTATGTTTTAAAAATACACTTTGTTGACGGTTGAATCACTAGGCACATTTCTTTTTTGGTTGAAGTATAACTCAAACCAACTCATTCATAAGTAACTGGGCTGACATTTGGCATTTATCAAAGAGATAATGGCATATGTTTGCACAGATGTTCCGTTTAATTCAATAACCTTTTTTCCTTCTCTGCATCCTCGTAATCAAAAACCTTAAATTTAAAAAGGCAAAGCACCATGTTCAGTGATTATATGTGTACAAAAAAAAAAAAAAAAAAACCCCTTTTGCATAAAACAAAACGTTTGCAAAAGTACATTGCTATTAGATGTCAGTATCCCTTTATTAAACAACATTATCCATATAAAACTCACATTTCCCTAAATTATCCATAATATGTTAGTAATATGTGTAGGGTTTTCCGGAGGAACTGTTTTCTGTTCTACGTACAGTGCAATTGTTGAGAGGGCTTAGTGTCGGGTTAGGAATCAACTACTCATGTGCTGAGCAATGGAGACCAATTGCTGAAGAAGCGTTGTATCTTGCCGGCAGGCTAAAAGGTGACATTTAAATGGGAGGTGATTTGTATATCACACAAATTACTTTGCTGTCTTTGCACACCACACTGGTGAGAAATAATGTGTGATGTGCATTTGTACAAATCACCTTCCTGTCCATATAAGTCTAGATATATCTTGAAATAACGTATGTGTAATGACTTAATCGTTTACAATTTTTTCA
The DNA here is from genome assembly GCA_034093135.1 of Erigeron breviscapus. Classification (NCBI taxonomy): domain Eukaryota; kingdom Viridiplantae; phylum Streptophyta; class Magnoliopsida; order Asterales; family Asteraceae; genus Erigeron; species Erigeron breviscapus. The sequence continues at coordinate 63,242,185 of CM067173.1, forward strand.
GTAGAGGACTTGAAGACGAGAGGACAAAGTAAACGAGGCTTTTTTAGAAGATTATTGTGGTGGTGAAATGGCGAGCGAATTATTTGTTGTATAATCCATCCATTTATTTGTGAATTTGTATAAGCTCCGGTAGCAACTATCTTTATGTGCATTATTTCAACAACTTAATGAGAAATTTCTCTTATTGTTCCAAGCACAACTTTCTTTATCGAAGCAACTGTACGTTCGCACCAGTATGTCGCCTCGTGAGCCTGGTCAAATTTTGATAACCAGCCAGACAAGTGAAATTCATGTCAAAATGACTTATATTGACCATCCATCATTTCCTTCACTTCTTTTCAGAAATCATTAATAGAAGGTGATATGTCTACAATAAAACTTAATCTCAACAATATTAGCCTGTTGATACGCCATACACATATCAAATCACAAATGTAAAAGAAAATACTCATGTTACACAGTTAGTCATCACAAGGTGTGTAAGAAAACATATATTCATATATGAAGTTTTTCTATGTTCGGGTTATGTGAAAAAGATGGCTATATGACTTGTTACCTAACCTGGGTATTCTTGTGATTACTATTGCCAAACAATTTATCTGGGGAACCTAAGATTTGATCTTTACCTGGTGGGGTTTGAGTAAGAGATCTTTCATAAGAACATCAAGACGTCTGACTACTAGGCTACCTTGGTGGTCGATGATAATTCTTTTTATTTAGAACACATGTTACCACCATACTTCGTAGATTATATTTGTCCTATTATGGGACAACGGTCTATTGAGGTTATGTATGTAGCCCATAACGGTTTTGTTGGTTTGAGTTTATCCCAAAACAATAGCACGTGAGTTCCAAATTGAGTTAATAAGTCTTTCATTGAATGCATTGTATGTAGCCCACAATGTATATGTATAGTTATATAGTTACTAGTTTTGTGTTACTACATTCCATCCCCAAAAACAGTGGCACATGAGTTACTGAATACGCGACGTGCCCCACGTTCTTGACTTTTGATTTGAAGGACAAATTTTCTTGTTTTAAAGTTTATTCCTTGCATATGATTAGGGGTGTAAACGAGCCGAGCCGAGCTCGAGCAAAAACAAAGGGTGTTTTCCGTAACCGCCCCCTAAATTTTACCATGAGTTTTTTATGTTTCTAATGGTTTCTATTTTTCTTTATGAATTTTTATATTTTGCCTCATTTTCGAAATTTTTTATAAAAGATTTTTTAGTTTTACCCCCTTTTAGATTTTATTTTTTTTTGTTGGTTTTGCCCCTAATCTCTAAATGTTTTTAAGAAAAGGGTGACGATCTGTAACCAATTTTTTAGCCGTACACCATCAAACATGTATAGGTGTGTAGTTGTACAAAACAATAATATGAGACAAGTTTGGTGTTATACAGTAAAAAAAGAAGAGTAGTGCATAGAAATGGGTACACATGTTGTGATTAATTTCAAGGATAAGCTTCAACATTTCTGAAGTAAAAACTTAGGAATCAGCTCGCGTACTTAATTCAGATAACAATAGTTTAAGTCAAGCAAGTTATTTGAGAATGCATTGAACCTTACATGTAACGTACATATACATCATATGCTTTTAAGCTTCATTTTGTATGTGTTTATCTTCAAAACCTGTTATTGTTTACCTTTTGACCTTTCATGTCACCGGTTTTTTAATAACTTGATAATTAACCATACACACTATCACGTGATTATTTATCTATAACTACTTATAAAGCAAACTTGGTATTCTATTTTTGTAATCTCTTAATTTCTTAACACATTTATAGCATACATTTTTAATTTACTAAATTATCTTCATTAACTTCTTAAATCACATGAATTATTTTACATCGATTATCTATCTTATTCGCCGCCGTTGCCACTACAAGTCGCCACCGCCACCACCGCCACGCCGCCGCCTACACCGCCGCATTGCGCGGGTATTCGTCTAGTATATAATATATGTGTATGTCATTAATTTACATTTACATGTTATGTGAAAATACATATAATAGAAATAAACAACTTTTTTACCATAGAGTACGTCTAATTGTCTAAAATAAACTTTTGGTTATTAATGGTGGTAGCAACGAAGGTGTGGCGACGGCTGCAATGGCGGCGGCGATGTGCGGCGGTGACGGTGGTGGTGGCGTGGTGGTGAATGTAAATTAATTGATGTAAGAGGGGTTAATATGGTTCTTTAAGAGTTGAGGGATCTATGTTGTAATTTATTTCATTAAGGGTATTATAGGTATATATGTGAAGATGTTTAAATTAGTGAATAAAGAAGAGGGGTAATATGATCATTTCAAAATCTTAATTACTTAAAGGGAGAGGTGTAGTTTTATAAAGTAGTAAGTATAGATATGATGTGAATAGCAAAATGTTTATTGCAATAAATCACTTGGATTTAATTAAGTTGCCAAAAGAATTGAAGAGTCAAACATCACTCTACTTTGGTTGCCAAAATATATAACCTACCTTTTCACTCTAAAACTCGCCTACTATACCCACTTCTTCTACCTAGCTTATTATATGCATATCGTAACTTTTTTAGTATAAAAATTAACTCTAATTTGATGTATAAAACTTAACAAGGTAGTGGTCGTTCTCAAACATTTCCCTAGCATATGATAAAACATAATGTAACTGAAATTTAGCTATATAATGAATCACATGTTTGATATCAAAATAGTACTCCAATAAGCTATGTTAATAAATTAAATGAGCAAATATAGTTGAGTTCAAGTTAATGCAACTGAAATTATGTTTTATACTAGATATATTGAATTGAATTGATATGTTTACCTCATGTTATTGTAAAAAGTAATACAACAAATCTTCTTGTAAAGCTATATATAAGCATTGTATAACAACATATACGATATAGTATATAGTTGTCAAATCATTGGCTACACGCGATACAAGCTAACAAGAGAATCGCAGAAGAAACGCCATCGTCTTCAAGATGGGAGATACTTCTCTTGAACTTGGTAGTGTTTCCTTTGTTATATTGCATTATCATCTCTTTTTGGATCACTGCTTGCCGGTTATTGTGGCTCTTTTGTTGTTGGTTTTCTTTGGCTTGCTCTACCTTTGAAACCATTTTCTCAAACAACACTAAGTTTTTCTTGAAAGTTTTTGAGGATATGTAATTTGTATGCATGGATTAAGTATGCTAGATATGGAGGTTTATATAGTCAATGAGACTACCAATAGTTGTGAAATTTCATTAATACCCTTTTGGGACCATCAATAAACCAAAAAAATAAAATAAAATATTACTACCATTTTTGTTTTTTTAGTTAGATTCGAATAATGGATCATGTTTTCTTGGAACAAAATCAGTGCTCTATACATTATTTATTGATTACAAATTAGTTTATTCTTACCCTATGAATGTATGGATCATGATATTTTATGGGTATCAAAAGGGTTTAATTCATGGTTTCATCTTGAAATTTGCATATAAAGATTTTTTTTATTTTTTTAACGGCATTCTATCCTACTGCTACTCCTACTCCTAAATTACACGTATGCCTGGAAACCAGGACTCTCGAAAAACCCCTATTAATCCACCCCCACAAATGTGAGAAGTGAAACTCAAACTCAGGTGGATCCTCCCATGTGGTTTCTACACCCACTGGGCAGGATGTCATCGCGGTAGTTCATAGAGAAAACCCCCGGATAGATCGTCAAACGGCACGACATCTATGACATTGAATGCTATTTGGGGTAAAACCTACGCTCCCTTAGACTCGAACCCTGTTTGACCAAAGAACAAACCTTCACTCGAAGTATGAAATGCCGCTGGGCTATCAACCCATTGGCTGCATATGTTTTTAAATCCAAAAACATGAAATATTTTTGTAACCGTAGATTAAAAAGATCAAGGACTTAAAAGTGTTCTTTTTTGTTTTTATTTTAAATTGGGATGTATTTGAAAGTCTATATATATAAAAAAATTACAAAACCTATTAGGTTTGTATCTTTAATGAAGATGATGTCTTCACTATTTAAGAATGTTGATTTGCATATTGCTTCTTCTTTACAATATTATAGTAAAACTTGTTAGAAAGTATTACTATAAATATTAGTAAGAATGATGGTGATCCATAAGGTTTTTCGGTTTTGTGTTTATTTTTTTTAACGTTAATTGGGATCACCGACGGGATATTATCACACTTGATCAACTCTACCTGTCACAGGAGAAAACCCACAATAATGGGGAGAAAACATCCGGTTCCGACATGGAACCTCAAATTTTCATCACATGTGAAACTTTAACATATATATGACCTCCATATTATTGAAGTCATCAAATACTTTATCTCAACTAATTGGACTGAAGGTTATTTGGTAAACGTTTAGAATTTAACTTTAAGTACAAACAAAATTATTAAAAGATTTGACAAGTTAATTCTAGATTTTTTGTGTTTTTATTATGTCATGATACAACTTATGTAGCTTCAAACCCACTTTTTGGTATGATTGAAAGAGACAAAAGGAGGAGACCTAAGACCATCATTCTTTATGCAAGCCTCCATTGCCTTAGCAAATGGCATGTTGGCCTTTGTAAGGGCAACCCATTTTTTAAATACTGGTCAATGCTATTACTTGATTTTGACTTCTTTGTCACTACACTTCCATTATAATATAATTGGGCAAAATGCTAACCATAGTAATATGTTTTGTTAACCTTTTGTAGTTTTCTTTCTTTCTTTCTTTTTACACATGATAACTTTTTTAAGACAAACCATCGCCAAGGTGTTTTAGTCAATATCCTAAAATTCAATTCGAATTGAAGCCAGAATCCGGTCGATTAAACAAGATATTATAAGTTTTTTAGTTTTCTCTTTGTTGTTTGTATTGTTTTAAATTATATATTGTTATTGTTCACTTATTTAATACTTGTTAACAAGAAATCATCATCATCAACTTAACCCTTAAATTTTTACAAACCATAAGTAATTTTGTTACTTGTCATGAAAGAGTCTGTCTACTTTGGAATGAACATAAAATACAGTTCTATACTTTTTATGTAATCTATCAAGAATCTTAAGAAGTTGAAGTTGGTGGCATAATTTAGCTGGGTTATATACTAAATGGTTAGTTACTTAAAGGACAACCATATGCACTTAGGCTGTGGACTGGATATTTGTCTTTCTATGTTACTCATAATTGTTCCTATAAACCTAGTTTAGTTTGCTTGGTTGTCATAATGATTGCCATTATGCATGGGAACTAATCCATGTTACCAAGTTTACTTCTAAATGTGTTTATATGGAACAATCAAAATGATTGGATGAATTAAATCAAAAACTTCAATGATTAGCTTGTAATTTCACATTTTTGAGTTTCGTGTCTTGTTTTTTCTTTGTTCGTATCGATGGTTCATTCAATGTATAATAGCCGAAATGAGTTAGAATTTGAAATTTTATAGATTACTTTGCAGTAATCACTATTAATTAAAGGAAGATGTTAAATAGAGCTGTTATGTCTGTGCTTAACAAAACCTTTAACTAATATAATAGACAATTGTAAACTTGTACTGCAAAAGTAGTTAAGTTTAAGAAAAAAATCACGTTTAAATTCACATATAGCTCCCAAAAAAAAAAAAAGGGATGACCAAATTAAATAAATAGAATAGAAAATTAGTTTTATTGTGTATCCAACTATATTTCTTTCTTGAATTTAAACCCATAAACAGTATTAAAAACAAACAGCCCATAAATCTTATAGCCCAACCCAAAACATCAATAATATTTAAGCCCATGATATAAACACATATATGATGTTATGTAAAGTCTAAACTTTGACTTTTACATCAGTCGGAATCTTGGATACTGTCTCTCCAACGGCTAGTTTCTGTCATGTTTCTCCTAACAGCTACTTTTTAATACCCAAATTTCCCACATCAATTGACCTGCGAAAAAACAGCCACCACCAAAACAAAACACAAAATCCAAACAAAAATGGATTTCAATCCTATCCAACAAACCCTGTTACCAAACACAAACACAAACACCCACAACTCCTACTTCCAAGAAGACGGGCATTCGGTAAAGGTAATCGAATACATGTTATCATCAATGTCCAATGAGCTTCTAACCAAGTTCCCCGATAACTCGGCTTTTGATTTCGATTACACACAAAGTTCCATTTGGTCCCCATTACTCCCTCACCCATCAAACCCCTCTTCTCCTGCACCCGAATTGCGAAAGAAGCTTTTGTATGACGAGGATGATGATGAAGAAATGATGGTTTTGAAGAAGTTTAAGGAGAATGTTGAAGGGAAGATATCGGGTTCGTGTTTGTTAAGTTGTTTTAAATTAGGAAAGAATTATGGGTTTAGTACTAAGAAGAAAGTGGTGGTTATGAAGAGAAGGAGAAGTAGTTTTCGAGGGTTTGATCATTTGGCATCGGGTTCGTCGAGTGTTGTTGTGGATCAAGTTTGCTCTTCACCATTTCGTACCAAGGTAAACATAATAATCAAAAAAAATTTTATTTTTTTCTTTTTTTTATAATTTATTTTTTGGCAGGGGTGTTGAAAATAACGACCTGAATAACCCTTTTGACCCAGATAGTGACATTTTATTAGGGCCTGTATGAGTGTATCTGAATAACCCGAATAAGCGTTCATATGCTTATATATACTTTATATTGTAGCATATATATGCCTATGTATATTGATGTTATATTTTTTGGAAATTTGATGAAGATGAAGCAGGGATGGAAGAAAGTGTTGAAAGCAGCATCAAAACAGTTCAAGAAGACAATGAAGAAAAAAGATTCTGGTGCTCATCTCAAGCTCTCCTCACATGATCACTCACAATTTACTTATTATTACTAATTTATTAATTATTTCAAAATAATTACCTTATTATATTTAATTTATATGTTGTTACATATTTGTTGAAAACAACTTGTATTTCTTGTAGAAAGTTGTTATGTATTTAACTTCTAGCTTTGGAAAAGGTTGGCTTCATGTAATCTTGTTACTGATATAATTGTGACTTATTTGGGAATTTTCATGATGTTACACTCGGTATTTGAGTTTGTATAGAATTGATCTAAAACGCAATATTTAGCTAAAACACAAAATGGTTCGGAAATGGTAACAAAAATATATCCTCGTTAGACCGCGTATATATACCTTAGTCAAAGATTTATCCTCTCCAAATGACCAAAACTAAAAAACCTCTTCCGTTTACACTAGGGTACTCCTCGAAAATGCATTTTGATTAGGCAGTTCATACATACAATACGTGCTAATACCTATTACCTAGTAACTCTAGAGCTCTACAAACCGTAACTTTATATAATGAAATGGTTTATAATTATATATCTAATCTTTCATCTGACATATCACACGGCCCTTGTGCAGACGATGCTTCATTCAAATTTCTACCCTAACAAGTAACAAAACTTCGTAAAACCATTTTGTGTGCATTTTTCTATAGCAAAAGATAGAAGAATGGGTCCTGGCCTATTGATCCTCATTGTCATGAGTTTCAACATTCCAAATCAGAACATTGAACTGATTTGGACATTGAGAATTTGAGAAACAAGGTTAGGATAGAATGACAAAACAAAGGGATTTGAAGTTGGGCTTGGTTCATATCTAGCATTGGGCTAACTAACTAAGTAACAAGATCCAGTGTGTTTTTAAAAAAAACTAGTAAGTGATAACACAAAATGATAATTGTTCTTTGAATTGGATAACACAAAAATCATAACGATTAATTGTAAGAATGGCAACGTAAATTTTCTAGTTATATAGCACCAACGGAGAGTGCAATTTTCTTCAAAGTTTAGACTTCATGGTCCAAATGGACCCGTAACGTGGACTACTCAATTACTCATGCTTTCAAGTTGGTACTAGCATTACCTCTCCTGGGGCTACAACATTCTTTTAGATCCATTTATATGCTAGTGTATTAAAGCCATAAAAAAACCACAACAACAACAACAACGATATCCAATCCAGACATAAACGGTATCAAATCCCATCTTGTATTAAAGGACTTTATCCTTTATATAATATTAAGTGGTTCAGAAAGAGACGAAACAAGTAAGAGTTATTAGTTGGAAATAGAAATTTTAAAGTATTAAACCGTGAAAAGTAAACAACAATCTACTAAGGTTTAAAACTTAAGGTAGGCACGTTAGATGAGTTGCACCAACAACCTTCACATTATGACAATAATAAATGGTCTTAAATCTTAATTTATTTCTCCTTAGTGTTGACGTTCCGTTGGGGTTCATGTGACCCATCTCCACCTTTTTCAAATTATTAACTTTTATTTGAGATTGAGATTTTGATCAAACAAATCTATCGTCAAAACTGTAATGGGTTTTACGTTTATGGGTCAGTATTAATAATTGGGCCTCATGTCCAAAGTATTGTCAAGTCCAGTTAGTATTTGTATGGGTCTGCATAGGCTGGAGATTCAAGTTACATGCACGTGTTTCTTATGTGTCAAAGGTTGTTAGGGTTTAACGAGTCTTGAGTTGAAAGTGTCATAGTTGTCCTGGTTTTATGGCAATCGTTAGTAGGGTTTGTTAGCATGTTACCGTTTGATGTAAAGGCTATTTAAGAGCCGATGCTATTGAATAAACGATTATCACTTTCAATACTTTATCTTGGTATACACTTGTGCATTACAAAAACATAGGGATCTCTACTATAAAAAAATAAAATTAAAACCAAGATTCACTTCTTGTTATCAATCATACGTTATATATATGACAAAAATGTGATGAAGGAAATTTCTATTTAAATATGACATGTAGGGTTTACATATGTAAACGAAAGTCACATTTGTAAGAGAAAACTTCGTTTGAATAAAAATGTTTAACAAAGTGGAGTTAAAGTTTATAGATATAAAATAACCAAATGACAAACAAATAAAACATAAAATATCAAATTCAATTGGAACATTCGTAATGGCCGCTAACATCAGGAATTCGACATCGACCACAATTAGCTTTTAATTAGTACTTTTTACTATCCATTCCAAATAGAAACGTTATATTACTAGCACGATACCCGCGCAATGCGGCGGTGTTTGTGGCGGCGACGGTGTGGTGGTAGGGAGGACTGTTTGCGGTGGAGACGACGTAGAGTGGTGTTGATAATTGTTGTAAAAGTTAATAGATATTTTAAAAGATAAAGGACTAATAATGTAATATAATCATTAAGAATACTTTAAACATTTTCCTCATATAATTTTTAACATGGAGACTATTATTTTTATAAGATAGTATAGATATAGACTTTAATAAAGTAGTAGCATGTGAATAGTAACTCGTCTACGTGACGAGTTACTATTCGTTCACATCACAACCCCGTACCACTATTCGGATTTTGCTACATTACATCTCGTTCATGTTTTATAGTATTACTTCTTAGTTTTTTTTACACTTATTTTCTTTTGGTACATCCAACATTTTGTGGCCACACACCATACCATTACTCGCATCTTGGTTCATTGCATTTCGCTTGAACTCTAAACTAATATATTGGGGTTTTTTGCACACTTTTAAATAAATATTTATGTTAGAATGGTTTTTTATTAAATAGTTATGGGTCAACACAACTACATAAAAATACCTAATCGTTTCAATATAACAATTGAGGTCTCGCAACTTGAGAGCCCGAAATTCACTAGTTAGTATTTATACAAATATATATATGGTCTATAATTTGGGTTATACGGATTTATATTTAAAACCACCCTTGACTCCGAACCTACAAAATTAACTTTAAATTAGACATACCCGATACGAAACCTGCAAACCCGTACCCGACCCAAAATGTCTTATTTTGGATTTCTACGTTTTTTTTTTTTTTTTTCATTCCCTCGCAAGTCGTATCATTTATTTCACGTGAGTTACAAACCTTTTTCAAATTTTAAAATTTAAAATTTTATTAATATATTCAACTACCTCTTTATTTCCACCCTTCTCTTCTCCTAATCCGCCCCTTTTGACATCTTCAGACAAACACACACACTGACACACATGAGTTAAGCTTCATTTCAATCTTCTCTAAAATACAAAATATATATATATATATAGATATACAGATATATCTATATCTACATCTATAAAAATATATTATAGATATAGATATAGATATGGCTACATCGGCGTTCAAATCAACAACTAAAAGAACATCTTCAATAGATGAATCAGCCACGTCATCATCATCTTCTAGCTCTAATAATACTTCTAAAACTCACCACCGCCGGTCGAGAAGCCTCAGCCGGTTTTCTCGGCCGGTGGTGGCGGAAGAACAACTAATTGTACCTACACCTAGACGTAAGTTTGTTAATACAGTTAGAGGTTCCGAAATTTCAGATGAAATTAGTTTAGATGATTTAGCCCTAGAATTTTTTAATACCAGTATTGATATTAATAATAATAATAATAGTTATGATGATGATGAAGTTAGTGATACGAATACGACGTCGTTTTCAAGACGTTCTAGGTCGGTTTCTAGGAATAATTTGAGTAGTGGTGATAATATTAATAATTTGAGTAGTGGTGATAATATTAATAATGTTTCGAATTCTGTTCAAAGGCGAGGGAGGTCGGTTTCGAGACGGAATGATAGTAGTAGTGTGTCTACGGCTGGTGGTGGTGGTGTAGGTAGGGTTGTTCCGAATAGTGAAACGAGAAGGAGGCGGTCTGTTTCTGTTGCTAGGCATCATATTAGCGACTCCGAGGTGAAATTTGTTTATTATGAGTTTTGGGGGAAATGTTTAGTGAAATGAATGTGTTATTACCTTTTGATCTTGCACATTTGCTAATTATTGATATTATTGTATTTATCTGGTGATGCCTTATCCATTAGTTGAATACCGGTGAAATCTTAAATATTTTTGTTGATTTGGCTGCTGTATAAGTTGCCATGTTATAAATTGTTGTCATATAACCTGCTTACTTGCTATAAGAGGTCGGGAATATACAGTAGTATTAATTTGATTGCTTGGCTTTAGACTAGTGACTCTTTTTTTGATGTGCTTGTTGAGTAATTTTGATAAGATCTCCCCGAAATGGAAGTAGAGTAGAATGTAAAATGAAATTTATTTGCTTTAAATGCTTTTCACTCGTGATTTAGAAAATAAGCCGAGTTTTTGAAGTGTTAATTTTTTTAAAGAGAATCCAGTGAAAATGGATATTTTTCAGTTAGAGGATTCTGTGATCAGTTAGTTATAAAACCAATGACAGTTGTTTATATAGCTTTGGAAGTATCTCCATTTTGTTTATTATGATATAAGCAAGACAAGACTCGAAGAATTGAATCAAACTGCTTTGACATCGGTTGTAATACCCATAAGAGAATGATTGGGAACACTATCTTCTGCTTGTTGACCTAAATTCTGATGAACAATCACTAAACCCTGAGTTTCCTTATAGCAAAGCTAAATTATGTGTTTTTTGTGTCTTTTAGACCAAAATCCCGTTGAAGTGAAAGTAGCGAAGACTGATTAATGAAATCTGTTTGTTTTAACTTAAATTTGACCTATCAATAAAGAAAAAATGATATTCAGAGGCTATTAGTTGTTATGGTTGTGAGACCAGGAAGTTGTATTGATTTTATAGAATCCCACGGAACTATACGTTATAGAAGCCAAGATCTTTATATTAGAGATTTCTGTGGGGAGTTAAATATAAAACCAATTGAGAGAACCAATTTCTAATATCTGCCCGAACTTATGATGAAGAGTAACTAAGCCTCAATGTTTCATTTATAGCATTCTACTATATTTTATTTAGTACACAAGCTTATTAAGTAGCATTCTTTTGTGTGTTTTTAACCATGCTGTGCATTCCACCTAAGTTTATGTTCTCGTCTGTATCGGACTATGCAATCCGATTCTTTGATGGTTCTGCTGTATTGTTGGATTCATAGTTTCAAGACCCAGTTCCATAGTTTTGGATGCAAGTCTATCTTTGGGGATGCATTGTTTGGAATTTTTATAGCTGATCAAATTGCTTATTTGTTTAACAGAGTGATATTGATCTTTCGCGAAATGCTGCTAGTCAATCCACATCAAGGAGCCTCAATAATGGAAATAGTCAGATTGCTTCTTTTCAAAGACCCACTGTTTCAAGCCATCGAAGACTGACCAGGTCTACGAGCCAAGCTCCTCAACTAAGGTCACATGATAACTATCCGGTAACTGACACTTCCTCAAGTCTGGGTTACCCTATTTTTAAGGATGTCTTTTTCAACCATTTTCCCTGGTTATTTAGCTCAAATAAATCTTACACAGGCCCATTTTTTAAAGTTATCAAACTTCAGTGCTAGACTAGGTGGTAAAGATAAACTAATTGTGTACAATTTGGTATATAAACTTCTTTGGCATCTGGCATCTGTTGAAATAGTCAGGAGAGAATGATTAGGGAAACTATGCTCTTTACCTAAATTCCAATAAAGAATCACTAAACCTCAAGGTTCCGTTATGGATCAATTACATTTATGTGTTGTGTATTTTTGACTAAAATCCCGTTTAAGTTAAAGTAGAGTAGAATGTAAAATGAAATTTGTTTGCTTTAACTGCTTTTTTACCTAATGATAAAAAGAAAAATATGATAGTTAGAGTTTATTAGTTATAGTTGCGACTTGTGAGACCATGAAAGTGTATTGATTGAACAGTATTTCATGAAACTATACCTCATGTAAGAATTGGTATACAGGGGGGGAGCTTTTTATTAGAGGTGTATGTGGGGAGTTAAATATGAAACCAATTGGGAAAACTATGCTCTTGTATCTGACCGAACTTATGAAGAGAATCACTAAACCTCGATGGGTTTTCATATAGCTGTCTCTAATCTATACAAGGATACAAAATTAGCAGTTTTGTGTGTGTTTAACTATGTTCTGACGTGCATTCAACTATGAATTTAGAATATTTGAAGGTTTTTCCGTGATTTCAGATTCATACCATGTTCCATAGTTTTGGATGCAAGTAAGGTTTTGGGAATGCATTGTCTGATTCTTTGTCGTAGCTGATCTAACTGCTCATTTGTTTGACAGAGTGATATAGATCTTTCACGGAGTGCTGCTAGTCAATCTAAATTTAGGAGCATCAATAATGTTGATAACCGGGTTGCTTCTTTTCAAAGACCCACTGCTTCAAGTCGCCGAAGACTGACCAGGTCTATGAGCCAAGCACCTCAGTTGAGGTCACATGATGACTATTCGGTATATGGAACTGTCCGAGTTACTTTTTTTTGGGACCTCCTTTTTAATCATTTTTTTTCTTTGTTAGTTGGCTCGAATAAATATTACACAATGCCCATTTTTTATTGTTATCAAATTTCTGTTTTAACTAGAGTGCTAGACTAGGCGGTAAAGATTAATTAATTGTGTAGAATATGGTATCTCAGAGCCAGTCTTCAGCACTAACGGATGATGATTTGAGGGATGCTCGTTATGGGAGAAATGAGATTGAGAAGACTATCCGAGCAGTGTATGCACAAAAAAAGGTTGTCTTTACTTAAACTATAATTACCAGAGACGACAATATGGGCCCATTATTTACAAATTGCTCGATTTGAGTTGCATTTTCTTACATCTGCCAAACATAATTGCATAACTTTTGTTAAAAGGGGCACATCAGATGGGTTGAAAGGTGGAAGTTGCCAAAGGTTTTCTTATTGCATGTATCATACCAAAGTGTTTAATTTAAGCTTACACACTCATTCTTTATTAAAAAAGTTAGGTCCCTATAAATCTAAAAAGAAGGAAAGGGGGGGGGGGGGGGGGGGTTGCATGTCAACGACCTATAGCGTGTGTATGTACATGTCTAACAACCCAGTTTTATGCTGTAGATTGACCATCCTATTGGTGATGGGGCCAACAATGGGCTTTTTGAAGCAATGAAAAAAGAGCTTAGGTCTGCTGTCAATGACATCATGATAGAACTCGAACAGGTCTAATACTATCTTTATTAATGCAAGCCTTCCATATGTTTGGTCCTATACTTTCTGAACTCATTAAGTTTCACTAAACTCATCCAGACCATGGAAAGAAAGCCTTCTGCATTATCTGCCCATGATCTCTTGTATTCAAACAAGTCTGATGCTACAAGAAAGAACAGTACAACAAAGTTAAAACAGGTAAGAACCTCCTTGGGATCATATAGGTTCTTTTCTGCCTTTTTTATAGACTGGTTTATGGTTAAAAGATGAACATGTTAATAATGTGAAGGGGCAGCATCGATTTACCATTTTATGATAACTTGTTCGATTAACAGTTTGACTTAATTTTTTCTTTTTAAATACATAGCCGGAGAAACGTAATCAAGATTTATCAACTGAGAGGACGTTTGAGGAGCAACGAGGTCAGGACGGCTACAAAATTGTTAGGGAGGTGCTTCCTGAGTCAAAAAACAATGCTAATGCACAAAAGTTCCCATACTCCCGAAAGGTGTAGTTCTATACACTTTTGATTGATTTATTCAAAGCTGGGTTACTTTGGTATTTTTTCTATTTGATCTCAGACAGGTCACTTTAAATCCTTTAACTAAAAAAGAAACAGATCAGATGGTCACTGAACCGATGACAGTCATCGTAAGTGTATTTTAAAAATAATAATATAAAAACCTTCTAAATCAATTTAGTGCAAACCTGCAGTTATATTTGAACTCGAAGTATAAAGAAACATTTGCGGGTCTTGCCGACTAACCCTCTTATGCGTACATCAAAATTGTTTGTTTTGAGCCGATAATCAACTCGCCTATCTATTTTTTTAACCCTACTATTTGATGTTGCTATTACTGTGACGACTTGTAAAACCTTCGAATCAGACATTTGATATTATAGATGTTCAGTTGTTGATGGTTGTGAATTTCCAGAGGAGTAATGACCGGAACAGAGTGTCTAAACGATTAAACGAAGAAGCAGAAAGATATTTTGAAGACTTATCAAATATTGAAGATACAGATTTTTCTTCTTTCGACGGAGAAAGAAGTGACACGAGTTCAAGTTTTGCTGGAACTACCAGACAAAGAGATGGTGCATTACCAAGCCATAATGGAAGTTCTCTTCCTGTGGAAATGGAGGGTGTTAAATTACCTTGGTTGAAGTGGGATGGCAATGACGGTGTTACTCCGACAAACCAGGATACAATGCTACCTCCTACGACTCCAAAAACAAGACTGTGGGATCCAATTCAGGTACATCTTGGTTGCCCTTGCCAGAAGTTGACTATTTCACCACATTTATAGATAAACGGATTAATTTGGCATAAGTTTTATATGTAATAGAAAGGGCAATTCGGTTAAGGTAAAGGAAAAAAGGGGTAACGTCAAATAAGCGAGAATCATCCTAAGTGTATTCAAATGGATAACAAACTCCTACATAATATATTCTGGCTACAATATACAAGTAGTTTATTAATTATAAAGATATATAGCACAACAGTTATTTTTTGGGGGTAAAAGGGGATTTACCCTTGTAAGACACACATCAGGTATGTATTTTATGTCATTTAAAACTGGATAAAGAGAGATGTCTGTGTTTTGGTCAACCTGGCCAGGTCCTTTTTGACCCCATTAAAATTGTTACGTGCTCTGACCTTTTACCCAATTTGCTTGACCTGTACTTTTTTACCTAAAGCTTTCCCTGTGAGGTGTCAAACTCAAACCTATCAATGGATATATGTAAGAGTTATCTATAAAGAAATCGGGTTGAATGGGCCGGATGTCACTCTAAGTGTATTCAAATGCTTATAACCTTCCAAATCGTTCTAATTTAAAGCATTAGGCTACCACTGTAATAACATAACATGATACATCAGTTAGTTAAAAAATACCTTTGAAGAAAAGAGCGCTGGTGGGCCAACACGACCTAACTTTTAAGGGCATACCTCGACTGCATAATTGATGTGAATTGGTCACCCAACTAACCTGGAAACTCTATTGCTTCATATCAGAACGAACTTAATATATATTTGGTTAGACTTGACCTTGAATTTCAAGTGTACCTCCCCCTTATTCTGAAATAAATGAACTAATTACAAAATGATGGGCAGACTTGCAATTCTGTTTGCAGTAGCTTTTCCCCATTTCCTATTCCCACTTTTTCTAACAGTCTAAGCAAGCCAGGCTAGATTGAACTAAACACTTATCCTAGATTTTGTAGAAGATTGGGCTCGGATAATATAGTTTGTCAATTATAAGCTAACTTTTTCAAATAAATTGATTAAGGTGGTTTATTTAATTAAAAAATAAAAAGTACGTTTGAGTGGTTCTGAACCGTTTGATGCATTTTCTTTTTAGCAAAAGTTTTGTTATTCTGTCAGTCTAATTTGTTAGAGATAAAGCATCACTCAAGTCAACCCATTCATTAGTAAATGGCTCAAATAGCCACCTCCACATGTTAAGTGAATCTTGATCATCTCCTTAATTTGGCGCTCTTGTTTTTGTTTAACTTGGCAATGCTATTATATTGGATGGTGTAGGATCTGGAATTGATCCAAGAAAATGGCAATGGATCCAGCAGCAGCCATGGAAGTTGGAACCCTGAACAAACTGCGAATTCAACAAATGCAAGAGCAAGCAAATTGAGAGAAACCATAAGCCCGCGATTTGACATGGGCAAGTATTTGGAGTTGGAGAGGAATGAAGAGCTTTTATTCGATAGTTGGCGGGAAAGAAACATAATTAGGTCTGGTGGTCTTTTGCTTTGTGGAGGTGTAGTTGCCCCACTGAAATCTTATCTGCATTTGTAGCACCAGATTGCGATCCATCAGCGTAGTTTATTTATTAACCTGGCTTTGTTTCTTTGTAGCTTTTGTTTTTAACTTGTTTCCATTCATGTTGAATGATACTGATTATTGACTTATTATTATTGAAGAAAAGAAAGCTAACTGCTAGTTTAATGTTTATCTAGCAATCATGTTGTTCAGATCGAGAGTACTTTTGATCGTTTTTATCTTTGCAATATCGAAAGATTATTATGTTAGATTGGATTGAGATCCAAAGATTCTATCCACTTGTTCTAATCCAATTATGTGTTATGCGATTCGTATCATATACTAAACAAGTAACAACTAACAAGTTTATAAATTCTTTATTATTTTTATAATCGCAACAATATTTACAAGAAGTATGGATTAAGATATCTAGAAATTGATGTAATGGTTTTACTTTTAAGGTAGTTCAATCCTTGAAGTAGAAAAAATGATAAACTTTTACTTATGAAGTTCTTGCAACGATAGAATTCATTTTAGAATCCGATCAGCAAGGTACATTCCAAGCGAATTATGATATGGAGTTTGGAAACCTACGAGAGTACGAGGCACACCATAAACCACAATGCACAAACATAAACTACTGAATCGTGTATGGCTCAACGATATGGCGCTTAGTCATTTGACACCAAAAAGCACGAAGATAAACCAAAGTGCACAAACATAACTACTTAAGTCATTCGACACCAACCGCTTGTAATAAACCAAAGTGCACAAACAAACAAACCAAAGTGCACAAACAAACTAATATTTGGTGGGTCAAAAACTCATAATCAAACATATCAAAGTTCAAAGCATATATTTCGTTTGCAATATTCAAAGAAAAACATTCATTAATAATAATAATAAAACTAATACATCTCTAGAACAACAATTTAACAAAACATTCATTTTATTTATAATATATTCAAAGGGATATCCCAAGGTTACATACATAATACATCTCTGTAACAACAATGAGAAGATCGTTGTTTGGAAACACTAAAACTAAGAGCAATTCTATACCCAACATCAGGGTAGAGCTATTTATATCACGACTCTCTATTACAAAAACAAAGGATTATGAAAGTAAGCTAAACCACTGACATTACTAATGCCAATCTTGAGACATTGGATTCTCACGTGAGACGGGTATAACACAAAACCTTGGACACACAAGTCTCATGTGAACTAATGCCTCAAGACTCGCATCGGTAATGTCAGTGGTTTGTACTACTTTCATAATCGTCTGTGATCGAAACAAGAGTCATATATCATAGAGTATTACATCATGCTCACAGACAATGATGTTCTTGTTACGCCCCCCCCCCCCACACACACACACATCCAACACATTTTTCACACACACATCTTCTATCTAATTTCTAATCAATAAAATCAAACCCATAGATAAAAACTGCCAACTGTCTTTTAACTCCATTAAATCAGCTAGTGAAGGTAGATCTACTAAAGTTTGGTGGGCGGCCAAAGGAAGCCCAGCGATTGTGAAATTGACTAGGGTTTGTTAGTTTATAATGATCCTTCCAACTTTTAACAAGTCCTTATTCTATTGCATATTTTATGATTTTGGTCCTTGTAGTTAACATACTGAACTCGTTTTGTCTCCGACCCAGCACACTAAAATTCAGTTTGCCCATGCCACATCAAAAAGCAATTGGATAAGTGAAATGAATCTTGGGTCCACAAAAAGCAATATGCTCTCGGTATGCATGTAGGCAAACTGAAGCAACAAATTGGAGAGCATATTGATGCTTTAATGGAGACATACCGAAAGCACCAATATGCATACTGAGATGGTTATCCATTTGAAGTTTTATATAAAAGGTAATGATATTTGTACCATAATTTTTGATATTTTTATCACCATTGTGCATTGAACAGTTGTACGATATGTATAACTTATGGTATATTACGGTAAATTCATCAAAAAATGTGGTGACGAATATCACTATCATTATTTAAACTTTGTCATTGATTACGGCAGGGGAATAGAATAGTTGGTAATCTTTTCGGGGCACTGTTGGGTAGGTTTATCAAGAGACTTAGATTACCACTGGGCAGGCTTTGAGTTTATGATTATACTTTGTAAGGAAGACGATTAAGATTGGTATGTAACAGACCTTATATGTTTAATACTTATGCTTTCTATGCCTACCATATCTTATGCATGATGTGATACTTATAAGTTTATTTGACGTGCTCGTGATTTATGGTCACATATGTCTTGCATGTTTTGTGGTCAATTATGCTAGTTGCATATGTACTCTATGCTTGATATAAATGCATGTATATTTTATGTTTTTATGTTCTATAAATGCATGTACTCTATGCGACTATGCCTACCATATCTTATGCATGATGTTATTATGCTAATTGAAGCTCATAAGTTAATTTTATACAAAAACTTAACTAATACTTATAGGTTATTAATGTAGAAGCTATATGAGTTAGTTCTACACCAGTAATATGTTAAATAAAGTACTTACACTACGTTGAAAACACAGGGCCATCATCATTAAAAAAAAAAAAAAAAAAAATCCACACCAAAAAAAAGGCGTAGGCCAGATCGCATGTCCCGGAGAACCAGCAACTATTAAAATGAATTTTATGCACATGGTATATCCTGCAATAGTTATTGTATCAATTAATTACATCAAATTCCCAGTTAACTATGGTCACTTTGATGGAACTTCAGGTACATCATGTTTGAAAAAAGGAAAAGACTATCACCACCGCAAATAGCATCCAAGAACACAACTAACCAGGAACCTCAAATTGAGGATACAAATGTTATGCCACCTGGTGAGTTTTTGGTGTCTTATCATCTGAAGTGTAACCCTTGCGAAAGTTATGTGTATTTTTATACCGGTACTGTGTTAAGTGAGTTTCTAAACCATTTTCTATTTCGTTATGTAGTCCCGGAAGTAGGTTCACTTTGGAGAGCAGCTTTCACTTCTACAGGTTATTTCTCAAAGACTTATCCTACGATCATAACTTTTGTTGTATAAATTTGGCAGCATTACTATGAATTCTAGGATTGACTTCCTTAATATCTTAAATGTGTAAAGGTGCCACTGTCACATACTTTGATATCGGGCCCCCATCATACACCTGTGAGAACTGTAATGCAATTATGTGGTATGAAGAGAGAAATAAGAATAAGTCCACGTCAAGCAAGACACGATTCTCGTGTGTTGCAATAACGGAAAGATCCTGCTGGAACCACTTCGGGAACCACCACAGCCGCTTAAAAGGTTATTGAATCATTCACAACCTGGATCATCAAAATTCAAAGATATATTAGGACTTACAATAGCATGTTCTGTTTCACATCTTTTGGGGCAAAAGTAGATCATTCTATAAACCAAGGCAGGAATTTATACACATTTAGAATAAGTGGCCAAAATTACCATCGGATTGGTTCTTTGTTACCTGTTGAAGGAGATCAACCAAGATATGCACAGCTTTATTTTTATGATACTGACAATGAACTCAGGAATCGCATTGCAGCGATAATTGGTAAGGATAAAACAGACCAAAAAATTGATGACCATATTGTTAGGGACCTAACTGCAATATTGAATGACCACAATTCTGTAACAAAGGCATTTCTCATGGCAAGAGATTAGTGTAGCGAGAATGACAACCCGACCTGTGAACTATGTTTACTTGGACAAAGAACAAATCCGCTTAATAGGTCAAGGAACACAAGCGAGACAATATAATAGGCCTACTGTTTCTGAGGTTGCTGTATTGGTAACAAATGATTTTGGTGATAACGATGAGCCCGCTAGATATTGTGGTTAGTAACACCAATGGGGGTTGAAAAGAATTTCTGAGTTACACCCACTTTACATGCCATTACAATATCCATTGCTTTTCTCTTAGGGGGATCAGGGTTCCATGAGGAGATTCGTTACCATGATAACACCGGTCCTAATAAAACAAAAAGAGAATATGTGACGATGAGAGAGTACTATTCATATAGAATTCACCAACGTCGAAATGAGGACTCAGCGTTGCTAAGAGGTGGGCGGCTTTTCCACCTATACTTGGTGGATGCTTACACTGCAATAGAAGAGCAAAGACTTAGATGGAACGGGGACATCAAAACGAACTGCGAGTAGACCTGTATCATAATGTATGTGATGCAGTCACAAGGGGAGACACAAGAGCTGATGCAATTGGCAAGAATAGTACTCCGCAACTTTTATACAGGAAGTCCCAGGTATATGGTTCAAAACTACCAAGATGCCATGGCTCTATGTAGGAAATTTGGAAATCCGGATCTGTTCATCACTTTTACAGCAAATCCAAAATGGCCAGAGGTTGGTCATATGTTTATCATTGATTCCGGGTCAGAAGTCTCATGATCGTGCAGAAAATGTGGCCCGCGTTTTCAAAATGAAACTTAAGCTGAATGAGTTGATGGGTGATATTATGAAGGAACATATTTTTGGAATTCCCTTGGCCGGTACTTTTATTAAACATTTTTAATTTCTGTAGATTTATTCATATGTATAAAACTTAAACAAAGTATTAATTTCTTATTTTTTTCACTATGATATGGTATTTACACTATTGAGTTCCAGAAGTGTGGTCTCCCGCATGCACATATACTAATCTGGCTTCACCCACAATCTAAGTGCAAAACTGCAGCCGAAATAGATGACCTCATTGTTGCCGAAATCCCTTCACCAACCACTGATCCAGAAGGGTATAAAACAGTTACCGCCTTTATGGTCCATGGTCCTTGCGGCCCAGATTTTCTTGATGCCGCATGTATGGACAAAGGTGTGTGTACAAAGCATTTTCCTAAAACGTTTTGTGAAGAAACGACAATTGATGAAGATGGCTACCCTATTTATCGTAGGAGGAACAACGGCATCGGTATAGTGAAATCCAAAAGTAGATATATATAATAGATTTGTTGTACCATATAATCGCTACCTCTTGCTTAAAAACAAAGCACACATTAGGAATGGTGCAACAGATCCAGAGCAATCAAATAGTTATTTAAATATTTAAACAAAGGCCCAGATAGAGCAACTATGGTAATACAGTGCTACTCGCAATGATCAAACCAAATGTGAAAAGATTACCAAAGTCGACGAAATTAAAAATTACCTCGACTGTCGATACTCATCTCCGTGTGAAGCAGTGTGACGTATGTTAGTGTTTGACATCCACTTTTGGAAACCTGCTGTCATCAAACTAACTTTCCACCTACCTGAGGAGCATACCATCACTCTACGTGATTCTCAAAACCTCCCAACATACCTACATTGTAAAGTCAATATATAAATACTGTTTAATGAATGGTTTGAACTAAATAAGAGAGATAAAGAAGCTAGGAAATATACATATGCGGAAATACCCTCTGAATATGTCTGGGTTGGGGATGGTAGGTATTGGAAGCCACGTTCGCAAGCTGCAAGTATTGGCCGAATTGTCTATTGCAATCCTGCGGCAGGTCCACGTTACTATTTGAGGATGTTGTTGAATGTTGTGAAAGGACCAACAAGCTACGACGAAATCAAGACTGTCAACGGGAAATTTTACCCCACATTTAAAGAAGCTTGCTATGCATATGGTCTACTTAATGATGATAAGAGTGGAGCGAGGCCATAAACGAAGCTCAAACATGGTCAACAGGCCCACAACTTCGGCAGTGTTTGTTACAATTCTGTTGTTTTGTGAGCCCAGACCTCGACAACCGTTTGATAAGAGAAGAAATGAGTTACAACAGAAAAGACCAAGCAATAGAGCACGAACGCCTATACGCTGCACTAAACCCATATCAACTCCGTCTCTATGAGAATGTTGTCTCCTCGGTTCAATTGAAAGTAGGAGGCTTCTTTTTTGTTTATGGCCAAGGTGGACAGGTTAAACATTCTTATACAAGACAATTATTTCACGTTTGAGATCTGAAGGCCTTATTGTCCTAGCAGTTGCATCATCAGGTAATAATTCAAACACAATTACTAGACACTGATTATAATGCTCTCCTGCTCATATATGTGCCCTGTGACCCATATGTATAAGAATTACACTAAATGTACATTCATTTCGCATGAATGCAGGAATTGCATCTCTGCTTCTACCAGGCGGAAGAACAGCACACAGCGAGTTTGTTATACCATTGAGATTGAAAGTAGCAATGGTATCAAACAGAATGCACACTTGGCCACATTAATACAAGAGGTGAAATTGATAATATGGGATGAGGCACCCAATGACACAAAAATATGCTTTTGAAGCACTTGATAAGACATTGAAAGATGTACTAGGTTTGAACGAACCAACAAACAGGAAGCGGATATTTGGTGGGTTGACAGTATTGCTCGGTGGAGACTTCAGGCAGATTTTGCCCGTCATTCAGGTAAAAGACAAGAAATTGCCTTCAGGCATCGTGTTAACAGATCTATATGTGAAGGAATGTAAGCTATTCACACTATCTGTAGTATGCGAGTAATGAGTATTCATATCTGTGAATTAGATGTTACCAACAACAATTCAACAAATGGGTGTTAGACATCGGGATGGAAAGGTACATTCAATAGCTAAGGAAGGAGAAGACGAACCAAGTTGGATTCAGATCCCAGAAAAGCACATATTTAGATACATAGACTCTCCAGTTGAATCTCTGATTGAAGCAACATTTCCCAACTTTATTGAAAGACAAGGAGACGAATCTTATTTAAGGGAAAAGGCGCCATTTAACACCCAAAATGCAGATGCTGATGAGATAAACGAGGCTATGTTTAATAAGCTGACCCAACCATCAAGACCTACAAAAGCTCTGACGAAATTTGTAAAGCCTCTACTGAAAGCCTTGAACAAGAAGAGTTGTATCCAATTGAGTTTTTAAACTCATTGAATTCCCTAGGATGCCTCCCATGAATTGATCTTAAAGAGGGCTTCCTGTTATGCTTCTGCGAAATGTTAACCCAACCCAGGGTTTATGTAACGGTACACGCCTACTGATTACATATATGGGCAGATTTGTAATAAAGGCGAGAATGCATAACAGGTTCGCACACCGGTGAAACGACATTAATTCCAAGAATAACTCTTTCATCAACTAAAACGAAATGGCCATTCATCTTTAAGAGACGGCAATTCCCTCTAAGAGCATGTTATGCCATGACTATTAATAAAAGTCAGGGTCAATCTCTTAAATTGGTTGGACTTTATTTGCCTAATCCTGTTTTCAGCCACGGGCAACTATATGTTGCGTTTCCAGAGTCAACCACACCTGAAGGGTTGAAGATTTTACTAATCGAAAATGATCACACGCTTTTGAAAGATCACACAAGGAACATTGTATTCAAAGAAGTTTTCAATAACTTAATCTCATCAGTTGATTAGAGGATAGAACTAAAGTGTTGTTTAATTATACCAACTTCCTTTTCTTCATGGTATCTATAGCCTTTTGCATAGTTTGATCTTAACATGAGTCACCATATAACATTAATAATATTAAACACATGTTATTCTAAACTCTAACTGCCGTACGAAACATTGTACATTTAACAAATAAATCGTACCTGTTATATTCCGTGTTGTAAGATGCAATTCCTGCTACCTATTCGGAATACCCATTAATTTCTGCTAACAACCAAAAATGGCATTTTGGACATCATGGCCTGTTACACATACATGGACTTAGAAGTTTGTATAAAACAACCAACAAAAAACAAAAGCAAATAACATTTAACACCCTACTAGCAACAAAATCGACCTTTACTTATCGTTGTTACCAAACATCAGTAATCCAATACAAATCATATCATCAAAATCAAACTTTATAATACATCTGAATCCAAAGACATCAATACTGATATAGATAAACATGTATTTCCCAAATGCGATGTATGTAAAACAGGCGTAAACGAATGCAATTCATATTAAAACCCCCTAACAAAATTATTAGAACCACATCCATGTTTTCTGGGCTGTATAACCAAATCATCTGCTCAGATTAAAGTGTAACCAACTTAACGAGGTCACAAGTTTACAAAAAGTAAATGAACATTTGTTAAGCATTATTACAAAAGTGACAGTTATATATATATATGAATGTCTAACGGCTATTCTAAAAACAGTGCAAAAAAGGGACCCTGTACAGAATTACTCTTAACTCATGATCAACAATCCAAAAAAATGTGCAACCACAAAAGTCTTTCTAATTTTTGACTGGCCATATTCTGCACAACTATATTAACTGACACTTAATCTATAAAAACAAAGGACATCACCATACATGTGGAATTACAATACTGTATACCAAAGATATCTCAATATTGGTAAACAAGTTGTTATACATCCATACATTTCACAAATTAAACCTTGCTTGGTCTAACAAATTTCATTTGTGGGATATGTTTACACTACATAAAACAGGTCCTAAAATTCACAAAGAGTCAACCTTTAATAACAAATTAACAAAATATGATATATTAATAGTATAAATTAAACACAACAGAAACCGTTATGGCCGAACCCCATAAATCTTCATCCGTCATATCATCATTGGATTCATACTCCCATTCTCTTCAAGTGCTTCAACTCAACAATCCTTTCACCCAGTTCAGCCTGAAACTTGCTAACAAACTCCGGCCAGGTCCCATCTAATGATTGATGCAATTGGAGAGGGGGGTCGGGTAAACGTTACATATATACGCACCTGATGGATATATTATAACTTATAGCCACCAAATAAAACCCATTCGGTGACAAACAAACCTGCGACCCATGTATCTCCTACGGGGGAGTTACAAAATTTCGGACTTTAAACATTCGGTTTTGACTTACAAAAAATTAGAAACGCCAACACATTATTTAAACAACTCTGTGGCTTTAAAAACAATATACTTTTCACACAAGAACTTCCATACAACACACATTTTCAAAATAACCATGGCAAAACACAACCCAAGTATGAGTGTTGTTGAGACAAAGATGGCAATGCAAATCACATGTTTGATGACGCAAATATGAGGTCAATACTGTGATTCAAAGCGTAACGAACAACAAGGCGGCTTACATAGCGGAAATCAAACGACTTCAAGCTTTAGGCCGGAATCCTAACGCCGTCGAAGATGAGTATGTTATTTATCTTCGACAGAAGATCGATTGGCTGGATCAAATCATTGTCCAGCTTACCGCTGCCTCTTCCACATTAACAGTCACGCTAGACCACGCGAATTCTGGCAAGGCAGTGTCGTGATGGGTGGCCTGAAGGTTACCAGACTGACCCGGGGGAGGAGTACGCAACTCAACCCGACGACGTTGCCGAGTCTCCTGAACCCTATCGATACATTCATCGCAATGACGGCGACAATAGTGTGGATTCAGACTATTCTGAATGTTAGTATTATTACATATGTTTTATAGGGTATGGTTTTAAGCTTTTTTTATTTTTTATGTTTTTTTCTAAAAAATGTATTGTCTTTTCTAAAAAAATTTAATGCATTTATGTTTTATGTTTATATGGTTTTAATGATATGTACTAAAACTAAATGAAAAAGAAAAAGAAAATTGGGTACGATTGGGTATGTTATGCTTAAAATTTGGGTAAGAAACAGTAAAATTGGGTAGTTGTGAATTGAAGAGTTTTGATTAGAGGATGAATTGTGTAAGATTAATGAGTTGGATACCATTCCCTCCTGCCTAATAATAACTTTATGACAACATTTGTATTACCCAATTTATAATGTTCGTAACTTTTATACACACAACTCAACACCGTTCTATTATAAATCATTTTCAAACCACCCACTAACAATCAAAATAATAATTTTTAAATACAACTATTACGCGAAAACAAATATATTCAATCCCGGTCGTGCAACGCACGGGTCTTAAGACCTCGTTAGAATTATTTAGTGGGTTAATTTCAATTTATCTTTCTCAAATGAAAAGGTAATTTTTTTTTTATTTATTGTTGTCATCTCGTTAAGGTTAAGTTGTCATAATAATCATTATAAAGTATTAGTCCTAAGTGCTAACTACTTAGGGTATGTTTTCTTTTTCTTTCATCTACAAAGTTTCTTGAATGATTATATATATACTAGCTAATCAACCCGCATATTATGCGGGCACCTGAATAGAATTTGATTTTTTAAAGAAACAACACAATGAATGTGTTTAACTTTCTATTATGTTGAACACTATTATATTGTATATTTTGAGTAAGCGATGTTAAGACTACAATTTGTTTAAAAATCATAACATATACATCACATTAGCTATGTTAAAAATTTATGATATTCTAACTCCAAAATGATATTACTAATCAATTTTGATCTACAAATTTGTTTCTCATTTCAATAGAAACCTTCCATGATTATCTACTAAAAATATTTTAAAGTCATAATATCTTGAAATAAGTTTTATTTTTCTTTTTTTGCCTACTTTTATTTTTTTTTTGGATGATGTTATAAAAATATCAAGATTATATGTTAAGAAGTCTCTTTAAAGTAAAATGACATCATCACAATTTTGTTTTATTAATATAAGAGATTATTACGAGTATTATTATAGATGGATAATCACGTATATAGAATTATAGATCCACAAATATATATTTCTAAAAGCCAACTATAATGATGATGCTGAAATTCTATGTTTGATCCCCTAATCCATAACACCTTTAGACGCCGATCGAGGAAGGTTTCGGCGTTAGCGGCCATATCGGTGACGCCAACGCCGATCCCTCTCCATATCGCATGTTCTTTTACATGTTTGGGAAAATGTTGAACCGATTTTGTTTTCTAGAATTTTTAGTAACGAAAAACAATACGAGGAAAATTTACAAAAAAAATTTTTTCATCCAGGTTATATATCTCAAAATATTAGAGTATATTGAGGGGGTGTTTGTGTTGTATTACAAAATAGATTTTGTGTTTTCAAAACTGTCTTTTCATAGCAGATAATTATTTTTTCATGGAAACATGTTTTTAAATTATTTGTGTTTCACAAACGTAATAATCAAATAACCATTTCAAAATGTAATCTCAAAAACATCTGAATGACTAATTATTATCGGTACCAAAATCTCACAAGACCCACAACTCTGAAGAACCTTATATTGATCAAATAGTTACTGTAATTATTATATTATTGAAGTCTTTACTATGTAGGCCTCCCAACTTAATTAATCATAGTTATATGATTTCACACACACGTACGTACAACATTTCATTTAAAAATTTATCAGCAGCGTTAGCTCAATGTCAAATGCAAACATAATAATATATATATATATATATATATATTAAAAATATATGTGGCTGCATGTACTTAAAACTTAATATAAAAGCACCTCACAATACTAATATTTTAGTATATTTACTAAATAATGAAATAATTATTGAGTTCTCAATGTCATGACACTTAATATGGGACGGAGAGAGTAAGATATAAGGGGTTTTGTACATAAGCTTGGCTATATGTTAGCCATATATTCTCATCCCTAAATAAGCATGCGTTCATGTACAAAGAGTATTAGTATTGATTTGTAAATTTCATGTTTTTATTTGATGTTATAGCACCGTACTCGTGCAATGACGTCAGTGTGATGGTGGGACTGTTGGTGGTAGATGACTCGAGTGGTGTAGATAATTGATGTAAAATTTGATGTAAATGGTTAATGGAGATATATTAAATGATAAAGAATTGATAGTGTAATTTAATCATTAATGTTGAGGGGTAGTGTATGTGAAAATATTTTTAGGGGTGCTAAGTGAAAATATTAAATTGTATAGATAAAAGATAACATTTTAGACATTTTTCCAATATAACTTTTCAGGACAAATAGGGGGAATTTGTTAGGTCCAGTTTACTGATAAACTGGAGCGTCTCCAGTTGTATCTGGAGACCAGATGATTTGTCCAGAAATATTAGAAGTCCAGTTGCAAGTGTACAGTTAATGCAACTGAAGACTTCCTCCAGTTGAGATCTGATCAAGAATTGAAGACATTCCAGTTGAAGTCGAAGACAACAAATGGAAGATAGAAAACATACATGGCAGCGAAGCCCAGTGGATGTTTTACCCAGATCAAGACTGGAGAACCATCAGTGTAAAGTACTTACAAAGCTTTACACTGATTACGAGGAAGACCTTTTTGCTTTATGTGCTTTTATCCGGACAATAGCAATTGTCTATGATTAAAGTACAAAAGTACATAAAGCAGGTTGGATAAAGTGACTTTATGTCATACTTTATTAAGCATTTCAAAAGAAGTCGTATTGCTTCCTTAAATGCTCTCAACCATATTTGTACGACAAAGTTGGAATCCCAATGACAACTTTGTCTATAAATAGAGGTCTTTGTACAACTAAGAAACAACTTTGCATATTCAGACATTTGCATATTCTTGGTGAACTTGTGCAATATTCTCTCAATCGCAAAAAGGAACATTTCACAACTTTAAGTGTTTCGATTGTTTAGAAAATTTCCAAGTATAGATCAATTGTATTTCATAGGTTGTTAG
>CM067173.1:63272458-63379958 GCA_034093135.1 Erigeron breviscapus
GTAGGTCCAGTAGAACACGTTTCTGGACAGATCTTCAGTAAGGCTCCAGTAGTCGAGTCTGGAGCGAGTCCAGTAAATCTGGACTAAATCTGGACCTAACACAACCAGCCTAGCCTTATTACGAGTAACTACACCATCTTCGTCCATTTTATTCCTATAAACCCATTTTGTGCCAATGGGTTCTTTGTCAGCAGGTAGAGGGACAAGAAACCAGACATGCTGTCGTTTGAACTGGGTAAGTTCTTCTTGCATAGCCTCTACCCAAGAAGGATCAGCCATTGTTTCTCCTATATTCTTAGGGGCGATCATCGACAAGAAATTCACATAGAGGCATGTGTTTCTAGTGGCTGATCGAGTAACAATCCCTTGAGAAGGATCACCAATCACTTGGTGAGCTGGATGACTAGAAGTCCATTTAAGTGCAGGAACACTTGATGAACCTAGTTGAGTGTCAGCGGAAGACTGAGAGATGGGTCCAGCAGAGAGATTATTGTAAGAGGAGAAGTCAATGGTAAGAATGGGTTCAGGAGTAAGATCAGTAGAGCCATTCGACTTATTTGAGTTATCATTGATGTTGGAGTTATCAGCTGACTCCATATCATTAGCATTAGCTGATGCATAATGAAACTCTTCCTCAGTAGAGTCATCAGCATGCACGTCATCAGCCAGTGATCTAGGTTTGGCTGATGCTGCATGGATTGATCTTAAGATAGGCTCAACTGGCTCAATCGAGTAGATATGAGCAGTAACTTGCTCTGGTTCAGCATCTGCTGAACTATCCTGTTTGTCATGCTGATTATTTTCAGGCAGTGAGCAAGATGCATCAACAAATGAGTCAGCTTCCTCAGTAAGAGGATCAGCGAGCTCATTGAAAATGACTTCTGATGAAGTAGTTTGGATATCCTTAAGAGCTGATGAGCTTTCATCAAAAGTAACATGAATGGATTCATCAACCTTCTGAAGGCGAGTATTAAATACTCTGAATGCCTTGCTGATGGAAGAGTATCCGAGAAAGTATCCATCATCAGCTTTAGGATCAAATTTCCCTAAGTGATCCTTGTTGTTAAGGATGAAAACAGGACATCCAAATACATTAAAATACTTTATTTGAGGTTTCTTTCCTTTCAAAACCTCATAAGCTGTCTTGTCATGTCTTTTGACAATGAGACATCTGTTTTGAGTGTGACAAGCAGTGCTGACCGCTTCTGCCCAGAATTTACTAGGCAAAGAAGACTCACTGAGCATGGTACGTGCTGCCTTAATTAGAGTTTTATTTCTTCTTTCAGCAACGCCATTTTGCTCAGGAGTTCGAGTAGAAGAGAAATTTTGTGAGATCCCTTGATCAGCACAAAATGATTCAAGAGTATGGTTTCTGAACTCAGTACCATGATCGCTTCTGAGTTCTTTAACCCTTATGCTGTTGAGATTTTCCATCTTCTTTATGAAATTTATGATTTCTTCAGCAGCATCACTCTTTGAACGAAGAAAGATAGTCCAAGTGTATCGTGAATATTCATCCACAATTACTAAAGTGTATCTGCTACCCTTTAGGCTTTGGACATTCACTGGACCAAAAAGGTCCATGTGAAGAAGATGAAAGCAGCCAGAGATAGAATTGGCCTGCTTTGTTTTGAAGGTAGCTCTATGGCTTTTACCTTTTTCACAAGCACCACAGAGTCTATCCTTTTCAAAGGAGAGATGAGGAAGGCCACGAACAAGGTTCTTTTTGGCCAGAGAGTTGATGGTTTTGAAATTCACATGCGACATACGCTTGTGCCATAACCAATTGAGTTCAGCTGTTGACTTAGCAAAGAAACAAGTCTCACTGTCAGTCTTGATAGGAGTGAAGTCCACAAGATATACATCTCGTTTTCTTGGAGCGACCAAGACGACTTCCTTGTTTACATTTACAACAGTGCCTTGATGCTTATCAAGAATCACTTTGTAGTCAGCATCACAAAGTTGGCTTATGATGATAAGATTATGTTTCAAACCATTTACATAAGCAACCTTGGTGAACTTAATGAGACCATTAGAGAGAAGACCATATCCTTCAGTTTGTCCAGTGGAGTTATCACCAAACACTACAGTAGGGCCAACAACCTCTACGTAGTTATCCAGCAGGGTCTTAGTGCCAGTCATGTATTTGGAACAACCACTGTCCAAGTACCACACACCTTTTCCTAGCGAGCCCTGCATGGATATAACAGAAGGATTTAGACTGGTTCACTGTTAAACTCGCTGACAGCCATGTCAGCGGGATTAAAGATTTGAGCTTCAGAGGATTCCTCTCTACTGATAGTGTCATTAGTAGAGCGAGGAAGATGAGCGTAAATATCATCATCAGTAGTGAGAGGAAGAGGAGCACTTGGGTCAGTATTCTCATCTCTTGGAAAGTTATCAACAAGTTGATGAGCAGGAAGCATGTCACGAGTAACCTCATTGGTGAAGTATTGATCAGCAGAGGTATAAGTGATAGTGTTTCCAGTATCTAGAACAGTCAAGTTGCTGACTTGATTGTTGTTCCCATACTCGACCAGAATGCTACCATGACCATTAGAAATGATCTCTTGAGACTGGGGAAAGGAGATTCGCTGAGCAGCAATGAAGTCAAAAATGTTTTCCTCAGTGAGAACAGTTGTATCTCCTACATTATTTTCATGTTCAGCAGAAGAAGAACTTTCGCTGGCCATAGTGGAGGAGGAAGCAACCGTTGAGGAAGGAGGATTAGGTTGAATGATAACCTCAGGAGCATCCCTGGAGTTATCACAATCGGAAGCAACATGACCTCTGCTGCCACATATGTAGCATTTTTTATCAGAGGTGCTGCCCTTTTGATTTTGAAGGAAGAATTCCTTCAGTTGAGAAGAGAGATCATTAACTCACTGAGTGAGCTCGTTAATTTGAGGGTCAGAGGAGGAAGATGCCTTTTTATTTTGCTTTGGCTTTTGCTTATGCTTAAGTGTAAGCTGAGGCATCTTAGGAGCAGGACCCAAGATGGACTTTCCTTTTGGATCCTCTGATTGAGAAGTAGAGGGATTTTGTGATCCCTTTACAACACTCCATGCTTGTCTGACAGCAGGATGAAAGGAAGAAGAAGAACCCTGCTGAGATGGATGCACTCTTTTAGGAGTGATCGATCTGGGTTGCTGATTAGGAGTAGCTGACCTCATTTGCCTATGAGGTAGGTACTGCCTGTTAGGAGTAGTAGCTCTCACTTGCTGATGAGGCAAGTGTCCTCTTTGAGGAGTGATAGGTCTTGCTTGCTGATGGGGCAAGTATCCTTTCTGAGGAGTGATAGACCTATTTTGAGTATGAGGCATTCTTTCTTTTTGAGGAGTTTTATACCTCATATTGGAAGGAATAGGCATGGATTGGGGTGCCTGCTGATGAACCTGTCTATCAGCAGGTCTGACCTGAGAAGGTCCTACTTGCTGATATATAGTGTCACCGAACCTGACGCGTCTTTTCATAAGACGATCATGCTAATCAGATTTACTGTCAGCATGTGCAGGTGCTTGATGAGAGGTTGAGAAAGAAGGGGTTTGAGAAGCAACTTGTTGTGATTGCTGACTGACAGAGTTAGCACGCTGAGGCGTGCTGTAGTCATAAGGTACAACAATTGTGCTTCTCTTAAAAGGTTCAGCAACTTTAAGGGTAAGTTGCTGAGGAGCGACTGGTTTAAAACCATCACTGCCAATATCTCCTTCAAAAGATTCCCCAGAAGAGTATTGAACTCTTCCTTCATTATGCATCATGCCAATAATGGGAAGATGAGGATAAGGATTGCTAGTGCTTGCTGAGGAGCTAGCACCATTTTCCTCGGCACCCCACCCCCCCCCCCCCAAAAAAAAAAAGAAAACCCCCCCCCCTCGGCAGGGGTAGATGGGTCGCTGGTGGAGGTAGAGGTAGAAACAGCTTCCATTTCATTATGGTAATCATTAAGACCCCTAACGAAATACCATTTCTTCATTTCTTCAGGAGAAATGACAGCAGAAGGAGGAATGGAGATTTCAGGTTTCACATCATCATTGAACAAGTCAGAGAGAGTGGCAGCGGCCTCAAAGTCACCGCCAATGACTGCCTGAACTTGGGCAGGGACTTGTTCATTTAGACACTTATGATGAAACCTGGAAGCTTTTGACCAGGAGGTCACAATCTTTTTAAGGTTGGCAACTTCAAGCTTGAGTTTTTCATTCTCAAGCTGAACTTTTTGTGCCAGCAACTCATGAGATTGGAGTTCAACATGAACATTCCTCAGCTCATTGAGTCTTTCAGATTTGTCACTTAACTCTAAGGAGACAGAGTCAAGTTTAGATTGGATATCAGCTCGTATAGATTCAACGAACTGGATATCACACAGAAGAGATTCGAAGATTTTAGGTTTATCTTCATCAGAGGCAGAAGAGTGAGCACGTACCTTTTTAATGGTGACATTTACCCACTGACTGGAAGAGACTTGGTCTTTTGTCAGTGCATCACCATCAGCGAGTGCCATAAGACACATGGCATCAACGTACTCTTCACTGTCTGAATCATTTGATTCAGCCCAGTCATGTTCTTCAGCGACCCGCCCTTTTGCTGGTGTTTTTTCCTCCTCCATCTCAGCAACCTTTGCTTTAAGCTGATAGTATTTGTTCCTATACTCATTAGCAGGTTTAGATGGGTTAGATTTAGGAGCAGCAGGAGTTGGAAGAGCAACTCTGCACTCCTTTTGGTAGTGTCCCTTCCTGCCACATCTCCAGCACTCCTCTTGAGATTTGTCAACAGGAGGCTTATATGAAGCAACCGACTTACGGTTGTTCCATTTTCGTGAGTACCTCTTGCCAGCGACCAGGGCAAAGTCCATGAAGTCGCTGAACATCTCTTGTTTCTCATCAGCGTCGAGATCATTAACAAGAGATTGAATAGGAGGTGGGAGATGAGAGGAGCTGGCACCATTATTAAGATTAATGGGCTCAGCAGAGACAAGGGCAAGGGGATCAATAACAGAATATGCTGAAGAAGAAGTAGAAGAGGAGGGACCAACACTATGTTGTGCGTCGGCAGCAGCTCTTAGAGTTTGAGCAAGAGCTCTCTCTTCAAACTGAAGCATGCCAAAGAGAGATTCAAGATCAAGACCATTGAGTCGCTCTGTGGTCCTAAGGATTTGTCTCAATCCTTGCCACTTGATTGGAATACTATCAATGAATTTGTGGCACACCTCAAAGTTGTCATGGGTGATACCAACATTGGTCATGTCATTTAGCAACCCTTTAAATCGGGTATAGGTGCCATTGAGACCTTCATTTGGAAGAGAAAAGAATTTTTCATATGCTCTTTTAAGGTCTATCTTTTTAGTAGCAATGGTAGCAGCAGAGACCTCATACATGCTACATAACCTATCCCAGACTTCTTTAGAAGTGGGATATTTGATGATGAGCTTCATGATGTCAGTAGGAAGGGTAGAAACAATCATGTTTTTGAGCCTGGAATCAAGATTTACCAGTCTACGCTCATCATCGGTCCATTGTACCTCTGGTTTGACTATGTCAATCACAATCTCAGGAGCATCAGCAGTTGCTCCTGGTGTTCTTTGTACCAGAGTAGGTACGTATGGACCTTTGGTCATTATGGTTATAAGGTAGGGTTCTACACCAACTATGTGAAGAAGCATTCTTTCCTTCCAAGATCCAAAGTCTTCAGGCTCGAATCTTGGAGGAACAGACACGTAACCAAAGTCACGTGTGTTCACAAGAGTTGGTACAGCAGACATGTTCTTGTATTTTAAGAAAGAAATAAGAATTTAGATAAGAAAAGAACAAAATTTAGAAAGAAATAAGTATGCAAACAGATCTTTGTTTCAAAATTTAGAAAGAAATAAGTTTAGATAAGAAAAGAACAAAATTTAGAAAGAAATAAGTTTAGATAAGAAAAGAACAAAATTTAGAAAGAAATAAGTTTAGATAAGAAAAGAACAAAATTTAGAAAGAAATAAGTTTAGATAAGAAAAGAACAAAATTTAGAAAGAAATAAGTTTAGATAAGAAAAGAACAAAATTTAGAAAGAAATAAGTTTAGATAAGAAAAGAACAAAATTTAGAAAGAAATAAGTTTAGATAAGAAAAGAACAAAATTTAGAAAGAAATAAGTTTAGATAAGAAAAGAACAAAATTTAGAAAGAAATAAGTTTAGATAAGAAAAGAACAAAATTTAGAAAGAAATAAGTTTAGATAAGAAAAGAACAAAATTTAGAAAGAAATAAGTTTAGATAAGAAAAGAACAAAATTTAGAAAGAAATAAGTTTAGATAAGAAAAGAACAAAATTTAGAAAGAAATAAGTTTAGATAAGAAAAGAACAAAATTTAGAAAGAAATAAGTTTAGATAAGAAAAGAACAAAATTTAGAAAGAAATAAGTTTAGATAAGAAAAGAACAAAATTTAGAAAGAAATAAGTTTAGATAAGAAAAGAACAAAATTTAGAAAGAAATAAGTTTAGATAAGAAAAGAACAAAATTTAGAAAGAAATAAGTTTAGATAAGAAAAGAACAAAATTTAGAAAGAAATAAGTTTAGATAAGAAAAGAACAAAATTTAGAAAGAAATAAGTTTAGATAAGAAAAGAACAAAATTTAGAAAGAAATAAGTTTAGATAAGAAAAGAACAAAATTTAGAAAGAAATAAGTTTAGATAAGAAAAGAACAAAATTTAGAAAGAAATAAGTTTAGATAAGAAAAGAACAAAATTTAGAAAGAAATAAGTTTAGATAAGAAAAGAACAAAATTTAGAAAGAAATAAGTTTAGATAAGAAAAGAACAAAATTTAGAAAGAAATAAGTTTAGATAAGAAAAGAACAAAATTTAGAAAGAAATAAGTTTAGATAAGAAAAGAACAAAATTTAGAAAGAAATAAGTTTAGATAAGAAAAGAACAAAATTTAGAAAGAAATAAGTTTAGATAAGAAAAGAACAAAATTTAGAAAGAAATAAGTTTAGATAAGAAAAGAACAAAATTTAGAAAGAAATAAGTTTAGATAAGAAAAGAACAAAATTTAGAAAGAAATAAGATTTGATGCAAAAGACAATAATTTAGAAAGAAAGGTAAGTAGAAAGTAAAGAACAAGAACAAGAATAAAGTTCAAGTACAAGAAACTATGCAAGTCTATCATATGTATCATTGATTAAACAGTGAATACATGGTCGATATTACAACTTGTCTTACAAGAAAAATACAAGAACAATATAATTGTTTAGTTTTAGACAAACTAGAAAACTAAAACAATTACAAGAAATAATAAGTGACACACACTTGTGGTGACAAACACAAAGTGTAAATGATGCGGCTGTGTTGCTTTATATAGGGGAGGAATTAGGGCAAAACAGCCTTACAATGATAGTGATAGAATGGTGGTTGTCGACTTCTCATTTGCTCGAAGTACTTGGATCCAGGAGCCTTTGTCTTCTTTACCAAAACGGGTATGAAAGAGAAAACTCTTGTTTTGGTCCAACTGCATCTTTGCCATATATACTAAGTAAATTACAGTTGGATGAACCACCATGTAACTTCTTGTCTTCTTGTGATTTTTGAAAACTTCCCGCCTTGACACACAATTGGGAAGTAAACCACCCGCTGACGAGAGTCACTGACTCGCTGATGACTTGCTGACGACACACGTCAGCGACTAAGTCTGGTCAGCGAATTCTTGACTCAACAGTTTTTAACAGCATACATATACTACATTTACTTTTCACCTTTAATTATGTCAAATGATCATGATCTGACAAATAACTATTTTTATTACCAAGATATGACTACTGGGAACAACATTGTAGACAATAAAAATAAAGATAACATGATCCCAGATATTGAGAACCCTGGGACATATAGCACCAAGTTTGTCACCAAGTGCAAGAGTAGCTACTGTTATACAGGTATCATATATATATATTCCCTTGATCTTTATCATTATTTCTATTTAACAACCCATTTCCTTTTGTTTCTATCAAGCTACCTACATTTTCATTCCAGACAACTTTCTTTACGAAGTAACCACCTTTTATTTTCTTATTTGTGTAAGAGCTATATATTTGTACTATGATCATCATGTTCTTCTAAACATCTAGTTAGACCTTTGAATATATAAAGCTCACAATGTTTAAGACTCCTATCATCAACTTTAAAGCCATTTGATGATGATTAAGGGTTCTTCTAATTAAGTAGTTCTTTGAAAAGCACAATACAATCAAACCGAGCCTACTTTTGTTATCCTACCAAATTGTTAATTAAGAACCCACTTTGTTCATATTAAAATTTCCATAGATGTCATATTTGTGGTGGTATTGTTTGAATATATCTTGTGGTATCATTTTATGATATTTCATTTTTTGATCTCTTGTATAGTAATCCGGAGGATTTATGCCAATATTTGGAAAGCTGCATTACATGGTAAGGAACCTTTTAAATATTTTCTTTTTTAAAGGTAATACTGATTTTCTTCTAGAGTGGATTTGCTGGATGGTGTAACATACGGAAATCCGTAAAATAGATACTCTACTCCAAAACTGTTACAAATTTGGAATTTATGAATTATAATAATTTTGAAAATCTACCTCATAATGTAAACAACTTTACATTAATTAATAATATGTATCGAACTTCAATGCGACAATGCATTGTATATAATAAACTTTCAAATCTTGGTATTGTATGTATCCGGATATATATGGCAACCCTATAAGCTGTCACGTTCAATGTCACGTTATCCATTTGCAAGTTTTTAATTGGTCGGACACATACAATAACCAAGATTTGATTGTTCATTAAATACAATGCACTAGAATTGATTTTTGATACACACTATGACAATTGACGCAAAGTTATTTACATGCTTAGGTTTAAGCGGTCTTGAAAAAGGGTTGTAGCTATAAAATAACAATATACGTTCTGTTATACTCGAATATGAATGTATGCAATAAAAACACACGAAGGTTAAGCATTTATCGGATGGTCGAACGTGAGTTTTCCAATTTGGAATTTATGAAGGTAAATAATTTTGCCAAGGGTTTAAATTATAAAATAACAACATAGGTGACAGTGCACAATTTTGCTAATCTTATATTAATTAACTGGACAAGTAATTAAACAACTGTAAGTAAAGATTCAAGAACACAATCTAGGCACCGCTTAAAAATAGCACAAATGGTAAAAAAAAAATAATAATAAAAAATCAAACTCGCACATACCTGTAAAAAAACGAATATTAAAACATTTATGTGAAAATGAAAAGGGTTTGCTGGGTGCCCGTAGTTTAAAATGAATCCGTAAGTGAAAAAATTTATAAGATTGAAACTTTGGTGTAAATGATTTGAAAAATTTTGAAATAAAAAAAATTATAAAAAAAATGAATTAGGGAAAAAAAGTAATCATATATATAAAAGAAAGTTAGAAATAAACAAAAAAAAAAAAATTAAACCCAAGAGATATGTGGGTCCCACAAAGAAATTAAAAAAATTAGTTACTATTCTTTACACATTTTTCAATACTTTTATTTTTCATATATATATTAATGTATGCAACGAACCCTCTGAATTCTTCTATCTGTATATACTATACCATGAAAAGCGGATACGTTTATACTAACACCGTATTCGCGCAATGCGACAATAGTCGTGGCGGCGACGGCGTGCTGGTGGGAGCGACTGTTGGTGGTGGAGACAACGTCAAGTGGTGTAGATAATTGATATAAAAGTAATTGACTTAAAGGGTAATGAAGATATTTTAAAAGATAAATGATTGATTGTGTAATTTAATCATTAATGTTAAAGAATAGTGTATATGAAAATATATTAAGGGGTGTTAGGTGAAAATATTACATAGTATAGATAAGGATGACATTTTAAACATTTCTCCCTATATAACTTGCAACAAAAGGGGTGCTTTTTTTAATAAGTAGTATAGATTTATATTCAAAATAATATAGAGAGTTTATATTTAATTTTATGATTTATCATATTTAATTTATTCCTCCAATCACGCTGGAGGCAGAACTTTAAGAGTAGGAGGAGATTGGTCTCCTTTGGAAGGGGTCACATGGTCCCCGTGGTTTGTGACTTTTTGCAACGGCAGTCCCTCTCTTGATTTTTTAGCAACCGTGATCCCTGAAGATATGTTTCAGTTGCAATGGTGGTCCCTCACTAACGGAACCGTTAATTAGTGTCGTTAAATTTCCCATGTGAGTAGCACATGAGATGTATTAATGTCCTTTCACCTACATAAACAGAGGGGTGTTCAAAATTATCCGTATCCGAACCATGATCCGAAAATCCGATCGGATTTTCTTCGTAAAGTTGGATACCGTAAATTTCGGATTCAAATTCGGATAGTGATTTTTGAAAAGTTTCAGATATTTTGGATGTCTGAAAATATCTAGATTTTTTTTTTTGGTTAAATTTTAATATCATTTTTTTTAATTCGAAAATATCCGAAAATATAAGAAAATATCAAAAAAAAACTTAGTTTCAATATCCGAAAATATTCTAAAACTTACGAAAATATCCAAAACGTGAGTCTCAATATCTGATAATACGAAAATATCTATGATATTTATTTTTTTCTAAAATTCGGATACTTTGGATATTTATTTCTAGGATACTTATTTTTTTCTAAACTTCGACTATCCGAATTTCGGATATTCAAAATTTCGGATAGTGGATTTGAATATCCGAACACATATCCAAAAGTTTAGGATATCCGAAATATCCAAAACTTTCAAGATAAGATAGACATAATATCCCTTTTGGATATCCGAAATTTAGGCAATTCTTATCTTGAAATTTAGGATATCCGAAATTCGAATATCCGACTTTTGAATATTCGAATATCCAAAATTTTCAAAAATCTTTACCTGAATCCGAATCCGAAATTTAGGATATCCGAAATTCGTATATCCGACATTTCAAGATAAGATATACATAATATCCCTTTTGGATATCCGAAATTTAGGCAATTCTTATCTTGAAATTTAGGATATCCGAAATTCGAATATCCGACTTTTGAATATTCGAATATCCAATTTCTCAAAACATATCCGAAAATATTCTAAAACTTACGAAAATATCCAAAACGTGAGTCTCAATATCTGATAATACGAAAATATCTATGATATTTATTTTTTTCTAAACTTCGACTATCCGAATTTCGGATATTCAAAATTTCGGATAGTGGATTTGAATATCCGAACACATATCCAAAAGTTTAGGATATCCGAAATATCTAAAACTTACGAAAATATCCAAAACGTGAGTCTCAATATCTGATAATACGAAAATATCTATGATACTTATTTTTTTCTAAACTTCGACTATCCGAATTTCGGATATTCAAAATTTCGGATAGTGGATTTGAATATCCGAACACATATCCAAAAGTTTAGGATATCCGAAATATCCAAAACTTAGGCAATTCTTATCTTGAAATTTAGGATATCCGAAATTTAGGCAATTCTTATCTTGAAATTTTGGATATCCGAAATTTAGGCAATTCTTATCTTGAAATTTAGGATATCCGAAATTCGAATATCCGACTTTTGAATATTCGAATATCCAAAATTTTCAAAAATCTTTACCTGAATCCGAATCCGAAATTTAGGATATTCAAAATTTTGGATAGTGGATTTGAATATCCGAACACATATCCAAAAGTTTAGGATATCCGGAATATCCAAAACTTTCAAGATAAGATAGACATAATATCCCTTTTGGATATCCGAAATTTAGGCAATTCTTATCTTGAAATTTAGGATATCCGAAATTCGATATACGATAATATCCCTTTTGGATATCCGAAATTTAGGCAATTCTTATCTTGAAATTTAGGATATCCGAAATTCGAATATCCGACTTTTGAATATTCGAATATCCAATTTGGATATCCGAAATTTAGGCAATTCTTATCTTGAAATTTAGGATATCCGAAATTTAGGCAATTCTTATCTTGAAATTTAGGATATCCGAAATTCGAATATCCGAAATTTCAAGATAAGATATACATAATATCCCTTTTGGATATCCGAAATTTAGGCAATTCTTATCTTGAAATTTAGGATATCCGAAATTCGAATATCCGAAAACTTTCAAGATAAGATATCGAATAATATCCCTTTTGGATATCCGAAATTTAGGCAATTCTTATCTTGAAATTTAGGATATCCGAAATTTAGGCAATTCTTATCTTGAAATTTAGGATATCCGAAATTTCGAATATCGAATAATATCCCTTTTGGATATCCGAAATTTAGGCAATTCTTATCTTGAAATTTAGGATATCCGAAATTCGAATATCCGACTTTTGAATATTCGAATATCCAAAAGTTTAGGATATCCGAAATATCCAAAACTTTCAAGATAAGATAGACATAATATCCCTTTTGGATATCCGAAATTTAGGCAATTCTTATCTTGAAATTTAGGATATCCGAAATTCGAATATCCGACTTTTGAATATTCGAATATCCAATTTCAATTTTCAAAAATATCCAAAATTTAGGATATCGAAATATAACGTGTTTGGATATAGATACTTTTGAACACCCCTATGTTTGTGTAGGTGGAAGGACATTAATACCCCTCACGTGTTACTCACATGGGAAACTTAACGACACTAATTAACGATTCTGTTAGTAAGGGACCACCGTTGCAACTGAAACATGTCTTCAGGGATCACCGTTGCTAAAAAATCAAGAGAGGGACTGCCGTTGCAAAAAGTGACAAACCACGAGGACCATTCTTGTATTTAACTCTAAAATGTATTTAGAAATATAAATAACTTAATTAAACTAAATAATACATACTATATTAAGTTATTACATTAATTAAGTTCTTAAATAAAAACAACATACTAACTTAATTTCTTAAAGTAAGTTATTACATATTACTTAAAAAAAACAAGCTAATCATCTTCTTCGTTGACGTACTCGTTGAGGTCTAGCAGAGCCTCGTCCTTGGAATCAAAGTCATGTGGTTTGGTCGACCAAAGATGTTCAATCAAGTCCGCCGTAAGCATGTTGTGTGTTTCTCGGCTTTTGATGGCATGGATATTTTGAATTTGTTGTTTCATGGGAGTCACTTGATGTCAATAAGTCGGTTCTAGGGAAGCTTCTTCTGGATTATAGTCTTGACAAATAGTCTTGTCCTCGTCCTCGTCCTCCAATATCATGTTATGTTATGCAAGATGATACAAGCATAAATCACGTATTGCATGGCCGTTTTGTCCCAATGCTGTGCCGGATGATTAAAAACTTTTGTCTCTTTTTTAACACACCAAACGCTCTTTCTATACCCGTTCGTGCCGACTATTGCTTTTCCTCAGAGAGCTTTCTCTTTTCATCAACCGGGTCGGTAAAGGTCTTGATGAATGTTGCATATTTGGGGTATATCTCGTCCCCCAAGTAGTATCCTCTTTCGTAAAAGTTTCAGTTTGCATAAACCGAAGCTACAAATAAAAATAAACATATCACTTAAAAACATTCATATAAATAACCACGTTAGTTAACAATAAATATACATAAAATAACAAAAACTGCATTCCAAAAATCCATTGATCATACGATGCAACCGGAAATGAGTTCTTCGAGAACAAGCAACGACTCGAAAACATTGATGTCATTATGGGACCCATGTTGCCCAAAAAATGCATTCCAAAATCCATTGATCACCCAAAAAATGCATTCCAAAATCCATTGATCATACGATGCAACCGTCTGAAGGATCAACGACGATTTACCTACGTCTCCCTGTGTGTGGGTGCCGCACCATGTCGTGGGACACATCGCCCACGGCCAATGCATGCAATCGATACTACCAATCATACCGGAAAAACCATGAATTCGAAACGGTTATGCATTTAAAACCGTCGCCTAGATTGT
Source organism: Erigeron breviscapus (assembly GCA_034093135.1). Classification (NCBI taxonomy): domain Eukaryota; kingdom Viridiplantae; phylum Streptophyta; class Magnoliopsida; order Asterales; family Asteraceae; genus Erigeron; species Erigeron breviscapus. Next base: position 63,286,356 of record CM067173.1, read on the forward strand.
CTCGGGGTGGGGTGGGGTGGGTGTGGGGGTGGGGGGGGGGGGGGGGGGGGTAAGTCGGTTCCCTAAATTGTGTCGTTCATCAACCTCTAGAAGATGTACAAGAACCACCCTTCTTATAAAACGCGTCCACTCTTGCTCTTCCTCCTTTGCGGCCCTCATCGCCAAAGTAATTAACGGCAGCGACAACGCACTTTCAACGACGTCATCGTAATTATCCAAGCCCATAGAATCAAAAGACGACGATGATGATGACGAAGACGACATTAGATGGGCCATAATATGGTGGCGGTGATAGTGCTTGGTTTTTTGTGCGCTACCATCCCGTCCGAAATAAGACGCTCCTCTCTCTTTTTTTTTAACGAGAATGTCACCCGGGGCAGTGTTTGCTCGAGTCAATCTAATTAACCATACACATTTTAAACATGCATAGAATTAATAAATTACTCACAATGGCTAATTTGTTGTAGAGATGGCTATAAACGTGTTATCATTAACAACCTATATATTTTTCCATTTTAAAAACCTGCAGTGCCACATATCAGACGCATCCGAGAAGAAAAACTAAAACACAGTAAAGGTATGATGATACTAGAGCGTATATGTGAAGAAATATGTAAAATGGATGATGCGAATGAGATTTGTGAACTTGTTGATGGGGCATTTAATACGGCTGTATTAAACGATATTCCGGAGGTAGTCGAAACGATCGTTAGATTTTTGCCACATGCAATTTGGACTAGGAACAATAATCATTACCTTCCACAAGTTGTAGCAAGATGCCGTTCTGAAATGGTTTTTAGGTATTTGGAGGTGAATGGAAGAAATGATCTGTTTCGGGGAGTCTATGACATGGAAAATAATGATAATATTTTGCACTTGGCTGGAAAATCGGCACCTATGAAAACTCAATCTCATTTCTGGTGCTGCTCTCCAAATGCAAAAGGAGGTACAATGGTTTAAGGTACGTACGTGAATATATATAATATATACGTTACGTTACGTTTTCTCCCTGCGCGCCTCCAATTAATTAATAAAGTTGTTTCTATATACGTAGTTAGCTGGCTTGTATTAATTATTTTGAACAACAGTGGTGATTGGACTTAGCGGCTTGTATTAATTAACATGCGTTGAATTATTACAGAAAATGGAAAAGTTTGTGCTTCCTAGTGCCAAAGAAAGCAGGAACCGTCAAGGAGATACCCCGATTATGGTGTTCAGAGAAGAACACAAGGATCTAAGAAAAGAAGGTGAAGAGTGGATGAAAAAGACATCAGATTCGTACACAATCACGGCTGCCCTCATCATTACTATAGTTTTTGCAGCAGCCATTACTGTACCAGGCGGAAATGATCAAAATACCGGGATACCAATTTATGAAACAAAAGCCCCTTTCATCATATTTGCGGTCTCGGATGCAATCTCATTGTTCACATCCACCACGTCCTTGTTGTTATTTCTATCCATTCTCACATCTCGTTATCACGAGGATGACTTCCTGTACAAGTTACCTAAGCGATTGATATTTGGTCTAGTGATGCTTTTCATCTCTGTGACATCCATGATGGTCGCATTTAGCGCAACCCTATATATTATGTTTGGACAAGGAAGGGCGGCATGGATCATAATTCCCATAGTTGCATTTGCATGTCTGCCAATTGCTACATATGTGATATTACAATTTCCGTTGCTTGTTGAGCTCATCTCTTCAACATATGGTCATACAATCTACCCTCAAAGATGTCGAGTTAATCTTGATGACTATGATTCAAATGGAATCCCAATAATGCGTCACGGCATATATGCGAGGTGAAGCTAGCTAGCTAGGGGTGTCATCTAGTCAAGGGCCAAATACCTCTATATATATGCCACATCACTAACTTTTATAACCTGCAAAAGCTGCCTCCATCCATCGATGTTCATGGCGGTTGTAGCGAGAAGAAAAGGGAATGATGGCAAATGAATAAGGGAGGAGAGTTAAAAAAATTTTCATCACCGAATAACTGTGGCCACATGTTGGTTTTTTTTTTTTTTTCAATAAGAATGAGTTTGTAAAAGTTTGTTAAGTTATTTTATCTTTCTCTATTCTTTTCCTTGATTTGATTGGTTAAATATGAGTTTGTAAAAGTTTGTTTGTAACTCTAGTATTGCTCCTTTAAATATATTCATCGCCAATTTATTTTCTTTTTGCATTGGTCTTTTTCTCCTCATACAATCGTTATTTAATTTAAACTATTTTTTGTCCCCGGGAGACATTACGTAACATCTACACATGTGGAAAAAATTATATAAAATGAAATTTTTGTGGCAAAAGTTAAAAAGTGAAAAGTTATGTGGTAAAAAGTAAAGAAAATGAAACTTTGGTGGCTGAAGTTGAAAAATTAAAGTTATGTGGTAAAAAGTTAAGAATATGAAACTTTGTTGACAAAAGGAAAAAAATCCAAAAGTTATGTGGTGAAAAGTAAGGAAAATGAAAACTTTCGTGACAAAAGTTCAAAATTAAAGTTATGTGGTAAAAAGTTAAGAAAATAAAACTTTGTTGACAAAAGTTAAAACACAAAGTTATATGGTAAAAAGTAAATAAAATAAAACTTTGGTGACTGAACTTCAAATACTTAAAGTTATGTGGTAAAAAGTTAAGAAAATAAAACTTTGTTGACAAAAGTTAAAAATCAAAAAATTATGTAGTAAAAATTGTTGACAAAAGTTAAAAAAAAAATTATGTAGTAAAAATTGTTGACAAAAGTTATAAAAAAAATTATGTGGTAAAAAGTAAGAGAATGAAACTTTCCTGGCAAAAGTTGAAAAAATAAAAGTATAAAAAGTAAATAAAACAAAAACGAAAGTGATGTGGCAAAAAGTAAAAGGACGAAAACTTTAGTAAATTTATGTGATAAAAAGTAAAGAGAATCAAACTTTCGTGACAAAAGTTAGAAAAACAAAAGTTTAAAAAGTAAATAACACAAAAAATTCGTGCAAGAAGTAAAAGAAAAAAAGTTATGTGACAAAAAGTAAAAGTTTAAAAGTTTCTGTGATAAAAAGTAAATAAAATAAAACTTTGGTGACTAAACTTCAAACACTTAAAGTTATGTGGTAAAAAGTTAAGAAAATAAAACTTCGTTGACAAAAGTTAGAAAAACGGAAGTTTAAAAACTAAATAAAACAAAACTTTCGTGCCAAAAGTAAAAGAATTTAAATTTATGTGACAAAAAGTAAAAAGTTAAAAGCTTCTGTGATAAAAATTAAAGAGAATGAAACTTTCGTGTCAAAAGTTAGAAAAACATATGTTTAAAAACTAAATAAAACCAAACTTTCGTGCTAAAAGTAAAAGAAATTAAAGTTATGTGACAAAAGTTAAAAGGTTAAAGTTATGTGGCAAAAATTAAGAAACCTAAAAATCTAAATAATCTAAGTTTGTATTAAAAATAGAAGATGTGAAAGTTTGGGGTAAAAGTGTAAAACAATATAAGTAGTAGTATTTTGTGGCAAGAGTAGAAAAACTAAAAGTTTAGTGGTGAAAACAAAAAAGTTAAAAATCTACCGTAGCTTTTGCTACTTTAATTGTTATATATAAATAATTTCTTTTATTAATTTTTATTTTGTTTTTGATTAATTGTGCTTGTATTAGGAGGTGTTTGATAAGAGAGAATTATATAGAATGAAAATTAAATAACTATTGTACAAGACCAATGCAAGATGGCAAGGGTGGCGGGGACGGGCGGCGGTGGGCGACAGGTGGTGGCGGTGACAGGTGGGGGGGCAATGGTGGTGAATGTAAAAGTAATTGATTTAAAAGAGGTAGTGTATTTATTTTAAAGATTGAGAAATTTATGTTGTAAATTATTTAATTAAGGGTATTATAGGTATATTAGGTTGAGATGTTTAAATTAATGAATAAAAAAAATGGTATTTTAGATACTTTAATTCTTTATTTGAGATTTTTAAAAAAGGGTTGTCTTTTTATAAAATATTATAGATATAAATTCATTGGTGCCACCACTACATTTGTACATAGAGATATTTTTATGAACCAAACCATTGAAGATCAATCATAACCACATATCCACGAAAGAAATCATGTATGCTGACAGAGAGATCAAAGAGTGTTTCTTGAGGTATTTAAAGGAATGGGGTACTTACGAAGAGGAGCTTGTAGCTACTCTCCATTAGTGTCAACAATTTTAGCAGAATTGATATTTTTGAATGACTCATATTTCACATATCACATGATCTCACATACTTTTTCAGTATTGACAAACAAACGGAAACAAATACAGCAAATTCCTAATAAATTCAAGGAACATTTGTGGTAATGTTTAGTTAACAATGTCAATCGCCTCTTCAATTGTTTGGCGTGAAGTTTCATTTTCTCGCAATGCTTCTTTTCGACCATCCATCCAACCGGGAGGTTGATAGTCAAATCTTCCAAAGATATTTTAACAAAATCAGTTCTAACTCCAATACAAATTTTATTTTATTTTTTGAAAAAATACTATAATTTGGACAAAAAGTGTTTTAGGCTAACCAAACCCGACCCATTATGCGCCTGCCAAATTTGCCATTTCATCTTAACACTAATGTGTAAATGATCACAAAACTTAGCAATCGCAAATTGGCAATAATTTCTTTGGGATACATATATGTAATATTTGAATTCTGCTAAGAGGTAAAATAACATTTAACATCAAGACACATCTTATGATACGAAAAGGGAAGAACAACAAACCTCAATGAAAAGAGGTGTGTTTTCATCAATCGCCATTTTGCGTGCCTCAGATTCAACATCATTACCATCTACTCTGATGCTAGGAACTCCATATGCCTTTCTTTAAGAACAAAACCATCACCTACCCTCGACCATTTAACAGAAAAGTCAGCAACATAACCAAAGTAAAGACGTAAAAAGTCAAAGGGAAACATATCCGTAATTTGAAATAACTCATGGTGAGAATCCTAGCAGTTTCCAAGTTCTAATCTCCCATTTTAATCATGTCGATAACCTCCCTACTTTTATCCCTTTGGACAAAAACCTGAGGCTGACTCCTCCACAGTTTCCAAGTTCTAATCTTGTTTCCACCAATCTTTCAATTCAAGAAACCAACAAAACCACACACAATAGATCAATAAAATGGCAAATGTTACACAAACCAAGTGAATTGCGGGCTGCGGCTAAATGTAGAATTCTTTTCATTAGATATATGACATTGATCACTGTACATCAATTCACATAACACAATTAACCTTATAAAGTTATAATCATTATCGAAAGAAGATTAGCCATCATATTTGAAGTTCTATATGTATAACAAATTGTTGTTGCTATGGAAAACTTAGAGATAGAAACTAAGGTATGCAAATTCAAAAGATAACATATGTGATCAGTTTATCATGCATCATGTCTAACTTTCTACATGGCACATTTTACATATTCCAAATCTGCATAGCATTTTGATACACAAAGCCCCAACTTTCACAGATTCTGCCAGTACTATGTTAATGTAACCAATTTCTGACATGAAATCCATACTATCAAAGCATAGTACAAATTATTTCGCATGATGAAATGCGTGTTCTGACTTATCAACAATTAAGTAATAAACGTTTGACAAAACTGCAATTGGCATATGGTAATAATAATCTTAAGAATATAAATTCTGCTATATAGCCCGAAGTCACAAAAATGGATTATAAGTTAATGTTCAACCTACGTGGATTGTAAGTCAGATACTAGTAGCTTTCATGGTTTGAAAAGTGGATGCTTCTATATTTTTATTTTACAATGCAGCAAATTGATCATGAACTACGAGTAATATATAAAACTCGAACTAAAAACTTAGATGTAAAATACCTAGTTATATACGGAGCAACAAATAATATAGAGAATCCCACAAAATACAGGGGAGGGCTAGAAAGCATAAATAACATAAATAAATGTTGTTCAAATATATATATAAATTGTATTTATACTTCTATACTATGTTATTAAAAGAATAGCTTCTTATTTTTGGAAATGTTAAAACTTGTGTAATATTTACACATAACACCCCTTAAAATATTTTTATATACACTACACTTTAACATTAATAATTAAATTACACTATCAATCATTGATCTTTCAAATTATCTCTATTAACTATTTACATCAATTACTTTTACATCAATAATTTACAGCACTCGACACCGCCTCCGCCACAACTAGTCACCCCCACCATCACACCGTCGCCGCAACGACCACCACCGTATTGCACGGGTACTGTGCTAGTTAATTTTTATGTGAATTAGACATATTAGTTTTGAAGATGAAAATAATAATAATGCTCCTAAAACCTTAAATCATGACAAGTGTAATTCATACATTCTCTCTCCTAGTCTCATTATTTATCACATAATTAAAAGGATGTTTAGAAAGATTTACACTTTCCTAGAATAATACCTGATAAAAAATACTATAGCTAGTGTTGTTATGCCAATATGACGTGGACATATAGGGATAAAGATGTAATTGTAGATAAAATTTTGTTTTTAGGAGTTGTAATCCTTCTCAATCACCTCGTTTTTGGACGAACAAAAAGGAAAAAAAAAAAAAAACATACAACTTCCCACTCTTATCCTCTCCTCTCATTTCCATTCCATCATTTAAAAAAAACTTAACAATGCATTTTTTATTTTTTCCCTTACTAATCCTTTCCTCTCTTAAAAAGAGAAAACTAAAGAATATAGCATTAATGATGTATGGCCTTATATACGATCCATGCCGAGCCATGACTTATCAGAAACTCTATATGTTTACACAATTACCTCAAAGTTTAAGGTAAAGGCTTGGCAATCCTTTCTTTTACACAAATATACTTGAAGCATTCTTTACTCAAGTATGGTGCTACTCTAACTTGACCACCCACACCTGAGTGAACCTTTAACGATTTAAATCTCTGCAAGTGGCCATATTTCGATCTAGCTTCTGGTTGTTGAGATCAGAGAATAGTTACGTTTTAAATGAATCGCTAACCAATTTAGTCTTAAGAACAGAGAGTACAAGGACATACAAACATTGTTTAACATTAAAATTATGAACCTAAGTTAACCTACGGTAGTTGAAGGTTTTCGATTTCCAAAATCTACTCTATCTAGTTCTTTATCTTTCACTTATTTTTTGTTTTCACCTATTCAGTTTACTTCATTTGTTTCAAACTTAGTAATCATGATTAAAGTTTTATAACCATAAAACATTGATATTGTTGAGTGTTGTGCAATGGAACTCATAAGATTGAAGAGACAATCAAACCTGGGTCATAAGACGGAAGGATAAAATCGATAAACGGTGGTAAATAGAGGCCGAATGATGGGAGAAAGAGCCATATAATCCATGGATGAAGGCTGTGTACTGGTCTTATGGGATATCATGTGGACAACATTGTTTCTGTAAGTGGTGACTAGCGGACACCGACAGTCGATGATGGATGATCTAGTGTCCTACATATTCGTGAGTTAAATCATTTACAAGGTGTCTCTGGGAATAACTGCTTATCAATAGAGTTAAATCGCTTACCATTTCGTAAAATATAAAGGAAAGACAAACTTGTTTTGTTTAAAATAAAATGTATGAACCTGATATCAACCTCGTTCAAAGTTTTCCATTTCCTAATAATGAGACATAAATGAAGTACCCTGATGCGGTTATTTACTCAGAACAATACTGGTCATAAAAGATCAATATCCAAAAACAGAACCTAAGATAACCACCAATAGACCGGGGTCTAGTAAGGTCCAACTCCACCACTCAGTTTTGTTAGCCAAATACTACAGGTTAAAAGCCTACTTTGAAATATATAGTCGGTCTAACATATCTCATAATTTATTGGGCAAATACGTATAAAAACACATCAATTCTTCTAGCCTCATGTCAACAATTTTCCTATAGACCAACTTCATTGATTCATTATAAATCTAAAATTCTTTAAAGCAGAATGTTACACGAGTGAGAAAGCAAACTAAACTGTGAAAGCATGAAATAGAGGTGTTTGATGCTAAAACAGTCAACAGGCCTAAACATCAACTGCAATCTTGGCATCAAGACAAGTGAAGTCTTCATAAAATGCCTTCAAATGCTTGTACGAATGATTCACGTCATCCACTGCGCACATCTCTCGTATGCTGTGCATCGATAATTGTGGGGCTCCAATATCAACCGTCCGGATCCCAGTCCCACTTGCCAATATGGGCCCAATGGTTGAACCACATGGCATGTCATTTCGAACAACAAAGTCCTGTTTTACACATTATTTTACTTGATTAGGCTTGTGTATCAGTAGAGAACAAATTTATTGCAGAATAATTGGTGTTTGTGTTTCAATCTTTCATTGAGGTGACCATTTGACTAAAGTCCTCAAAAAGCAACTTGGGATATCTTAGAGGTGATAAAATGAATATCTGGGTAACAGGTTGAAACCGGCAAGATTTTGTACGAATCAAAAAGCGCTGGGCTGTACTGACCCAAAACGTTTTTTATCCAGCGTAATTTAAGAAAAATTTATGCATTGAAAATTTAGGTCGACTATTGACCCATTTGACCTGTTTTCTATTAACTTTTTTCTATTTTACCCATTTAACCCAGTAGACTAGTAGAAAGAAAATGTAACCTGAGTCAACCTATTAAAGTAAATGCCTCAAATTGCCACCTTTAGGTTACATTTTATTATTTTATCAACCTGAATCAACCTGTTGATATGTTACAGTATATACTAATGCAGGATGGTCATACAGAGTATTGTTCAATTGATATTTTTGGAATCTAATTGACACATTAAAGTCCAAAAACTTAACTGGTTAGCAGAAACCGACATAACCAGTTTACTCATTTACCCGACCAGCCTATTTAACCCCTAAATTCTTCAACTTGTGGCTCATTTGAGTAGAACTCGAGTACAAAAACAAGTCCTTAGTTATGCATTAACAGATTCAAAGTGTAAACAAATGCATTTGTAAAAACGTTTTACTACGAAAAAAGAAGTTACATCAGCATAATAACAATCAAGTTGATGTGATCATATTTGACCTATTTTATAACCAACACACATAAATACTAATAGAAAGTGTTCAGAAGTCTGCCTAAACCGTTCTGACCGCATAAAAAATTACCAGTTTTTACCCAGTATCCAATCCACTCATTTGACCACCTCTAAATCCAGTTTCTCAAACAGGGCAAAGATAAAGAACAAAACAGCATCAAAACACTTAGGGACCGTTTGGTTCAAAGATTTTATAGGAATTTGGTGAAAAGTAATTTTGAATTTCCTCTGTTAACCTAACATGACCAAGGAAGAAAACTCAAATTCTTTCCACCAAATTCCATAGATTCTGTGTACTGTGTACCTTAGACGAACCAAAATCAAAAAATAATATATAGACCAACCTGAACTGGAAGATTATGGTTGGTGGCTATTTCCCGGAATATAAAGGCAGTGACAGCATTAGTGGCATATCGTTGGTTTGCATTATGTTTAATCACAAGCCCACCATGCAATTTTGGTTGATGATTTTCTTCATGTTTATCCTAAGAGAAAGAAGAAAAAAAGACAATACTGAATGAAATAAGAACTCTCATGAGAAAACCATTAATTGCTAAAAGTCTAAAACCGTTAGCAAAAGACACACAAACCATATAATTTGGATGTAAGGCATGAGCCATGTCAGCAGACACCAGGAAGCTTCTTTGCATTGCTTTTTCTAGTAACTGCACAAAAAGAATCCTTACTGAGTATTGAAATCATTGCAGTTGAAGTATCTCTATTTTGTAATTTCTTCTACACTCAGCAGCTAGGTATTTTGTACTATTTGCACATTTTAACCTGCATACTTATTTTGTGCGCTAGAGTTCATCCGTTTTTTAAATAATTATTCCCATAAATGGCTATACTGCCCATACCTACTACATTTTAGACCAAGTACAGACTAGGGGACTGATATGAATGCATGAGACGACTAAGACTCATGCACTTTCCAATGAGATAATTTAGCTCAAGCTTCATCTCTAATGTGTCAGATGGTTAAACAAAAAGATAGATAAAAAGGAAGCAAGTCAAATGGATTGAAAGCTGCCCATGGTGTATTTTGAAGGCATACTACCACCTAAATCAATTTAATTAAAATGTTAAACTAACAAACATGATTTTCTCATAATATTTAATATATTACAAATTTATATCAAATGGAAGTGAAAAAGCTTTAGGTCAACGCAAGCCTTTTTGACCAGGTTACCAACCCATCCAATCAATATAATATTAGGGTATGAGATATATTTACCTGTGCATCTGATGAAAAGAAGTTTGTAATGCGGGATAGAGCATCAAACATGACTGGAGATCCAGCTCCTTGTGCTGAGCTAGAACCAACCTCCTCGTGATCAAATAATGCCACCATTCTTACACCACTCTCATCTTCAAGACTTTTTTCTGACCCAGTAGCATCTATTAACGCCTGGAATCAATCATAAATTATTAGAAACCCAAAACATCGGAAAACATGGGAAACCTTTCTGCCTGAAAAATATCTTTTAGAAACACACCATAGACAAATTAATCATACCACTAACCTTCAAGGAGCAGAAAGACATACAAAGATTGTCAAGCCTTCCAGAGAATACAAACTCCTTCATTGCGCCAGCAATTATGCTTGGTTGAGTGTCACATGCTTGTAACTCAAAATCACAAATGTCATCTGCTTTACACCCAGCATGAGCCGCAAGAAGCTAAGAAAAAGACAGACAAAAAAATAGTGCATCCAAGATGAATCAACTTGTAAAAAACTGAGGTTAGGTGTTCAGATGTACATTCTAATCTTTATATAGTAACACATGTAGCAGGAAAGAGTGTTAGATGTGCTTCTGTTTGAAATTCTGATAACCAGTTTACAAAAGTATTTGCAAACTTCTCATTGTTTAAGTAAATAATGATAAAATGACAGCAAGAAATGTCACATAGTTCAAATATATTTAACAAACAAAATATAACAATCTATTTTTATCAATTATAATATAAAAAAACAAAGTAATTAATAGATTTTTAGGGAAAAATATGATATATAATTCGACCAATTATCATTGTACCATAATAGAACTATGAAAAATAGAAACTGATTATTGTCACTTTATAATCAGGTGATCAGTTCCATATCTTATGTCTAAATGTCCTCTTGGACGAATATTAGCTATATGGCAGTTTTGACATACTTGCAAGTCATAAAACTTCAACAAAGGGTTGATTAAATGGCAAATAATAAAGTGCATTACCTGCAGAAGAAGAGAATGATGCTTCTGGTTACTGCAAGTGTTTGGACTTTCAATGGGCTTCCCATCTAGGCCATTTTCGGTAACCACTTTATTGAGCTCGGCCTGAAAAAAGTAATCAATCACTTAAATATACCCTCCAAAAAATAATTTGCAAGTATATCAGTTCAAACACAAAGAAAGGATACCCCTTATTTGCAAAGGGAGTATGCTTAAAAAGTTTATCAAATGTACCCCTACTCAGCATAACTGTTTACTTGACAGAACATTTCAGTAATATATTAGAGTAGCTAAATGATTACCTTAACAGATGTTGCCAAGACAGGCGCCAGATGAGTTTGTGTGTTCACCTTAAATCCATCATTGACACCCCTATCCAAGTATCCAAATGCAACCAATACACATTAATCAAGAAAACCAGAGACCACAACTTTGACCCATTTATTTAAGATGAGTTAAATTTGGTTATGCTTCATCCCCACCCGTGCCAGATAGAAAGTAGCCAATAATGAAGTGGGTCAAATGGGCCGCATACGTTAAACCAGTAGGAAGTAGCCTGAAGTGTATTTTTAACGCATAGATCTGCTATATCTTATTCCAAACAGTATACTTTCATTGAAATAATGAGTTCTCATATCGGTCACACAGATAATTTACAGAGGTATCAAAAATTCCAGATGAAAAGTTTTCAGGTCAACCACCCCGGCTTGACCCATTCCAACTAGCAAAAAGTACACCTCTGACCCATTACCCAACCAGCCCTTTTTGGCCCCTCTAATGCTCTAAATATTCCTTGGTATAGGGACTACCTGTCCAGGTGGATTGCCAGGGTTGGAATTCGCATTATAGGCTCCGTAATTCTAACAAGTCGGTGCGAGTAAGATGCAGAGGTGCCTTTTCCTTCTTTGATTATCATTCTTCCGGCAATTGTTAAGTCACGGTCAAACCATGTATGCCACAAACCTCCTCCATATGTTTGAACACCAACCTCCAAGTAACCAGCTTTTGATACCTAAGAAAAATACAACAAATTTCAAGAAAACAACGTACGCGATCCATAGCTAACAAAGAAAAATCAAAGACATGTTACCTTTGAAACAGGCTTCAGCTTAAGACAAGGACTATCAGTATGAGCACCAGCTATGTGGAATCCATTTCCAGCAACATATCTAAACATTAAGAAGAATATCAGAAAAGTTAATATTCCTATAATGTCTCAATAAGCCTTTGATTGAGCTATGCTAACCTAAATATAAGTCTGGCCTCTTTGTTGCAAGGTAAACTACATCATTTAAGTATTTTAAAAAATACTCGGTGTCATACTTGTTCTTCCAACAAAACTGCTAATCCATGCATAAATAAAGTTACCCATATACCCCTTTGTTGGACTTATTTTCGAGTAGCAAGTACATAAACAAGGTCTATACTTCTGATTATCTTCTTTCTTTGGCAGTCAGGTCATAAGTTCCCAGTACCAATAACAGATTTGATTAACAAAGGATCAAAATAACTACCCATTTACCTCTTCTCCTAACCTAATTCTATGAAACTGAATATTATACCCATACGTTATTGACTCAATGGCAACAAAATGTAATGTACTTTACCAAAAATGCTATCGTATACAACAGACTTTCAAAATGTTTATTTAATATTATATACTTGGGAAATATTACCATTTGATATTAGATGACCTCCTATAGCCGGTAAACCAGTGCGGCAGTGCCATGACACCAGTTTCTTTTACGACGTGGGAGCATGCCACTTCATCAGTTTACCAGGTATAGAAGGTCACTTACATAGTTACATCATACGGTAACATTTTCCCGATTGCCGATTCATAACATCAATTAAACATTCTGAGCTTTCGTTCTACACAATTACCATTCTAGGTGAACTCCCTCAAATTTTAATGTCTTTACCATAAATAATCATATTTTCCTCTCGAAAACTTTATGAAGTCCATCATCTATAATAATACATCATAGCACATTTGTTTGATCACTTAACTTTTCGAGATTGATGAAGATTGTTATACCCTATCAATTTAAATCTTAATTTGGTAAACATTTTGTTACAAATTAAGTAATAGAAAAAGTCAAACAACAAGATTATCTTTCATAATTATAGTTCTATAATTAAAATCAAAATATGATATACACAATTACATAACTATATATATATATATATAGGAAAAAATTTTTAAATATCAAAGGCAACAATAGTAGAATAATTCCTGGTGAAAAAATACTTGTTTCCAGGTTGTAAATTCCAATCTCCTTTTTCATATATTTGTTCATATCCTGCAACTTTCAATCTCTTCTTTGCTTCATCTACAAATTATATGTTATAGACTTATAGATGTGTACCAAAATGTTTTATATATATATTGATAAGAATCAAGTAAGAGTTTTTTGAAAGTTACCGACGGCATGGAAGGCGGTGGGAGAAGCGTTAAGAAAGTCGATAAGATCGCCGGCGACTGAGATTTCTGAATCCTTTGCCATTGGAGGATTTTTCCGGTGTGTGTGTGTTGTTGGTTAATTGTGCGAGACTTTTGATTTGAGTAACTTAGGAGTGGTTAATTAATGAGTTAAAATTTAAAAAGTGGGATTAACATAAATTCCTAACTAGAATGCAAAATATTTTAGCGTTTATCGATACAATTGACATATTCTTTTGATTTTGGTTTAGTTCGGTCCGGTCCAAACCCGAAAAAAATCTAATCCCGCTAGTCGACTTAAACTACGAATAGGTTTGTTGGATTTTTGGAAAACCTCTTCGATAGTCGTTCTCGATATTTTTATCACAAGGTTTTGTGATCTTGAGATATGGTTGAGGAATCACATTTTATTTCTTTGGGATCTCTTATATGCATTGTTTTTGCTTTATTTTGACACAATTTTTTCGCAAAATTATATTTTGGTAAAATTCAAATGTGATTCGGTAAAATTTAAGTAAACCTGACCAACAACTTCTACATGTTCTTTAGTTACATTGATTTAATCAGTCATAGTTCGACTTTCTGACTCGAGATATTTATCTGAATACCTTTGATATTATCATTTTTTACCACCCAAATATCTGTTATAGACTTATAGATGTGTACCAAAATGTTTTATATATATATTGATAAGAATCAAGTAAGAGTTTTTTGAAAGTTACCGACGGCATGGAAGGCGGTGGGAGAAGCGTTAAGAAAGTCGATAAGATCGCCGGCGACTGAGATTTCTAAATCCTTTGCCATTGGAGGATTTTTCCGGTGTGTGTGTTGTTGGTTAATTGTTCGAGACTTTTGATTTGAGTAACTTAGGAGTGGTTAATTAATGAGTTAAAATTTAAAAAATGGGATTAGCATAAATTCCTAACTAGAATGCAAAATATTTTAGCGTTTATCGATACAATTGACATATTCTTTTGATTTTGGTTTAGTTCGGTCCGGTCCAAACACGAAAAAAATCTAATCCCGCTAGTTGACTTAAACTACGAATAGGTTTGTTGGATTTTTGGAAAGAGGAATGATAAACGTACCATAATTGTTTATTCATCTATCACAATGTATAAGTATTATAACTGGCTGTACAAGTCAGCAATGCATACTAGTGGTAGGTATATCAAATTTTGTGGTACAGATATCACCCCCTTTTTGGAAAACCACTTCGGTAATCGTTCTCGATATTTTTATCACAAGGTTTTGTAATCTTGAGATATGGTTGAGGAATCACATTTTATTTCTTTGGGATCTCTTATATGCATTGTTTTTGCTTTATTTTGACACAATTTTTTCGCAAAATTATATTTTGGTAAAATTCAAAATGTGATTCGGTAAAATTTAAGTAAACCTGACCATCAACTTCTACATATTCTTTAGTTACATTGATTTGATTAGGCATATTTCGACTTTTTGATTCAAGATATATTTTATCTGAACACCTTTGATATTATCATTTTTTACCACCCAAATATCTGTTATACCTAATTGACAAATTGGGAGTGCCGAAAAACAAAAGTTCAAGTTGAAAGTCAAAAGTCAGTATACAACAAAAATATGGTTGTAATTAGATGATATCAATCTTTATCCTTGAATTCTCAATTTAATCTTTAAAAAGATGAAGTCTGAATCCAGATCAACATAGAAGACCATTATTCCTCTCATCTGAGAAACATCTGAACATCTACCGCGAAGGACTGAGACCAAAAGATCAAAAAAGAAAAGTCAAAATGGGCAAATTTACAAATCGTGTAAGCAATGAATTCTTATAACCCGTAAAACTTTACAATTGTAATCTATTTCTACTATATTAACACTTACAAAATAACAGAAAAAATGAGCATACTGAAGTGATTCGTTAACAAATGCAAATGGAGTAACATTAATGTTGGGAAATTTTATGTATTTTGTTATTTAATATGTTTAAATAATATAACATAAAATATACAAGTGAATAGATATGTTAAAATGAAGTTGAAAGTGTGTTTAACTAATGTGGGTTTGTCCCACATTGGTAGAAGTATAAACATTAAGTGTGTTTATAAGGAGGAGTGTTGGAGGAATAATAATTCCTTATAAGGGGCTACACCCCAAGTGGGCAAGGAGGGTGCGAAGCACCCGACGCGCCCGAGACCGGGACCGGGGTCGGGTCGTGGGCGATGAGGCGTTTTAGTGGCGCACTTTGCACTTGAGCCGACTTTGTTTTTGGCTAGCTCGGCTCGGCTCAGTTTTTTGGCTTCATGGCTCAGTGGGTTATGTTGTTCCTGGTTTAACACCTGGAACAACACTTGCTTAAGTAGTAAGTGTGACACCTGGTTATTGATCATGCAAGCTAACAAGTGTATTACACTAACTAACTACTCCTTGTTTAAAACAACTAACACTTAGTTGTTTTCAGACATTCTGATATTCAATCAGAAAAACACACACTTCACTCTGGATACTTTCTATTTCTCTTCTCTTCAAGCTGTTCTTGAAGGTAAATTCTGGGTTCTGGTTAACTCCGGCAGTACAATCTGCTTTGGCTGTTGTACCCTGGGAAACTGACGGGTTCACTTGGGTGGCCCGAAATCAGTTTTAAGGGACCTTGGTTTAACCATATCCTCAGCCCGTTTTGCCTTCTTTTTATTTTTATTTCCTGTAATTTTGTTTCTTGCTTTGATAGTTAGTTGTTGTTTCTTTGTAATCTTGTTGTAATTCGAATTTGATTATTAATAAAATGTTACTTTTATGAATGGTGTTCCTACAATTAATAACTAAAAATTAATGGTGATTTGCTTTTTTTTCCAACTTATATATGAAAACGTTATATACCTGAATAAAAAAAAAACAAAAAAGAAGAAGAATGGAAGATGATTACATGAATATTTTTAACACATATAGGATATAGATTCATGCCTATTGATCCATCCGAATCATGTAAATGAAATTTGTTGTTTCCAATTGTATGGTCCATAGTCGACAAACTAAACCATAAATTTCCAGGTATCCTTCCAAATCATTTAGAAATTCAGCATAACAAAAAAATAAAATAAAATGGTTCAACATCAACAATCATAAGTAAAAATAATCCTGAATAAACTTAAATAAGAAATTAAAACACTTATTCACCCATTAGTAGATTGGACATGCTTTTAATGGTTGCTTTCATGATCGGAAAATACAAATGTAATCATTAATATATTAAAACAATCCAAAACATAACTACTCTAGTGTAGTTACATGTTTATTGGCTTAGTTGGTTTCCCTGGTTGGCATATTTGGGTTTTGTACTAATAATCTATTATTTATAATTAATTAATTGATTTAATATATTATAACAAGGTATGTGTCTCTATTATATCATATATGATTCCACATGTTTCATAGTCTTTTTGACTGTCATCTCTTCAATAGAAAAAAACATTGCTCCAGGCTAGATCTGCCTCCATATTCTAATTTAGAAGGTAATTTGATCTAATTGTTTTTCATCCCTATATAACTTTGATCTCAATCTCCATTTATTTATTCCTTTTATATATATGTTATTGAATATTTAAATTTATCTTTTTTGATGCATCATGCTAATCACTTTATTCATAAAAAAACATGTACGTGTTTTTATTTACCATTCACAACGACTTCTTCAACACCATATATATTGCACACAAAAAAAAACAATCTGTTATGCATTGAATCTTCTCCTATTTGATGTAACATATATTCTCACATCAATTTTTACACATGATGAAATAAAAATACATCCCTCGTGAATGTGAGGTGAGAAAACAGATAATAATCATTTAAAAGCAAATTAGACAACTCCAATTAAATTTTAGTTAACCAAAATTTAAAAAATTGGGGGTAAAATTGTAAAATCAGGGGGGCTCCTAGTATAACAAATAGACACTATAAAAGGACACATCTGAAAACCTTTATGGAAGAATCATCTTCTTCTACCTTCATGGACGAATCATCATCACCGGAAAACAAATCACCACCGCCGCCGGAGGTATTTGAGATCGGACTAACGGAGAAAGTGAAACCACTAGCCGGCGATTCAGCGGCAGAATGGATAAATTACGCCGTTCAACAAGCTGCGATCGCTCAAAAAGTTGCAGTGGAAACCCTAGAATCCTCCATTTACACTACTAAATCCCGCATTAATCAAATTAAATCAACTTCTTCAGGTCATTTTCAAATGACACTTGTAAGTTTCTTTCCTATTGATGAATTTTGTATATTTTATTGATTGCTTGTAAGTTCTATTCTTTGTGGTTTTGTTATATGATACCATCATTTTGTATATAATACATAATGTATATATATATATATATATAACATACATTAGGATCAGCCAGACCAACTCACGCTAGAAACCTTTAACGAAAAAGTTACCGAATGACGAATGTTCATAGACTTGAATGAACAAACCAGATTCATGTTTACTTTTCTTTTTAATAATAAAATGAATATAAAATATAGTTCATATTTGCAAGCTTACTAAATAAATGAACAAAAATTTCAAGCGAAACAGTTCACAAATGAATGCTGAAATGGACACTGTAAAGCAAGACTATTTTTAGTTAGAAAATGATGTTATTCAATAGCTGTAGAAAGTAGACCGAAAAAGATGTGAAAAGGAAAAAGTATCTTCTTACGGGCTTGACTTTAGAAGGCTATAGGACGATAAGAGTATTCACTAGGGTTCAAATCCCACTTCCTACATTTGTAGGAGTGGATTATTGGGGGGGGGGGTCGAGAGTCCAGAGTTTCAGCCCAGGCATGCATGGTGCAAGCTCAGCATATTGCCCAATTGGGTGACACTGTGGTGTCTGGAATACTAACTACTGACTCGCTGTTCCAAAAAAATAGTATTCACCGTGAGAGTGCTTGTTGTTAGAATGATGTACTATGTGTTGTTGGTGTTCAAAGGGGTGAGAAGTGGCAAATTGGATACAATGTGTTGTTAGTAGTTGCAGTCCTTATTAATAAAGCCATTATATTGTGTGGAATTGCAATATCAAATGGTGTTAGTGGAAGACAGTGGTTACCGTATTTGTTGTGTACGTGGTGTAAATTTTTAGCCTTTTATACTATGCCTTCCCTATGTTTCTTTTATCTCTCAATTCACGTCTTTCATGTTTCTTTTTTGATCTTATTCATCATTTTAATTTTCTACACGTGTTGATCTGTTTTAGTTGTTTGAATTATATTAATATGATAAACTCTATAGGACTTATCAATGAAAGGATAGCATCATATCCTCTAATCTCTGATTAAGATAAATAACTAAATCAGAATTGATCATTTTTTGCAGAGAAAAGTTATCATTCTTTGTATCATATAGTAACTAAGTACCACTTGGTGTTTGTTTTGCCTATTTGAAGTATTTAAATGTATCATTACTGCATCTGCTTAATAGAAAAGGCTTGTACTTAAAATTTTGTTGTGTTGTATAGTTTAGTGTGCAGGAAATGTGAAGTCAGTGTCGGGCTGATCTGTTTGGTTCTTATTCTCTGTCAAACCCAGAATTTTAATTATCTGTATTTTCCCCCAATCTTTGTTTCTGACTTGGAGAACAATTATGTATATTCGTTTCTGTTTTGATTGAGTTCACACAGTTGCTAAGGTTAATTTGACTTGTATTTGTTACTCATAGATTAATAGAAATGCAACAACAATTTAGAAATTTATTTGTCGTTTTATAGGACTCCGTGCAAGATCTCAAATCTGAATATAAAATGTACGAGGATATGGTGTTTGAAAAGATCAAAGGTTTGTTGTCAAGTGCTTACCATTTTCACTTTGGACATCTATTTTCTTTCTATCCTGACGTGTTTGGCTAACAATACACTGTCGTGAATGCTGGTCACAGAGGGTGTCTATTTTACTGCTTCACATCCTTTTGCAACAACTGGACTGGTTATTGGTTCAGGAATTCTGGCTCTAAAAGGTGAGACTCTTAATTACCTACTAATTGTTTACAGTTTAAATTCAACAATACACTGCACTACTGCTTAATGGTAATGTCCATTGCTTCCTTTAATAACTAAACACTGTTAATTTGGTACTAACTGGCAATAGAAAGCTTTAGAAGTAAAACCAAGCTGTCATTATGACTCTTTTCATTCGAAGGTACAAGAAAGTACTAAAGTTAATAATAAGCTTAAAAAAAATTATATGGAGACTGTAGTACAGTGTATATTTTATTTTATATTATTCTTATCAGGAATAAGAAGTTTCTAAATAAGTTAGTTACATTTTAATATATAGATGGAATTTCTTGTTAAACAGCTACTGTCCTGACTCTCGATAACTTGTGTATTGTTGCAGGGACAAGGCGTTCTTTATACTACAGCACACTGCGCCTTTTTAGCAATGATGAGGTAAACAAACACACGTTTTAGAATTTAAGTATGAAGTTTCTCTTTTTGTGATTTCCCTTGAAGAGGTGAATTAGCTGCGTTAAGCATTTAACAGAGAAGCTAGATATAGTGTATGAGCATTGCTATATCATCCTACAATTTGTGCCTACTTCATCCTTCTACACATAGAGATGTTGACATGTGTCCACACTCATGTCTCTCACTTAATTTCATCTTTTCATTTTGACATGTGTTATAATCATAGGTGTAGGAGGATTTGTTGGCATAAAAAATGTAATTATAATATCATTTTTGATAGTATATACATTTGAAGGAATGATGTCATGACCCTCCTTTGCAAACCCTTATGAAGTCAATCAAGTGGTGCTTCCGTTGTGACCATGTATCTTTTTTTGTTCGTGTGAATAGGCCATGCTTGCTAAAGCTAACACTAAGGTACAAGCGTTACGAGACTCGGTGCGAGCTTTAACAGAAGAAAGCAAGAAGTTGGAGGTACTCATTTCGGTGCCTATCAATTTTCCTTAAAGCTAAAAATCGCTTTCTGCTGCGTCTTGGTCTCTAAAAGTACTGACTATTTTTAGTAGCATATAAAGTGAATGCGTTGTTTTGTGCCAGTAATGAAGAGAACATCTCATTTATGTGTTGATTAAACCTACTACAGTGTGATATATATATATATATGATTAGTACATTAAGTTTGATTACATAATATATATATATATATATATTATGTAATCAAACTTAATGTACTAATCATTTAATGAAATTATAAAAAAAGACAAACAGTATTAGCAGGTCATCCCAACTTGTTCAAATGATTTACGTGCTCAACTAGCTACTTGCTATGTCCAATTTGTCCATTTTGCCACGAATACTGGTGGAGATATGAAACTCATAGTCATTCATTTTCAGAAGTTCTCGCTAGACGCAGAAGTTGAGCTAAAGCGGGGGCGGACAAAACTCAGGTTTGTATTTCGTAAGTTAAGTTGGTTTTATGGTATACGGTTGTTTTCAACCCAATTTTCATCTTCCATATGTTGAAAGACAAATCCAATTTATTAATGTACAGCCAAGCAGGAAAGCAAATCCAAGGTGTCATCAGCACAGCTTATAAGATTGAAAGACAGGCAGGAGGTATGCAGTTATCACTTTTATTTGATTTTTGTGTAGATTGAGAAAAGTTGTCGTGTTATTAGTGCAATGCCCTTACGACTCTCTCTTTCAATCAGGCTTGAAAGACATACTCAAGGAACTTCCTAAAAGAGATGCTTTAGGATTCCGGTCTCAAGTACGTATTTTACATTTTTACTATAGTCATTTTTTAATAATCTTTTAAATCTATGCAAAATTTATAACTGTATTCCGTCCATGATATTACGTGGAAGGCCATGGACAATTCATTCAGCCCATTTACGGTTGATTTGGGATATAATTATTGGTTAAAAATCAATTTAGTCGAAGTGACTGAAGTGTATTTAAAAGCTTACAATCTTTTGTATCACTTCACAGAAATTAGATTATCAATTTAATAATGTAGATTTTGAAATCATATGTAACTAGTTAATCAACTTGGGTTTAACCCGGGCGGTTTAGTTATAGTTTTAAAACAAAAATATATATAAATATGTATGTAAAATGTGTTGTTATCACATTGTTACTTGATATGAATATCTTTGATTAAGTAATACAGTTATTTGGAAAATAAGAGTAAGTACTACATTTACACAAAATAAAAAGCACAAAACCCACTTTATTAATATACTTGATCAAACACGAAATTAAAAGGTTCTTAACACCAAAGTATGAAAATGTGTGACGTAGCTTGAACATAAATCAACATAATACCCCATTTTAACTGTCGGAAACAGGCTTGTAGTCTTGTAGATCATCATTGTCGCCGATCCTTATCACACTGTCTAAATGGTTGAAATGGTGCACTGGTCTTTTTGCATATAACCAAGCGTGAGAGGTGTATTGAAGCTTTTGATTGATCCCAGTTGATTAAATTAGTATAACTATAAGTTATGTTTCAAGATCACATATCATGATTGATGTTCCATTGAGATATCCATTATCATCAGAAACCATAATGCCCGCATAGTATAGGGGCTTCCTTGTACAAAAATCAATACAAAAACATTAATAACCTTATCAGTAAAGTAATACTACAACCCAAATAATACTGTAATACAGTGTCTAGTATATATGACTATATATCTGGAGTTTAGAAAATTACTGTTTGAAATAATTGTCAGTAAAATTATAACCATATATATTACAAAATACAGTTCCTCTATAAGAGAGTCTAAATGTTTCCGAAGATCTAATTTTCTTGCAGAATTTAAAACAAAACATGTTATGTTGTAACTATAGAACCGACATCCTTAGCTAGTAATCAGAGAATAAGTGGTCAAGGTAGAAAATGGGGGAAGGAGGCTTGTGTACGGGTTGAAATTTGAAAATGAAATTTGGTATGACATGAACTGGAAATCTGGAATACTTCTATAGTTAAATATTTGTCAAAGATATCGAGAAAAACGTACCATTTCCTTCAAAAAAAAAATAGTTTTCTAATGATACTAAGTGACTGTGGAGGCCAATACATTAATATCACGCATCAACAAAACTCGACCCATTTAATTGACCCATCAGCCCGTTTGTTTATAAGACACAATCACCCCATTAGAAATATAAGTTCATTGTATGGATGGTTTCACCTTCACATTATTCAACTCCAACAGTCCAAGACATAACTCATATTCAGATACGGGTTAAATCTCATATTCAAACAGAGGGTAGATAAAGGGATAAACTTAAGGCATGTATGTAAACGTATAAACTTAATTAATATTGCAATAATCAAAATGTGTGACATCACTCCGTGTTACAATTAATAAGATGAAAGGGTATTGTGTATACATCATGAGTCAATAACTCTAACAAAAAGTTAAAAATTCAATAAATATTAGTTTGACATGAAAATACTTTTAATGGATTAGAAACGAAATAGTGTAAGCATAATGAAGGACAAGACTTTACCTCATATGATTTACAATGACTAACATCCTTGCTTCCACGAAATAAAACTAATATCCTCAATCATGAACTATAAACTCATAGTACGTTAAAAAATTAGTGTTATGCAAGATGAATGATAAAATGTTACCTGTTTATGATAGCACAATTCAAGTTTGATTTTAAAAGTAACCTGAAACAAAGAAAAAGAACTATACATCTGTTACCTTTTGACCCTTTTCAAAATATGATTTATGGGGATCAAGTTTGTTCATCTTGCTGCTACAGAAAAAGGGAATTGGGTGATTAGATAAGCAAATTCTAAACCTCATGAACTCCAAGTTCCTGGTCAGAAATTTAAATTTTTGACTAAAAGATAGAGTGAGGATATAATATGAGTATCAAATATATTGGCGCACTTTATATAACAAATGTAAGTATTTATGTTCAGAATAACATGAAAGATGATATAAGAGCGAAATAAGATAATTCTGTTGCTGATGTGGGACAACTAAGCTTCTCTGAGTGTAACAACCAAAAAAATACCCTTCTGTGAGCTATTGCTTCTACTAAATGGAGAATGTAAAAGGGGCTTCTTTGAGCGTATGTTCTCGAACTATTAGCTTCAGATGGGATTATCACGTCTTGATTCTGTTATCCAATTTTTGTTATCCAATTTCTCTGATAACCATGTGATATTAGTGCCTTTAAGCCAGTAAACCATACCTCAGCGGCTCAGCTTCATCCTTATCCTTGCAGATCTATGTATGCAAAATAAACTTCTAGATTATAAATTGAATTTCTCAAAATCTGTTGTTGAATGAGAGAAAACTTGCGAGCAATAAAACAAATTTAATAAACGTTTAGTTGTAGAAAGAGTTAAAAATCCTACCACATCCAGTATTCCAGTGACCTGTCATTGTATATTTAGGGAAAGCGACTGATATTCCTTCTCAGGCCATGAATACCTTTGAAAGATTGGCTACACAACACAGTCAAATCTTACTGTACAACACCTTCTATGATCTCCAAATCTTCAACTACCCCAAGATACTGTACAACACCTCCCCACACCTCCTCACTAAGTCCTGATATACCTTCAATGCTCAAATACGTGACTGATAAGCTACACCAAGAAAACAAATTAAACAAGAACTCCTTAATAGTGAAAAATAAGAACCCTAATATTAGACAGACTTCGTAGATGACAAACTTCGAATTTAAATGATGAAAACTGAGAAAAAAATAATAATAATAATTATAACCCTAAAATTTGAAATCTTAAAGCTCTTCACTTGAAATGGGAAAATTGATACCTTGATTGCTTGCCACGTGTAAATATTTTTAAAAGAAGTTTAATTTTGGGAATCTGTTTTATCAAGAATAAAAAACTCAAGAAAAAAGGGTAAACATTTGCTTATGGGTCAAGCGGTCTGAAAACTTCACCTCACTCGTATTTCCACCTCTAGTCATTGAATACTTACTAGATGGAAAAGCTTCTCACGAAAGATATACTGTATTGTAGGTGTCCGAACTGGCATCACAAGCTAAACGGGAAAGGAAGGTCCTCAATAAAGAGGTTAAAAAGATATCTAATTATGGTATCTCAGTCTGAGCACACAACCATTGTAAGGTGAACATGTTAAAAGTTGAAATTCTCTTTCTAGCTTAAGAAGTCCCCTAGGCATGCTTTTCATAAGGTTCTTTTATTGGGCTTCTGTTTAATGTTGTAGCCTATACTCATAATATGATTTAATGCGTCATAGTAATGGTCATGCTCAATTTTGGCATCTTGGAATAATGTTTTAGTCTGAAGGAGGAACAAATTCGGTTGTTGTTGAGGTTACTTGGAAGTTTCATGTGTAATGGTATTGATTTTGTGGTAAATGTGGTGGACTGGTGGTTTATTGTGATGTATTGGTATTTACTATTTTGTTTATAGCTAGTATATCTAATCTATTGGGAAAAATATGGTTGAATGGTATGCAGCCATCTTGCCAGCTACTTTTGGGTAGTGGGTGACGTTCAAATCCATTTCGGTAGGTTCTGGTTTGAAGTTGTGTGATAGAAAGATGGACGGATATGTATGGTTACTTGGTGTGATTTTTGAACTTTGAATATCCCAAAAAGCGATACCAACTTCCGCAAGTTTTTGTTTTGAGTATGCCATGTCAAAGCCATAACAAATTTAAAGTCTAGTAGTAGACAAACAAAAAGAAGTTTGTGGGATCATCGTTCAATAGGAACCTTTTCCTTTTTCGGAACGTGTCATATGTCCAGACTTGATCATGAATCCCCACGGATTCTCAAGGTAGAATATGCACCCACCAGGGCACAAATATATCACTTTGAAGCTGGTCAGGAAGCAAAAGTTAGGGAAATTGGTATGGACAAATGACAATAATGAACTACATGTAAGGGTATAGTAACACTACTTTTGTACAATGTGGTCTAATATCCATTGAAGGATTTCTGCTATATCTGTTCTTGATTGCAATCAATTATGTATGAGTCTGTTCTCAAATATGTTGTATGGTGTAAACGAGCAAACTACATGCTTGGCAAGAACTGTTTTCTACAAGACTATACTATACATGGGCTGCAATTTACACTTTTATATATTGTTTTCAGTTTTCCAAATGGGAAAATCGAATATGCAGTTGACTGCAAAGTTCATAAATGTAGTCATACACACATATCATATAGTTGATTGATATATTACAAAAATGTCCCCCTGATTTTCAAGGTAACTACATCCAAAACTGATGCAATTAACAACATCCAAGCTAAACCCTTTCCAAATACTATGGGTAAACCATGGGATTTAGTTATAAAGTCTCAATGATGATTGCAGAATTAACATGTGTCCATGAACACACTTAAGTTACAAATAAATCTGCCTTTGCATAGATGTAGAATCTAGATGCTAACCTTTGCAAACTGCAACCTATTGCATATATTATGAGCACATGATTGAAATATAGTGCTTTACTACTCTGGTATTACTACAAAAGTACAAAGGATGCTCATGTTTACAAAAAGGATCAGCTTGCAACAACAAACTTCTTTGCAATACAAACCCATGTGAATCACAGCTATCTATACTATTATTATAAAAAATTTAGACTCATTGTGAAAGATTACACTTTAAGTATATGTGAAATGACCAATATACCCATCTCATTAATTTATATCATTTATCATTTAACTTTTAAAATACATACACTATCTCTTTACATCAATTACCGACATTACTTGCCGCTTCTAACACCATCACCACCCGTCGTTGTTACCATACCTAATCTTTTTAACCTATGAGTGTTCCATAACTAATCTTATGTGTCAGACAACCTTATATTTCCAATTCTAACATTTAGTATTTCAATGAGAGATAACAAGAACAAAATTAAAAGAAATTACGGGCTTTTAAAATTGGGACTAATATCATATTTTTATGGTTATGCTTGTTATCAGGCTAATTAGTTTAGCCCTCTTTATCACCTGACTCACCTCATTTAATTTTAACACAAATAAAATGAACAAACAAATGAAGTTTTCCAATTCAAATTACTCGATATGACGATTCACTTTAACATAAATACGAGATATCTCATGAGACCATTATCGAACTCTGCCCTTAACCACCCAAGTTCATGTTGACTTTTAATTGATTTTTCTAAACATATAATCATAGTTGACTTTTCTAAAATGCATGACTTCTATTATTGTAGAAAATAAACTTCTTTAGGGGCTATATGTAAACATATATAAGCAAAACAAAAAGAAATCTTGCTACTACCCACTCAATCATATTCAAAGTAGCTGTCCGACCAGAAAAAAGCTTATTCTCCGTCGCCGGTAAGCTTTTTCAATTCTCCGGCCATCTTTTTATCATATTTATTTGATTTTAGTCTTTTATTTTTATAGCCAAATTTTCAATCTTTTTTACTTTGAAATAGAAATTAGGGCTAACTATTATTAATCTTTAGCTGGGGTTTTAGTTATTTGTTTTTTATTTAGATCGGGTAAGGTGAGAATATTTTTTAGTCGACTTTGTATATTTAGTTTTTTTTTTTTTTTTTAGCTCTATGGGATATTCTTTACCAGAGTAAAAAAAAATATATATATATATCTCTTCTGTTATCAAGGTAATTTACTTGCAAATGCACTAGTTATAGTTGCTGCCTACTTATGTGTCATTCTTACTTTGGGTACTGAACTAGGCATCCTAGGAGACACGATCCGTTCCGTTCCTATGCTTACGTTAGGGTAAAAAAGCTATGGTAGTTGCAGGAATTGTTAAACGAGTGATTTCGTTTTCACTAATACCTGGATGGAGATGTGTGGGTTAACAACAAAAGTTACTGTTGTCTTTGCATTATTTTTCTTTATATTAATATTTTTAACAACAACACCAACAACAACAACAAAACCCAATCCCTGCATGCGGGGTATGGGGATGTGAGATGTAGACAGTCTTGCCTCTACCAGAGGTAGAGAGACTGTTCCATAAGGACCTCCTGCCAAACGCGGCAATAGTATGAGAGTGTAAAGGGTTTAGTAACCATACCTGTCGGCCCGGTTACATTAAGAGTAGAGAAGAATAGCAAACATACAACATAGTTTTTATATTTTTAAACTATTATACCGTATCATGTATGGGGCTTTTTATACGTTTCATTTATGTTCATACATGAAATAAGTTTTTTATGTTATTTAAGGGAAGCGCGTCATTCAATGGTTTTAGTAACTATTGTTGTAATGTCTTAATAATCAAATGGCTCATTTTTTTAGTCTCTTATTGATGCTTCCATGTATAGTTTTTACAACTGTTTCACATTTGCAGAGATATTCTGAACAGCAGCATATTATATGGCTTCCTTTCGAGCATTCCTGAACAGTCCTGTTGGGCCTAAAACAACTCATTTTTGGGGTCCTGTAGCAAACTGGGGATTTGTTGTTGCGGTATGTTTTTCTTACTAGATATTTCCAAATGCACTAGAGGTTGTAAATTGGTTGGTTTGAAGGGGTTAGGTAACGGGTAGAAAATGGTTTCTTTCTGATGCAGCTCGAAACAAATCAGGTTGAGTAAGATTACATAAATTATATCATTACAATGTATTAATACGAAGTTTCGAATTAAGGGATTAAGTATCCTGTATGCACTATAATACATTTTTGTCGATTTGGGAGTTTCAGCTCATTTGACTAGTCCTCTTTCAGCTATTGTTTTAGATTTTACGGTTATACCAGTTTAGGATAAAACTTAACCCATGACCACCCATTCATGAAGGTGTCAAAATTGCTATGTCTAGCTACAACAGTACAACAGACTTCTTTGGAAGTTAATATAATTGTTTTCGTTGCAAAAATACTCCTCTGAACGTTTGTGATTGGTGAAACATGGCAGGGGCTGGTGGACATGCAGAAACCCCCAGAGATGATATCTGGAAACATGACTGCAGGTTGGTCAACCTTTATTTTAAATGAATGTGGCTACGATCGTTAAGATTGTCATTTTACTCCAAACTTTTTGGTGCAGCGATGTGTGTGTATTCTGCATTATTCATGAGATTTGCGTGGATGGTGAAGCCTCGTAACTATCTACTTCTAGCATGCCATGCCTCAAATGAAACAGTTCAGATGTATCAGTTTTCACGTTGGGCAAAGAGTCAAGGGTAAGCTACTTTTCATTCAATACCAGCTGCACTTCTATCAGTGTCTTGACAGTTTCGACCCATGTATATTAAAATTGGACGTTTTGGTTTATAATCTCTTGGTAATGGGTCCATCTAGTAACATTAAAAATTTAGCTGAAAATGGAACAGGTCAAATGATTAAAAAGCTATCCAAAGTATACTTTATTTAATCGGTCATGTTTTTTGTTATATATAAAATCTATTAACTATTTATGAAACTAAAAAGATAAACAAGAATATTGTTGTTGGTTCCAATCTACTCATTTGACCCAACGTGTTCTGCAACCTGTTCGACATGTTCTAAAGCAAGATTTAACTGGTCGTATGATTGTTCCTTTCTTTGTACAATAATTTGAAAAGGCAGCTCGACTTCCATTATTTTCCTTGACTTTAAGTACAGTTCTAGTCCGATCATAGAAACATATACAAGCTCTACTTGATCCTGTTTATGCAATTTTCCCTAACATTATCTTTTTTTCTTCTCTATTTGGTACTGAAAGGTACTTGCAGCAGAAGGAAGACAAAGCTCCGTCAACTTGAACTAAAGTTGTTATCTTTGTTATTCCCAGGACTCGTTGTGTGGTAATTTTGATTTTTTATTGCTTGCTTCTGTAAGCTTAATGTAATTGTTAAAACGAGACTGAGCCAGTTTGACACTTGCATTCACCATATGGGCGATAAATTGATCATTGTTGTTGCTGCCTTGCCTTTTGCCCCTTTATTTTGTTATTTGGTATCTGATTCAATAAATACCAATGTTATCTGGATTTGCCGGTATTGAAACCACTATAGCAGGGCTATGTTTTAATCATATTATTGAAGCTTCATTTTTGCTGAATTTTTCCAATGTGAATTTTGTCATGTTTTAAGGGAAAGATACATCTTGAACAGGATTATAGTAAATCTTTTGACCCTGGGTACCTTGTCAAAGTAACTTCAAGGACCATGTAATATGGGTGTGAGGACCGATTGATCTATTGTCTTGCGTTTTTCACTTTTTTGAGTCATTGACAAACCTAAGGAGAGGCTCAACTGGATCAATAGAGTAAATGTGTGCTGCCACATACTCATCATTAGTTGAGAGACTTGAAGTATCAGCAATAGGTGAGTCATCAACATCATGATGTGTCGCTGACTCTATTGAAGGATCAGCAAGATCGCTGAGGATTCCTTCAGCAGATGTCTCATTTGAGAGATCTCCTAGCGCTGAACAGCTTTCATCAAAAGTAACATGAATTGATTCATCTACTTTTTGAGTGCGAGTATTGAAAACTCTGAAAGCTTTACTAATAGAAGAATATCCCAGAAAGTAGCCATCATCAGCTTTGGGATCAAACTTACCCAAATGATCCTTATCATTCAGGATGAACACTGGACATCCAAACACATGGAAATATCCAATTTGGGGTTTCTTACCCTTAAGAATTTCATAAGCAGTCTTGTCATGTCGCTTGACAATAAGACACCTATTTTGAGTGTGGCAAGCAGTACTAACTGCTTCAGCCCAGAATTTACTAGTAAGAGAGGACTCACTGAGCATGGTTCGAGCAGCTTCAATGAGAGTTTTGTTTCTCCTTTCAGCTACTCCATTTTGTTCAGGAGTTCTAACAGAGGAGAAGTTTTGTCTAATCCCTTGATCAGCATAAAGACTTTCAAGAGTGTGGTTTCTGAACTCAGTGCCATGGTCGCTTCTGAGTTCTTTAACACGTATGCTGTTGAGGTTTTCCATCTTTTTAATGAAATTGATTATTTCCTCAGCAGCATCACTCTTAGAATGAAGAAATATTGTCCAAGTATATCGTGAATACTCATCCACGATGACTAAGGTGTATTTGCTACCCCTTAGACTTTGGACATTCACTGGACCAAAAAGGTCCATGTGAAGTAGATGGAAGCAGCTATTGATGGAATTGGCTTGTTTAGTTTTGAAAGTGGCTCGGTGGCTTTTACCCTTTTCACAGGCACCACAGAGCCTATCCTTCTCATAAGTGAGAGGAGGAAGGCCTCGAACAAGATTTTTCTTGGCTAGAGAATTGATTGTTTTGAAGTTCACATGCGACATACGCTTGTGCCACAACCAATTGATTTGAGAGGCAGCTTTTGAAAAGAAGCAGGTCTCGCTGTCAGTTTTGACAGGAGTGAAATCTACCAAGTAGATATCTCTCTTTCTAGGAGCGACCAAAACTACTTCTTTATTTACATTTATTACTGTGCCTTGATGCTTATCAAGGATAACCTTGTAGTCAGCATCGCACAGTTGACTGATGCTAATCAGATTGTGTTTCAAGCCGTTCACGTAAGCGACCTTAGTGAACTTGATTAGCCCATTTGAGAGAGAGCCATATCCTTTAGTTTGGCCAGTAGAGTTGTCACCAAACACAGCTGTGGGACCATCAGTCGCCACAAAGTTATCCAGCAGGTCCTTGGATCCAGTCATGTGCTTTGAATAGCCACTGTCCAAATACCACACTTCTTTTCCTAGCGAGGCCTGCATGGATAACAATAGAAGGATTTAGGCAGAATCGAGATTTTCTCCTGTTAGGACCAGTTCACCTGGAACTGGCCAGTCACCAGTTCACACTTGCCAGTCACCAGTTGCATCTGGAGACTAGTGAAACTGGTGACCAAGATGATTTGTCGAGAAATATATTCAAGTCCAGTTGCACCGTACAGTTAACGCAACTGAAGACTTCCTCCAGTTGAGAACTGACCAAGTTGAAGAAGCATTCCAGTTGAAGTCGAAGACAACAAATGGAAGATAGAGAATGGCAATGGCAGCGAAGCCCAGTTGGCATTCTAGTCAGTTACAAACTGGAGACCATCAGTGGAAAGCCCTTACAAAGCTTTACACTGATTACGAGGAATTGACTTATATGCTTTATGTACCTTTACCCGGATAATAAGCCTTATCTTATTATTTAAGTATTAAAAGGTACATAAAGGTGGTTATGTAAAGTCACTTTAACATGCGACTTTACACTGCTTTTTAAGGAATTAAATGTTATTCCTTAAATGCTCCCAACCACATTTGTACGGCTAAAGTTAACATCCCAATGTTAACTTTGCCTATAAATACAAGTCATTGCACAACCAAGAATTTAAGTATTCGATCTCACAAAGTTATTTCACAAAGACGAATAACTTCACACTTTGCAAACCTGCAATATTCTTGGTGAACTTGTGCAATCTTCTCTCAATCGCTAAAAGGAACATTTCACAACTTTAAGTGTTTCGATTGTCTTGAGAAATTCCGAGTATAGATCAATTGTATTTCATAGGTTGTTAGGATATTTACATTCGTGTATTATCTTGGTTCCGCATCAACCTTGTAATTTGTTTAATATCAATAAATAAATTACACATTGAAAAATACATATTGTCTCATCAAGTTATCTTACAAGTTATTTGTATTATTGCATTGTTCTTTACTTATTGTCTTTTATATAAGTAATCTATCTAGAACTTGGTATATACACACTGCAACTGGTCGTCTCCAGTTCAGTGCATATATTGCAAAGTAACTCCACCATCGACATAGAGGTGTCTTCAGTAGTACCATCTATCGAGTTGGGACTTACATCTCCACTGACGGAATCATCAGTGTAGAGAGGAAGATGAGCATAAGCATCATCATCAGTAGAGAGTGAAAGAGGGGCTCTAGGATCAGCGTTCTCATCAACTGGAAAATTTTCAACGAGTTGATGAGCAGGAAGCATGTCACGAGTAACCTCACGTGTGAAGAATTGATCTTCAGAGGTAAAAGTGACAGAGCTTCCGGTGTTGAGAACAACCATGTTGCTGACTTGATTGTTTTCCCCATATTCAGCCAGTACACTATCATTACCATTGGTAATGATTTCATGAGCCTGGGGAAAGGAGATTCGCTGAGCGGAAATGTATTCAGCAATGTTGTCATCAGTAAGAACAACATCTTCACCCAAGCTGATATTGGATTCAGCTGGGGGAGCTCGCTCAGAGATTACAGAGGAGGGATGAGCAGCGAAAGCTGAGGATAGGTTTGGCTGAATGACTACTTCAGGAGGATTATTGGAGTCTTTGTCATTGCAGTCAGCAGCAATGTGTCCTCTTTCACCACATAGATAGCATTTTCTTCCATCATTCTGACTTTGATTTAGAAGTTCTTTGAGTTGAGAGGACAAGTCGTTGACACGCTTGCTCAACTCACAAATCTCATGATTGGAGGAAGAAGTTGATGCTACTGAAGAGGTCTTTTTCTTCCCAGACTGAACAGGCAAAGTCTTAAGAATAGGGCCAAGAATGGACTTGCCCTTAGATTGAGCATTTGAGGAGGAAGGGCAATGATTATTCAGAACAACTCGCTGACCACCTTGCCGAGGTGGTCTGACTTGCTGAACAGGTCTGAGGTGCTGAGAACCATGACGACTCTGAGCAACTTGCTGACCTCCTAGCTGAGAAGGTCTGACCTGCTGAATAGGTCTTGGTTGCTGAGGGACAAAAGTTCCCTTTGGAACATAGACAGAATTAGGTTGCTGATAACGAGCATCAGCAAACTTAGCTCGTCTATTCATTAGGTGCTCATGCATAACAGACTTTCTGCCAGCAGGAGAAGTATTAGAAGAAGACGGGAGTTGAGACGCAGGACGTTCAGCGACTACTGAGGGAACAGAATTCTCAGCGGGTTGACCATCAGACACAACTTGCCGAGGAGTGCTGTAGTCATATGGAATAGCGACCTTGCTTCTTCTAAAAGGTTCAACGCTGAAACCACCATTGGGCTTAACAGTCAAGAGCCGAGGAGCAAGGGGCTTGAAACCATCACTTGAAGGATTTCCTTCAAATGTTTGGGAGGAGGAATATTGAACACGGCCTTCATTCGGCATCATATCAATGATAGGATGATTAGGAAAGACGGTTTTAGCAAAGCTAGCTGATGAGCTAGTTTGCGAGGAAGAAGAAGTGCTGGGAGAGGAAGACTCATCATTCAATTCAGAGTGATAGTCATTTCCTTTGGTAAAGTACTTTTTCAGCATTTCCTCAGGAGATGCCACAGCACTTTGAGGAATCCTCTCTTCAGGAGCAGGACCGTCGCTGAACATATTAGTTATGATAGCGGCAGTTTCATAATCACCACCAATAATGGCTTTTATTTGAGCGGGCACCTGCTTACTGAAGATTTGGTCATGAAGCCTGGAGGCTTTAGACCATGAGGTTACAATCTTCTCAAGGTCAGCGACCTGATTTTTCAGCTTCTCATTGGATATAGAAAGGGTTTGATTAAGAAGCTTTTGAGATTCAAGCTCAACATGGACATTTCTTAGGTCCTTGAGCTTGTCAGCTTTATCACTTAACTCAGCACTAACTGAGTTAAGTTTGGACTGAAGGTCAGCACGAATTGACTCGACATATTGAATGTCACAAGTAAGAGATTCAAGAGTAGTAGGTTTGTCCTCTTCAGAGGCATAGGAAAAGGTGCATACCTTCTTGATAGTGACATTCACCCACTGACTGGAGCACACTTGATCCTTTGTCAGCGCCTGATCATCAGCGAGTGCCATAAAGCAGATGGCATCAACAAAGTCCTCGCTGTCAGAAACGTCAGAGTCAGCCCAGTCATGTTCTTCAGCAACAAGACCTTTGGCAGGAGCTTTGGCTTCTTCCACTTCAGCCATTTTTGCTCGAAGCTCATAGTACTTTTTCTTGTATTCATCAGCAGGCTTGACTGAAGAGGGCCTCGCTGATGAAGAAGAGGACTTCGCTACCTGCAAAGAAGGAATAGAAACTTTGCATTCTTTTTGGTAATGGCCCTTTCGACCACACCTCCAACATTCTTCTTGCGACTTATCCACCACTGGTTTTTGAAATGGAGTCGACCTAAGACTATTCCATTTTTTAGAATATCGTTTACCAGCGATAAGGGCAAAATTCATGAAATCCGAGAACATGTTTTGTCTCTCCTCGAAATCGAGGTCATTGACAAGATCTTGGATGTCAGAGGGGGTGGAATTGCTGATGTCAAGATGGACAGTACTGACTTCAGCAGAGACCAGTGCAAGAGGGTCATGAGAATGAGATGTGCTAGAAAGAGAAGAAGAAGATGAGCCAGCATGCCTTAGAGATTCAGCCTCAGCTCTCAGATTTTGAGCAAGGGCTCTCTCTTCAAATTGAAGAGTGCCATAGAGGGATTCTAAGTCATGCGTTTTCAGCAGTTTGGTGGTTCGAAGAATTTGTCTTAGACCTTGCCATTTGATAGGCAAGACGTCAATGAACTTGTGGCATATTTCAAGCGTATCATGCTCTATGCCTACGTTTGTCATATCATTCAAAAGACATTTGAACCGATTATAGGTGCCATCCAGACTCTCATTAGGAGAGAGAAGAATCCTTCATAGGCACGTTTCAGATCTATTTTCTTGGTGGCTAGAACATCTGCCGTACCATCGAATCTGGAACACAGATTATCCCACACCTTTTGGCAGTAGAAAGTTTGATGACAGATTTCATTATGTCATCGGGAAGGGTGGTAATGATCAAATTTCTCAACCGAGCATCCAGATTGACAAGCCTACGCTCATCATCTGTCCATTGTACTTCTGGTTTTATGAGCTCAGAGACAACCTCAGGAGCATCAGTGGTGGCTCCTGGTGTCCTGGTAACCAGAACCGGTACATATGGCCCTCTGGTCAGAATGGTCATCAAGTAAGGTTCAACTCCTACTATGTGTAGGAGCATTCTCTCTTTCCAAGATCCGAAATCATGAGTTTCGAATCTTGGTGGGATAGAGACATACCCAAAGTCTCTGGTATTAACCAGAGTAGGAACCGAAGCCATGTAAAGAAAAGGTTTTAAAAGAAAGAAAAGAAAAGATTTTAGATGCAGAAAATTAAAGTACAGAAAGAAAGATAATCTTGCAAACGCTTTTCAGATCAGTTTCAGTGTATCGAAACACTGCTCTGATACCAACTGAAAGTCCCAAGTTTGCAACGATTAAGTAATTAAACAACTAAGGTAAATTACTCTAAGAACATAAGATAAGAAAGTAAAGATGTTTAATAATAAGTAACATAGATTAAACAGTGAATACATGGTCGGTTTTACAAAGAAATAGAAGAGAAAATATTGTTAAGTTTTTGACACACTAAAAACTTAACAATTATACAAAGAGAGAAAAACACACTAAGTGTAATATGGCATACACCAACTGTGTTGCGGCTAGGTCAAGTGATGTCTTATA
Organism: Erigeron breviscapus; assembly: GCA_034093135.1. Lineage (NCBI taxonomy): Eukaryota > Viridiplantae > Streptophyta > Magnoliopsida > Asterales > Asteraceae > Erigeron > Erigeron breviscapus. The sequence continues at coordinate 63,322,420 of CM067173.1, forward strand.
TAGGGAGAGAAGACATCACATGACAACCCAATAGATGTTGACACATGAAGGTTGTCAACAATCTATTGGTGTGTAAGACTGGTCTTCAGGAATCTCTGTTTGCCATCCTGTTTCTTTCCCAAAACGGTATGAAAGAGAAACACCTTAGTACCATTTTGGTACAAGGTCACATGTCTTCATTCTGATCTATCAACACGTGTCCTTGGGGACCAGCCTTCTTATCTTCATCTTCCCGCCCATATTTGACTCACAAAACATGGCGGTGAGTCATTGAACTTATCCTTTAACTCGAAGATAGTGATCGCTAAGAGCTCGCTGAAGAAGCCTCTCGCTGAGTCTTTCAGCGAGTACTTGACTCAGCAAGTCTTCAGCGAATCCATGACTCAACAGGTTTATTTATACGTCTTTCCAATTCTTTTGTTTTTCTCGTTCCACTCGTTGGGGTTCATAGCCGTAGTCCCCGTTCTTTCTCTTTTTTTTTCTTTTTTTTTGTCCGTAGCCTACCATTGCCCCAAGTGGCCGTAGCGTACTCCTTGACCGTAGCCTATCTCGATCCGTAGGTTTCTTGACCGCACGATATCTAAGAGTTCCGTAGGCTGCGCGATTCCGTGGTATGTTCTCATTCGTATACTACTTATCCGATCCGTAGGGTGCTAAAACTTGACAGGTTTGTCTCGCATTCTTTGTTTTTATCATGGGTGGTTGTAAAAAAGATTTGGCCTTACATAAATGTAGTATAGACAAGGAAGTCATGCTTTGGTTTCTTAAAAAATATAGGTTTCCTCCTCGTAAGGGTTACATGGTTCCTAGGCCTACGGATACCATTAAAAATGTTCCGCCGGGAAAAGTGGGTTTATACTTTGCTATGTTTGAGCTTGCGAACATCCGATTACCTTTTACATCTTTCTTTCTAAGTGTTCTCCATTACTTTGGATGTCATGTGTCACAAATCACCCCGATGGGGGCCGCTCGTATTTCCATGTTTGAGGCTTGTTGTAGGGCTCAGGGTGGGGAGCCTAAAGTCGAATTGTTTCGTAGGTTTTTTAAGTTATGTTGTTCTGGGGATTGGTTTGCTATGGAGAAGAGGTCAGAGCCTGGGTTGGGTGAGTGTATTACAGATTTCAAGGATTTTTAAAAGGCTGGAAAGAGTAAGTGTTTTTATGTAGATTCGTCGATTGTGCTACCTAATTATTATCGAACTCTTGAATTCAAGGATCTTGACACTAAAGGGAAAATGTCTGACCCTGTTCCATTTGAGGATTTTGATGTGGAATTGTATAAGTCCCTGTTGGCATCCAAGGTTAGTTGGAGGACGTTGCCAGAGGAGATTCTTTATCTTGCCAAATTAAGTAAGACATGGGCTCATCATCCCGCGGAGCCATTGATCTGGGGCGCGGATGGGAAGGGTATGGAGCCAAAAGTTATTTTAGTTTGCTTTATATTGACTGATACGTGTGTGTAATCCATAGCTATAACTTGTAGATATGTGCATATCTGTAACATTATATCTTGAGACTATGTTTTTAATTAACCAATATCTTTTGATTGCAGTGATGGACTTTACCTCTTTTCTGGTAGGAGGTTATGAAAAGGTTGCTTTTACTCCGAACGTCTCTGAGGGCCAGCGGGTGCCTGTTGTTAAGGACTTGGATTATTCTAAAGAGCTTGAAGCGTTTTTGGATAATGAAGAAGAAAAAAAGGGACGGAGGGTGCGAGCAGGTCGCAGGCTTTGGGGTTGTCTGCCTGTGTTAGTGATTTTGGAAACATATCGAGTAAGAAAAAAAAGAAACAGGTGGTAAGTCAGTCGGGTCCAAAACGCAAGGGTAAAATGGATAGGGAGGTGGTGTCTGATCATCCCAAAATGAAGAAGCCTAAGGTTTTTGAGGGAATAAGGTTGACTGAGCCGTCTGGTGGAACCTATAGGCTTCGCAGTGATGGTCAGAGTACTTGCTCTGGTTACGGTATGGGGAAAAGTAAGGCTTCCTTGATCAAGGTGTTTGGTTCTAAGGCGAATGTGGAAGAGGTGCCCCCTAGCGAGCTTTTAGACGGAGGAAGGGAGAAAGAGGAAAGAGAAGAAGAGGATGAAGAAGAGGAAGAAGAAGGGGAAAATGCTACGGGAGGTTACTATGCTCCTGACTTCAAGGTTGATGATCTTCCCGCCATTGGTCCTACTACTAAGGATTGGGAGCCTCCTGAAATTCCAGATGTAGATGGTCCTTTTACTTTGACACTTTCTGGGGTTCCTTGTAAGAGTGGTCTGCTCGAAAGAAGTGATAGAGCGGCTTATATTTCTGGCGTGGTGATGTCTTCCCGCCTTAAGGAGATGGCTGGTCGTACTATCGACTCCTTCCATGATCACGGACGTGAGATAGCTATTCAATATATGTCTTGGCAGGTATTATTTTTCTCTGTTCCTTTTTTTTGTTTGTTTGTGCGCATATACATATTTATATATACAAGCAAACCCTTCAATACTTGGTGGTTTCCTTTTTTTTGTGCTTGCAGGATGACAATTTTCGCAGGTGGCTGATTATGGAAAAGAGCCTAAGTGAAGCAAGGAAACAGGTGACAATGCTAAAGCGCCAGTGTCGCAGATATGAAGACAGGTATGACACATTTGCATTCGAACACCAGGTTGAAGATCTTCAGACTAACTTCAGATTGAAAAACAAAGGAACTCTATGGTGGAGGCAGAGTTAGAGCGTGAAAGGAACAAGATACAGGATTTCGCGAGGGTGAAAGAAGAGTGGAAAGAAAAACACGATAGCGATCAAAGGAAACTAAAGGAGTTGATGTTGGAAGCTAGTGAGAAAGAGAAGTGTTATCATGATGAGGTTCGTGCATTAAAGGAGAAGGTAGGCGAGCTTGTTGGTGAGAAACAAGATGTGTTGGAGGCTATCCCAGAGTTTGTCCGAAAACTTCATTCGAGCCATGAATTCAATTTAGCAATGGTAGAGGTTCAACAGTGTAACATCCCAAACTTTTCTTTACTAGTTGAGTAATGTCGTTAAGTCAATATTGTGTGTGTCGTTAAGTCTATTTTAGGTTTTATGTATATGTGTAGTTAATGTGTGTTATGTGTGAGGCTTGAAAGCCTAAATGTTAATGTAGTATAAATGTGTGTAATATGAAGATTAATGTCTATGTAGTGACATTTAATGAAGGATTAATGTTGTATATGGTCATTAAAGTAGTTTGTGACCAATAATGAAACATTAGGAAGCCTAGGGGCTAGTTTTGGCATATGTGCAAAGTCAAAAACGGGATTAGTAGTATGGGGGCTGCCATTAGGAAGTTTATTTGCAGATTTGTGCCTCCTAAGAAAGCCCTAACCATTCCCATAGCAAGTCCCTATCAATTTCAAGCCGAAAAGTCCCTTTGTGTGTGATTCGGGTGTGATTTGTCAAGTGTTTTGCATCCCTATTGTCATCTACAGGTAGATCAGGTATTAAATCATTGATTTCAGGTCCTTTTGATATTATGAGTCATTAGGATTAATTATTGGATTTTTGGAGGAATCGTTTAACGAAGATTAATGGTGGTTTTGATGGATTAAAGCCATATATGGTGTAATAAATGGTTAAAATGCTTTGTAATGGTCTAAATATAAAGGATTATGGTGTTTTGAATCTATATGTTAGATCTAGAGTTGTTTGGGGTCGAATTGGGGATGAAAACGATTTTTGTAAAAGTGCAGGTTGAAGGGGAGTTGCGGCGCAACGCCTACTTGCGGCGCAACGTTGCGGCGCAACTCAATTCCAGAAGAATAAGTTGCGGCGCAACATAAGGTGTTGCGGCGCAACTGGAGGCTTGAGCTGCGGCGCAACTCACCTGTTTTCAGCAAATTATAATTTTGAATTGTAACTTCGTTTTGACACGTAGATTAGACCTGAAACTAAATTGAGTCGTTAATGTGTGTGGGTCTAGTTATTGACCTTAATGACGTGAGTATGTAGTTGTCTAATGATCGTTTACTAATATAGGTAGACGCGCATAGTTGCTTTACTCAGTGACTAGTTGTTGATTGTTGTGGACTACGCCGAGGTAAGATACACTACGTTGACACGCTGGGGGATTCAACGAAAAGCTGGTTTCAAATCATAAATACTTCCATTTGGTATCTTTATATTGCATGTGGGCATATGGGATTACACGGGAGGTATTAAGGGTTATGTAGTTGACCATGAGACCTGAAATGCAGTCCCTAATGTAGTGAAATGAAGTAATATACAGTGTTATGATATGAAGTAATATGCAGTGTCTTGTAATGCAGTGTGATGTAGTTTATGTAGTATTATGAAGTATCTCATTATGCATGAAATGTAGAAATGAAGTTGATGTGTGATATATGCATGCTTACATGGCTTGTACACCTAGCTCACTAGACTTATTGGGTTGCCATGTCACTTGCACGTTTAAGGATCCAAACGTAATAAAGTTAAAGTGTGTGAATGTCTAGGAATGTGTGTTACCTAGACTATATGTGTGTGACGGTTTAGGAATGTGTGTTACCTAAACCATATGTGTGAAACCGAGCTCGTAAATATAATGCAGGGAAAGTGTTAAGCTTAACCCGTACTGGTCTTAGCCGGACGAGTGCGTTGACGTAGTTGTTGCTTGGGTGGCTCCTTGCAACATGGTCATTATAATGCAGGGCGAGTAATACGAGGGGTTTGACCAACCTCCATATACGGATTACTCTGGGATTGGCTTGCCATTCCTTAACGACGTATGATGCGTAGCCTTTTGGTTGACCATCTAGTCGGGTGTGATGCAGGGCACACTTATATGCAGATAACGAAGATACGTGTGATAATGTGTGAATAAAATGAAGGATAGACACATTTAGGGTGATTCATCCTAATTGATATGAAGTTGATATGCAGTTATGTGTGAACGTGTGATGTGTGTTGTTCCTAAATAAACTTGTCTAATAATGAAGACTGCTTTAATTGGACAAATGTTTTAATAATATAGTGTTATCTTACTTAGCTAATTCGTTAGCTAACACTTGTTTCTTAAATGTGGTTGTTCCCTCAGGTTTAGCTTGAAGGTAGACGATGAAGGAATAAGTGAGGTGTAGGTAGATGCATGCAGACAACCTTAGCTACCCATAGACGATTATCTCTTTAGACATTTATTTACATTTCGTACTTGATGTCGAATTTATGTAGTATTGTTGAACGGTTGTTTTGTGTAGGGCAACCGTTGGGTTTTCATTTTAAACTATTTGATGGTATTGCATGTAACACCAACTAAACGTAGAAACCGAACAGTTTTTATCGGTTTTGACTTTTAAAGTCTTTTCTTCCGCAATTTGACACCGTTAGGTGAAAGTTTTTGAAAACCCATATTTTTAAACGTCGGGTGTTACAAACAGTTTGCTGTAGCTTTGGGTGCTCACCGTAATTTTGAGAAATTACATGCCAGGAATTCTAAGTTGGATATTACTAAACTTGAGGGATACAATTCGGGTATTGTATCTGAGCTCCAGAAGGCGGGGGAAGAGTTTCGCCAAAAGACTTATTCTTAAATTACTCAGCTACCAACAAGGAATTAGCGTAGTGGTAAGGCAAGCACTTGGTGACCTTAAGGTCTCAGGTTCGATCCACGTTGGGGGCAAAAAATAATTCCTTTAAGGTACCCGTTACCAATGAAGCCTAGACCCATATGTGAAGTTTAAATACGCGGGTTCGATCCTTCGGGATGTCCAGATCATGTGAGGATTAGGATGAAGGTATTTTACCGGCATCATATGGCTCATACGGGGTGGGTCGATGGGTATCCAATTGTGGTACCGGGGCTAGGGTTCCCCCCATTACCCTTTTTTTTTTAAATTACTCAGCTACCAACAAGGAATTAGCGTAGTGGTAAGGCAAGCACTTGGTGACCTTAAGGTCTCAGGTTCGATCCACGTTGGGGGCAAAAAATAATTCCTTTAAGGTACCCGTTACCAATGAAGCCTAGACCCATATGTGAAGTTTAAATACGCGGGTTCGATCCTTCGGGATGTCCAGATCATGTGAGGATTAGGATGAAGGTATTTTACCGGCATCATATGGCTCATACGGGGTGGGTCGATGGGTATCCAATTGTGGTACCGGGGCTAGGGTTCCCCCCATTACCCTTTTTTTTTTACATTACTCAGCTAGCATCTAGTTCGGGGCTTTCAGCAGAAGACTTATTGAAGATTTTGGCTCCAGCCTCTACTTCGTTTTCAGCTTCCCCTTCAGCTACCTCTTAGGCTTTTCGCTTTATTTAGTTTGTATGTTGCCTCTGTTGAACAATTGTTATGTTGCTTGCCTTTGCTTTAATGATGTTGGTTGCTACCTTTGGTCTTATTTATACTTTATTGCATTTGGGTGATGAACATGCTAATGCTTCGGATCCCTATCTTGGTAGCCGGAGCGTTGCCAAGATTGGTAGTAGGGTAAGTTCTCTTATTACTTCTTACCTTTATGCGAATTTTATGTGTATATGTATGTGCACATCTCAATGCCATATATTAAGCTTAGGCTTATGCACTACTAGTCCAAGTAGCCGGAGCGTTGCAAGGACTGTATGAAATCTTTTTTTTTTTTATGTAGGGTTTTTCCTACACTTTCTCCTAGCCATATGTTTGGCCATAGGAGGTGGAAACAGAAATTTATACATTTGCTTGACTTTTGAATGAAATGGAAACCCTTAATTCATGAATTTTCTGGGACTGAGCCGTTAGTACATGTTAGGCTATAGGCCGTAATGTGAAAGAGTTGATACAAAAATGAAACATTCTAATAATTTGGTAATGCATATTCAGACATAGCATTTTTTGAGTTGGCTTCCATTCCATGTCCTTGGGAGTTATTCTCCCATTGGTGTAGTTAATTTGTAAGATCCATTCTCGCAGGCTTCAGAGATTAAGTAGGGGCCTTCCCATTGCGGGCCCAATTTGCCTTGGGCTTCTGCCTTACTTGCATCATTATTTCTGAATACGTAGCTACCTGACAGGAAGGTTTCTTTATGTACCCGTTGGTTGTAGTACTTCTGCATCTCTTTCTTATATTCAGCTTCTTTAATGGCTGCGACTTCTCGTCTTTCTTCCAAAAGGTCCAAGTTGGTTCTTAGCTGTTCTTCATTTTCCGTGCTGTTTATGAATCTTCTGGCCGTTGGAACACTAGCTTCAGCTGGGATCATTGCTTCTGTCCCATACACCAGGCTAAAGGGAGTTTCCCCGTTGCTGGTTTTGGGAGTGGTTCGGTGTGCCCAGAGCACTTGATGTAATTCGTCTACCCAACCATTTTGGCTTCTTCCCAATCTTGCCTTGATCCCCTTGACTATCGACTTGTTTGCTGACTCCACTTGTCCGTTGGCCTGTGGGTGAGCCACCGATGTGAAAGTTTGGTGTATTTCAAGATTTTCACATAAACTTTTAAACTTTCCTTCACAAAATTGCTTCCCATTATCACTAACGATTGTTTCTGGGATCCCGAACCTTGTTACAATCTATTCCCACACAAATTTTTCCATGTGCTTCCCGCTAATTATAGCTAGCGGTTTTGCTTCCACCCATTTGGTGAAGTAGTCAATCGCTACTACTAGGAACTTGAGTCTACCTGGGGCTATTGGGAACGGTCCCACAATATCAATCCCCTATTTGATGAAAGGTCAGGCTACCGTTACAGGTATCAAATCATTCTTAGGAGCCTTCTTTACCGAAGAATGTATCTGACATGAGTCACAGGCTCTTATCTCTTCTTCAGCATCTCTGTGCATTGAAGGCCAATAATATCCCATTCTTGTGATTTTGGCTACAACAGTTCTTGGGCCAGAGTGGAGACCACAGGCTCCATAATGTATTTCTTGAATGACTTCCTTTGCTTTCCTTGGTCCCACGCATCGCAGTAGGGGACCCAAGTATGATTTCTTGTATAAGCCTTCTTCCCTGAGTATGTATTGCAGAGCCTTCACCCTGATTTTCCTTGCCTGGTCTCTGTCAGCTGGGAGTGTCCCATTGGTGAGATAGTCGATGATTGGTGTCATCCATGTAGGGCCTTCTTCTTCTATTGGGGCTACCGTTGGACTTTCTTCAATGGAACTTCTCTCTAATGTTTCTACCAACACTTTCTTGGTAAGGTGGGCAAACGATGTAGAAGCCAATTTGCTTAGGGCGTCTGCTATCTTGTTCTTGCTTCTACTGATATTCTGAATCTGAAAAGAGAGAAATTGTTGTCTAATTTGCCTTACTTTTTCTAGGTATTTTTCATAACTAGCTCTTTTGCTTCATAAGTTCCGTCTACTTGAAAAGCCACTATCTGTGAGTCCACAAAAGCGTGTATGTGCTTCACCTTCATTTTTTGGGCTATCCGGAGTCATGCCAATAGGGATTCATATTCTGAGACATTATTGGTTGCCTTGAAGTTGAAACGAAGGGCATATGTGAATTCTTGGCCTTCGGGATTGGTAAGGATCAATCCAGCTCCGGAGGCATCGGCACTAGAGGCTCCATCTGTATACAATTTCCATGTTTCTGGCTCCATAGGCTCCTCACACACTTCTTTTGTTGGGGTCTTCCTTTTTTGAGCGGGCTCTTTACTTGGTGTCTCTGCTAGGAAATCTGCTAGTACCTGTCCTTTGATGGCATTCCTTGGGCGAAACTCTATCTCATGCTCCCCTAGCTCAATAGCCCATTTGGCCAACCGCCCGGATACTTCTGGCCTAGTAAGCACTTGCTTTATCGGCTTGTCTGTGAGGACCTGGATTGGGTGGGCCTGAAAGTAGCGCCGGAGCCTCCTAGCAGCATGGATCAATGCCAGGGCCAACTTTTCAATTTCTGGGTATCTTGTTTCTGGACTTTGGAGCACTCTGCTCACAAAGTATATAGGTACTTACCCTCCTTTTCTTTCCGTTGTTAGAACTGCACTAATGGTTTCTTCGGAGGCTGCAAGATAGACTTGCAAAACCTCTCCCTTAATGGGGGCTACCATCAACGGTAAATGCGTTAAGTATTCTTTAAGTTCACTAAATGCCTTTTCTGCTTCTTCGGTCCATTTAAAATTCTGCTTGTCTAAGCAGCCTTTCAAAGTCTTGAAGAACGGGAGCGATCGTTCTGCTGACTTGGATAGAAACCTGTGTAGGGCTGCTAGCTTGCCATTGAGGCTTTGGATTTCTTTGAGAGTTCTTAGTGCCTTCATGTTGTGTATGTCGTTTATCTTCTCTGGATCTGCTTTAAACCTTTCTCTTGTTATCACGTGCCCTAGGAATTGGCCTTCTTCTACCCCAAATGAACACTTTTTGGGGTTCAACTTCATGTTTATCTTGAGGAGGGTTTTGAAAGTTTCCTCTATGTCTACTAAAATATCTTCTTCATTGCGGCTTTTGATAACCATGTCATCTACATAGGCTTCAAGATTGTGGCCTATTTGTCTTCCGAAGGCTTTATCAACCAGTCTTTGATATGTGACCCCAACGTTTTTCAACCCGAAAGGCATTTTTCTATAACAATAGATTCTGTCATTCGTGTAAAACGCTGTCTTATCTTCATCATCTGGATGCATCTGGATTTGATGGTAGCCTTTGTATGCATTTAGAAAGCACTTTAGACGGAATCCTGTCAGCGACTCTACTTTCCAATCTATCTCCGGCAGTGGGTAGCAATCTTTTGGACATGCCTTGTTGATATCAGTGAAATCCACGCACATCCTCCAACCGCCATCATGTTTTTATCATGCCATTGAAATGTTTGAGATGATTGTCTGGGTCACCCTTTTCATCATACATTTCGATGCCTTTTGGTAGCCCTCCCTCCGGTAAAGTGTAGTCTTCAATCCATTGAACAAATGGACCCGGATCTGTCTTAACGATCATGTCCTGTTCGCTGGGGCACCAAGTGGAGAGTTTAGGAATGGGATAGTAGGGTGGCTGTGTGGTGTAGCTTCCGTGTGTTCCTATAGGTTGTGGTGTGGAAGATTGATCATTCATGTTATGCCCCTGTTGGGGAGTGAGTGATTGGTATTGTGGAACACAAGGTTGAGTGTATGATATCGTCCCCCGGCGGGTTGGTGAGTGAGATGTGGTTGTTGGCTTGTGACATTTAGGTTAGAGTAGCCATGATATGTTGGGTTGTATATTTGTCCCGTGGTTTGGACATATGAAGCAGCAAGTGGTGGTAAAGTAGGAGCTTGTGCTTGTGCCATTATGGAGGCATTTGCAGTAGCTGAGCTGAAGTGGACCCTTGGCCTACTGTCTGACCGGGGACGTGGGGGAGCTTCCATTTCTATTTCTTCGTCACGTGCTTCACTCTCTTCTTCGAATAGACGTGTCCGTACACTTCTCAGATTCTTTCGCCGAAGGTATTCCTGTATCAATGGTTCCAAAACTTCCCACTGCCTATCCGTAGGCTGTGGGAAATCTTGTGTGACTGGTGGACTTTGATTTGTAGTAGGTGGATTTTGATTTGTGATTGGTGGATTGGAGGTTTCGAACCCAGGAGGTAAACTTGGGTTATCTTCCTCCATTTTTCCCGTTACTAGATTATTTTTGAGTGCGGATGGCGCCACTTGTTTAAGCAAGTTTATAGGCTTAAGTTCAAAGGGGGTTAATCTAGCTTAAGGGGGTTGAAAGGTTGAATAAGGCTTGATGGCGGTTCCCAACTGGTGTGAGATTAGTGAGGTAATCGCACGCCACCAAGCTTATATGAGGGTGTTTGTGTGTGTTTCATTCTGCCCTGAATGAGATTCATGGCAAGGTATTTATAGGGGCCTAAGGAAGGATCTAGACCTGGTCCCCAAAACCATGACGCCAAGGCTGCAGGAAGCCGTTGAGCGGTGTGTCGTCTAGTGTAACAAACTCTTGTCTTCATGCAGACAGTGTAACAGAAGTACGGAGAGGGTCAGATAGACGTCATGATATTGTTGTAGCCTACGGATTAGACTCCGTAGCCTAGAGGGTGGTAGCCTAAATAGGTGGTAGCCTAAGTAGGCGGTAGCCTAAGGATTACGTTGACTAAATCCTTGCTTTAAGCATAGCCGTAGGTATATCAATGGTAGCCTAAATAGGTGGTAGCCTAATAGGTGGTAGCCTAAGTAGGTGGTAGCCTAAGTAGGTGGTAGCCTAAGTAGGTGGTAGCCTAAGTAGGTGGTAGCCTAAGTAGGTGGTAGCCTAAGTAGGTGGTAGCCTATAGGTGGTAGCCTAAATAGGTGGTAGCCTAAGTAGGTGGTAGCCTAATAGTGGTAGCCTACGGATTAGACTCGGTAGCCTAGAGGGTGGTAGCCTAAATAGGTGGTAGCCTAAGTAGGCGGTAGCCTAAGGATTACGTTGACTAAATCCTTGCTTTAAGCATAGCCGTAGGTATACGTTATCATCTACTACAATCATAAATACTCATATACGGTTGATATGTTTTTGTATAAATTATATGATAATTGAATTGATAATAGTTTGCTTTTAAATGAATTAATATGGCAAATCTTCCAACTCTAAATCTTTTGATTTACAACAATTTGCAAATCAGGTTTGAATAATTTAGATTTTTGTTAAATGCATTGATTTAATTGTTTATTTGGACAATGATTCACTCTCAATTTTCCCATTAAAACTATTATACTGATCTTGAAATTATTGTATCATTGAAATTACTGTACGTCCTTTTATTTTCAACGAGAGAAAGGTACCCGTGCGTGATGGAGGTGATGGCGGAGTGGTGATGTAATGGCGGTGGTAGTGATGAGGTGATGTACCTGACGGGCTCCGCTCCCGGATAAAAAATTTCATCGAAAGTATATCGAATGACCTTTCTAATGAAAGAGCATGAAATTTTAAGAACACCCATATGATTTTTATAATTTATCGATGTACGGTTTTTGAGATAAAAGATTTTGAATGAATTAGAGAAATAAAATGATTTATGGAGAGAGAGAAAAAAATGAGTGGTTGGTTGAGATTTGAGTAGAGAGAAAGGTATTATAGTTATTTTAGGTAAATATATAATAGATAGGAGAGACATTTTGGGAAAGTAAATGTTGAAACTTAAAATTTTAGACAGGGACTATTTGCTTTATAATATAGTATAGATATAGAAGTATAGATATTTGTACAAATACCAATATATAAATATTGAGAAATTACTGGTTTCATACCTACAAGATCGAAATTACGTCAATGATACCTATGTTTTATTAATACAACATATTTTTTATTGACAGATGATTTTTTTTCTTCATTGTCATATCAACGAGTTACAAATCATCAGTTTTAATATCTATAATAGGGTAGCCTAAATAGGTGTAGCCTAAATAGGTGGTAGCCTAATAGGTGGTAGCCTAATAGGTGGTAGCCTAATAGGTGGTAGCCTAATAGGTGGTAGCCTAATAGGTGGTAGCCTAATAGGTGGTAGCCTAATAGGTGGTAGCCTAATAGGTGGTAGCCTAATAGGTGGTAGCCTAATAGGTGGTAGCCTAATAGGTGGTAGCCTAATAGGTGGTAGCCTAATAGGTGGTAGCCTAATAGGTGGTAGCCTAAATAGGTGGTAGCCTAATTAGGAGGTAGCCTATAGGTGGTAGCCTAAATAGGTGGTAGCCTAAGTAGGAGGTAGCCTAATTAGGTGGTAGCCTAAAGGTGGTAGCCTAAATAGGTGGTAGCCTATAGGTGGTAGCCTAATAGGTGGTAGCCTAATAGGTGGTAGCCTAATAGGTGGTAGCCTAATAGGTGGTAGCCTAATAGGTGGTAGCCTAATAGGTGGTAGCCTAATAGGTGGTAGCCTAATAGGTGGTAGCCTAATAGGTGGTAGCCTAATAGGTGGTAGCCTAATAGGTGGTAGCCTAATAGGTGGTAGCCTAAATAGGTGGTAGCCTAAAGTAGGAGGTAGCCTAATTAGGTGGTAGCCTAAAGGTGGTAGCCTAAATAGGTGGTAGCCTATAGGTGGTAGCCTAATAGGTGGTAGCCTAATAGGTGGTAGCCTAATAGGTGGTAGCCTAATAGGTGGTAGCCTAAATAGGTGGTAGCCTAAAGTAGGAGGTAGCCTAATTAGGTGGTAGCCTAAAGGTGGTAGCCTAAATAGGTGGTAGCCTAATTAGGAGGTAGCCTATAGGTGGTAGCCTAAATAGGTGGTAGCCTAATTAGGAGGTAGCCTATAGGTGGTAGCCTAAATAGGTGGTAGCCTAATTAGGAGGTAGCCTATAGGTGGTAGCCTAAATAGGTGGTAGCCTATAGGTGGTAGCCTAAATAGGTGGTAGCCTAATTAGGAGGTAGCCTATAGGTGGTAGCCTAAATAGGTGGTAGCCTATAGGTGGTAGCCTAATAGGTGGTAGCCTAATAGGTGGTAGCCTAATAGGTGGTAGCCTAATAGGTGGTAGCCTAATAGGTGGTAGCCTAATAGGTGGTAGCCTAATAGGTGGTAGCCTAATAGGTGGTAGCCTAATAGGTGGTAGCCTAATAGGTGGTAGCCTAATAGGTGGTAGCCTAATAGGTGGTAGCCTAAATAGGTGGTAGCCTAATTAGGAGGTAGCCTATAGGTGGTAGCCTAAATAGGTGGTAGCCTAATTAGGAGGTAGCCTATAGGTGGTAGCCTAAATAGGTGGTAGCCTATAGGTGGTAGCCTAATAGGTGGTAGCCTAATAGGTGGTAGCCTAATAGGTGGTAGCCTAATAGGTGGTAGCCTAATAGGTGGTAGCCTAATAGGTGGTAGCCTAATAGGTGGTAGCCTAATAGGTGGTAGCCTAATAGGTGGTAGCCTAATAGGTGGTAGCCTAATAGGTGGTAGCCTAATAGGTGGTAGCCTAATAGGTGGTAGCCTAATAGGTGGTAGCCTAAATAGGTGGTAGCCTAATTAGGAGGTAGCCTATAGGTGGTAGCCTAAATAGGTGGTAGCCTAAGTAGGAGGTAGCCTAATTAGGTGGTAGCCTAAAGGTGGTAGCCTAAATAGGTGGTAGCCTATAGGTGGTAGCCTAATAGGTGGTAGCCTAATAGGTGGTAGCCTAAATAGGTGGTAGCCTAATTAGGAGGTAGCCTATAGGTGGTAGCCTAAATAGGTGGTAGCCTATAGGTGGTAGCCTAATAGGTGGTAGCCTAATAGGTGGTAGCCTAATAGGTGGTAGCCTAATAGGTGGTAGCCTAATAGGTGGTAGCCTAATAGGTGGTAGCCTAAATAGGTGGTAGCCTAATTAGGAGGTAGCCTATAGGTGGTAGCCTAAATAGGTGGTAGCCTATAGGTGGTAGCCTAATAGGTGGTAGCCTAATAGGTGGTAGCCTAATAGGTGGTAGCCTAATAGGTGGTAGCCTAATAGGTGGTAGCCTAATAGGTGGTAGCCTAATAGGTGGTAGCCTAATAGGTGGTAGCCTAATAGGTGGTAGCCTAATAGGTGGTAGCCTAATAGGTGGTAGCCTAATAGGTGGTAGCCTAATAGGTGGTAGCCTAATAGGTGGTAGCCTAATAGGTGGTAGCCTAATAGGTGGTAGCCTAAATAGGTGGTAGCCTAATTAGGAGGTAGCCTATAGGTGGTAGCCTAAATAGGTGGTAGCCTAAGTAGGAGGTAGCCTAATTAGGTGGTAGCCTAAAGGTGGTAGCCTAAATAGGTGGTAGCCTATAGGTGGTAGCCTAATAGGTGGTAGCCTAATAGGTGGTAGCCTAATAGGTGGTAGCCTAATAGGTGGTAGCCTAATAGGTGGTAGCCTAATAGGTGGTAGCCTAATAGGTGGTAGCCTAATAGGTGGTAGCCTAATAGGTGGTAGCCTAATAGGTGGTAGCCTAAATAGGTGGTAGCCTAAAGTAGGAGGTAGCCTAAGTAGGTGGTGGCCTAAATAGGTTTTCTTCATTGTCATATCAACGAGTTACAAATCATCAGTTTTAATATCTATAATAGAGAGAAAAAAAAATGAAGAGAATGCTTTTCAATTATTAGACTTCTATTTTATTTTTGTAGTATACTAACACAATGCTCAATGTTTAAGAGAAAGATAAAGAATAGAATGTTTCAACCATGTCGCTATCTATCGCTTTTAATTGTTTTTCTTCTAGAGTAAAATCTTCATTTTCTTGGTTGAAAATTGTTTTCGTATATTATTATTTATATTTAAAAAATAGGTAGCCATGAAATATTGGTGGAGTGTATGCTTAGTTTTAGTCAAACAAAATCAAAATAATAGTAACTGGGCCAATGATAGAGTGGTTTTGGCATTCGTTTGTGGTTAAGTGATTTAGTTTCAAACTTTGCCTACTTATAGTCTTATACTATTTGTTTTGTGGTGTCATGTTCCATGAAAGATGACTGGCGGAGTTTTGGACACCGGTTCGATCTTAAGGATGATAGGGTTTTACCATCAATAAGCCTTCTAGCGGATATATTTTTTTCCGAAGCGTGAAATTAAATGGGCTAAGGCTTCATCCCGGTTCATAATTTTAGCTAGAGACATGATATATCATTCTAATTAATCATTCTAACTAGTTGATTATGACATGTGACAAAATCAAGAGATGAGATTTGGTAAAAGAATTAGTAGAATCCACAAGTCGAGTTTTAAAAAGTTTTAAGAGGATTTTTAAAAGAATCTTTAGGTGGATTAATATAGTTAGGAAAATGATATGTCACCCTAACTAATCATTATAATTACAAAATCCAGACATAAGACAAAATCAAAAGATGAGATTTAGTATAAGAATTAGTGGAATGCATATGACAAACTTTGAAAGTTTTAGTATGATTTTTAAGGGATTTTTGAATGGATTAATTATTTTTATATATTTTTTTCTTTTTGAACATTCAGTTAAGATACGACATTATGAATATTTCAATGTATAATAATGAAACCTTACACGTATCTTAAACAACGAGATGTTCAGGACGCATACGATGTACTTGAGATTATCGTAGTAGGCCATAAAAAAATATAATATTAGTAAGAGGTTCAAAGTAACATATAATTGAGTAATTGACTAAACATACGATCCATACAACACATCACATCCACACCATACATATTTTCCACACACAAAAAGTTAAAAAATAAAAATAAAAACAGTTGGCAAAATATATAAAAGCCAGCGAAGGCAGCCATTTTTTGTAATCCAATTTTCTCAATCAGATCAAAGGAAAAGAAAAGAAAAGAAAGGAAAATGGGGAGTATAATGAAGGCAGTAATAAAGAATCCAGATGATTTCTTTCCATTATTGAAGTTGAAAATTGCATCAAAGAAAGCCGAGAAACAGATCCCAACGGAACCGCACTGGGGTTTTTGTTACTCTATGCTTATTAAGGTTTCTAGAAGCTTCGCTCTCGTTATTCAACAACTCAATCCCCAACTTCGTGACGCTGTAAGTCCTTCCTTCCTTAAACGTCGTCGTTTTGATTTGATTTATGTGTGGCGGAGTAAATTTTGGAAATTTTATTTGTCATTTTTTAGTAATTATCGCCCCCTGATTTTTATGATAAGTCACTCACTCTGTTTCAATTATGTATGTATATATATATATATATATATGAATTTATTAATATATTCCTTTTAATACTGTATAAACTATTATATGTATGTATGTATGTATATATAGTATGTATGTCAAACAAGTTATTTTTATTATTGTTCATTATGATATAAAATGAAAAACAGGTAGAGATGAGCAAAAATCCCCAAATCCTGTTAATGGGAAGTGGTACCGAAATTCGGAGCGGAACTAGTAGCCACTTTTGATACTTCCCGCCTTGATCGGTACTAATCGGTTTTGAACTGGGAAAATATCACAATTTCCATATAGTCTCGACTTCCATAGTCGACTTATCGTCCAACCTTGGTTATAAATAACGCGAGACGCACAAAATCATATAAAGTATATATTTATATAAGTTAATGAAACACCATCATATAAATATATAGCAAAAGCACCTTTAAGTAGCAAAACAACCTAGTATTCAAGTTAGTTAGAAATTAATAATCACATAACTACATAAGATAATCAAAAGAAGGTTGCTTAAAGATTGTAAGGTTAAACTAGGAGCCCACTAACTAGCAGTCTAGAACTCATGTACTATACTGTACAAAAATCGCAAGACTGCGCCTAGGTGCGCCTTGCGCTTAAGCGCACCTAAGGCACGATTTTCAAAACCAGCCGTCCAACAGTTTGTAACTTGACTGTAATGTTTTGTGAATCCGTTCATCTGGATTTGCTTCCACATTTTTCTAGGGAATTTACACAGAAGTCTAAGTGTTTGCAATGTAGAAAAGAACCCATGGCTTTAAGGGATAAAGGACGCCTGTTGGTAATCCACGAGCAATAACACAATCTCTATGATATACACACTATGAACTTTATTATGAAATTGCAGAATAAGATTACAAGGTTTTATGTTGTTCGGTTGGCGCTATATATATATTATATATATATATATATATATAGGGGGCAATCAAATAAGAACAGTTTTAAAATAAGAACACGGTGAGAACACTTAAAAACTACATTTTGATGCATTAAAAGTCCATAAAACTAACATAGTGCATAACTAATTTTCATTATTTAAGTGTTTAACAACACATTGATCCGTCAAAATCGAAAAAATCACATTTTTTGTTGGATGCATCATTTTGATGAATATGCATCCAAGATGGATGCACAAAACAAAAAACGTGATTTTTTCGATTTTGACGGATCAATGTGTTGTTAAACACTTAAATAATGATAATTAGTTATGCACTATGTTAGTTTTATGGACTTTTAATGCATCAAAATGATGTTTTTAAGTGTTCTCACCGTTCTTATTTTAAAACTGTTCTTACCGGTATATATATATATATATATATATGGACGAATAACCCAATAGACACATCCTATCGACATACCGTTTCAACAAACGGTTATAACTTCCCTATTTTTAGACTTATACATAATACATCCCTAGACTTATAATATACACCTATATTTAGTTTAACTTCAACAACGCCCTTCATAGTGTGCTAGAACTCTATTGGAAAGTTCCAAGTAGCATTTAGTTGGTTGTTTTTGCAAAATTGCATGTACAGAGAAGATCTGAAGAGATTCATGATAATCCAGTGGCTTAACACTGAAAGTTATATGCATTTGGTTACTTAGGAGTCTTGCACAAGATGTAGTTATGATAGTTTTACTTTGTTAAATAAACAGATCACCCGCACCTATCAAAGCATCAACCTGTTCAAAAACCTTTTCGGGCAATATCATTCTCAAATTGGTCAACACCCTCACCAGTGCTGTCTATTTTCCTTATTTTTCTTTTATAAATGTCTGAAGGAGTTAAATTCGTAGATGAACTAAACCATTTTCTAGTTCAGAATTAAACTATGTTCGGCTTGAAAATTGTTATTTTTGGTACAGGTCAGATTAAAATGAGTGTAAACTTTTATTGGTTCATTTTTAATACATTTAGGAGGCTGTAAGCAGCCAAAATGCAATTTACTTGCTTTACCCGTTTCCGATTTAGCTAAGGATTACTATTTGTGTCAAGGATAAAACAGGGCCAAAATCGACCCAATCATAAGTAGATGCTTCGCAAATGCCCCTTGTGTTAGAAACTGAAAAAGGACCAATCGTATAGGCAGAACTTTAGTAATTCACAAAGTCAGATGGGACAGAACAGATCCTGAAGAGAATGATACGGCTAGATCATATAGCAATTAACAATGAGACCCCATGGGAGAATGGGAGACACGTAATCTGAAGCACTACGAATTGCAGCATCTCATGCAACTTCCTACCAGCCAGGCGTTTCAATATTAGCTGCTTCTCCAACCCTAAATGGCAAAAAGGAAAAAAAGAGAAGCAATACAACTTTTTTTATCTGCATGAATCTAACTCAAAAGATAATAAGTCATTGTCTAGACAACAATAATATTTTACCATGACTGGACCCCGAGTGATAAGCTCTTGGCAAAGTAACAACAAATTCTCCAGCATTTGGTAATAATCTGATGAAAAAAAAAGCTTATCAGTTTCCAAGATATATAGTAACAATCTACTAATTATACAAGGGTTTTAACATTTCAAAGAATAATTGGAGTAGTGTATAATTGTGCAGATTTGAGTATAACCAAACAGATGTATCTTAATGACACTATTATAATCTCACCTGCAGCAAGGAACCCCAGCCTTTACTAATACTTCTGGAGATATAATTGTCGTCTTCTCACCAAGAGTAGCAAAAGTAACTGAAAAATACATCAGAAGTTATTCAAATGACTTCTTCTGGCTACTTCTGGGCTTGCTGCCCTTTATTGTACTACATAACATGAATGGATATATAACTAGGCCAATACATTCAGAATATGTAGTAATGTAACATGATGAATGTCAATAAACTTGTTCTACAATTGCACCATCATTTATATAGTAGAATAACTGAATAAGACGAGATGCCAAAAAAATTCATCCTTCTTATTGTATGATGACTATCATCACATCAATCACTAAAAATAGGAAGATCATCATCTTATATATTTCAGTTAAATATTGAAAAGCCTCTTTTTGATGTGTCTTGCTCCTAAATTAAATTGTTTCTCCAATTGTCAGGTGTGCATTTTTTACCTGGTTCTTCGTGCTCTTGACACCGTTGGTATGTCGTAATTCCTCTAAGCTACTTTTCCACTTATAACTGTTACTTCACTGTTTTCACTTCTTGGGCTGTTTCTTAACAATCTATCATTCATATTATACAATTAAGTTTAGAAAACAATCAGTTGATTTTCATGATTATATTAACTTTATGTTTTCCATTTTGGCCAGAGGATGATACAAGCATACCTGCCGATATTAAAGTACCTATTCTGAAGGCCTTTCATCAACATATCTATGATCGAGACTGGCACTTTGCATGTGGGTTGCTGCTTGTCTCTTCTGTTCATGTTTCTAAGCTTGTTTTATATGTATGCTAATGCTGTTTGCTTTTTCTCCACAAGAAAGGTGGTACAAAGGAATACAAGGTTCTCATGGACCAGTTCCACCATGTCTCTACTGCCTTTCTAGAGCTTAAGAAAGAGTAATCCTTACACATGAACACTTTATATGTTTCTTATTATCTTGGTTTTCAGTTTGTATGACAAAATCGATGTACAATTATTCTGCAGTTATCAGGAGGCAATAGAGGATATAACCATGAGGATGGGTGCAGGGATGGCGAAGTTTATATGTAAAGAGGTACTTGTGTTGTTGATCAAACTACCATGAACTTTTTCTGGTTCTTTCTTTTGTAGATATATGTACGTATTATCATTTAGCAGCTAAAAAATCAACTCTTGTTCATTATTCCGTCTTTTACTTACCACACATGAGGTAAAATGCACTCTATCTTTGATTACGCTTGTTGATCTTTCTCAATGCCATTTTGTTTGAAATTTTTACGTCTTCCTCATTGGCCAGTAAGCTAGCATGCTTTATGGTTTCCCCCTCTACCCTCTTAGATTTAATAAAGTGACGATATAATAATTATTGTTTGTGCTTAGGTTCAAAGGAAAATGAATGAGTTGTGTTTTCATTGAGCAGGTTGAGACAACTGATGATTATGATGAATATTGTCACTATGTTGCGGGGCTTGTTGGATTAGGGTTGTCAAAGCTCTTCCATGCTTCGGGCACAGAGAAGTTGTTTCCAGATTCCATCTCCAATTCAATGGGTTTATTTCTCCAGGTAAATTTGGGAACAACTTTATAAGCCTTGCTGTTTTTCTCTTCGTATATGAAATTTTGACGTAAACATGGTTTTGTTGGTCATAAATCACAGAAAACAAACATTATCAGAGATTATCTGGAGGATATAAATGAGATACCCAAGTCACGCATGTTTTGGCCTCGTGAGATCTGGAGTAAATATGTGAATAAACTAGAGGTACTCGGTCCCCACACGGTTTATTTTGAATTCAATGTCTTTGTGTACCATTTTTTCGTAATTCTTTTTATTAACCTATCAAGCGGTTGTGAAAATCCTTCTAATTGGTTGTTTAATGATATCATTGATATGCACTTCAGGACCTGAAGTATGAAGAGAACTCCGAGAAGGCCGTTCAGTGTCTGAATGATATGGTGACAAATGCATTAATCCACATTGAAGACTGTTTGGAGTATATGTGTCAGTTGCGTGATCCAGCCATCTTCAAATTTTGTGCTATACCTCAGGTATATTTCATAAGTCAAACATGTGGTGTTATGTTTCCGAAATATGCAAAATCCTGAACTTTGCAGTTATCAGAATATTTGGGAAACATTTGAGTTAATAAGTGAAGGAAACAACATTTCAATTTGGGTTAGATAGTTAAATATTTAGTTCTAAATGTACAAGCATTTCATATTTACTAATTTGAAACATGTACTTGCAGATTATGGCAATTGGAACATTAGCTTTATGCTACAACAATGTTGAAGTGTTCAGAGGTGTTGTGAAAATGAGACGTGGTAACCTTTCTGTCTCTACCTTATTTATCCATGAATTTCAGTATTGGTTTTATAGATTCTGTTGCCACTTGCCACCACTTTACCATTAATTTGGCCCCATGTGGCCAAATGCTAAATCAGTATGTGTTAACTTCCACAATTAGTTAAATTAGTCTGGGATAGGCTATCTTGGCCTCCTGGGGAGTCTTTTACGGTTTTATGTAACATCGTCCATTTGGTTACCCGTCCCTCTGTCTTTAAAGCTAATATTACTTGTATATTGATGATGTTAATATTGATATTGCCATATTGGTCATTGATTTACAAGATTCTCATATTCTCCCATTACTGAATGCTACTTTTTAAATATTATTTTTCTGAGTTTCGTGAGGTCTGCTATTCTTTAGGTCTTACAGCAAAAGTAATTGATCGGACTAAAACAATGGGAGATGTGTACCAGGCTTTTTATGATTTTTCATCTATTCTCAAGTCCAAGGTATTATTATGCACTAATACTTACCAATTACTCATGTATTTTTCAATACCGAATCAAGAATACTAATCATTGACTGTTACAGGTCGACATGCATGATCCTAATGCCAAAACAACAATCACTAGGATAGAAGCAGCTCAGAAGATCTGCAAGGACTCGGGCACCTTTAGTAACAGGTAGGTTTATTTCATGCTCCCTCAGTTTCAATACTCAATTTCCATTTTGAGAAGTGTTTCATATCAATTCCAGCATCTAATTGTTTTGCCAAAGGTTTAAGTTAATATTACATATATGCCTATTGTTACAAAGTATTGATGCTGTTGAATTTGGTTTACAAGTTGGACGATTAATTGATTATTATAACATTCAACTTTCATCTACAGTATATTATGTTTACCCAACAGTCTGATGTCTGACTCTATATTCTTTTCATTAGGAAATCCTACATAGTTAAGAACGAGCCAAGCTACAGTCCAGCTCTAGTAAGTATTTGATTTCTTCTTATATTTCCCTTTTGATTTCCAAAATCTGTCTGTTTACTAAAAATATAATTATCATGATGTTTATGCAGATTGCTTTGCTTTTCATTGTAATGGCGATTCTTTATGCATATCTCTTTGCTAATCGACCAAATAAAATCAGTAAGCTTTCTAGTAAATTATGCATCTAACAAGTGTTACGGTATTAATGTGCATACATTATGCTCAAAAAGCTGTTATTCTCTTCCTGCAGAAGTCACTTTGTAAGAATCTTGAGATGATCCAGAGCGGGAATAAACCAAGTTATGAAATGTAAAAGGTAATGCTATTGTATGATGCTTCTTATCTCTATGTATGTGTTATGGTTAGTTTTTTTTTTTTTTGAACGGCAAATGTGTTATGGTTAGTATCACTTGGTGGTAGGATATTGTTGTATATGAAAGTTGCCATCATTTATTATGTGGAATACGAACACAAATTTGAACACTTGCGAACCCGAATTAAACCAATTACTCCACTCTGTCTTTATTCATTAATGGTGGATTTGCTATGTTTCTTGATGGATGTTTTGTTGCTGCTGGTATTCTTTATTTACGAAAGCAATTTAAATTAGACTTCAAAAAATATAAAGTCTCTCTGATGTTTTGATCCATATATATCAAAGGATGTAAATTTTAAAGGATTTGATTGGTGGGTGGTTCATTCTATATCTTCATTATGTACTACATTCAATTTTGTTTTTCCCTTACTGAAGCATATTTATTTCTTTAATTTGGGGATGCAACGTTTCTATTTGTTTGACTGTATCTAAGATGCATCAATATATTTGTCCTAAATGATGAGTGATGAGTAACGTGTAGATTGAAACCATTGAACCGAGAATTTGATAAAGGAGATGAACCATATACCATCATTTTCGAGCCGTATTACCCATGTATTAACACATGCTTCATAATATATAACACCTTAAATCATGTTTGATTGTGTACGATTAAAAAAAATAGTGTACAGATCAATATTATTTTCGCAATTGTTTTAACACGCCATGCATGAAGGAAATATTGTCTACCCAAAAATAGATAGTGTTAACTAAATGAGAATATATGAATGATTAAAATGTTAAATTTGTAGTTGCTTTAACTTCATTTGCTTGCCATGCTTACACAAGAATTATATTATATCTTTCAACTAAAACGAAGTTGCAAAGGGAAATTTGAAAATAAATTACGAGCTTTTACCAATGTAACTAATACTAATTTAATTACGTTTTATTACTCCAGTTAGTTTAAGTTCAAAACGTAATGCATGCTAAATAAATGGCGATTTTGATTGCCTATCTACTCTATTCTTTTAAATAATCTTTAAACTTGCGATTTGAAAATCCAACCTCGATGTTGTATTGCCGTCTGATAGTAAAGTGTTTATCATCTAGGAAAAAAGGTTCATAGGACAGAAAACCAACTTCCAATATGTTGGCCTAGAAATTTCCATTTGTGAGTAATCAATATAAGGTTTAAGGAAATGTTTTCGGAACCACGATCCGGCATCAAATTGTTTAGTTAGATCACACACAGTGGTTAGGTGTAGACTCATCTTTGGCTCGTTTTTTTTATCTGACCACGAGCTCACACCGCTTTGTGAGAGTTGTGGTGGATGGTTTGTGTTTGTGGCAACAAGTGGTATGCTGTTTTTTTCTTTTTCTTTTACACCTAACGTATATTAAAATGGTGGGTTTTTGACTATAAGACTATCGGTAAGCAAGTGGTGGGTTAAGGACAATGTTCTAAGATCCAATATTTTGGTCGTACTGGTGTAGTGATATTTTACGGTATTACCGGTATCATTGGTATTACCGGAAATACCGGTCGGTACGGTTAATTTAATTAATTATTATTTTTAAATAAAAATCCTACAAAACTTGTTATATTTTATCTAAAATAGTCAAAATACAATTACAATTCACTCAAAAATAATACCAAATATGTATTGTATAACAAAATATAAGTTTTAAAGTTCACAAATAACAAAAAATAACATTAACGTATCATAAAAATAATTTTTTTAAAAATTCAAAAAAATAAAAATGAAAATGCCGGAAATACCGGAACGATCATACCGGAAATACTGACCGGTCTTGAATAGTGAAAATACTGGACAAATACCGGGATAGTGTACCGGAGTACCCTCCAGTTCTAGTATTACCGGCCGGTATATACCGGTATTTAAAACATTGATTAAAGGTATGCGATTACCGTATGAGAAGTGATTGAATATTGTAAAAAAATTGGTTTGTGATTTGATAAGAACTTTTATACACACTAGTTTTACTATAAAAAGCAACAATATACACATTTGTTGCATTATGCGTACTTTTTGGTATGAGACAACTTTGTAGTTGATTTTTCTTCATAAGTGTATACATGACAAGATATATTATTATTGTTATTATTTAATTGTATAAACTTTCAAGAGTTTTTGAATTTAATTGTATAAAAACACCTTTCGTTTAATTCTTAAAACAACTAATTAAGCTAATGAGGCGTAGATAATATGACAATTGCCTAAGGATTAATGTGGAAACATTGAGGGTTTTTACCTACGGGTTCAAATTCTGACTAGATTTTATGGAGTTTTTTCAATAAACATTAATAATGTATAAGTTATATGACTTTTAAAAAAATTAGAAAAAACTTTTCACCATATATATTCTCTAAAAAAAATAAACGAGTAATACAAAAATGTTAAAAAACTAGTATGTTAACCCCGCGCTTCGCCGCGGGACTAAACATACGTGTTAGATACAAATTAATCTTGATTTACCTTATAACAAAAACTAATTGGAACATTTAGCAAAAAGGTTATACAACATTTCAGGTAGAAAGTTTGTGGCAAGACAAAAAAGAAATGAAACTTGTGTGGCCAAATTGAAAAAATATAAATATTTAGATTAGACTTAAGCAATTTCAACATTTCGTGGCGAAAATAGAAATACTAAAAGTTTAGTGGCAAAAGTAAAACAACATTAAAGATTAGGTTAAAACACTTTTGTGGCAAAAATAGAAAAACTTAAGAGTTTAGTGGTTAAAATAGAATAACATTTAAGTCCCCTGATACAAATTAATTAATAAAGCATGCATTAGATTTTAAAATCTTAATTTACCTTATAACAAATATAATTAGAACATTTAGCAAAAAGGTTATACAACATTTTAGGTAGAAAGTTTGTGGCAAGACAAAAAAGAAATGGAACTTGTGTGGCCAAAGTGGAAAAAAAATTAATTTCAACATGTCGTGGCAAAAATAGAAATACTAAAAGTTTAGTGACGAAAATAAAACAACATTAAAATAAAATAACATTAAAGCGAAAATAAAAATACTAAAAGTTTAGTGGCGAAAATATAAGAACATTAAAGATTAGGTTAAAACATTTTTTGTGGCAAAAATAGAAAAACTAAAAGTTTAGTGTTTTGTAGAAAAACTAAAAGTTTAGTGGTTTTGTGGCCAAAATAGAAAAACTAAAAGTAGTAGTTTTGTGGCAAAATTATAAAAACTAAAAGTTTAGTGGTCAATAAAAAACATTAAAATAAAACAACATTAAAGATTAGGTTAAAACACTTTTGTGGCAAAAATATAAAAAAAAACAAATAGCATAACACATGGAGTTAATTTTCCAAGATCCAAATTACAATAAAAAAAATGAAAAAAGAAAATACACGGCCATGATTTTCTAAAACAAAGGCGCGTAATTAGGGAATTTTACCCCCCACCGACCTTCCCCCCTCTCTCATTCTTCTTCTTCTTCCTATATATATAAACCCCTCCATCCCCCCAAATCGACATCATCACTCTTTCTTTCTGTAAGTCTCTCTCTCCTCTCTTTCTATATATGCATACATATACATATCAATAATATATACATATATATCTCTCTCTCTCTTAAAAATTCTCGCACGTTTTTCATAGGGGTTTTTTAAGGGTTTCCCAATCTCTCTCTCACGTACACAAAACATTTTCTTACCCTATTCAATCCAATCCAATCCAATTACTATAATCCTATTTACTTTCCAATTTTTCACATTCAATTAGGGCTTTCCTTTCTTTGTCAATTTAGGGCTCATTCTTTCTTTCTTTCCATCAGTTTCTGTTTCTTTACATCAATTTTATCCCCATTTTCTTTTTATATTCTAACTGTTAATTTGAATCAAGATCGCTGATATATAGATACACATTATATATATAAGCTCTGTATCTATTATTTATATCTATAATCTTTCAAGGGTTTCGATCAAGAAACTTATTTGAGTAAAAAAGATTGAAACTTTATTGAGTTCTAGGATTGGGGATTGAGTTTTATGGCACCTGGTGTTCAAGTAGATTTCGTTGGACAACAAGTTTATAATAATAAGAGATTAACCGGAATGATGAGTAAATCTAGGAAGGTTTCGAAAGGTGTTTCGAATGGGTTTGTTCGGGATTATCGACATGTTGTTGAGACTACGGGGGAGTCTAGTTCGAGTAGGGTAGATACTGAGATGACTCTTTCGCGGGATTCTTGTGTGAGTAAACGGAATTCTGGTAATAATGCGAGTGTTGGTGAGTCTAGTAAATGGTTTGGGGTTCCGTTTGAGGTTCTGTCTTTATCGAAGTTGTCGAGATTTGAGAGGAAAGAATTGGGGAAGAGACTGAGACATGAGCTTGAGTTAGTTAAATCACTTCAGAACAACATTGAACAGGCTTTGCCGTCTTTGAGTGATGTTCATAGTCATAGTGCTGGTCAAAGGAAACCCGTGTCCGAGGTTGATAGGATAGTGCCTGCACCTCCTTACCATGGTAAGAAACGAGGTCCTCCCTTTAAGAACAGGACTGGGAATGGCGGGCCGCGGTCAAAGAAGGCTGCATTGCCACCACCTGTTACCGGGATACCCATGCTGATGAAACAGTGTGAGATGTTGCTGAAGAAGTTGATGGCACATGATTTTGGTTGGGCGTTCAATACGCCTGTTGATGCAGTGGCGTGGAACGTTCCCGATTATTACACAGTCATTGAACATCCCATGGATTTGGGGACAGTAAAAACAAAGCTAAATTCTGGGAATTATGTGGATCCATTGGGTTTTGCAAGTGATGTTAGGTTGACTTTTAAGAATGCAATGAAATATAACCCGCCTGGAAATAGATTTCATACAATGGCTGACAAGATGAACATGTTTTTTGAACTCAAATGGAAAGCAATCGAGAAGCAAATTTCTGTTGCCACAGAGATGGTTGTTCCTGTGAGACAGACTGTTACAGAAACTGAAACCATTACTGACATGCCTCCTTTTAAAAAGAAGAAAACTGCATCGTTTGGGAATGAAATTAAGCAAGAACCAGTGAAGCCGAGCATGTCTCTTTCTGAAAAGCGGAAACTGAGTTCTGAATTGGAGGACTCGCTAGCGGATTTACCTGAAAGCGTTATTGATTTTCTGAAGGATAATAGTTCAAATGGGAACGCAACAATGGAGGATGAGATTGAGATTGATATCGACACTCTCAGTGATGATACATTATTCAAGTTGAGGAAGCTATTAGATGACTTTTTTGCGGACAAACAGAAAAAGATAGAGAAAGCGAAGACTTGTGAAATTGAGGTACAACCTTGTTCTCTATGAAGTCATCTTTTCCTTGTACATAATGTGAGTGGCAAGTAATTGTTATGGTTATGTGTTTGTGTCACTTCAGCGTCTCAATGAATCGGGACTCAGCAATTCATCCATGCAAGCGTGCAAAGGTTGTATATTCAGTCAAAGCTAAAAAACAGATTCTTATTTTTTTGTCCAATTTGTCGGTTGGTTTCTCATTTGTTTTTAGTTTCCAGTTAATGATGTGAATGAGGAGGATATAGATATTGGCGGTAACGACCTACCCTTCTCAAGCTTCCCTCCAGTTGAAATAGAGAAAGATGCACCTGTCAGAACCAGTAAATGCAGTAGTTCAAGTAGCTCCAGTAGTGATTCTGGATCGTCTAGTGGTTAGTTTGATTTTGAGCCTTATGTTTCATGTTTAAAATCTTTATGACCTTATCAATTATTGCTTGCGTTTTATATTTGATGTTTTGATGCATGCCTTGGTTCTCTCTTCATGAAAGTAATAAAAAAAAAGCTGGTTTCCATGCTAAAGAGTAATACCTTGGTAGAAATCATCTCGTCTTTCTGGTCTAAATTTAGAATAAAATATGCTCTATGTTACCTGAGGCCATTAGTGATTTAGCTCTGTAGCTTTATGACCTTAAGTTCTTTGAATTACTTTTGGTGAACGAGGCTTCAGAGAATATGCTATGTTAATTATTGGGTATATGATTGCATATAACGATATATGTTCTTTGTACTGTACCGTACATGTGTTTACTTTGTTCATGTTTCGAGTGGGCAATTGGAAAACCGATTCTTTTTTGTAACTTTTTTACAACACTTTCATGGCTACCTTTTCATTTTGATTGTTGATTGGTTTTTTGATAACACTACTTGATTTTTGTGTATATGAACATCCAAGGATTTTCTTAATTTTATGAAATCAGCATTGCACAAATTAGCATTTATCAGGAGATTTGAAAGAAGTTTTTCTTCCCCGTTGTGTGTTTTCGCAGATTCAGATTCAGACAGTTCTTCTGGCAGTGAATTAAATGGTGCAAAGGTTTCGGCCGTTGTGAACAACATCATGGTATGCTGATTACATGCCACCGAGTAGAGTAACATTTAGGATATGCAAAAGCTTAGACCTGTTAACCATAAATGAGTCGATTTCTGATTTTGGGTTGTACTTCATCTCTAACTGTTCAAATGAGTCAAGCTAAAGGAGTTAATTAAAAGGAACATGGGTCAACTATATCAAAAGTCAGTTGAAGTGTATCCGATTATAAAAATTGGGGCGAAAGTCGTTCTAAGTGAAATAAAGTAAATATTTAAGCATTTGTAAGTTGTAAGTTTGTAACCTAATTTGAGAAACCGTCCCCAAATAATGAAGAGCTCAGTTTTAACAATAATCTCATGTTTGCTCATTTTGTCTATTAATTCTACATATCATAGCAACCTCCAAACATGGCTTGCCAACACTATTTTATACTGCCTGTTGTACTGTTGCTAGTTATCTTTTTTTTGACAGGTTGTTATCTGATTTTATTGTTGCTAGTTATCTTATTTTGATTATTGATTGCTTTTAATTATCATTTTTCATGATGCCCATCCAAACAACTGCTATCTCTACAAATACTGACATGTGTATGTGTTACTATTCTGATGCATGTTAGGATACATTGGGCTCTGAAGCTAACACAGAGAAAGTAACATCTGCTCCCCGTGATGCAGAAGGTGAACCTTGTGTGTTTCAAGTAAAACAACTATATACTAGCAAGTATATGTTGCACATTTTTTACTCTTTTACCTATAAATGGGTCGGTCTGGGTTGTGTTTTTTTAGTCTCAGATGGGCCAAGTCAAGAAACTTTAGATAAACGTGTCAAATTGGATCAATATCATCCACCGTTCAAGTATGATGCATACAACCTCTCAAACCGTATATAAATTAGTCATATGCGTATTAACTTTGTATATAATAATAGTAATAACTAACTCATCCATCATACATAAACATAAAAAATGGACAAAAAAAGGAATGCAACTCTTGATCCAACCCTGCTGGTTTGGCATATACTAAAAAATGGAAGTTCCAATATGAACCCACGCTGACACCAAACTGCCCAAGCCCAACATATGCGTCTTGTCTTTGCCAGCAATATTATAGGATGAATTTGCCTTTCCACAGTTTCTCAGGGTTATTCTTGTGTTCTTTTACAGATTCTGTAAATGGGGCAGCTGGTCAAGTTGAGCAGAAATCTCACTCGATACCTGTTTCCGCTAATGTTGATGTGCGCCCGGAGGGTAAGCAATGAAATAATGAAGAAACTTTCGTTCTGTTAGTTTTGGGCATGCTCTCATGCATAATCCTGTAAACACGTTATAGGGGAGAGTGCTCCATCCGAGAGGCAGGTCTCTCCTGATAAACTCTATCGTGCAGCCATGATGAGAAGTCGTTTTGCTGATACAATACTTAAAGCTCAAGAAAAAACTAATGGAAAGGTAAGTAGGCCCTGTGCCCCTTTGTAAGTGCATGTATGTCTTGGAGGTGGGGTATCTCTAACTGGTCTAATGCATTAAGTTTAAAGTTTAGCTAGGAGAGCATCTTAAATGGGGTTGAGTCACTCCAAGGACTCAATCAACTTTTTTATCTAAAGTTTTTTGTTTTTATTACTATTATTGTGACTTGTTTTGACCTGTAAAGTAGTGGCTTTTAAAGCTGGAATGGTCAAACCTGTTTTGAGTTACTTTCTACCCATACCCGACCTGCATGATCCCGTCCATCTTGCCACCTGATCCTTTATATATTTCATCGTAGTTGTTGACTGTAAAAATCATTGTAACGAGTTTCAGGTTCAGGAGGAGGACAGGGAGAGGTTGAGGTTTGAGAAGGAGGAGCTAGAAAAGAGAAGAAAAGAAGGTTTTTTAGAAATGTTTCTTATATATAGATTTCTCCTGTGTCGCCCTTGTCTTGATGTTTTTCTCTTGATGTTCTATTACTAAAGTTGACATCATGTCCTCATATAGAAAAAGCCCGACTGCAAGCAGAAGCAAGGGCTGCAGAAGAGGCAAAACGAAAAGCAGATCTAGAAGCAGCCGCCGAAGTTAAAAGAAAAAGGGAATTGGAGAGGGAAGCAGCACGTCAAGCTATACAAAAGGTATTGTGCATGTGTGATATACAAATATATAAAAGTAACCAACTTTTTGGTCATATTCTCCTGAAACCAATTTTTTTTTTTTGGAACGGCATACTATATTACTACTACTCCTAAATTACACAAACGTCTCGGATGGAACCTAAGACATCCAAAAAGCCCCCTATTAATCAACCCCACAAATGTGGGAAGTCGTACTCGAACCCAGGTGGATCCTCCCAAGGTCAAAGACCTTACCAATGTGCCACCAACCCCATTGGCACATTGTAAAAACAAGACTTTAAAAACATCTAGAAGTTCCGAAAATTTGTAACGCCCTCTAAACTTCTACAAGAAACATGTTTACTTCTTTTTTATATGTGAAAGAGGTAATAAGATGTTGCTGGAAACTTTTTTCTTCCCCTTGAGTTTGACTTATTTCACTTAAAAGGATAAGAGAAGTAAATTAAACTATACATTATCTGTAGAAAGGATCATATGATTACTGATCCCAGCATGTGTCATTGTTTATTGATCTCAGGTGGAAAAGAATGTTGATATAAATGACAATTCTCAGTTTCTTGAGGATCTTGAAATGTTAAGTATTGCGGCAGTGGAGCCTTCACAAAACCATGTAGACAAAGATAGTGCAGATTGTTGTGAAGATCCTCTAGGGAGCTTTACCTTGAAAGGAATAGGTAATCCATTGGAGCAACTCGGGTTATACATGAAAAATGATGTTGAACAAGATGAAGAAGAATAAGTTGGGAAATTGTTTTGTTTTTTTCCCCCTATACTTGATAAGAACACAGCTGAAAATGAAGAGATAGATGTTAGGCTGGGAATCTTTTAGTCTTGAGATGCGAATGAATGTGCATCTTCTACAATTTTGGAAGGAATATGCAAATTTTGGCATGGAAAATGAGAGCTGTTTTACTTTTTTTTTTTTTTTTGATATTCTTTTTATAGTTACATTTACATAACGCTCAATTACAGAAATACGTCATGTCGTTTTGTCAAAAAAAATTGCCGTTTAACTACTGTTCACAATGGCAGTATTGTAAATACTATAACTTGGTCGGCACTCACATTAGTTACTGTAGCTAAAGTACAGCTTCAACTGCACAAGTTACAACTTCTATTGCACTCACAAAATATACTATATCTAGCTGAACATACACTTATGCATAAAATACAACTTATAAAGCATGATTATATACATATACAACCTCTTTTTTAACTACCTCCGGCGTGGCGGCAATCGTATGTAACACCCACCGGAAAAACCACCCATATTGTTGACTATAGATTGTGCAACCTTTTATGTATGGCCTACAGAAACAAAAAGACATTGTTCATCTTTGACATCCAAATGTTAAACCCCCGATAAAACAAAATAAATAAATTCTTCAACACCTACAGCATCCATTGTTGTCACCGTCGGCGACGGTAGCGAAGGAGTTGGACCTGAAAACCAACGATTGGCAGACTATCCGGATTTAGGCTTCTTTAAGTTTTTAAATGTCTTTACTCGGAAAAAAAAATCTTTATCAGGAAAAGATGCTAGATTGAGGTGGAGTATGGAGAGAGAGAACCATGGAGTACAAAATGTATAGCAGATAAGAGAGAGATAGAGAGTGATGATGGGGGTAAAATAAGAGAAAAATTACATTTCTAAAACACAAAAGTACAAAACATACGGCGGCCTATAGTTTTGCAAAACTATTTGAGTAGTGAAAGAAAAACAAAACTAACTATTGAGTAATGTACATAATGGAAAATCACAATTGACAACACACGTGGTTTTCTTTTTTCCTTTATCTTTTTCTACTTTTAATTACAACATAGCTTAGAAATAAATTTTATCTTATATAATACTACTTTATATTGTCTAAACAATTCATGAAAGTAGTATGAATTTACTTTTAAAATTTAAATACATTAGTTAAGCTTAAGAGACCCTTCATTTAACGATCATAACATCATTTACACATTTTATTATCTCATGTTAAGGCTTAAAGTTTTATTTTAATTATATTTTCTTCGGTAGCAGTATTATATAATTACTTTTTGTTAAAACATAGATCAAGATTTCGAATTGCTTCGTATTGAACACGTGTATTTACCTCCGCAGCAAAGCGCGGTAAATATTCTAGTTATATATAGTTTACGTACGCAGCCAACATTAAAGGAATTGTTTACTTGATCATCCAGCTGAGGGAGGTTATCTTAATAATAAATTCGACCTAGCATTTGACAAGCAGTCCTAAGATAAAATAGATCAATTAAATACTTGTATGACATTAGGTGCATATATATATATTTGAAAGTTAGGTTTCATACATTAAATAACCTATAAGTATTAGTTAAGTTTTTGTATAAAATTAACTTATGAGCTTCAATTAGCATAATAACATCATGCATAAGATATGGTAGGCATAGTCGCATAGAGTACATGCATTTATAGAACATAAAAACATAAAATATACATGCATTTATATCAAGCATAGAGTACATATGCAACTAGCATAATTGACCACAAAACATGCAAGACATATGTGACCATAAATCACGAGCACGTCAAATAAACTTATAAGTATCACATCATGCATAAGATATGGTAGGCATAGAAAGCATAAGTATTAAACATATAAGGTCTGTTACATACCAATCTTAATCGTCTTCCTTACAAAGTATAATCATAAACTCAAAGCCTGCCCAGTGGTAATCTAAGTCTCTTGATAAACCTACCCAACAGTGCCCCGAAAAGATTACCAACTATTCTATTCCCCTGCCGTAATCAATGACAAAGTTTAAATAATGATAGTGATATTCGTCACCACATTTTTTGATGAATTTACCGTAATATACCATAAGTTATACATATCGTACAACTGTTCAATGCACAATGGTGATAAAAATATCAAAAATTATGGTACAAATATCATTACCTTTTATATAAAACTTCAAATGTTATAAACCAAAAGTACTATGCATGAAAACACTTCTAATATTAAGGACCAATTTCCAAATATCTAAAAAGATTTCATCCACAAATTCAATTTCAGTTAACTACAAGGACCAAAATCATAAAATATGCAATAGAATAAGGACTTGTTAAAAGTTGGAAGGATCATTATAAACTAACAAACCCTAGTCAATTTCACAATCGCTGGGCTTCCTTTGGCCGCCCACCAAACTTTAGTAGATCTACCTTCACTAGCTGATTTAATGGAGTTAAAAGACAGTTGGCAGCATTATTAAAGGCTGGATTATATTGATTAAAAATTAGAGAATAATGTTTTTTTATTTGTGTTTTTTGTAATGAGAACATCATTGTCTGTGAGCATGATGTAATACTCTATGATATATGACTCTTGTTTCGATCACAGACGATTATGAAAGTAGTACAAACCACTGACATTACCGATGCGAGTCTTGAGGCATTAGTTCACATGAGACTTGTGTGTCCAAGGTTTTGTGTTATACCCGTCTCACGTGAGAATCCAATGTCTCAAGATTGGCATTAGTAATGTCAGTGGTTTAGCTTACTTTCATAATCCTTTGTTTTTGTAATAGAGAGTCGTGATATAAATAGCTCTACCCTGATGTTGGGTATAGAATTGCTCTTAGTTTTAGTGTTTCCAAACAACGATCTTCTCATTGTTGTTACAGAGATGTATTATGTATGTAACCTTGGGATATCCCTTTGAATATATTATAAATAAAATGAATGTTTTGTTAAATTGTTGTTCTAGAGATGTATTAGTTTTATTATTATTATTAATGAATGTTTTTCTTTGAATATTGCAAACGAAATATATGCTTTGAACTTTGATATGTTTGATTATGAGTTTTTGACCCACCAAATATTAGTTTGTTTGTGCACTTTGGTTTGTTTGTTTGTGCACTTTGGTTTATTACAAGCGGTTGGTGTCGAATGACTTAAGTAGTTATGTTTGTGCACTTTGGTTTATCTTCGTGCTTTTTGGTGTCAAATGACTAAGCGCCATATCGTTGAGCCATACACGATTCAGTAGTTTATGTTTGTGCATTGTGGTTTATGGTGTGCCTCGTACTCTCGTAGGTTTCCAAACTCCATATCATAATTCGCTTGGAATGTACCTTGCTGATCGGATTCTAAAATGAATTCTATCGTTGCAAGAACTTCATAAGTAAAAGTTTATCATTTTTTCTACTTCAAGGATTGAACTACCTTAAAAGTAAAACCATTACATCAATTTCTAGATATCTTAATCCATACTTCTTGTAAATATTGTTGCGATTATAAAAATAATAAAGAATTTATAAACTTGTTAGTTGTTACTTGTTTAGTATATGATACGAATCGCATAACACATAATTGGATTAGAACAAGTGGATAGAATCTTTGGATCTCAATCCAATCTAACATAATAATCTTTCGATATTGCAAAGATAAAAACGATCAAAAGTACTCTCGATCTGAACAACATGATTGCTAGATAAACATTAAACTAGCAGTTAGCTTTCTTTTCTTCAATAATAATAAGTCAATAATCAGTATCATTCAACATGAATGGAAACAAGTTAAAAACAAAAGCTACAAAGAAACAAAGCCAGGTTAATAAATAAACTACGCTGATGGATCGCAATCTGGTGCTACAAATGCAGATAAGATTTCAGTGGGGCAACTACACCTCCACAAAGCAAAAGACCACCAGACCTAATTATGTTTCTTTCCCGCCAACTATCGAATAAAAGCTCTTCATTCCTCTCCAACTCCAAATACTTGCCCATGTCAAATCGCGGGCTTATGGTTTCTCTCAATTTGCTTGCTCTTGCATTTGTTGAATTCGCAGTTTGTTCAGGGTTCCAACTTCCATGGCTGCTGCTGGATCCATTGCCATTTTCTTGGATCAATTCCAGATCCTACACCATCCAATATAATAGCATTGCCAAGTTAAACAAAAACAAGAGCGCCAAATTAAGGAGATGATCAAGATTCACTTAACATGTGGAGGTGGCTATTTGAGCCATTTACTAATGAATGGGTTGACTTGAGTGATGCTTTATCTCTAACAAATTAGACTGACAGAATAACAAAACTTTTGCTAAAAAGAAAATGCATCAAACGGTTCAGAACCACTCAAACGTACTTTTTATTTTTTAATTAAATAAACCACCTTAATCAATTTATTTGAAAAAGTTAGCTTATAATTGACAAACTATATTATCCGAGCCCAATCTTCTACAAAATCTAGGATAAGTGTTTAGTTCAATCTAGCCTGGCTTGCTTAGACTGTTAGAAAAAGTGGGAATAGGAAATGGGGAAAAGCTACTGCAAACAGAATTGCAAGTCTGCCCATCATTTTGTAATTAGTTCATTTATTTCAGAATAAGGGGGAGGTACACTTGAAATTCAAGGTCAAGTCTAACCAAATATATATTAAGTTCGTTCTGATATGAAGCAATAGAGTTTCCAGGTTAGTTGGGTGACCAATTCACATCAATTATGCAGTCGAGGTATGCCCTTAAAAGTTAGGTCGTGTTGGCCCACCAGCGCTCTTTTCTTCAAAGGTATTTTTTAACTAACTGATGTATCATGTTATGTTATTTGGTTTTTTTTTTTTTTTTTTTTTTTTTTTTTTTTTTTTTTTTTTTTTTTTTTTTTTTTTTTTTTTTTTTTTTTTTTTTTTTTTTTTTTTTTTTTTTTTTTTTTTTTTTTTTTTTTTTTTTTTTTTTTTTTTTTTTTTTTTTTTTTTTTTTTTTTTTTTTTTTTTTTTTTTTTTTTTTTTTTTTTTTTTTTTTTTTTTTTTTTTTTTTTTTTTTTTTTTTTTTTTTTTTTTTTTTTTTTTTTTTTTTTTTTTTTTTTTTTTTTTTTTTTTTTTTTTTTTTTTTTTTTTTTTTTTTTTTTTTTTTTTTTTTTTTTTTTTTTTTTTTTTTTTTTTTTTTTTTTTTTTTTTTTTTTTTTTTTTTTTTTTTTTTTTTTTTTTTTTTTTTTTTTTTTTTTTTTTTTTTTTTTTTTTTTTTTTTTTTTTTTTTTTTTTTTTTTTTTTTTTTTTTTTTTTTTTTTTTTTTTTTTTTTTTTTTTTTTTTTTTTTTTTTTTTTTTTTTTTTTTTTTTTTTTTTTTTTTTTTTTTTTTTTTTTTTTTTTTTTTTTTTTTTTTTTTTTTTTTTTTTTTTTTTTTTTTTTTTTTTTTTTTTTTTTTTTTTTTTTTTTTTTTTTTTTTTTTTTTTTTTTTTTTTTTTTTTTTTTTTTTTTTTTTTTTTTTTTTTTTTTTTTTTTTTTTTTTTTTTTTTTTTTTTTTTTTTTTTTTTTTTTTTTTTTTTTTTTTTTTTTTTTTTTTTTTTTTTTTTTTTTTTTTTTTTTTTTTTTTTTTTTTTTTTTTTTTTTTTTTTTTTTTTTTTTTTTTTTTTTTTTTTTTTTTTTTTTTTTTTTTTTTTTTTTTTTTTTTTTTTTTTTTTTTTTTTTTTTTTTTTTTTTTTTTTTTTTTTTTTTTTTTTTTTTTTTTTTTTTTTTTTTTTTTTTTTTTTTTTTTTTTTTTTTTTTTTTTTTTTTTTTTTTTTTTTTTTTTTTTTTTTTTTTTTTTTTTTTTTTTTTTTTTTTTTTTTTTTTTTTTTTTTTTTTTTTTTTTTTTTTTTTTTTTTTTTTTTTTTTTTTTTTTTTTTTTTTTTTTTTTTTTTTTTTTTTTTTTTTTTTTTTTTTTTTTTTTTTTTTTTTTTTTTTTTTTTTTTTTTTTTTTTTTTTTTTTTTTTTTTTTTTTTTTTTTTTTTTTTTTTTTTTTTTTTTTTTTTTTTTTTTTTTTTTTTTTTTTTTTTTTTTTTTTTTTTTTTTTTTTTTTTTTTACAATTTTAGGTTAAAAAAATAGATAGGCGAGTTGATTATCGGCTCAAAACAAACAATTTTGATGTACGCATAAGAGGGTTAGTCGGCAAGACCCGCAAATGTTTCTTTATACTTCGAGTTCAAATATAACTGCAGGTTTGCACTAAATTGATTTAGAAGGTTTTTATATTATTATTTTTAAAATACACTTACGATGACTGTCATCGGTTCAGTGACCATCTGATCTGTTTCTTTTTTAGTTAAAGGATTTAAAGTGACCTGTCTGAGATCAAATAGAAAAAATACCAAAGTAACCCAGCTTTGAATAAATCAATCAAAAGTGTATAGAACTACACCTTTCGGGAGTATGGGAACTTTTGTGCATTAGCATTGTTTTTTGACTCAGGAAGCACCTCCCTAACAATTTTGTAGCCGTCCTGACCTCGTTGCTCCTCAAACGTCCTCTCAGTTGATAAATCTTGATTACGTTTCTCCGGCTATGTATTTAAAAAGAAAAAATTAAGTCAAACTGTTAATCGAACAAGTTATCATAAAATGGTAAATCGATGCTGCCCCTTCACATTATTAACATGTTCATCTTTTAACCATAAACCAGTCTATAAAAAAGGCAGAAAAGAACCTATATGATCCCAAGGAGGTTCTTACCTGTTTTAACTTTGTTGTACTGTTCTTTCTTGTAGCATCAGACTTGTTTGAATACAAGAGATCATGGGCAGATAATGCAGAAGGCTTTCTTTCCATGGTCTGGATGAGTTTAGTGAAACTTAATGAGTTCAGAAAGTATAGGACCAAACATATGGAAGGCTTGCATTAATAAAGATAGTATTAGACCTGTTCGAGTTCTATCATGATGTCATTGACAGCAGACCTAAGCTCTTTTTTCATTGCTTCAAAAAGCCCATTGTTGGCCCCATCACCAATAGGATGGTCAATCTACAGCATAAAACTGGGTTGTTAGACATGTACATACACACGCTATAGGTCGTTGACATGCAACCCCCCCCCCCCCCCCCCCTTTCCTTCTTTTTAGATTTATAGGGACCTAACTTTTTTAATAAAGAATGAGTGTGTAAGCTTAAATTAAACACTTTGGTATGATACATGCAATAAGAAAACCTTTGGCAACTTCCACCTTTCAACCCATCTGATGTGCCCCTTTTAACAAAAGTTATGCAATTATGTTTGGCAGATGTAAGAAAATGCAACTCAAATCGAGCAATTTGTAAATAATGGGCCCATATTGTCGTCTCTGGTAATTATAGTTTAAGTAAAGACAACCTTTTTTTGTGCATACACTGCTCGGATAGTCTTCTCAATCTCATTTCTCCCATAACGAGCATCCCTCAAATCATCATCCGTTAGTGCTGAAGACTGGCTCTGAGATACCATATTCTACACAATTAATTAATCTTTACCGCCTAGTCTAGCACTCTAGTTAAAACAGAAATTTGATAACAATAAAAAATGGGCATTGTGTAATATTTATTCGAGCCAACTAACAAAGAAAAAAAATGATTAAAAAGGAGGTCCCAAAAAAAAGTAACTCGGACAGTTCCATATACCGAATAGTCATCATGTGACCTCAACTGAGGTGCTTGGCTCATAGACCTGGTCAGTCTTCGGCGACTTGAAGCAGTGGGTCTTTGAAAAGAAGCAACCCGGTTATCAACATTATTGATGCTCCTAAATTTAGATTGACTAGCAGCACTCCGTGAAAGATCTATATCACTCTGTCAAACAAATGAGCAGTTAGATCAGCTACGACAAAGAATCAGACAATGCATTCCCAAAACCTTACTTGCATCCAAAACTATGGAACATGGTATGAATCTGAAATCACGGAAAAACCTTCAAATATTCTAAATTCATAGTTGAATGCACGTCAGAACATAGTTAAACACACACAAAACTGCTAATTTTGTATCCTTGTATAGATTAGAGACAGCTATATGAAAACCCATCGAGGTTTAGTGATTCTCTTCATAAGTTCGGTCAGATACAAGAGCATAGTTTTCCCAATTGGTTTCATATTTAACTCCCCACATACACCTCTAATAAAAAGCTCCCCCCCTGTATACCAATTCTTACATGAGGTATAGTTTCATGAAATACTGTTCAATCAATACACTTTCATGGTCTCACAAGTCGCAACTATAACTAATAAACTCTAACTATCATATTTTTCTTTTTATCATTAGGTAAAAAAGCAGTTAAAGCAAACAAATTTCATTTTACATTCTACTCTACTTTAACTTAAACGGGATTTTAGTCAAAAATACACAACACATAAATGTAATTGATCCATAACGGAACCTTGAGGTTTAGTGATTCTTTATTGGAATTTAGGTAAAGAGCATAGTTTCCCTAATCATTCTCTCCTGACTATTTCAACAGATGCCAGATGCCAAAGAAGTTTATATACCAAATTGTACACAATTAGTTTATCTTTACCACCTAGTCTAGCACTGAAGTTTGATAACTTTAAAAAATGGGCCTGTGTAAGATTTATTTGAGCTAAATAACCAGGGAAAATGGTTGAAAAAGACATCCTTAAAAATAGGGTAACCCAGACTTGAGGAAGTGTCAGTTACCGGATAGTTATCATGTGACCTTAGTTGAGGAGCTTGGCTCGTAGACCTGGTCAGTCTTCGATGGCTTGAAACAGTGGGTCTTTGAAAAGAAGCAATCTGACTATTTCCATTATTGAGGCTCCTTGATGTGGATTGACTAGCAGCATTTCGCGAAAGATCAATATCACTCTGTTAAACAAATAAGCAATTTGATCAGCTATAAAAATTCCAAACAATGCATCCCCAAAGATAGACTTGCATCCAAAACTATGGAACTGGGTCTTGAAACTATGAATCCAACAATACAGCAGAACCATCAAAGAATCGGATTGCATAGTCCGATACAGACGAGAACATAAACTTAGGTGGAATGCACAGCATGGTTAAAAACACACAAAAGAATGCTACTTAATAAGCTTGTGTACTAAATAAAATATAGTAGAATGCTATAAATGAAACATTGAGGCTTAGTTACTCTTCATCATAAGTTCGGGCAGATATTAGAAATTGGTTCTCTCAATTGGTTTTATATTTAACTCCCCACAGAAATCTCTAATATAAAGATCTTGGCTTCTATAACGTATAGTTCCGTGGGATTCTATAAAATCAATACAACTTCCTGGTCTCACAACCATAACAACTAATAGCCTCTGAATATCATTTTTTCTTTATTGATAGGTCAAATTTAAGTTAAAACAAACAGATTTCATTAATCAGTCTTCGCTACTTTCACTTCAACGGGATTTTGGTCTAAAAGACACAAAAAACACATAATTTAGCTTTGCTATAAGGAAACTCAGGGTTTAGTGATTGTTCATCAGAATTTAGGTCAACAAGCAGAAGATAGTGTTCCCAATCATTCTCTTATGGGTATTACAACCGATGTCAAAGCAGTTTGATTCAATTCTTCGAGTCTTGTCTTGCTTATATCATAATAAACAAAATGGAGATACTTCCAAAGCTATATAAACAACTGTCATTGGTTTTATAACTAACTGATCACAGAATCCTCTAACTGAAAAATATCCATTTTCACTGGATTCTCTTTAAAAAAATTAACACTTCAAAAACTCGGCTTATTTTCTAAATCACGAGTGAAAAGCATTTAAAGCAAATAAATTTCATTTTACATTCTACTCTACTTCCATTTCGGGGAGATCTTATCAAAATTACTCAACAAGCACATCAAAAAAAGAGTCACTAGTCTAAAGCCAAGCAATCAAATTAATACTACTGTATATTCCCGACCTCTTATAGCAAGTAAGCAGGTTATATGACAACAATTTATAACATGGCAACTTATACAGCAGCCAAATCAACAAAAATATTTAAGATTTCACCGGTATTCAACTAATGGATAAGGCATCACCAGATAAATACAATAATATCAATAATTAGCAAATGTGCAAGATCAAAAGGTAATAACACATTCATTTCACTAAACATTTCCCCCAAAACTCATAATAAACAAATTTCACCTCGGAGTCGCTAATATGATGCCTAGCAACAGAAACAGACCGCCTCCTTCTCGTTTCACTATTCGGAACAACCCTACCTACACCACCACCACCAGCCGTAGACACACTACTACTATCATTCCGTCTCGAAACCGACCTCCCTCGCCTTTGAACAGAATTCGAAACATTATTAATATTATCACCACTACTCAAATTATTAATATTATCACCACTACTCAAATTATTCCTAGAAACCGACCTAGAACGTCTTGAAAACGACGTCGTATTCGTATCACTAACTTCATCATCATCATAACTATTATTATTATTATTAATATCAATACTGGTATTAAAAAATTCTAGGGCTAAATCATCTAAACTAATTTCATCTGAAATTTCGGAACCTCTAACTGTATTAACAAACTTACGTCTAGGTGTAGGTACAATTAGTTGTTCTTCCGCCACCACCGGCCGAGAAAACCGGCTGAGGCTTCTCGACCGGCGGTGGTGAGTTTTAGAAGTATTATTAGAGCTAGAAGATGATGATGACGTGGCTGATTCATCTATTGAAGATGTTCTTTTAGTTGTTGATTTGAACGCCGATGTAGCCATATCTATATCTATATCTATAATATATTTTTATAGATGTAGATATAGATATATCTGTATATCTATATATATATATATATTTTGTATTTTAGAGAAGATTGAAATGAAGCTTAACTCATGTGTGTCAGTGTGTGTGTTTGTCTGAAGATGTCAAAAGGGGCGGATTAGGAGAAGAGAAGGGTGGAAATAAAGAGGTAGTTGAATATATTAATAAAATTTTAAATTTTAAAATTTGAAAAAGGTTTGTAACTCACGTGAAATAAATGATACGACTTGCGAGGGAATGAAAAAAAAAAAAAAAAACGTAGAAATCCAAAATAAGACATTTTGGGTCGGGTACGGGTTTGCAGGTTTCGTATCGGGTATGTCTAATTTAAAGTTAATTTTGTAGGTTCGGAGTCAAGGGTGGTTTTAAATATAAATCCGTATAACCCAAATTATAGACCATATATATATTTGTATAAATACTAACTAGTGAATTTCGGGCTCTCAAGTTGCGAGACCTCAATTGTTATATTGAAACGATTAGGTATTTTTATGTAGTTGTGTTGACCCATAACTATTTAATAAAAAACCATTCTAACATAAATATTTATTTAAAAGTGTGCAAAAAACCCCAATATATTAGTTTAGAGTTCAAGCGAAATGCAATGAACCAAGATGCGAGTAATGGTATGGTGTGTGGCCACAAAATGTTGGATGTACCAAAAGAAAATAAGTGTAAAAAAAACTAAGAAGTAATACTATAAAACATGAACGAGATGTAATGTAGCAAAATCCGAATAGTGGTACGGGGTTGTGATGTGAACGAATAGTAACTCGTCACGTAGACGAGTTACTATTCACATGCTACTACTTTATTAAAGTCTATATCTATACTATCTTATAAAAATAATAGTCTCCATGTTAAAAATTATATGAGGAAAATGTTTAAAGTATTCTTAATGATTATATTACATTATTAGTCCTTTATCTTTTAAAATATCTATTAACTTTTACAACAATTATCACACCACTCGACGCGTCTACCACCAAACAGTCCTCCCTACCACCACACCGTCGCCGCCACAAACACCGCCGCATTGCGCGGGTATCGTGCTAGTAATATAACGTTTCTATTTGGAATGGATAGTAAAAAGTACTAATTAAAAGCTAATTGTGGTCGATGTCGAATTCCTGATGTTAGCGGCCATTACGAATGTTCCAATTGAATTTGATATTTTATGTTTTATTTGTTTGTCATTTGGTTATTTTATATCTATAAACTTTAACTCCACTTTGTTAAACATTTTTATTCAAACGAAGT
Organism: Erigeron breviscapus; assembly: GCA_034093135.1. Classification (NCBI taxonomy): domain Eukaryota; kingdom Viridiplantae; phylum Streptophyta; class Magnoliopsida; order Asterales; family Asteraceae; genus Erigeron; species Erigeron breviscapus. The sequence continues at coordinate 63,366,266 of CM067173.1, forward strand.
TTTCTCTTACAAATGTGACTTTCGTTTACATATGTAAACCCTACATGTCATATTTAAATAGAAATTTCCTTCATCACATTTTTGTCATATATATAACGTATGATTGATAACAAGAAGTGAATCTTGGTTTTAATTTTATTTTTTTATAGTAGAGATCCCTATGTTTTTGTAATGCACAAGTGTATACCAAGATAAAGTATTGAAAGTGATAATCGTTTATTCAATAGCATCGGCTCTTAAATAGCCTTTACATCAAACGGTAACATGCTAACAAACCCTACTAACGATTGCCATAAAACCAGGACAACTATGACACTTTCAACTCAAGACTCGTTAAACCCTAACAACCTTTGACACATAAGAAACACGTGCATGTAACTTGAATCTCCAGCCTATGCAGACCCATACAAATACTAACTGGACTTGACAATACTTTGGACATGAGGCCCAATTATTAATACTGACCCATAAACGTAAAACCCATTACAGTTTTGACGATAGATTTGTTTGATCAAAATCTCAATCTCAAATAAAAGTTAATAATTTGAAAAAGGTGGAGATGGGTCACATGAACCCCAACGGAACGTCAACACTAAGGAGAAATAAATTAAGATTTAAGACCATTTATTATTGTCATAATGTGAAGGTTGTTGGTGCAACTCATCTAACGTGCCTACCTTAAGTTTTAAACCTTAGTAGATTGTTGTTTACTTTTCACGGTTTAATACTTTAAAATTTCTATTTCCAACTAATAACTCTTACTTGTTTCGTCTCTTTCTGAACCACTTAATATTATATAAAGGATAAAGTCCTTTAATACAAGATGGGATTTGATACCGTTTATGTCTGGATTGGATATCGTTGTTGTTGTTGTTGTGGTTTTTTTATGGCTTTAATACACTAGCATATAAATGGATCTAAAAGAATGTTGTAGCCCCAGGAGAGGTAATGCTAGTACCAACTTGAAAGCATGAGTAATTGAGTAGTCCACGTTACGGGTCCATTTGGACCATGAAGTCTAAACTTTGAAGAAAATTGCACTCTCCGTTGGTGCTATATAACTAGAAAATTTACGTTGCCATTCTTACAATTAATCGTTATGATTTTTGTGTTATCCAATTCAAAGAACAATTATCATTTTGTGTTATCACTTACTAGTTTTTTTTAAAAACACACTGGATCTTGTTACTTAGTTAGTTAGCCCAATGCTAGATATGAACCAAGCCCAACTTCAAATCCCTTTGTTTTGTCATTCTATCCTAACCTTGTTTCTCAAATTCTCAATGTCCAAATCAGTTCAATGTTCTGATTTGGAATGTTGAAACTCATGACAATGAGGATCAATAGGCCAGGACCCATTCTTCTATCTTTTGCTATAGAAAAATGCACACAAAATGGTTTTACGAAGTTTTGTTACTTGTTAGGGTAGAAATTTGAATGAAGCATCGTCTGCACAAGGGCCGTGTGATATGTCAGATGAAAGATTAGATATATAATTATAAACCATTTCATTATATAAAGTTACGGTTTGTAGAGCTCTAGAGTTACTAGGTAATAGGTATTAGCACGTATTGTATGTATGAACTGCCTAATCAAAATGCATTTTCGAGGAGTACCCTAGTGTAAACGGAAGAGGTTTTTTAGTTTTGGTCATTTGGAGAGGATAAATCTTTGACTAAGGTATATATACGCGGTCTAACGAGGATATATTTTTGTTACCATTTCCGAACCATTTTGTGTTTTAGCTAAATATTGCGTTTTAGATCAATTCTATACAAACTCAAATACCGAGTGTAACATCATGAAAATTCCCAAATAAGTCACAATTATATCAGTAACAAGATTACATGAAGCCAACCTTTTCCAAAGCTAGAAGTTAAATACATAACAACTTTCTACAAGAAATACAAGTTGTTTTCAACAAATATGTAACAACATATAAATTAAATATAATAAGGTAATTATTTTGAAATAATTAATAAATTAGTAATAATAAGTAAATTGTGAGTGATCATGTGAGGAGAGCTTGAGATGAGCACCAGAATCTTTTTTCTTCATTGTCTTCTTGAACTGTTTTGATGCTGCTTTCAACACTTTCTTCCATCCCTGCTTCATCTTCATCAAATTTCCAAAAAATATAACATCAATATACATAGGCATATATATGCTACAATATAAAGTATATATAAGCATATGAACGCTTATTCGGGTTATTCAGATACACTCATACAGGCCCTAATAAAATGTCACTATCTGGGTCAAAAGGGTTATTCAGGTCGTTATTTTCAACACCCCTGCCAAAAAATAAATTATAAAAAAAAGAAAAAAATAAAATTTTTTTTGATTATTATGTTTACCTTGGTACGAAATGGTGAAGAGCAAACTTGATCCACAACAACACTCGACGAACCCGATGCCAAATGATCAAACCCTCGAAAACTACTTCTCCTTCTCTTCATAACCACCACTTTCTTCTTAGTACTAAACCCATAATTCTTTCCTAATTTAAAACAACTTAACAAACACGAACCCGATATCTTCCCTTCAACATTCTCCTTAAACTTCTTCAAAACCATCATTTCTTCATCATCATCCTCGTCATACAAAAGCTTCTTTCGCAATTCGGGTGCAGGAGAAGAGGGGTTTGATGGGTGAGGGAGTAATGGGGACCAAATGGAACTTTGTGTGTAATCGAAATCAAAAGCCGAGTTATCGGGGAACTTGGTTAGAAGCTCATTGGACATTGATGATAACATGTATTCGATTACCTTTACCGAATGCCCGTCTTCTTGGAAGTAGGAGTTGTGGGTGTTTGTGTTTGTGTTTGGTAACAGGGTTTGTTGGATAGGATTGAAATCCATTTTTGTTTGGATTTTGTGTTTTGTTTTGGTGGTGGCTGTTTTTTCGCAGGTCAATTGATGTGGGAAATTTGGGTATTAAAAAGTAGCTGTTAGGAGAAACATGACAGAAACTAGCCGTTGGAGAGACAGTATCCAAGATTCCGACTGATGTAAAAGTCAAAGTTTAGACTTTACATAACATCATATATGTGTTTATATCATGGGCTTAAATATTATTGATGTTTTGGGTTGGGCTATAAGATTTATGGGCTGTTTGTTTTTAATACTGTTTATGGGTTTAAATTCAAGAAAGAAATATAGTTGGATACACAATAAAACTAATTTTCTATTCTATTTATTTAATTTGGTCATCCCTTTTTTTTTTTTTGGGAGCTATATGTGAATTTAAACGTGATTTTTTTCTTAAACTTAACTACTTTTGCAGTACAAGTTTACAATTGTCTATTATATTAGTTAAAGGTTTTGTTAAGCACAGACATAACAGCTCTATTTAACATCTTCCTTTAATTAATAGTGATTACTGCAAAGTAATCTATAAAATTTCAAATTCTAACTCATTTCGGCTATTATACATTGAATGAACCATCGATACGAACAAAGAAAAAACAAGACACGAAACTCAAAAATGTGAAATTACAAGCTAATCATTGAAGTTTTTGATTTAATTCATCCAATCATTTTGATTGTTCCATATAAACACATTTAGAAGTAAACTTGGTAACATGGATTAGTTCCCATGCATAATGGCAATCATTATGACAACCAAGCAAACTAAACTAGGTTTATAGGAACAATTATGAGTAACATAGAAAGACAAATATCCAGTCCACAGCCTAAGTGCATATGGTTGTCCTTTAAGTAACTAACCATTTAGTATATAACCCAGCTAAATTATGCCACCAACTTCAACTTCTTAAGATTCTTGATAGATTACATAAAAAGTATAGAACTGTATTTTATGTTCATTCCAAAGTAGACAGACTCTTTCATGACAAGTAACAAAATTACTTATGGTTTGTAAAAATTTAAGGGTTAAGTTGATGATGATGATTTCTTGTTAACAAGTATTAAATAAGTGAACAATAACAATATATAATTTAAAACAATACAAACAACAAAGAGAAAACTAAAAAACTTATAATATCTTGTTTAATCGACCGGATTCTGGCTTCAATTCGAATTGAATTTTAGGATATTGACTAAAACACCTTGGCGATGGTTTGTCTTAAAAAAGTTATCATGTGTAAAAAGAAAGAAAGAAAGAAAACTACAAAAGGTTAACAAAACATATTACTATGGTTAGCATTTTGCCCAATTATATTATAATGGAAGTGTAGTGACAAAGAAGTCAAAATCAAGTAATAGCATTGACCAGTATTTAAAAAATGGGTTGCCCTTACAAAGGCCAACATGCCATTTGCTAAGGCAATGGAGGCTTGCATAAAGAATGATGGTCTTAGGTCTCCTCCTTTTGTCTCTTTCAATCATACCAAAAAGTGGGTTTGAAGCTACATAAGTTGTATCATGACATAATAAAAACACAAAAAATCTAGAATTAACTTGTCAAATCTTTTAATAATTTTGTTTGTACTTAAAGTTAAATTCTAAACGTTTACCAAATAACCTTCAGTCCAATTAGTTGAGATAAAGTATTTGATGACTTCAATAATATGGAGGTCATATATATGTTAAAGTTTCACATGTGATGAAAATTTGAGGTTCCATGTCGGAACCGGATGTTTTCTCCCCATTATTGTGGGTTTTCTCCTGTGACAGGTAGAGTTGATCAAGTGTGATAATATCCCGTCGGTGATCCCAATTAACGTTAAAAAAAATAAACACAAAACCGAAAAACCTTATGGATCACCATCATTCTTACTAATATTTATAGTAATACTTTCTAACAAGTTTTACTATAATATTGTAAAGAAGAAGCAATATGCAAATCAACATTCTTAAATAGTGAAGACATCATCTTCATTAAAGATACAAACCTAATAGGTTTTGTAATTTTTTTATATATATAGACTTTCAAATACATCCCAATTTAAAATACGAACAAAAAAGAACACTTTTAGGTCTTGATCTTTTTAATCTACGGTTACAAAAATATTTCATGTTTTTGGATTTAAAAACATATGCAGCCAATGGGTTGATAGCCCAGCGGCATTTCATACTTCGAGTGAAGGTTTGTTCTTTGGTCAAACAGGGTTCGAGTCTAAGGGAGCGTAGGTTTTACCCCAAATAGCATTCAATGTCATAGATGTCGTGCCGTTTGACGATCTATCCGGGGGTTTTCTCTATGAACTACCGCGATGACATCCTGCCCAGTGGGTGTAGAAACCACATGGGAGGATCCACCTGAGTTTGAGTTTCACTTCTCACATTTGTGGGGGTGGATTAATAGGGGTTTTTCGAGAGTCCTGGTTTCCAGGCATACGTGTAATTTAGGAGTAGGAGTAGCAGTAGGATAGAATGCCGTTAAAAAAATAAAAAAAATCTTTATATGCAAATTTCAAGATGAAACCATGAATTAAACCCTTTTGATACCCATAAAATATCATGATCCATACATTCATAGGGTAAGAATAAACTAATTTGTAATCAATAAATAATGTATAGAGCACTGATTTTGTTCCAAGAAAACATGATCCATTATTCGAATCTAACTAAAAAAACAAAAATGGTAGTAATATTTTATTTTATTTTTTTGGTTTATTGATGGTCCCAAAAGGGTATTAATGAAATTTCACAACTATTGGTAGTCTCATTGACTATATAAACCTCCATATCTAGCATACTTAATCCATGCATACAAATTACATATCCTCAAAAACTTTCAAGAAAAACTTAGTGTTGTTTGAGAAAATGGTTTCAAAGGTAGAGCAAGCCAAAGAAAACCAACAACAAAAGAGCCACAATAACCGGCAAGCAGTGATCCAAAAAGAGATGATAATGCAATATAACAAAGGAAACACTACCAAGTTCAAGAGAAGTATCTCCCATCTTGAAGACGATGGCGTTTCTTCTGCGATTCTCTTGTTAGCTTGTATCGCGTGTAGCCAATGATTTGACAACTATATACTATATCGTATATGTTGTTATACAATGCTTATATATAGCTTTACAAGAAGATTTGTTGTATTACTTTTTACAATAACATGAGGTAAACATATCAATTCAATTCAATATATCTAGTATAAAACATAATTTCAGTTGCATTAACTTGAACTCAACTATATTTGCTCATTTAATTTATTAACATAGCTTATTGGAGTACTATTTTGATATCAAACATGTGATTCATTATATAGCTAAATTTCAGTTACATTATGTTTTATCATATGCTAGGGAAATGTTTGAGAACGACCACTACCTTGTTAAGTTTTATACATCAAATTAGAGTTAATTTTTATACTAAAAAAGTTACGATATGCATATAATAAGCTAGGTAGAAGAAGTGGGTATAGTAGGCGAGTTTTAGAGTGAAAAGGTAGGTTATATATTTTGGCAACCAAAGTAGAGTGATGTTTGACTCTTCAATTCTTTTGGCAACTTAATTAAATCCAAGTGATTTATTGCAATAAACATTTTGCTATTCACATCATATCTATACTTACTACTTTATAAAACTACACCTCTCCCTTTAAGTAATTAAGATTTTGAAATGATCATATTACCCCTCTTCTTTATTCACTAATTTAAACATCTTCACCTATTTACCTATAATACTCTTAATGAAATAAATTACAACATAGATCCCTCAACTCTTAAAGAACCATATTAACCCCTCTTACATCAATTAATTTACATTCACCACCACGCCACCACCACCGTCACCGCCGCACATCGCCGCCGCCATTGCAGCCGTCGCCACACCTTCGTTGCTACCACCATTAATAACCAAAAGTTTATTTTAGACAATTAGACGTACTCTATGGTAAAAAAGTTGTTTATTTCTATTATATGTATTTTCACATAACATGTAAATGTAAATTAATGACATGACACATATATTATATACTAGACGAATACCCGCGCAATGCGGCGGTGTAGGCGGCGGCGTGGCGATGGTAGGCGGCGGCGTGTCGGTGGTGGCGGTGGCGACTTGTAGTGGCAACGGCGGCGAATAAGATAGATAATGATGTAAAATAATTCATGTGATTTAAGAAGTTAATGAAGATAATTTAGTAAATTAAAAATGTATGCTATAAATGTGTTAAGAAATTAAGAGATTACAAAAATAGAATACCAAGTTTGCTTTATAAGTAGTTATAGATAAATAATCACGTGATAGTGTGTATGGTTAATTATCAAGTTATTAAAAAACCGGTGACATGAAAGGTCAAAAGGTAAACAATAACAGGTTTTGAAGATAAACACATACAAAATGAAGCTTAAAAGCATATGATGTATATGTACGTTACATGTAAGGTTCAATGCATTCTCAAATAACTTGCTTGACTTAAACTATTGTTATCTGAATTAAGTACGCGAGCTGATTCCTAAGTTTTTACTTCAGAAATGTTGAAGCTTATCCTTGAAATTAATCACAACATGTGTACCCATTTCTATGCACTACTCTTCTTTTTTTACTGTATAACACCAAACTTGTCTCCCCCTGCCCTCCCCTCCCTCTAGACCTCCTCCGCAGCACCGCTCCTCCACCATCCCCTGTATAACACCAAACTTGTCTCATATTATTGTTTTGTACAACTACACACCTATACATGTTTGATGGTGTACGGCTAAAAAATTGGTTACAGATCGTCACCCTTTTCTTAAAAACATTTAGAGATTAGGGGCAAAACCAACAAAAAAAAATAAAATCTAAAAGGGGGTAAAACTAAAAAATCTTTTATAAAAAATTTCGAAAATGAGGCAAAATATAAAAATTCATAAAGAAAAATAGAAACCATTAGAAACATAAAAAACTCATGGTAAAATTTAGGGGGCGGTTACGGAAAACACCCTTTGTTTTTGCTCGAGCTCGGCTCGGCTCGTTTACACCCCTAATCATATGCAAGGAATAAACTTTAAAACAAGAAAATTTGTCCTTCAAATCAAAAGTCAAGAACGTGGGGCACGTCGCGTATTCAGTAACTCATGTGCCACTGTTTTTGGGGATGGAATGTAGTAACACAAAACTAGTAACTATATAACTATACATATACATTGTGGGCTACATACAATGCATTCAATGAAAGACTTATTAACTCAATTTGGAACTCACGTGCTATTGTTTTGGGATAAACTCAAACCAACAAAACCGTTATGGGCTACATACATAACCTCAATAGACCGTTGTCCCATAATAGGACAAATATAATCTACGAAGTATGGTGGTAACATGTGTTCTAAATAAAAAGAATTATCATCGACCACCAAGGTAGCCTAGTAGTCAGACGTCTTGATGTTCTTATGAAAGATCTCTTACTCAAACCCCACCAGGTAAAGATCAAATCTTAGGTTCCCCAGATAAATTGTTTGGCAATAGTAATCACAAGAATACCCAGGTTAGGTAACAAGTCATATAGCCATCTTTTTCACATAACCCGAACATAGAAAAACTTCATATATGAATATATGTTTTCTTACACACCTTGTGATGACTAACTGTGTAACATGAGTATTTTCTTTTACATTTGTGATTTGATATGTGTATGGCGTATCAACAGGCTAATATTGTTGAGATTAAGTTTTATTGTAGACATATCACCTTCTATTAATGATTTCTGAAAAGAAGTGAAGGAAATGATGGATGGTCAATATAAGTCATTTTGACATGAATTTCACTTGTCTGGCTGGTTATCAAAATTTGACCAGGCTCACGAGGCGACATACTGGTGCGAACGTACAGTTGCTTCGATAAAGAAAGTTGTGCTTGGAACAATAAGAGAAATTTCTCATTAAGTTGTTGAAATAATGCACATAAAGATAGTTGCTACCGGAGCTTATACAAATTCACAAATAAATGGATGGATTATACAACAAATAATTCGCTCGCCATTTCACCACCACAATAATCTTCTAAAAAAGCCTCGTTTACTTTGTCCTCTCGTCTTCAAGTCCTCTACTGAAAAAATTGTAAACGATTAAGTCATTACACATACGTTATTTCAAGATATATCTAGACTTATATGGACAGGAAGGTGATTTGTACAAATGCACATCACACATTATTTCTCACCAGTGTGGTGTGCAAAGACAGCAAAGTAATTTGTGTGATATACAAATCACCTCCCATTTAAATGTCACCTTTTAGCCTGCCGGCAAGATACAACGCTTCTTCAGCAATTGGTCTCCATTGCTCAGCACATGAGTAGTTGATTCCTAACCCGACACTAAGCCCTCTCAACAATTGCACTGTACGTAGAACAGAAAACAGTTCCTCCGGAAAACCCTACACATATTACTAACATATTATGGATAATTTAGGGAAATGTGAGTTTTATATGGATAATGTTGTTTAATAAAGGGATACTGACATCTAATAGCAATGTACTTTTGCAAACGTTTTGTTTTATGCAAAAGGGGTTTTTTTTTTTTTTTTTTTGTACACATATAATCACTGAACATGGTGCTTTGCCTTTTTAAATTTAAGGTTTTTGATTACGAGGATGCAGAGAAGGAAAAAAGGTTATTGAATTAAACGGAACATCTGTGCAAACATATGCCATTATCTCTTTGATAAATGCCAAATGTCAGCCCAGTTACTTATGAATGAGTTGGTTTGAGTTATACTTCAACCAAAAAAGAAATGTGCCTAGTGATTCAACCGTCAACAAAGTGTATTTTTAAAACATACATGATACTAACTCCTAGAGCGTTTTACTCAAAAATTGTAATACTATCATATTATAGATTTGCAATCATATATAATGAATTAATTATTCATACAAATAATTTACGAAACTGTGAAAAAGAATGGTTACGGGCAACCCAATGTGTTACCCTTAGGCCTTCTTTTAATCACATCTACCATTTTTTTTTTTCATGTAATGTTATCTGCTGTTTACAACACATACCTGAACGGCAACTTTCTTTATTGACGCATCTTCTGAGAATGGCGTCATCACTTTGACTCCAGGTGGCATCTTTGTATCGAACATTACCTGAGCCAACTTAAACAGTTCTGCCTTTTCATCTGTACACATGGTAAAGGTATCTATGCCAAGTTCCCTGATATAAATACAGGGTTTTTTTTTCATGAGTTGAATAAAAGATATATTTATTCCCATTTAAATCGATACTCTCATACTCATGTAATTTGTATTGGTATAATTACCGGAATCCATCTGAGGCTCTCATGTGATCATTATCAGCTATAGCAAGAACCAGATTTGCATAACCGAGCCTCAAAGTGTTTGGAAGATCCTTCACTTGTCCATAATCAAGCAAGGCGACCTAAAAGTAATGAATGATAAAAAAGAAATAAAATGAAACAAACACTGGCGCAATGGGTACTTACAAATGGGCCTAAGTTATGTTTTGTATGCATCAGGTAAAACGGGTCATATAGTATCAATACAACTAGCTAGAAAAGAAACATGTTAAATGGGTCAAACATGTTAATCTTTGTAATCATAATCAACACACATTCTTAATTATAAATAGTAAAAAAAAGTGTTTCAGGCTTAACCGATTCAACCCTTACCAAAAAGTCACATTTTTTGACCAGTTACTCAATTCGCCCATTTTGCCACCTCTACTACTGGAGTATAGAATTTACTGGACCTATTGACCACAGTAATTCAAGGCTTCCTGGCTTTGCCAAAGTTCCAACTATTTTCATGTAACTTGAACACAACCTTCTAGTTCGAAAAGGTCTGCCAGATCGCCAGGTATTAATTATGTTTTACAGGTGGCCTACCATAATACATTAACTCTCATTGGCTATGGGGTGCAACCAATTTGTTTCTTATGGCTCAAACCGGGCCAAGGACCAGTCCCTCCAAGGCCCTTATGTTCTCCTTTTTAGGCACAATACTTCAACACCTTGTTCCACCTCCCCAAACAAGAATTTTATTAAAATCATTTGGATAAAGTCTACAATGTAAAATTGTCTCACACAATTTATAACAATTTCCTCAATATATTTTCTACCGGTAAAGTATAACGATTAATATAAAAGAATAAGAAAAAAGTAGCCCATCTCGGGCTCAGTCCTGATTCAGCCTGGGCTCAAACTCAAAATGTTTCAGTCTTCTCGAAGTTCGTCCCTCGAATTATCAATTTTATTCAGATTCATTTACAAAAAAAAAAAATCAGCTATGTGCTCACCTCTGACCCTTTACAAATAAGAATATTTCCGGGATGAGGATCTGCGTGAAAGAATCCACTCTTGAGTATCATTTGGCCATATGCAAGAGTAAGACTTTTAAGAATGTTCCTGCATTTGAAGACAATGCTAGCTCAAAATTTTGAATTATCTGTAATATATTGCTTCTGTAATCATATTTACAGCATCAAGTATTTTAAGTATATGACAAAAAAAATGTTTCTAGGTCAACCTCGCCTGACCCATTCCAAATCGTGCTAAAAAAGTCCCGGACCCATTACCCAGTCCACCCATTTTTCTACCTCTAATTCTTGATATACCTATATTTATTTATTTATTTATTTTTTTTTACCAAACTTGATATATCTAACAAACTCTACCTATACAAATAGCAAGCCAATCTTACACCCCCAAAAACAATACAAAACAAATAAACAAAAAAGCAAAACTGCCGTTTGTATTATGTAAAGCATCTATACCAAAGGGTGAATTTGGGGACATACTATGTTAAGTATAAAAGTGGCAAATGAGAATTTTCATACTCTCAGAGTCTATTGGGGGCTTACTGCTTTGCTGCTGCTGCCATCTTACCGTCTGGATTTATTCCTCTTTTCATAATTTCATCTCCGAGATTCAGTATCGGGACCCCATCTATATACTCCATTAGCAAGACCCTCCTATACAATTTAGAGAAAGTCAAACATTTAGGTACTTTAGACATTCAACTAGCAGTTTTGTACTGCTACTATCAACACATCAGGTGTTTGTTTGTGCAAAATTGAGATAGAAGAATTACACTTAAGATGACTCACCTGGTGACTGCATTTCGTATAACCCGTGGCACTTTAACAGGTGTCTTTTGGTTAACTTTGTAAAGAAAAGTTCTAATTCTATCCATGGCATCGGCTTCTCTTGTAAAATCGAATTCATACCCTATCTTGAAAGACATGAACAAAAATAAGATTAGAAAGTTACCCAACAACTGTTTGTATGATTCAGATTACATAATGTCTAGTTAGGAACTAGGTGGTGGCATGTAACGCCTTGGGTATTTGGTGGTGTAGGTCGTAGCACAAATGTAATTCTTGTGTATAGTCGATATGGTATCTCAACCATATCGCCTGAACTTTATTGATTTTTGGTGTAATACAAGCTAACCAGGGGTATCTCTACCCTATTATACCAAAAGTTACCCAACAACTTCCTAAATCATTTTATTCAGCTAACTAAGTTATCAATTATATAGTAGAGTATGTAAGCAGCATCAATTGTTCATAAAGAAAGAAACCAAAAAAAAGCAACGGCTTAAAGTTGCTAAAATAAATTTTGCAGAGTCCTGTAAACTAAATTTTTACATGGGGTTTTTTATTTCTTTTAGGTGCCACACCAGATTTGGAAAAATAGATAAACTAATCCAAGAAAATTAGGTCCATGTAATATCACCTAACTATCCCTGACTTTAAGTTAAATAATTACTTTGATTCTTCAAAACACAATTGTTGAACAACAAACTTAAATAGCCAAGTAGTAGCAGGATTGATGTTCACCTGTTTCTCCATTTCTTTACACACTGAGAAGAAATCGAAGTTGACATCAGTCTTTTGAACACATAATGCGAAAGCTTTTAAATTCCGAAGATCTGTCATCATCAAATCTTGAACACCGGGATGTTGTACCTATAATATAAGCATCAATCAGAAAAGAGTTTTTTTCTTAACTAATAGGTATTGCTAAAACTCACACGTGTTTTTCTATTAAAATAACTATTTATAACTTCAAAAATATGAAACCATAACAAACACAATGCTGGAAAAGCATGAAAACTATTTTAGTAAACTTGCCTTGACAACGACATCACTTTTATCACCTTTTAGCCATGCTCGATGAACCTAAATTGAAAAAAACATATGTAACTAAAAACTACCATGATATAAAATCAAATTAGCATTCCTAGACATTTGTACATAAGAAAATGAACTCAAGCTCATGTCAAACGCAATACATGTGTTTAATATCACATCAGATTATAAAAGCCAATAATTCAATAAGCAGAATTATATCATATGTGACACTCAGATAATAAGCATTAGCCTCGGTGTTTTTAGTGTTTGGATGCAATGAACAAGATACCTGTGCAATTGAAGCGGAGCCAATCGGATCCGAATCAAACCTTTCAAACATGTCATCCACGCTTTTACCTAACTCATTCTCGAGAACATGTTGCACCATGTTAAATGGAGTCGCAGGAGCTTGATCGCATAGAGTGACTAACCTCCTCACCCATGGAGCTGGTGCTAAATCAGGCTTCCCAAGAACTTGAGCAATCTATAAGATTCACAATGTTACATGAAGATACAGACTCCCTTATGATATGAGTAAATGTAGAAAATGGGTGGGTAAGGCGGGCTTGATACAAGTCAAAAGTGTAATTTTTGATAGGAGTTGAAACATTTTTTTCCAAATCTTGTAGCAGGTTTTTTTCTAAAACAGAATAATAGTTGTGTTTAATAAGGTTGCAAAATTAAGCTACATTATTTCAACAACAATTCAA